>JALPQD010000510.1:890000-1465887 GCA_023101885.1 Typhlomys cinereus
AATGTTCTACTAGATGGACAAACTCATGAACTGTCCTGGGGGCCTGGCTCTTCCTTGATAGTCCCTGAGCTTTACAGTGGGTGGCACAAATGTCTCGTGCTTGAGAGTAGGAGGGATAGATGTCTGGTTTGGGGCTGAGCGCTTGACTGTCACTTGGTCCCAGCGCCTGGAGCAGCCAGGGTTCTCTGCATTCCCACCATTCTCCGCAGAGGAATGTTCTCTGCTTAGGGCCAAGAGCTGTGTTTGTCTGTGCTGTACACACATGTTTATGAGGCAATTTGACACTGTTTCCACTGAGCCCCGGCAGCACTGGTAAGTTCCTCCTGGGTCCCATGACCTCCCCAGGCACAGACCTCTGCCTGGCTTTACAGTTCCAGGGGTGGCCGGTCACCCCATAACACATGTGCCACTCTTGCACTACCAAGCTCGTCTTGCCTGGCGGGCTGGCGTCATGGCTTGTGGTTCGCATCTGGGCGAGGCCGCTGCTGCCTCTCTCCTCCGGCAGCGCAGCATCTTGAGGCATCGCGAGACTAACCGGCAGGGAGACCCGATCCAGTTCAGTGCCAGCCTGACTGCTCCGGATCGCACAACCTAAGTGTGCACTGTCTTCAACTACTTCTTCACTCACTTCTTTAGCTTGCCAGCTGGCCCACAGGCCAAGACGGCTGCCGAACAGAGACACCCGCGGGAATCACCTGCCCTTTGCACCCCCACGGGAATTTCACCCAGACTGACGCAGATCTGCACAAACAGTGTTCTGAAGTAAACCAAATCATCTGCGAATCTTCAAAATAATGATCTGGGAGGGAAACGCCTGTGTATGTGGAGAGCTGGGAAATCAGATCGTGTCAAGAGCTGGACTCTCAAAACCCACCAAGGAAGATGAACAGGGATCTTTCCAGAAAAAAAGCATCAGCGGACTCAACATGCTTTTCAAACACTGAAGTCCTCAAACGCGACTGACTTCTTTCTCAGATCTTCCTCCACAGACTGTGGAAGCAAGAACTCCAGGCGAGCAAAAATGAACCCAGCAAGATGGCTCGGTGGGGAACAGGATTTGTCCTGCAAGCCCAGAGCCCCGAGTTCGGTCCCTGGAACCCACGTAAAGGGGGCAGGAGAGTCAGTTACATGGAGTTACGTGGAGTTAGGGTTAGGAATCAGGAAGTCCTCTGACTGCACACGTGTGCCATGTCACACTTGCTGATTCTCACATGCACACTAAGAATGAGTAAATATTTTAAAGAGCAAGCAGAAAGCGCACAAGGCAGCAGGCGCCTGCTGCCATTTATAGGAGGACTGGCAGGGCACCGCCTCGGGGAGGACTGGCAGGGCACCGCCTCGGAGAGGACTGGCAGGGCACCGCCTCGGAGAGGACTGGCCGGGCACCGCCTCGGAGAGGACTGGCCGGGCACCGCCTCGGAGAGGACTGGCCGGGCACCGCCTCGGAGAGGACTGGCAGGGCACCGCCTCGGAGAGGACTGGCAGGGCACCGCCTTGAAGCCGCCTCACGGCTGGGTGCAGGCCCCCCACACTTGCTCTGTGAGGCCTCTAGGCCTTGAGCCCCCACCTTTCCCACTCCTGACTGCCGCCCACCACCCCCTTTCAGGGCTGTGAAAGCAACACTGTATGAAAAATGGACTGCTAACCCCAGTTTACTAATTTCAGGATAAATTATGTTTTTAATAAGTTACTTGTGACCCATGCATGACAGGGTCTTCAGGGTTTATGACGGTAAAGTGGATCACCCTGTCTGAGTGCACATGTGCATCTGCATTTGCCCGCGTGTGTGCTGATGTATGTGAGTATGCATGAATACTTCTGCGTGTGTGTGTGTGTGTGTGTGTGTGTGTGTATGTGTGTGTGTGTGTAGCATAGATACTGCATTTTCATTGGAGTATATATGTATGTATTTGTGTTTTTGCATTTGTATGGATGGGCATTTGCATGTGACATGTATGCATGCATACTATATTACTACATGTACACCTACACTATATAATGTGTACATGTGAATGAATATGTGTATTTTTGCATTTATATAATATGTGTTTGTTTAGATATATGAACTTTTTATATATGTTGAAGTGAGTATACATGTGACATTTGCATTTGTGTTGATGTACGCATGTGTGCATGAGTGTGTATGCTTGCATATATGAACAGCCCATGCCCGTATTCATTTCATGGGCATACATGCTAATTAATACATGTTTCACAAGTGTGCCTGCATATATTTGCATTATGTATATCTATATGTGCTCGTATGTGCATATGAATATTTTAATACATACGTGTATGTTTGTGTGAGTGTATCTGCTTGTGTGAGTGTGTTTGCATGGCAGTAAATGCTGAAATATACGCATGTCCGTGCATGCAGGTATGTGCGGTGTATGCGTTGGACATTGGCGACGCGTCCCTTCATGCAGCGTGGCCATGGAGCTCTGTATGCACCTAGGTTTGAACTGGAAGCTCAAGTGTTTCCTTGTTCGGATCCCTCCCTCCTGTGTTCCAAAACCAGAGAATCACGGGGAAGAATGTCACCCCATGGCCGGATGGTTCACAGGTTGCGGGAGCCGCTCGGCTCTCCCTCCTCCGTCGGGAATCTAAGTGTGAGCACAGGAGGTTGGGAGGGATCTGGGAGCCAGGCCGGAGCCACCTCCAGACCTGCCTCTCGTGTTCTTTTCGAGCTCCCAGCAGAACAGCCTGTCGGCAAACTGGAAAGAATCCAGAGAACAGAGTTCTGCGGGCGGCGCCACGGCCAAGTCGCCCCGAAGTGCGCCGTCCTGGGTGTCTGCTCCCGACGCAGGGACGTTCAGCAGCCACATGCGCAGCAGTCGGCGTCAGGAGTTTTCTACATGCCAGTGCCGCGGCTCTTGGCTTTTCTGCACAATGCACACCAAGCTTTCTACCGGGCGAAGCCTCCAGACAATGCAGGAAATCCACACCCCAGCTGATGAAGCATCGTTGACTTCACGCCGAATCACAAGCCCGAGAGCCTCCACCAGACACGAACAAAGGCAGCCTGTCCCCGCCCAACCACTGCCGCTCAAGGCAGCAGTTCCAGCTGGGGCAATCAGGAAAGGAAAGGAAATGACGGTCACCCAGAGTTGAAAGGAAAAAGCACGTTCACCAAAACCACGGAAAGCCTTTGGAGCACACCGAGAAATTACGAAGATTAACAGGAGGGCTCAGTGGGCGCATGATCACAGGCGATCAATCACACGCGCACAGCTCAACCTCGGCTCTGCCTCATGCACAGCAGACAGCACAGACCATGGCGTTAGGGAAGCAATGCTGCTTGTGATGGCTTAAGGAGACCGTAGCACGTAGGAGCAAAAATAATGAGAGGAAGGGGAAACTTACTGTCTAAAAACTGTATGGAAGAAATGAAAGACTTGGATAAATGGAAAGAATCGTTGCGCCCAGGTGGCTTAGGTGTGAAGTGTCCCTAAGAGCGACGTGCTGAAGGCCTCAGTCCCGATCAGCGGTGTCCAGAGCTGGGGCCTTCGTGCAGGGGCTGCATCTCAGCGGCTCTGACCTCAGCTGCAGATTCTTCCCTGCTGGACCATAATTGGGGGACATTATTGGAGGCGGTAAAAACCAAGACTTGGGACCTCGTTGGAAGAAAGAGGTCACTGGGTGTGTGCTCTGGGAAGGTGGGCTTTGTCCCCACCCCTTTCTGCTTGCAGGCTGCTGTGAGTAAACAGCTCTGATCCACTCCGCCCCCCATGACGCACCTCTGCTGCGACACACAGGTCCCCAGCAGTGGAGACAGCCAGCTGTGACCGGCCGGCGATCAGAAGTCCTTCCTGTCTCGGGAGCCTGTCGCCAGCACAGTCTCAGCCTCCAGAGCTGGTCGACTGAGTGGGCCCCGCCCGACTTCCACAGAGACATGAATAAGATGCTTCTAGAACTCCTATGGAAATTCACGGAACCCTGATTTCTCAAACTATAGGAAGAAAGTTGGAGAACTCGCAGCTTCTACTGACTGTTCACATGGCAACGGTGCTCCAGGGGCGCGATCACCATGAGTCAGTCTCCAGGATCCAGAGAGGAAATCAACCCACAACCAACATCCGGTCACCATCTCAGAAGGAACCACGACAACAGAGGAGAGAATGGTATTTCCAACAAATGGTGTTGGCCAAACACACACCAGGGGGCGAATGGTGCTGAGATCCTTCCCCGCCCCAAGCAGAACACAGCACCACAAACAGCAAAAGACTGATAATCCAACTGAAATGTTGAAAAGGATATAAATAGGTATTTCTCTAAGAAGATATGCAAATGAGCATACGCAAAGCTGCTCCTCTGACTGGCTCTCAGAAACATGCAAATCAGAAACTGGAACTCAGGGCTGGTGGGATGGTTCACTGAGTAGAATCTCCCAGAACCAACCAGCAACTCAAGTGTAACCCCCAGAACCAACCAGCAACTCAAGTGTAACCCCCAGAACCAACCAGCAACTCAAGTGTAACCCCCAGAACCAACCAGCAGCTCAAGTTTAACCCCCAGAACCAACCAGCAGCTCAAGTTTAACCCCCAGAACCAACCAGCAGCTCAAGTTTAACCCCCAGGGCCCACACGGTGGGAGGAAAGAAAGAGCTTCTAAAAGCTGTCCTCTGAGTTCCACAAGTGTGGCTGGGCATGTAGAAAGATTAGCGCCTTTATGTGTTTCTAGTGCAGCTCCGGGAAAATAGGGGGCAGGTGCTCAGAACAAAGACTGGCATGGTCATGTGACCCAGGAATCCCACAGCTGGGAAGACCTGAGAGAAATAACAGCATGTGTTCACATAAACACTGGCACACAAATGTTCACAATAGCATTATATGTAACAGCCAAATGTGCAAACATCCTAAATGCCCATCACTTAACGGTAAGCATTGTGGCAAATCTATAAAAGAGGTTTATGCATCTTTAAAAGGGATTGCAGTTTGGATACATAGTACAACACAGACGAACTTTGGAAACACGTCAAGTGAAAGAAGCCCAACCTGAGCCACTCGGGTTGCCCCATGGAACAGGCAACAGTGTACAAGACGGGGAGATACTACAGAGGCCAGCACTTGCCTAGTGTCACAACGAGGGAAGGGGTGACGGCGAAGGGTTCCTTTCTGGAGGGATGAGGTGTCTAAAATCAACCGGCAATCTCAGCACATCTGTGAATATACTGACAACCTTTGAACTGCACGCTTTACATCCTTAACTGTATTATATGCAAATTAATCTCAATAAAACTTCTGTATTTTTTTAAACAGGTTAATTGCAATTTGGAGAAAGACTGTAATTGTTCTGTCAAAACTTCTCTCTGGGCTATTTTCAATATAAGGTTTTGGAGCAGGGCAGGGGTTGGGGCTTCAGGACCAAAAGCGGGGGGGGGGGCAGGCTTCCTGTCTGGGTCTCCAGGGAACTAGCACTTCGGCTGGATTCTAGCTTAGGTGGTGGGCAGTGCTCTTAGGAGCATGCTTGCTGAAGGCAGGTATTCTTACGGAGGGCTCAGTGTGCATCTGCGGAGAGAGACCCTCACGTATGTCTGAGCCACAGCAGCCGTGATGATGGGTCAGGGCCACACAGCTCCAAATACAAGACCTCAGATAGGCATGGAGCTCCCCAGGGGGCACACGGGTCTCATCTCAGCCCGGGACACCTCCGTGCACATGTTGAGTGACTGCCTTCCTTCCCACCCCTGGTGGAAATTCGGTGTTAGTTTCCAAGGTAAGTGCGACCCTCTTCCCAGTAAACCTCTATAGGTCTTATACTATTGTGGGGAGGAAGGAAAATGGCTTTATTCATCTGCGGAAGCTGTGTAACAACTAAAGCCAACGAGAGAGGCAAGACATTGGGCTTCCTCGGCCCAGTCACAGGTTGACCATCAGGGGCTGCCTGCGGGTGGCTCTTCCCAGCCCCTCCTTGAGATGAGGGCACCGAGTCTATCCAGATGGAGCCAGTTAAAGCGCCCAGTGACAGAGTTCAGTCCCTCAGAGCCGGCGTGACCCCGGAACGCTGCCTGTCCCAGAAGCCCTTTGTTGTATCTTCCCTGACCCCCTCCTTTGCTGCGGGATTCTGGGTAACGCGTGAGGATATTAGGTCACTGCATCTCTGGTCTATTATAGGCGGGAGAGACCTAAAGTCTCCTCAGGTGACCGGACAGGTCTGAACTTCCAACGCACCTGCCCTTGTGAGAACACAGCTCTGGAGAAACACCAGCCTTGCGGTAAATAGGCGAGATACGGAAGTGATGAGGAGCCTGAGAGATTGAGGGGGCCTCGGTTGCAGGTTTGGGGATGATTAATGGAAGCGACTGGCTAATGTGCGCAGCGACGAATCGCTTCCACACACGAGGTCTCATTATGTTCTCCTGCAGCAGGCTATTAATAGTGGCTGCGCCCCGACTTGTTCTTTCAAACATTTCAGGCACAAATAATAGAGGATTTCCAATTAAAAGAGATAATCTCCTTTCAGAAGCAAAGTAGTAAGTGCATTGAATAATTTAAAGAGCTTTGAGGATGTAAAGATTTATTCCAGTGTCCCGTGAGCAATAAGTTGGTGGCTTTGATGAACACTTTAAAAATAGAACTGAGGCCCAGGAAAGGCAGGTCGCTGGGACCCCTTCGATTCACGGAGTTTCCAAAGTGTCACTGCCAGCATCATGTCAACAGGTGTCCTCAAACCCCAGGCTGCCTCCAATAGGCTCTTCCTGGTTTTAAAAGTGGGCAACGAGGAGAAATGTGACCACCAAGAAAACCAGCAAAAGCCCTGGAGCTTCGGGAGCTTGAAGACGGCGCTGCCGCCTGCCACCATCACCAAGCACCGCGTCAGTGCCGCGAGGAGCGCGGCAGGACTGTGACCCACCAGCCTCCTCCGAGTCATGAGCTCACACGTCTGCCAGGGCAGTTTGGTGCTCAGGGACTGAGATTAACACTGGAAAAGTCAGCTTCAGGAGCTAATGGCTCTTCCTTCCTGCCCAGACACGGGGTGAGCAGGAAGCCTGGGCCCCACCTAGAGCAGCAGCACCCCGGGAGCAGCCCACCTGGAGCAGCGGCACCCTGGGTACCAGCCCATCTAGAGCAGCAGCACCCCAGGAGCAGCCCATCTACAGCAGCACCCTGGGAGCAGCCCATCTGGAGCAGCGGTACCCCGGGAGCAGCCCACCTAGAGCAGCACCCCAGGAGCAGCCCACCTAGAGCAGCACCCCAGGAGCAGCCCACCTAGAGCAGCGGCACCCCAGGAGCAGCCCACCTAGAGCAGCACCCCAGGAGCAGCCCACCTAGAGCAGCACCCCAGGAGCAGCCTACCTAGAGCAGCACCCCAGGAGCAGCCCACCTAGAGCAGCACCCCAGGAGCAGCCCACCTAGAGCAGCGGCACCCCGGGAGCAGCCCACCTAGAGCAGCAGCACCCCAGGAGTAGCCCACCTAGAGCAGCAGCACCCCGGGAGCAGCCCATCTAGAGCAGCAGCACCCCGGGAGCAGCCCACCTAGAGCAGCACCCCAGGAGCAGCCCACCTAGAGCAGCGGCACCCCGGGAGCAGCCCACCTAGAGCAGCACCCCAGGAGCAGCCCACCTAGAGCAGCGGCACCCCGGGAGCAGCCCACCTAGAGCAGCACCCCGGGAGCAGCCCACCTAGAGCAGCAGCACCCCGGGAGCAGCCCACCTAGAGCAGCAGCACCCCGGGAGCAGCCCACCTAGAGCAGCAGCACCCCAGGAGCAGCCCATCTAGAGCAGCACCCCAGGAGCAGCCCACCTAGAGCAGCAGCACCCCGGGAGCAGCCCACCTAGAGCAGCCCAGGAGCAGCCCACCTAGAGCAGCCCAGGAGCAGCCCACCTAGAGCAGCAGCACCCCGGGAGCAGCCCACCTAGAGCAGCAGCACCCCGGGAGCAGCCCACCTAGAGCAGCAGCACCCCGGGAGCAGCCCACCTAGAGCAGCAGCACCCCGGGAGCAGCCCACCTAGAGCAGCAGCACCCCGGGAGCAGCCCATCTAGAGCAGCCCAGGAGCAGCCCACCTAGAGCAGCACCCCAGGAGCAGCCCATCTGGAGCAGCGGCACCCCGGGAGCAGCCCACCTAGAGCAGCGGCACCCCGGGAGCAGCCCACCTAGAGCAGCGGCACCCCGGGAGCAGCCCACCTAGAGCAGCACCCCGGGAGCAGCCCACCTAGAGCAGCGGCACCCCGGGTACCAGCCGAACGTGCTGGGCTGAGGTGAGTAGCCCTCACTTTCCCCAAGCCTTCTGGAGATTTCTGGATGGTATCAGCTGGCAGAAAGGTGGTGGCTGAGAGGCGTGGGGAGATGGTGTCTGGGAGACGCACGGAGAAGGGGCCTCATTGGCTGCATCCAAAGCCCACGGGCTCAGCGAGCCTGAGAATCACGCCTGGCTGCTGTGTCTCTGAGGCTCTCAAGCCTGTCCTGGGCAGGCGCGGTGTCTGTGTTGAGGGGACACGCTCCCGTCCGGCCGGGAGGGCCCTGAGCAAGGCTCAAGAACTGCTGGGGTTATTGACAGCCTCCGATTCAGGTGGGCTGATTTCCCTGGCAGTACGCTTTGGAGAGCTGTGGAACCCGGCCACAGCAGCTTCAGGTGGCGCAGCTGGAAGGGGACTGACAGGCCTGGAGGACTCCGCCTCACAGGCAGAACGACCTGAGTTCAGATCCCAGACCTCATAAAAATGCTGGACAGAAATGATGCACTTCTGACTCTGGAGGGCGGAGCTTAGGAAACCCAAAAGCAAAAGGAGGTAGAAGCAATCTAAGAAGACTCCTGAAATCACCCTTGGGCTTCTGATACACACACACACACACACACACACACACACACACACACACACACACGAAAGGAAGGAAGGGAGAGAGAGAGGAAGGGAGAGAGAGAAGGAGGGAGGAAGGGAGGGAAAGAAGGAGGGAGGGAGGAAGGGAGGGAGAGAAGGAGGGAGGGAGGGAGAGAGAGGAGGGAGGGAGAGAGAGAAGGAGGGAGGGAGGAAGGGAGGGAAGGGGCTGACAGTGAGGACTGTTAGACAGAGCTTTCCACCCGCCACATAAACACCTGTGCTGTCCCTGAGGCTGCTGGGATTCAAAGAACTTGCCAGACAACTTGCAAGAGTGGATTCAGACACCAGCTACAAGCCCCTTAGTGCCGCACGGGTCCCCGAGCACCACTGTCCCCAGGCTGTACTGCGCTGGCGTCTCCGTCACCACAGAGACAAGCACCTTGCACAGGCTGCGCCTCTTTGCACGTTAGCTGGGGCTCCTGAGCACATGGGCCAGTCGCCTTCTACGCAGATGAGCACCTTCCAGACCGGGCCAAGAACCGTCTGTGCAAGAACCGAGCATCGTCCACATATCGGCTGAGCACTTACTATGCGTGGGCAGAGGACCTGCTGCACTCGGGTTGGGCACCTTCTTCACAGCAGCAGAACGTGTTATGCACGTGAGTTGGGCATGTTGCACACACGGGGTGAGCCCCTTCACATCCTGCAAAGTGTCAGCTCTATTGCACCTTCTGGTAAATTCCACTGCCATTTGTTCTTGTTTACACAGTCTGAACTCTGTTCCAAAGCAGCTCTCACCTCTTTCCTGAAAATTCCGAGCAATGAATGCTTGTTTCTACCTAGACACCTTGAATGCACTTGGACTTGCAGACAGACATCTCGTATCATTTAAAGACAGCCTGATGTATGAGATGGGGGTCACTGGCCTGCTCTGTCTCTGTCTCTGTCTCTCTGTCTCTCTCTGTCTTTGTCTCTCTCTCTGTCTCTGTCTCTCTCTCTCTGTCTCTCTCTCTCTAGGGTCTCATGTTCCAGTTCACAGCAGTCATCCTGCCCGAGCCCAAGTGCTGGGTGACAGCTATGCTGTGTTGCCCTGTGTTTCTTCTGCTGCTATTGAACGAATACATGGCACAAACACCTTAGAGAATGAGTTTGTTCTTGCTCACGATTCTCATCATGGCTGTGGAGTTCATACCGACACCAGGAGCTTAGGGCACCAGCTACACCATATCCGCTGAGGAGCTGAGAGAGGGACACGCTTGCTTGCCAGCGTCCCAAATACGGAACCAGCTTCTCCATCTCATCTGCGTGAGGGACGCTCCCACCCACTCTGAGCAGGTGGTCCAGGGAATGCTCCGCCCACTCTGAGCAGGTGGTCCAGGGAATGCTCCGCCCACTCTGAGCAGGTGGTCCAGGGAATGCTCCGCCCACTCTGAGCAGGTGGTCCAGGGAATGCTCCGCCCACTCTGAGCAGGTCTTCTCACATCATTAGATAATCTCTCACACACTTGCTCAGGGCCACCTTAATGAAATAATTCCTAGTTGTGCCCACAGGCATGGTTCTCAGTTGTCAGGCTGACATGCCACACCTGACTGACAGCTTTCTTTCTCAGACAGCCTGTCTTTAGGGGAGCCAGGGCCAAGACGGGAACCACTTCCAACATGTCCAGAGCTCCACGCAGCCATCTCCGCAGCATGGAGGAATGTGTCGCTAGTCTTTGGGGTTGGGGGGCTTCTAAGTGGCTCCTTCCTGCAGCGGCTGGCCAGACCACTTCTCCCCTCACATGCCGCCCCTAGCCTCCTCCCGCTGCGAACACAGGTCTGTGCAGAACTTGGGTGTCCAGGGCGTCAGGACGCATCTGCGGGGACAGGGAGCAGGTGCGCAGCCCCGCGTGTTCTCTTCCAAACACAGCGCCCCAGGTTGCCGTCAGCCCTATCAGGATGTCAGCAAAAACCGCGGGCAATTCAGCATTCCCGCTGACCTTCGTCTCCCTGCGCGGTCCTCATCTTCCCTGGCCGCCTCTCTTCAAGCCCTAAGCGCTTGCATAGCTCCTTGGCACCCTCACTCGGTGATTCTGAAAGTGACTGTGTTGGACCAAGTCCATGCCCCTACCTTCCAGGTGACGCCGGAACCCCAGAGCCTTCACACCTGATTACTAATCTGCTGCTACGAGGAGACAGATTAGCAACAGCACTGAGGTGACGCCCACGGCAGAAGCTCAGGGAGGAAGGCCGGGGTGTCATTCCCTGTCGAGCTGTCTATCTCCACAACTAAAAGCCACTGAGTTCACATTCAGGTTCAGATTTTAAAACCGTGCAATGATCCCCTCAATTATTCTTCATTTGAGCTGCGTGTGCGCTCGTCAGTCCTGGGCAGAGTTGGAAATATAAAAATAGCAGCTTATGCATCACGGCACTTTCTGCCTTGTGACTGGAGAGGAGGAAGCCACCTGCAGAGAGCCGGCCCCGGGCGGCTGCGAGCCCAGGCGTGGGGAGCAGCACGTGCTCAAGTTCCTCCTCATGAGATCTGCCAGAGGTGTGTTTCTTGGACCCCCGGGAGTTCACCACATGTGTGAGCACGTGCGTGCACGCTTGTGTGTGTGGGGTGCTGCATGCATGTCCAGGCGGTATATCCGTGGACTGTTCTCTGCAGGGCCTGTGGTGCTTGGGGCACCAACGACTGTCTTGCTGCTGTGGCTGGGGAAGTTGCAACATGGAGCTCAGGTTTGGAGATGAACGCACGCAGGCTGGAGATGTTAACGCTGGGCTCAAGGACGCCACCAGGAGCTGGAGCCACCCCGGGACAGGTGGCAACCTGGACCAGGACATGAAGTCAGGAAGAGGAAAGAGGGGCCGGGTGACCAACCTCTGGGGGCAGAATTCTCAGGTCTTGGTGAAGGTCAGCTTCAGGGGGCTGGGGAGCTCACCTCAGCTGCTTGGGCACCTGTGGAAGTTTCTAGATGTAGTGTAGGTGAAGCACGGGTGTCGGCTCGCCTTAACCACCCTCTGGCTTATCAACGCAACTGTCGGAGTAACTCCACGTTCATCAATGCAGCAAGGCCCGGGCTCCTTACTACAACTTGAGGACCTTCTTCCAGGAAGCCTCTTCTCGCCCTAGGAAGCCCTGCCTTCCCATGGAGAGACCCCCTCCTGTGGACACCCCTGCCCTCCTCCAGGGAGCCCTGCCTTCCCATGGAGAGACCCCCTCCTGTGGACATCCCTGCCCTCCTCCAGGGAGCCCCTGTCCTCTTCTGCCTGCCCACCACCTGCGTAGCTGACCAGAGATCTTATATGTTCCACGCCTGCCTGGAGATTCCTTCTCAGCTCCTGAGCAGGCCCTGCGCCTGCCCTGCCTTTGCAGGGCATGGTGGGTGCTGAGTGGCTAGCAGACAGGGTGGCTGAAGGAAGATGACTCTTCTCTGCTAGCTACATGCCCGGCCCTGATCACGGAGGGGAGGGCTGACAGTCTTTACCCCACAGTAATCTGTCCCCACATTTGCCTGTTTTTGCTGGCCCGTGAGGGTCGGATTTTTCTAGTGCATAACCAAAACAAACATAGTGGGCCCCTCTGTGGATTTGGGGGTGACTGGCGCTCCAGACTCAGCTATACTGAAACACTACAGTGGCATTTGTGAAAGTCATGAGCACAAAGTTAAGAAGACCAAAGACCCAGCCAGGATCCCAGGGGGTCAGACCAGTGAGACGCCATCAGTTCCTGCTTATGTTCCGAGACTCACCAGCTCCACAGCAGAACAACCAGTGTTCCAGGGACCAGCAGTCCCTGGACTCCCCATAAGCAAGACCGTACCCCACTCTTTCCACCTTCAGGGGCTAGTCGGCCATTTGATGTTACGTCCTTGTCTTCCTGTGAGAACAGCTGCCTCCCCCCAGGTCCCTCTTTCTTCCCTATCTGCTGGCAACGTGACGACTCCTTTGTGTAAAAACCAAGCACTGAAATCCTCTCTTCAGCCCTGGAAGAGAATAAACAAGCACTCTGGGGCCTGGGGCTTCGCTCATCCATCTTTTGCTCCCTGGCATGGGAGACGGTCAGAAAGGAACTACAAGGCCATGGCCGCACAGGTCAGTGAGGAATGCAGCGGGTACTGAGCAGAGTACAGTGAGGAATGCAGCGGGTACTGTGCAGAGTACAGTGAGGAATGCAGCCGGTACTGTGCAGGGTACAGTGAGGAATGCAGCGGGTACTGTGCAGAGTACAGTGAGGAATGCAGCGGGTACTGTGCAGAGTACAGTGAGGAATGCAGCGGGTACTGTGCAGAGTACAGTGAGGAATGCAGCGGGTACTGTGCAGAGTACAGTGAGGAATGCAGCGGGTACTGTGCAGAGTACAGTGAGGAATGCAGCGGGTACTGTGCAGAGTACAGTGAGGAATGCAGCGGGTACTGTGCAGAGTACAGTGAGGAATGCAGCGGGTACTGTGCAGAGGGCCAGTGAGGACTGCAGCGGGTACTGTGCAGAGTACAGTGAGGAATGCAGCGGGTACTATGCAGAGGGCCAGTGAGGAATGCAGCGGGTACTATGCAGAGGGCCAGTGAGGAATGCAGCGGGTACTGTGCAGAGGGCCAGTGAGGAATGCAGCGGGTACTGTGCAGAGGACCAGTGAGGAATGCAGCGGGTACTGTGCAGAGTACAGTGAGGAATGCAGCGGGTACTGTGCAGAGTACAGTGAGGAATGCAGCCGGTACTGTGCAGAGTACAGTGAGGAATGCAGCGGGTACTGTGCAGAGTACAGTGAGGAATGCAGCGGGTACTGTGCAGAGTACAGTGAGGAATGCAGCGGGTACTGTGCAGAGTACAGTGAGGAATGTAGCCATGGTACCATGGTTGCACTGGACTAGTCAGGGATGCAGTGGCTACCCTGGCTGCATTGGACTAGCAAGAATACAGCTCCCCATCTGACAAACTCACACAGCATGGAAGACTCTGTCACCTGCTGGTCAAGCATCATTCCTGTCTTGATGCAAGTAAACCAGGCAGCCAGATGCATGGGTGACTATTCTAAGCTGCACGGTGCTCTTCTGTTCCCTCCTAATGGCTACGGAAATGGAACTTAAGTCTTCAAAGTTCTCTGCGGTTTGCAAGCCAACATCAACAGCTCTGCTTCTTTCAGGCACAGCTCAGCATGTGGTCCCCAGAGTGCCGTGAGCATTCAGAGCTGAGAGTTTAGCTTCCTTCTCATGTCAAGGCGAAGACTAACATGCAAAAATTCCTCACACCAGTTAGTAAGTACAGAGCAAATGACCATAATTTTGGCCAACTGGTATATTAAGTTCATGCTTTGTGAATCCCTTCTGCTCCCAAAACAGTCATATAGATGAGATATGTAAAGGAGAGAGAAGGAAAGAAGAAAAAGACAGTCCAGGGCTCTGAAGCAGAGCAGATCCTGCTTTGAACCCAAACCAGCAGATAAGAAGCTGGAAGAGATACGTGGGGTGGGTGAGCAGAGATGACCAGAATACAGTGTCTGTGTATGAAATTTTCAAAGAATAAATAAAAGCTGTTATTTAAATGACAGAATAAAACAACTAAAAACCCAGATATGCCAACAGCAAGCAGGTTGAAACTGGAGACTACGCTGCAGGCTTGGAGGTGGCAGCAGCCAGGACTCGGGGTCACACAGATCACCCGTGGCTAAACACCCTCACATGAAGTAGTCAGCAAAACCAGACCATCGCAGCAAGTGAATGAGGCGAGCAGATGCTGGACAAGCCCAGAGATGCCAGGGCCAGCTATGCTGAGGGAGTCCAGAACATACACAGAAGGGCAGGAGAACGAGACGCTCTAACCAGGAGCCAAACCAAACCATCCACTACCTTGCGATGGAGCCTGCAGGAGGTTCACTACCGTGATCGCAGAGACCCTGACCCCTCCACGCTGTAAGATCTGGTGCTGGGTAAGAGAGACTGACTCAGGTAAAGGCAAGGCGGCTCAGGTAAAGGTGCTCTGTTAGCACCCTGACAGCAAGAGTTTGGTCCCAGGAATTCAGATGGGGAGGGGAGAAGACCCCACAGTTGTTTTTGATCTCTGGTCTCCACTCATGCACCATGGCTGTGCACATCCATATATATGCACATGTATACACATATGCCCACACATGATAAATAAATGAAATAAAATCTAAAAATATAAAGCATTCAGTTCTGGGTTGAGACCTGTCAGGAAATCACAGTTTCTTGAAGGGAAATACAGGAGAAAGGAATGTGAACCAAAAGAATTTTCTCCCAAAACAAAAATCAGAACAAAGGCCCCATGGCTTGAAAGCACATCCACCCAAAAATTATAGCCACTGCGCTGGATAACTCCAGATGGAAGATTCCGCAGAAGAGACTGGAGTCACTTTAACTCCTTGCATTTCAGGTGCCAGGAAGGTTAATGAGTAAACGTGATGCCCATCACAAACTAAGCAGAGTAGGAAAGAAAGACAGGAAGGAATAAAATAAAAATCTGTGCAAAACAATCCAAAAGTGGATCCCAGAAATAATATAGTCAGTAAAATCAAAATGTAGTAGATTCCTCAATTCTACTAATGCAATTGAAGAGTATCTTTCAAGTGACTTACACCAGAGTGACAGGTAGCTCCGTATCAGAGTGACAGGTAGCTCCGTATCAGAGTGACAGGTAGCTCCATACCAGAGTGACAGGTAGCTCCATATCACAGTGACAGGTAGTTCCAGCTCCACTGATTTGTTGGGTTTTTTTAAATTTTTTTTATTATTTATTCAATTGTGCATGTATGTATGTGTGCGCACGCATGTGCGTGTCTGTGTGTGTGTAGAACCACAGATGAATTCGGGAACCACCATGGACCTCCACCTCCTCCTTGTTTACTCTGCCCCGGGATTCACAGGCTCCACCCTACCAGGACCAGAAGCGCAGGCCACCCCTGCTTCCGCCTGGCGTCTATACGTGGGGTCTAAGATCCGAACTCAGGACCTTCCACCTGCAAGGCAGAGGCTTAACCCCTGAGCCACCTCTCCAGCCCCTGTTGTTTGTTTTTTGATGGTGCTAAGATTCGACCCACAGCTTATTCATGATAGACAGACATTCAAATACAGAATTGTGCCTCACATATTTTTCATATTGACTTTGAGAAAATCTTACTAACATGCCCAAGCTGGCCTTGAACCTTGGATCCTTCTGCCTCAACCTCCCAAGTCACTGAGATGACAGCCCTGAGCCACCAGACTGGCTTCAGCTCTTAAATGGGAAGGAATTCCAGAACGAAGATGCAGGGATGATGAAGAAACCACGTGTAGGGCTTGCTAATTGCTGGGGAGTTTCCAGATCTGGTTAAACACCTGTATCTTTCAAGTATTAAACAGGGAAGGCATAAACCCAGAAGCGAACTAATCAGTGAAAACACACATATGGAATGAAAACAGCTCTAAACCCTCGGCAATGAATGAAGAAGTAGCTAAGGTACAAGTGAAAGATTGTTTTCTAACATCAGCAGGGGGATTCTCTCAAAAATACCATGGCGAAATTATTGTCAACCCAGCATTTTATACCCAGCTAAATGGTCACTAGAATTTCAGCAAATGCTATTGTGTGTGCAGACCTCTGCTTTGCCCACAGCTCTCTGTGCTGAACTCTGGGTGCATCCTCGGCCTGTGGGGTGGGGAGGGCGCACCAGGGTCTGAACAGAGGACTCTAAGGCATGTGCATGGATCTCTGCTTGTCATTCCTGACCATTTGCCCTGCAGCATGAGAAGGCAGTTGCTGCAGTTACTCTGCATCGTTGCTAATAAATTCATGACCAAACGACTTATAGAAGGAACAAGGAGTTTTATTCTTTTTTTTTCCCAAGGAGTTTTATTCTTAAAATTGTCCAGTTATGGTTCTTAATCCAGCTTGGCAGGAGAGGGAACTGGCCATATCATACCCATATATCCACAGGACTGCTGAGAGACCAGTATGTCTGACCAAGTATGCCAAAGGATGCCAACTTCTTGATCTAGTTCCTTCATCTTATCACCTGCCCAGGGACTGGCCCCACCCACCACTGACTAGGCCTCCCCATCAATCAGACAATCCCGTGTAGTTTTGCTCAGGGCTCAACTACTAATCTTCACAATCATGCACAGAGATCCAGCCTTCAATTGTCAAGTGGACACCTGTCTCCAATTGTGACAGACATGCTCCAGGAAGCTGTGGCTCTGCACCTGAAGGCACCTAGCAGCCTATAGGATGGCTGATCTCGTGGGATCTTTGCACCCACCGGTTATTTGTGACCTATTGAAAACTACAGTGCATAACTCCCACTGAAAGTGCCGAGTAGTGAGTGCTTAAACCCATCACTTTTTTTTTTTTAGAACAAAATGGTTTAATCAATTACATCGTCCTAGGAGCAGAGCAACAAAAAGGCTCAGCTCCTGCCCTCAGAGGACAGTAAGTCTTGTGTGTCTCTCTCCACACTGCAGGGCCCAGGCTGGGCAGGCAGAGGTTGGAGGCAGGAGGCATGGGGGAAAATGGCAGGTGGCTCGAACACAGGGAAGCAAAGGGACTCTGGCCGGTTCTTGTGTCCCACTGCCTAGCCCCAGTATCCTGCTCCCCACCCCTGGCTGGAGAAAGTCATGAAGAGGACAGAGGAGCAGGTCCCAGCAGCAGGAGAAGCAGCAGCAGCAGCTGTTTCCTTCACCAATAAATACACTTCATTACCAGGCTAGAAGGGAGAAGTGGGAAGAGGGTCTGGGGTGGGCAGGAGTGGGGGGAGAAGCTGCCACCTGTGTCGCTGGGATTAAAGCAATGAGATGTTGCCAGACCTCCCCACCACTAGCCTCACCCCCCTCATCTTCTTGAAATGGTGAAAAAGCTTTGAACATGGCCCTCCTGTCTCTAGGGCTGCTCCGAAGCTTGACTGAGAGGAGGCACCTGGCAGAGACAGGGGTGAGGGAGGGAAGGAAGGAGGGAGAAAGAAAGGGAGGGAGGAAAAGGGAGGCCGCTTCTCCCCAGAGGCTGCAGCTGGGGGGCTGGAGCCAGGAAGCCAGGGGGAGGGGAGCCAAGGGGCAGAGGGAGAGGAGGCTTGGCGAGTGACTGACACTGTGTCCATGTAAAGCTCACTGCTGAGAGGGATGGACTGAGCTAGGGACTTTCCCACCGTCCCCAGAGCAGCAGGGGACAGAGAAAAGCCATCACTTCTTTGGTCTTTGTGGCTGCTCAGCACGTGGGGTGGGAAGGAGGGCGCAGAGGGCGAGAAGGGCCCTTAGTAGGAAGCGCCACCTCAGCAGAGTAGGCCTGGCTGGCAGAAAGGTCACAGTGAGGCCGAGGAGCGCCCAAGGAGAGTGGCCATGGCGCAGAAGTGTTTGCATGGGCAGGTGGGTGGGAAAGGGGGGCCTCACCCCCTGCCACATCTCTCGGGAACGACCGAGTCCCCAGAGGTAGCCAGGATGACAAACCCAGAAGGGGGCGAGGAAGCT
The DNA here is from genome assembly GCA_023101885.1 of Typhlomys cinereus. NCBI lineage: Eukaryota > Metazoa > Chordata > Mammalia > Rodentia > Platacanthomyidae > Typhlomys > Typhlomys cinereus. Next base: position 908,192 of record JALPQD010000510.1, read on the forward strand.
CCACTGCCACCAGGGCAGGTGGCCCGTCTTGCCCACTCCAGGGCTCCCGTCTATCTCATGCTTCTGCTCTAGCACCAGTGGCCATGAAGGGACCGTCGCTGGAGGCCACGGGGAAGCCGGCCCTGTAGGCGGGAAGCCAGAGTGGCAAGAGGCCAAGGCGAGTCTTTACCAGCTGGGAGTTCTACTCCCTTTCTGCTGCCAACGAAGGGCGGGGCAGTCCTTGAAGACCACTTCAGCCCTTGCCTCCCCGTGGAGGCAGAGGGGTTCTGAGAAGGGCCAGAGCCTTCCAGGGATACGGAAGCAGGAGGCGGGGGCGGGTGGAGGAGCTTCCCCTCCTGCTTTTCTGCTCTGGCTGGGGACAGTCCCAGGACAATCGGTCCAAGAGTCTGAAAGCCAGCAAGTTGCAGCAATCCCCATCCCTGATGCCAAACTAACAAACAAAACAGGGGATATGAAAAATGGGGGTGGGAGTCAAATCAAAACAGAATCCAACCCCCCGACCTCCTGCCCAGGGTGGAGGGTCCAGCCAGTAGCAGGGGCTGGGCACTGGGGCTAGGGGTGTCTAGCTGGGCCAGCACTGCACCTGGCCCTCTGAGCTGTCCTCATCGGAGGCCCCAGCGCCCCCACTGCTTAGGCCTGTGATTCGGTAGGCCCTGTTGAGCAGCATTGCCTCCAGCGGGTCTGCATTCAGGCGCCGCTGGTTGGCCTGAGAAGCGCCTTCCATGTCCTCCACAACTCGGCCTGTGAGATCTTCACTCTCAGGTCGGGGATTGTAGAGCCGCAGCACAAGGTCGATGCCACCGGTGGCCAGGAAGCAGTAGCTGGGGTGTGGCTGCAGGCAGCTGGCGATGGACTCATCTCCCTGGAGCACTCGGACTAGCTTGGTGGTCTCCTTTTCCCAGATGAAGAAGGAGCCATCATCAGAGCCACTGACGATGTACTGAGCATTGCTGCCAAAGAAATTGGCCTCCTCGATATCTGTGGTGGTGTTGCATTGGCCACAGTAGCGAAACTGATAGTCGTAGCTCCGCTCCCGCAGCACCATTTCATCCTGAGATAGAGTCCTTGCGGCTTGGGCTTCGGAGGCGAATGGGGTCACTGCCAGCTCCCTTCTTCTCTTCACCATCACTTTTGGAGAAAAGAGCAGCAGTGACGTCACGACCCAATGCATCACAAGCGCTGCTATGGGCCTGTTCTGGGAACTTCCCTTTGAAGTCGTCCAGGCAGCCCAGAGCCTCAGCTATATACTTGAGCTCAAAGAGGCAGCGGGCTAGGCAGAAGTGTGCCTTCAGCTGGCATGGGTTTAGGGAGATGGCCTTGAGGCAGTCCCTCAGGGCATCCTAGGGGCCACCGTCCCACTCGCGTTTCATATAGGCAGCATAGCATCGTGAGGGGCCTTCTGCACGGCCTTGCTGTAAAGCTGAATGGCCCGCGTCCACCTGGCGGGCCAAAGCCTCACTGGCTTGTTGTTTCACACGCTCCAAGCATGGGGGAGCTCCACTTGGGGGCTGACATGCCCTTTACTCTCTGGCAGCCAGAATCCGTTGCTGTGAAGATGGCGGCCAGTAGACACAGCAGTAGACACAGCATTGGTAGACATCTGCCATCTGCACTTCCCCCGAGGAGTGACATTTTCTAGGCAAGAGAAAGGCATATGGCCGTTGCTTGCAAGTCAAATCAAGCAAATTGACCTGTTCTCCTCCCACGTTGACTAGCAGCTCTGCGCCAGTAGGGCTGAAGGTCGCGTAGTGGCAACCAGTCCTCTTAGTCGGTCGCTACAGTTGGGCAGCTTCACCGGTAGGTGACCTGCCACATGACACTGGGCTGCGCCATCTGGAAGGGCTTCCGCCTGTCCCCGAAGGTGTGCACACCTGCAGAAGGCTCCGCTTCACGCTCTGTCTGTGGTTATGGGCCCGCTGGCCCTACTGCCAGGCAGTTGTCATCCTGGGGACTGACAGTGAGGCATTGGGCCTCCACCTGCTGGCCACAGTACTCGGTCAGGTCCATCCGCACCTCTGAGTGTTTGCTGTTCTCTCGAAGATCATCCTGGCGGAGAAGCCCGTCTTCAGCGGCGCTCCAGGATGCGTTGGCCACACGGGTGCTCCAGCAATGCGCTTCGCTCGGTCCGTATGGTCTCCAAACATGCGGATTGTCTCTTTACTGTCAGGTCATGGACATGCACCTTGGGGTCAGCTGCCCCCGTGACCAAGATTCGGTCTCCAGCATGAGGCAGGAACTGGACAGAGAAGATATTTGCCGTGTGTCGCGTGTGCATGGAGAGCAGCTTCTGGTGGTGCAGTGGGTCCCACAATCGTATGCTGGTCATCAGAGCCAGAGGCTCGCGAGTCTCCCTTCTCATTCCACTCCAGACAGTGGACACATCCTGAGTAACCCTGCAGGTCGCGACGTTCAAAGCTTAGGGCACCCGCTCCTTGCTCTGCCTACGGATGAGGTCTCTAGTTATGTTGCCTTTTGCCATCTTCTTGAGAGACCAACAGGACGCTATGGAAGGATCTTCAGGACTCTTGCACGTTCCAGCCAAGCCCAGGACCACAAGACAAACATTTAATTACACTTTTTATGGGAAGTGCCTGGCCGCGGAGGTGTTTGAGGCTCTGGTTGAGGTGCACGTGCTCCAGATCGATGGTTATGACCACGAATGAGTTTCCTGTGAAGCTGGGAGTCTTTGGAATGGGAAAGGAGGTGCTCTGGCCAAATGTGTGGCTCCGCAAAGGCCCGTCGTAGAGAAGGTAAAAATTCTCCGGTTGGCTTGGTAACTTGCTTTAAGCCTTCTCTTCTGCCCAGAATCCCCATCACTTTCTATTGTGTTTCTGTCTTGCGTTGCTGGAGATTTTACATCCGTTGTCTCTGTGTGGTGGGGCTCGAGGGTGGAGCTCAGTATTGTACCTTCTGTTTCTGATTTAGACGGCTTATCGGAAGCCAGGCCGGGTGGGAGAATTTACCACAGACATGGGCAAGTGTTATCAACCAGGGCTTGGTTATTTTGTTGATGGCCTGAACAAGAAAATATTATTAATACTAATTATGGTGGAAATATTAATAGTACGGTTTAAATGCAAAGGTGAGTTTTATCCAAAACTATGTCACTTGAACAGTTGAATAAGAAAATATTATTCCTGCATCCAAATCTCAGCTAATGCAGCAAAGATTTTTACACGATGTTTCTAATTTAGGACAATTGATGTGTGATCCCAGCATTTGTCGCTGCTGCATTTGCAAAGACCACCAGTCAGTTTCCACGCTGACTGCGCCCTGCACAGCGGCAGGCTGGATTCAAGATGGCTGCCGTCTCCCAGAGGACGTAGTTGGGATTCGGTGCAGAGCGACTTAGCTCTGGAGACCCTCCGGGCCAGAAAGCCCTGCACATCGCCATGCTGTGTGTACTTCTGTGGGGGGGCTGCCGTGAGCTGCTGGGGTGTCAGAGCCCACGCACAGTCTGTGGAGTATCACACTCAGTCTGGGTCAGCAGACAGTCGAGCAGCCTGTGAGGGTCCAGGCCTCTGAGCTCCACCTAGAAAATCCCGGGGTGAGGCCAGGCATACTGTCCTCCTGGCCGGCTGGGATGCCGAGCGTCCCAGAATCCGCGCCTTTTCCAGTATCTGTAGCCACCCAGCTGGTTTGGCTGCTTCTCGGAGTCCGGATCTGCCCAGCAAGCCTATAGGATGGCTAAGCTCTTGGGACCATGTCAGGGTGAAGGGTCATCCCGTGCCTTTTCTGTTGACTGTGGCATCCTCGGCCAGAGAGTAGGGTGCCCGCTTTAGGCCCTGGAAGAACTTCCTGGTTGGCTGTTCTGATACTCAGTGTGGCCTGTGTCGTGTGGGTCTGTGGTCCAAGGCGCAATGATTGTGTCATGTGGGTCTGTGGTCTGATGACTGTGTCATGTGGGTCTGTGGTCCGAGGCACGATGACTGTGTCATGTGGATCTGTGGTCTGAGGCAAGATGACTGTGTCGTGTGGGTCTGTGGTCCAAGGCACGATGACTGTGTCGTGTAGGTCTGTGGTCTGATGACTGTGTCGTGTGGGTCTGTGGTCTGATGACTGTGTCGTGTGAGTCTGTGGTCTGATGACTGTGTCGTGTGGGTCTGTGGTCCGAGGCATGATGACTGTGTCATGTGAGTCTGTGGTCTGATGACTGTGTCGTGTGAGTCTGTGGTCCGAGGCACAATGACTGTGCCGTGTAGTTCTGTGGTCCGAGGCGCTGCAACTGTTTCCTGGACGAGCCATTCACTGCCACAGGCAGCCACTGCCAGGCCTCCTGTGTCCTGGGGCGGGTCCACTCAGCCCAGAGCCCGAAGCACCACAGAGCTCGGACCCCAGCAACAGATCCATGAAGAGGAGAGAGTGTGTAAGCGGCAGGTGGATCCTCACGCAGAGAAAGAAGAAAAAGAGGACAGGACAGAGACTTCAGATTAATGGCCTTGCCCTTTAGGATCCCGTTGGTCAGCAGTTCTGGAAAACATTGACATAACAAAGAATGAACTCGGCTCTGTGGATGCCTCCCACGCACACCCAGGGAAACAGGTCTGTGGATGCCGCTCCCACCTGAGCGCCCAGGGGACACCTCGTCAGCCTGCAGCCCTGTGAGCGACACGGGGCCAGGGGCAGCTGACAAAGGCCAGCTCCAGCAGGCTCCGGCCTGCTGACCCCCACTTTGCGGTCAGTGTCTAGGTGGATTCGCCTGGCCAGGGTGCCACTCAGAGTATTGCAGAGTCACTTGGATGCAAATTCCCAAGTAAGTGCACAACATGCAAACTAGGGCCCTGAAAGCCCGGTAAGGAGGGCGTCTAGAAGGCCTCTTATGCTAATCCTGACAGGCCGTGGGACTCTTCCTTGCTCAGAGAGACTGCCCCTGATGGGCGCAGTGTGCCACAGAGCTCTGCTCTGGATAGGTTTTGGGGCGAACTGGGGTCTTCAGGGAAGAACGTTCTAGAAAGCAGAAGCACGCTCTTAGGACCGCGCTATCTGGTGGCGTGGAGGAATCGCCTCCCCAGTCTCCAGGCCGGGCTCAGCCCTCGGGGTGGTCTCGGCTCGGGCCTCTGTGGAGTCTGCGCTGTGGAACAAAGCGTGTTCCTACAGGAGTGGCATGTCAGCCACAGCAAGAACACTGGCTGGGGGAGAGATTTAAGAGAGGTTTGCTTTGAGCAGGATGAGTCCTGTCTAGTAGCCCACACCATCATGCTCAGCAGACAAAACCAACTTCGGTGGACTCATAGCTAAGAAGGCTGCAGATTACATGCATTAAATTCATTTCCAGGTTTTCAGTGAGATGCACGGAGCTTGCTGTCTCTGCAGATCTGCACTCAGCTGTCCTTAGCTCTCCAGGACGCTACTGCCAGAGGCTTCTCCCCCCATCCTCCCACCAGCTGCTGGACATACACGGGCCACCCACAGCACAGAAGCTTCTGGATCACCCTGGGACAGTGGCTACACGTGGTAGACACATGCTGATCATCTATATTTCAGTCCATTTTTTTTACTCATCATAGTGCCTCACAAACGCTAGTCAAGCACTCCCCCGCCCCCGCCTCTGAGCCACATCCCCTAACCCCTCTCAGAACTTTTTCATTTTGAGATGGGCTCTTAGGGAGTTTCCCAGTCTGGCCTTGAACTTGGGGACCCCGTGCCTCAGCATGCTGAGAAGCAGAGATGACAGGTTGTCACGAGACCCTCCTGTTCTCACTGTTTCTGTTCGGTCACTTCCCACGGATGGGGCCAAGGGCTGAGGGTCAGAGACGGCTTGAGCCGCGTGACTCGGCGGAGGACAGCTGAGGTAAACCAGCCGTGACAGCCACTGCAGAAGCTCCATTCCGAGCAGTCTGCACATCCACGTGCCTCAGACACATCCTGCTGCCACAGAAGCTTCGACAGGTCTTCAGAAGCCCGACTTGTTCTGCGGCTTCGAGAAGGCTGGAGGCGGCTGTCCATGCACCGGCTCGCTCAGGCCTGCGCTTCTTTGCCTTCTGCTAACCCGTCAGACAGAGCCGAGGACTCGTGCTGAATTACTTCAGGTAGGTTTGGGGACACCCCAACACTTGGCTACAAGCCTCGTCAGAGCAAGAGGAATGACAGGGAAACCAAGCGAGACCCCCTGGTTCGAGACGTGCCAGCGATGCGCTCTCGTTTCTCCAGTCCTTTATCTTGTGAGCAGGAGCGGCCCAAAGGCCAGCAGTGACCTCCTGACCAGTGGGTCCTTGGGGCACCACACACAAGCTGCCCTGCACCTGTCCTGATCAGTGGGTCCCCAGGGAACCACACGCAGTGCTGGCCCTGCACCTGTCCTGATCAGTGGGTCCCTGGGACACCACACACAGTGCTGGCCCTGCACCTGTCCTGACCAGTGGGTCCCCAGGGGAACCACACACAAGCTGGCCCCGCACCTGTCCTGACCAGTGGGTCCCCAGGGGAACCACACGCAACGCTGGCCCCGCACCTGTCCTGACCAGTGGGTCCCCCGGGGCACCACACACAAGTCGGCCCAGGACCTGTCCTCAGGGTTTGTTTGGGCGCTGCAGCCCCCATCTGTCTTCACCCCTCCACACAGCCCCACACAGCATGAAGTCCGATATCACACTACCCTCTGTCCCCGAGGTCTCAGCAGCCCCCACAGCTGATCACTGCCTCCCCCTCTGCACCCCTTTGTGACTCTTTACCATCCCTGTCGCCTCCTGACTCCCCTCTTCTGCCCCAGAGACGCGCTATGAAAGTGTCTGCGGAAATCTCCAGAGCTGTTTCTCCTCCACCATCTCACACAACTCACCGCCCTTGCGTCCTGCTGGAGTCCACCGTCGGCTGCTCTGCTCACCAAGGCCATGAGAGACGCAAGGAACATGCCTAACCCAGGAGGGGCTTCTCCTTCCTCCCCACACCCCAAGTGCTCCTTCCTCCCCACACCCCGAGTCCTCCTTCCCCCACACCCCAAATGCTCCTTCCTCCCCACACACCCCGAGTGCTCCTTCCTCCCCACACCCCGAGTGCTCCTTCCTCCCCACACCCCGAGTGCTCCTTCCTCCCCACACCCCGAGTGCTCCTTCCTCCCCACACCCCGAGTGCTCCTTCCTCCCCACACCCCAAGTTCTCCTTCCTCCCCTCACACCCCGAGTGCTCCTTCCTCCCCCAGACCTTGCATGCTGTGACCCTCTCTCCATGTCCTTTGCACCCCGAGGTCACAGACAACTCCTGAAACAGAAGGTTCTGTGTTCAATCAAGGAATCCCAGGAGCCGTGACAGATCCCACACTGGTTAGAATCAAGAATCAGCTCCCCCAAATGTGACCATTTTTATCTTGCAGTTAGTGCCCCCTCCCTAGGGGCAGGAAGAGGAGAACAGCACCCCCTGCCCCACCTGCACTGAGCCCGTACCACGGACGCGCCCTGTGGGCCTGGCAGCTTGAGATCTACTTGGCCAGGAGGGAGCAACTGTGTCGTGATGGTTAAGAGACCTTGGGATCTAGTTGGGCCTGAAGCTAAGCTCGTCTCCCCCTGGATCTGACACCTTCTGCTTTTCCCCAAAGAATAACGTAACCCTTGACCTGGCCGTCGGCCATGCCCTGTCAGGGGCCCGGGTGGAAGGAGGCCAGGCCAGGGCTCCCCGGCTAGCCGACTGTGGGGGAGCCGCTGCCTGGCTATGCAGAAGTGACAGAAGGCTGTTCTCTGGGAACCATGGCTTCCAGAAGTGCGTTGGGAGGCGGAGCTCCCTGCAGGAAAAGGTGCCAGTCCCCTGAGAATCGTGCAGATGCACAGAGGCTTGGTGTCCACATCGGGGTCCCCAGAACAGTGCACACCTCAGAAACAAGCGCGGGTCAGCCCTCTCCTGGATTGCTACCTAAACTCCCACAGGGATCCTCCAGGTCACACTGACAGAGGCCCTGTGACGCCCAAGAGCGCGACCTCATCCAAGGTCCTGTCAGAGGTCAGCAAGTCCATCAAGGGGCGGGAGGGAGAGAACTCATGGCCAGCAGCTGCAACGCCTCCTGGTTAGAAATCGCTTTTCTACCAGCATGGCTTGTGACAAAACGTGTCTCTAATTCTAAATGTGCAGTGAAGGATAATAGCGAAGGTTCTAAGCAGGCACGGGGAGGAGTCTGGGTCAGGATAACAGCTCCCAAGGGGAACAGCTCAGAAGCGACTGCTCACTTGGATCAGTTTGAGTCCACGAGAAGGTACCTGCCTTCACTTTCATGGTCAGATCTGGTCTAAAAGTCCATCTGTGTGACATTAATAAACACTACATTTCATGAATAATTAATGATAGTTTAGCTAGTTTCCAGACAGTGGTATACTTTATCTAAGATCATAAACTGGAAAACAATTGAGAATGAGAAAAACAAAATGAGAATTAAAAACAATACAAGTTCAATAAATTAGAACATTTGAGCATTCTCTATGTAGCAGGATTTATTTCACTATGAAAAAGGATTGAAACCGGCCTTCAGGAAAGATCTTTGTGCAGCTTTGGTTAACAAAGCCTGGATTAGATATGAGCAGAAAATGACTTATCTTTAGCTGCTGTTTATGACCCCCTGAGATGGCGGCGTCCACCATCTCTCCTCTCTGTCCTCAGGCCTGGGGACTGAGGCCAGGGACGCATGCTAAGCGAGTGTCCGCCATGTGCAATTCCCTGGCCCTGGCACTGTCCATTTTGAGCCAGGGTCTAAGCTGCCCAGGCTGGACTCCATCTCTCCGTAGCCCAGGCATGAACCTGCAATTCTCCTGCCTTGGCGTCCCGAGCAGCTAGGGCCACAGGGCGGCACCACCGGGCCCCTGGCTGCCACCTATTCTCTAAGCAAAGATCTGTCATGCTCTCCAGCAGCCAGAGCAGCTGACCGCAGGAGGCAGGGGGTGACCCGGGTCTCAGGTGCTGTCCTGAGGGTCGGGTCCTCGGGCTGGCAGCTACAAGGATCCCTGTAGTTGCTTCTAAATAAACCATGTCCTCAGACAGGAGTGTCCAAACCCATGAGCCTCCACGGGCGGCACAGCAGGCCCGCCCGACCCCAGCGAGCCTGCGCTTCTGGAGCTCCATGATGTGAACACTAAAGTCCCAACACTGGCATTTAGTTTCCATGTGAGCAGAAACGTGTTCTTGTTGCCAGGACTCAGAACAGCACATGCGCCTTGCCATCCCCTGAGGAGCGTGAGGAGGGCGGGGCCTCTCTGCAGGGAAGCCCTGAGGTGACAGGGCCCAGCTGGGGAGTGGGGAGGGTGCTGCTCACATGGTCACCTGAGACTGGAGACATCTTTGTCTGTGAGGTGGGAACAGTTTGGGTCGCATTTCTAAACATGTCTGAAACATCGTACCCACTTGTCCTCGAAAGGTGGGCATCCCAAGGACCAGGACGAGGCATCCCTCGGATACATAGGACATCTCTCCTCTATGCGGGGCATCCCTCCTGCAGACGGGACATCCCTCCCGCAGACGGGGCGTCCCTCCCGCAGAGGGGACATTCCTCCTGCAGAGGGGACATCTGTGTTCCACTCCTAGCACTGAAAAAAGTGAACCGATTACAAAAGATAACCAATGTCTGACTGACCACAGGATGCTAGGGAAAGGCTCCCCTGCACCCAGAAGTCACCATCTGCCCTCCCCACTGCTCCCACCACAAGCTTAGTGGTGCCTCGGCCTTGCTGGGGTGAGTGGGGGTTTGGGTCACGACACCCTAAAGCATGCAGCTCTGCATTGAGGAACCATGGACACCCGAGAGCCAGTCTCTACCTTCTCCCATGAAGCAAGCAGAGTCCCTCGTGGGCAGTGTGGCCACATACAAGAAGGCAGGAGCATCCGTGGCTGAAGGCCCAGCACACGGGGACCCTAACAGGCTCATGGGTCCCCCACTCTCTTACCTTCTGATATCTCCCTGCGTTCAGTCACCATCCTGCACTACTGTCCACTCGATGTCAAAGCTGAGCTTTAGTTAAAACACGCAGTTTTCCCTGCCGCTCGGGGTCTTTACTTCCTTAAGAAGTCTCTAAAGTTAAACCCCAAAATGCACATGCAGACCAGTGAGAGGCCTTGGTGGGGAGAGATGCCAACTCTGAGGATCCAAGTTCTATTCCCAGGATTCCCATGGTAGAAGGAGGGGACCACCTCCTGAAAGTTGTCCTCTGACTTTCACACACACACACACACACACACACAAGTACGTGTGATAAAATCGGGTAAAGGCTTACCGGGCTGAGGCTGTGGTTTAGCAGCAGAGTCATGGCCCAGCCGGGGAAGCCCCCAGGCTGCTTCCAGTGCCACGAACACAAACAGGCCGAGAAGCCTTCGTTCATCGCTTCGTTCATCGCCTGCCACATCTGTGGCCAGATTGCTTCAGGCCCTAGCAAGACGAGCTTCATGGCTCTGAATGGCTTAGGGTCGCCGACACTTCAGCCTTCCGCTGGACCCCCAGCTGGTGATGCTAAGACCCAGAATACGGCCCCTCGGGTAAGCCATCGTGAGAACCGGAAGCTGGTGCTAAACTTCATGTGGCTCATGAGACGTGAGACCGCGCCAAGCTCACACGAGAACAAGCAGCGCGTGCACACACGGTCCTGCTGGACCAGACGTCAGATCCAAAGCACTACACAGAAATAACAAGGCTGCAGCAGCGGCCGTGCCGGGGCCTGGACGGGTTCTCACCGATGAGGGTGTCTGTGCGGCCTTCGGGGCTGGCAGAACCCCAAAGGCATTTGGCCCTGTGACTCCCCAAATCATCTTCTCGAGCTCCCATCCAAAAAGAGAGGTGCCATCAGTGGCAGGAAACACTTTCCACGTGACTTTTCTTTGTGGTGCTGGAGTCTGTGGTTCTCGTGGGACAGAAGCCAAAGCTGGGCCAAGCTGTGAAACTTCCACTGCGCTTCCTCAGTCAGACATGGGCAAGGTCAGACATGGGAAGATCAGACATGGGCAAAGTCAGACATGGGAAGGTCAGACATGGGAAGGTCAGACATGGGCAAAGTCAGACATGGGCAAGGTCAGACATGGGAAGGTCAGACATGGGCAGGTCAGACATGGGAAGGTCAGACATGGGAAGGTCAGACATGGGCAGGTCAGACATGGGAAGGTCAGACATGGGCAGGTCAGACATGGGAAGGTCAGACATGGGAAGGTCAGACATGGGCAAAGTCAGACATGGGCAGGTCAGACATGGGAAGGTCAGACATGGGAAGGTCAGACATGGGAAGGTCAGACATGGGCAGGTCAGACATGGGAAGGTCAGACATGGGAAGGTCAGACATGGGAAGGTCAGACATGGGCAAGGTCGGACATGGGCAAGGTCGGACATGGGCAAGGTCGGACATGGGCAGGTCAGAGAAGCACTTGCTGACGAGTGACCACGGAGAGCTGAGCTGACTAAGCAGGCACTACCCCAGCGCCAGGCCAGCCCCACGTATGTTCATGTGGGACCACACCAGATCCATGTGGGCGTACACCAGCCTATGAAACCTCTGCCGACCCCCACACCAGCCGCACCAGCCGCACCAGCCGCACCAGCCGCGGGCAGGACGCAGTCGCCCGCTCGCCGCGGGCAGGTCCACAGGCAGCAAGCACACCTGGGACCCAGGCCTCTGTCTCTGCTGCTGCTGCTGCTACAGCTGCGGCTTCCAATCTAGGCATCCTGAAGCGAGGGGCTGACTGGGACTGACTAGGGAAGTGAAGAAAGCCCCCAGTGAGGACAGCATCCGAAGATGCAGGAACCCTCCGGGAGAACTCCCAGCAGCCAAAGGAGCAACATGAGCCACCAAGCCAACCCAACAGTGTTCGATGACAGCGGAAGTCCCTGTGTGAGTACCGGGGGGGGCAGGGGGGGGACTGACCAGACGGCACAAAGCAACGCAGACCAGACGGCACAAAGCAACGCAGGCCTCCAGTGACCTCCACAGGAGCTCAGGCCCCTGTATCCAGCAGCAGCCAGCTGCCAGCCAGGGGCTCTTCTACCCAGTGCACTCTCAGCAGACAAGACCACCCTATGCCAGGCGACAGACCAGCACAGCCAGAGGCGGCACGTGGCTGACATGCATGTATCATGGATGTCTTGGGATGGGAGACTCTAGAAGCCCCATGGTCTCCCTTCCTAAACACGCTACAGCGATCTCATCACCAGGGAACATCTCCAAGCGCAGGAATGCCGCACGCATCTGCCAGCCCTCGAACCCGCCGTGGACATCAAAGCACTGGTCTGCGTGTTCTCACCAGAAAGGACCGTGGAGATGTGACGTCTGAGCGCAGCACATGGGCCCAACGGCATGACGACGTGAGACTTGAGACCCCGTAGCAGTAGCTGTTGCTCCCCTTGACGCTGCGCCATCGTCCCAACGCGCCTAGCAGCTCAGGGCGAAGCTGCGCATGCCTACACCGGAACTTGCTTAGCCGCCCTCCACAGTCCTGCACATCTGAGGCCACTCTCCAGCTAAAGACTTATTTGCAAACTCCCAGACACTGGAAAATGAAAGCGAACAGACTTGGAGGCATGTTGGGGGATTGCAAGGAGCCAACCCTGTGACAATTAAAGTTCCAGAGAGAAAACTGTAAGCACATCACGCATCGCAGCTGACTGGGGAAGCAAGGTAAACGAGGTCAGGTGAAGAGCAGAGGCGCTTACTCTACTCACGAGTGTGCAGCTGTGCTCAGGCTTGCTGATGATGAAAAAGCAGCTCCAACATACACACCCAGACACACACACACACATACATACACACACATACACACACACAGACACACACACACACATACACACACATACACACACACACATACACACACACACACACATACACACATACATACACACACATACACACACACACACACACACACACACATACACACACATACACACACACACACCGACACATATACATACACGCACACATACACATACATACATACACCACACACACACATACACAAACACATACACCCAGACACACACACATACACAAACACATACACACACACATACACATACCACACACACATTCACAAACACATAGACAAACACATACACACATACACACACACACCCAGACACACATATACATACACGCACACATACACATACACACACATACATACACCACACACACATACACAAACACACACACACCCAGACACACACACACACACACACACACACACACAGGCATAAGTGCAACTCTCAGATGAAATAACATCCAGGTCCACTACAGTTAAACTGGCAAAACTGAACAAGAAAGCAACCTGAAAGGGAAGAGTGAGTCTCACTGGCTTTAAACTTGGGGGTGTGGTGTGGGAGTGGGGAGCACAGCCAACTATGCAGAACGAGGTAAGCCAGAGCACCTCGAGCGCCGCACGGCCTCCCTCCCATGGGGCTGAAGCAAATCCTGCCGAACTAGAAATGAAATTGGAATGAAGACTGTCGTGGTTTGAAATGTGTCCCCACAGTCTCATGTGTTTGGCAAGGTCATGGCACCTTGAGAGGGGGAGCCTTGCTGGAGGAAGGCAGTCACAAGGGGTGGGCCTTGAGGTGGATTAGTCCCACCCTACCTCCAGGAGATGTCTGCTTTTGCTGCAAGCAGTCTGCAGCTCTCAGCCTCCAAGATGTCTGCGGTGACTTAGCCTCCTCCAGCTTTGGCCAGCCAGCCATGCCGCCTCTGCTTTGAGAGACTGTCCCTTCCCTCTGGAACCGTAAGCTGAATAAACCTCCCTTTCTCCCTTAAGTTGATCGACTTTGAGTGTTCTCTCACAGAAATAGTTAAGAGTAACCGTTACAAAGATGTTTTCCAAAAGGACAAGTGAAGAGACTTTGTAACCCACAGAGCTGCACAGAGCGAAAAGCAGAGAGCAGCCCTTGACAGGAAGGAGAGTTTAATGAAGTTTTGCCCTCGTCCTGAAAGCTTGGTCCCCAGGGCGAATGAAGACTTGCCGGTCAAGCATTTCTCGTTCTCCCCCCTCCAACTTCAGAGACAGAAGCTGCTTGCCAGCTGGTGCCAATAGGCATCAGTTTGCAGCTTGCAGAGGTGGGTTCACAGGAAGACTGTGAGGGTGGGCCGCGTGGCGCTATGCCGCGTGGATCTTGAGCATGAAGCTGTCGCTCCAACCCCAGGGCCGCACATCATAGTAAGTTATGGAGCACAGCCGCCCACAGAAAGAGGATTTGCTGAAATCCAGAGAAGCTGTAAAATGGAGCACGATAAAAATAGTTGGATAATCTAAAAGAATGCGGGGAAGGATTAGCCAAGGAACCGTGCAAAGAGACGGGAGAAGAAGTGACAAGGGTGAGCCCGGCCAGATCAGTAACTACGCCGACGCCCCCCCCAGTCACTCCAGCTAACACACCAACGCCGTCAAGCTGAACTTCAGAAAGATTTCAGGGGTATGCTGCTCCCAAGACCCTCCGCGTAAACACGAGGGACGAAGAGGACGAGAGGTTTGGGGCAGAGAGCCGGGGGTGCTTAGAAGGAATTTGCGAGAAGATGAAAACCTTCAGGTGCATGGTCCTGCTGCTGAGCCCCAGACAGTGTGAGAGATGGGCAAAGACCCCGTGGAAACGATTATCGAAGACGCGAAAGCCCCCGTTGGCCCGTGGCTGTGCAGGTAAGGTGTGGACAGGCCACGCTGATCAGGACAAACAGCTCACCTCACGCTGATGAGGGGGGCAGGAGGGATCCTCGAGCGACACAAAGGGTCCTGCTGTGGATTTGAGGTCATGCGATCGTGCTCGGAGGCGCAGGTTACACGGTCACCCTGAGGGGTGTGGTCACGTGGTCACATAGCCACACTGCAGGATGTGGGTCACGTGGTCACGTGGTCACGCTGTGGGTGTGGTCACACGGTCACACCGTGTAGAGTGGGTCATGGTCACGTGGTGGGTTGTGGCTCTGTGGGCGTGTCCGCCCATCATGCTCATCGTCCACTCAGCATCTACTTTATTTCACTGTGAATAAAACACAGCACAGGTCAGCGTAACACGCCACGCTACTGTCCCGACTGGCTGAGCCCCAAGTGCAGGTCTAACTGACGGCTCGAGTCTCGCAGTTCACGGTCACCGACTCCCCATGTTCTAACAATGCCACTGTGTGTCAGCCTGGTGCCAAGTCACATCTCACAGAGAAACAGGCTGGGAGCCGCGAGCAGGTGCCGAGCCACGCGGCCAGCGTCCCAATCAAGGGCCACAGGAACCCCCTGGGGTCACTGCAACCGGCGCTCCTCCGCCATTGGCGCTCCTCCCTCCTCTGCCATTCCACGCGGGCGCTCCTCCCTCCTCCGCCATTCCACGCCGGCGCTCCTCCCTCCTCTGCCATTCCACGCCGGCGCTCCTCCCTCCTCCGCCTCTCCCTCCTCCGCCATTTGCGCTCCCCCTCCTCCGCCATCTCCCTCCGGCTCCTCCCTCCTCTGTCATTCCACGCCGCGCTCCTCCTCCTCCGCCATTCCACGCCGGGCTCCTCCTCCTCCGCCATTCCACGCCGGCGCTCCTCCCTCCTCTGCCATTCCACGCCGCGCTCCTCCTCCTCTGCCATTCCACGCCGGCGCTCCTCCTCCTCTGCCATTGGTGCTCCTCCTCCTCTGCCATTGGCGCTCCTCCCCCTTCCGCCATTGCCACGCCGCTCCTCCCTCCTCCCCATTCCACGCCGCGCTCCTCCCTCCTCCCATTCCCATCCGCATTCCACGCCGGCGCTCCTCCCTCCTCCGCCATTCCACGTCGGCGCTCCTCCTCCTCCGCCATTCCACGTCGCGCTCCTCCCCCTCCGCCATTCCACCCGCGCTCCCCCTCCTCCGCCATTCCACACCCGGCGCTCCTCCCTCCTCCGCCATTCCACGCCGGCGCTCCTCCCTCCTCCATTCCACGCCGGCGCTCCTCCCTCCTCCGCCATTCCACGCCGGCGCTCCTCCCTCCTCCGCCATTCCACGTCGGCGCTCCTCCCTCCTCCGCCATTCCACGCGGCGCTCCTCCCTCCTCCGCCATTCCACGCCCGGCGCTCCTCCCTCCTCTGCCATTCCACGCCCGGCGCTCCTCCCTCCTCTGCCATTCCACGCCGGCGCTCCTCCCTCCTCTGCCATTGGTGCTCCTCCCTCCTCTGCCATTGGTGCTCCTCCCTCCTCTGCCATTCCACGCCGGCGCTCCTCCCTCCTCCGCCATTCCACGCCCGGCGCTCCTCCCTCCTCTGCCATTCCACGCGGGCGCTCCTCCCTCCTCCGCCATTCCACGCCGGCGCTCCTCCCTCCTCCGCCATTCCACGCCGGCGCTCCTCCCTCCTCTGCCATTCCACGCCGGCGCTCCTCCCTCCTCTGCCATTCCACGCCGGCGCTCCTCCCTCCTCTGCCATTGGTGCTCCTCCCTCCTCTGCCATTGGCGCTCCTCCCTCTTCTGCCATTCCACGCCGGCGCTCCTCCCTCCTCCGCCATTCCACGCCGGCGCTCCTCCCTCCTCCGCCATTCCACGCCGGCGCTCCTCCCTCCTCTGCCATTCCACGCCGGCGCTCCTCCCTCCTCCGCCATTCCACGTCGGCGCTCCTCCCTCCTCCGCCATTCCACGTCGGCGCTCCTCCCTCCTCCGCCATTCCACGCCCGGCGCTCCTCCCTCCTCTGCCATTCCACACCCGGCGCTCCTCCCTCCTCCGCCATTCCACGCCGGCGCTCCTCCCTCCTCCGCCATTCCACGCCGGCGCTCCTCCCTCCTCCGCCATTCCACGCCGGCGCTCCTCCCTCCTCCGCCATTCCACGTCGGCGCTCCTCCCTCCTCCGCCATTCCACGTCGGCGCTCCTCCCTCCTCCGCCATTCCACGCCGGCGCTCCTCCCTCCTCTGCCATTCCACGCCCGGCGCTCCTCCCTCCTCTGCCATTCCACGCCGGCGCTCCTCCCTCCTCTGCCATTGGTGCTCCTCCCTCCTCTGCCATTGGTGCTCCTCCCTCCTCTGCCATTGGTGCTCCTCCCTCCTCCGCCATTCCACGCCGGCGCTCCTCCCTCCTCCGCCATTCCACGCCCGGCGCTCCTCCCTCCTCTGCCATTCCACGCGGGCGCTCCTCCCTCCTCCGCCATTCCATGGCTTGCTATGCAGTGTGTACATAAGTTTCAACGCCTGCACTCCTGCCTGCCACCCATCTTTAAGCCCCCATAGAGCTGGTCTCTGGCCAGCTTTGATGTCCGCGACTCTTCTGACGCCCTGAGTTCAAAATACCCCTGTTGTGAGAGACTGAGGAGCAGAGGGAAGGTCTTGTAGTGAATGAAACATACCACTCATGTTTTAACTCAATTCCTCTGGCAAGACTGGGGCACCTTCCCTAGCTTCGTGGCAAGTGCTTGATGAAACGGGAGGTAGAGACAGAGGAACCCCAGAAACCGCCTGGCCTGGTGTATGCAGTGGAAATCAGCGAAGACACCCCATCCCGGACCAGGCGGAGGGTGAGGACTGCCACCCAAGCTTGTCCTCTGACCCCCGCAAGCACACCAAGTCACGTGTGTGCTTAAGTGCACGAGTGGAGGAGAGAGAGAGAGAAGAGGAAGAGGGAGAGGGAGAGAGAGGGAGAGAGAGAGGGAGAGAGAGAGGGAGAGAGAGAGGGAGAGAAGGAGGGGGAGAAGGAGGGGGAGAAGGAGGGGGAGAAGGAGGGAGAGAGAGAGAAGAGGAAGAGGGAGAGAGAGAGGGAGAGAGAGGGAGAGAAGGAGGGGGAGAAGGAGGGAGAGAGAGAGAGAGAAGAAGAGGGAGAGAGGGAGAGAGGGAGGGGGAGAGAGAGAAAGAGGGAGAGAGAAAGGAAGAGAGGAAGAGAGAGGGAGAGAGAGAGGGAGAAAGAGAAGAAGAGGGAGAGAGAAAGATAAAGGAAGGGAGAGAGGGGGAGAGAGAGGGAGGAAGAGGGAGAGAGAGGGAAGGAGAGAGGGAGGGAGGGAAAGAGAGAGGGAGAGAGGGAGGGAGAGAGAGAGGGAGGGAGGGAGGAAGAGAGGGAGAGAGGGAGGGAGGGAGAGAGGGAGAGAGAGCAAGAGAGGAGAGCGGAGCGAGAGCGGGAGAGAAGGAGAGAGGGCGAGGGAGAGAGCACGCCTTTGGCAACGAGAGGGGAAAAGCAGCGTTGAGAGTCTTGGGAGGAAGGCAGGGGACGGGGAGGGCTCAGCCCCTGCAGTTCATGGCCCCAGGGAAGCTGACCTCCTGTCCCTCCTGTCCCCAGCTCCTAGTTGCTCCCAGAAGCAGGTCTCATATCACCTGGGGCCTTGCCGAGATGCTGCGGAAAGCAACGGTCTCCTTGGCACACAGATCAGCAGCCGCCGTCGGTGGACAGCAGAAGCCAGAAGGGACCCGCAGAAGCCATGCAAGGACTTGGGACTAGAGCAGAGCCCTAGTGGTCAAGAGTCCAGCAGGATCCTGTTCTGAGATCCAGGCCACGCTAGCAAAGCATCACTCCCCCCGCCCCCCCACCGCCCCCAGCTTGTCCTGGGCAACAGATCCCAGGGTCGGCCTGGCTAGGGATCAGGGGAGCTGAGCAGGGTCTCATGCTGATCCTTCTGCGAGCAGCACTCGCCCGGTTAGGTCTAGACACAGCTTCCGCGGCGGCTCGCTCCACCCCGATTCCTCTCTCGCTGCTAGTAACACGATTGGCTCGAGGTCTGGATCGTCCGGGGTCTGTGCACACTGACGGAGCCATCGTTTCATCTGTCGCCCTCAGAGCTCGCGGAAGCAATCAGGACAGCTGCTGCCGATCGATGGGAGCCCGCTGGGAGAGACAGTGCTTTAGAAAGTAATTGCTTAAATGAACTTGATATTTTTATTACAAAAATACATCACCACACGGTTCAAGGCTGGGTTTTAGCTGAGGAGCCCCGTGCATTATTCGTGTGATTCATAGAGAAGATAATGGCAAGCACTGTTGTCTTTTAAATAATCTAATAAACGGCCTACTAATGTGGGGCGGAGTGACAGTGTGTGTTCAGTCCCCGCGTCTGTTTGGTACATACGCTGCCCCCCAAATGCTGCGTCTGCTCTCCCACCACGGACACTTGCTTATCTGCACCCGACTCCCAAGCTGCTCTTTGGGCAAATGAGACCTGGGCCTGTTCACAGAACAGATGCAGACCCCGCTGCGGCCAGCTGGTCCCTGTCCCCCAGCTCAGCAGGACAGGCACACAGCACCCCCAGCGTCCTGCTGCCAGAGCGGTGGACAGGGAGCACTTCTGAGCACGGGTGAGGAGAGACATGGTCAGCAAACACCTTTAGAAGAGAGGGAGGGAGAGGGGAGCCCCGCCCAAGTATGAAGGCCAGGCCCTGGGGCGGTCCTGCCCACAGATGGAGGGGGTGGGCCAGGGGGCCTCCACCCAGGGGAGCACCAGGGCGCCTCCACCCAGACGGGGAGCACCAGGGCGACTCCACCCAGACGGGGAGCACCAGGGCGACTCCACCCAGGGGAGCACCAGGGCGACTCCACCCAGACGGGGAGCATCAGGGCGACTCCACCCAGGGAGCACCAGGGTGATTCTCTCCAGAGGTAGAGGACCAGGCCAGGGGAGACCTCTAGCTCCTGGTTTCTATCAGACCCTGGCCTGGCACTGTGGCTAGTGGAGACACAGGCTGTAGAGAATCCCTTGATGTTGGGTTTCTGGTCTCTGACTCCCAGTGAAGGAACCTTCTGGCAGGCCCCGTAGCCTCTAAGAGGGATGAATTTCTACATACACCCCAGGTTGTGAAACCAGGTATGACCCTGAAGATAAGAGGTCCTGTCTGAGGAGACACATGGGTGTGGTCCTGGAGGAGGCGTGGCCTCTGAGCTGCTGAGGCATACTTGTTCCCTAGGGAGACAGGGTGTGGCGCCTGAGCAGCTTGTGGCCCCTGAGGACCTGGGCAGCTCCCCTGGCCTCATTCCTCCCCGTGACACCTTCCAAAGGTGTGAACTCCATCACCTGACTAGCAACGCGATGGTGACCAGCAAGTGCCGCAGGAAGAGCAGGAGGCTGGGGATTTAGGAGGTGTGTTCCCGAGAAAGGGGTCAGACAACTCCAGGGCCAGCGGGGCCAGCGGGGTCAGCAGGGCCAGTGGGGCCAGCGGGGTCAGCGGGGTCAGCGGAGTCACAGGGGTCAGCAGGGTCACAGGGGTCATCAGGGTCAGCGGTGGTCAGCAGGGTCAGCAGGGGTCAGCAGGGTCAACGGGGGTCATCAGGGTCAGCGGGTCAGCGGGGTCAGTGGGGTCAGCAGGGTCAGCAGGGTCAGCGGGGTCAGCAGGGTCAGCGGGGTCAGCAGGGTCAGCAGGGTCAGCGGGGTCAGCGGGGTCAGCGGGGTCAGCGGGGTCAGCAGGGTCAACGGGGGTCATCAGGGTCAGCGGGGTCAGCGGGGTCAGTGGGGTCAGCGGCGTCAGCAGGGGTCAGCGGGGTCAGCGGGGTCAGCGGGGTCAGCGGGGTCAGCAGGGTCAGCGGGGTCAGCGGGGTCAGCAGGGGTCAGCGGGGTCAGCGGGGTCAGCGGGGTCAGCGGGGTCAGCGGGGTCAGCAGGGTCAGCAGGGGTCAGCCTAGGAAATGCAGAGCCTCTCAACCCTGCTGAGCCAACACGACAGTGGACAACATATGGCCTCTTCTCGCTGCCTCTCCTCCACCCAAGGCCTTATGTGGCATGCGCACACACGCACTAACATCGTGCATGGATAAAGGTCCCTAGTGGACTGAAGAATGATGTGAATGTAAGTTAAGATTCAGAAGCTAATCCCTTAAAACACCGTGAACGCATATGATGATTTATGTTTAGACAGAATTAAATCTAGCTTCATGGCTGTGACAGTGATTTCATGCGCTCGACAGCCGAGAAGTGAGCCTTTAGATACACCTAGGAAGAATTATTTAGTTAAGACAAACCTCTACGCAAGCCCGCTGCTGTGGGAAGACTCAGTTCGCAGCGGTGGGACCCTTTCCTGAGCAGGTGGGTAAGATGAAGAGAGAACTGGCTTTCACGCCAGCAAGCTGGGACGTGCAACCCTCCCTCAACTCTTCTGCAGGATGTGGTGTGGCCAACTCCCTCTACTCTTGATGATCCCAAGTGATGATCAGCTGTAATCTAGACTCCCAGGACAAAAGTCTCCCCATTCCCCCAAGTGGTCTGGCTCATGAGACTAAGGCAATTTGCCGCCAGAAGAGTGAGATCCTCTTGCTCACAAACTTGGCTGAAGTGGAGGCAGGCCTAGTCACTGCAAACATCCTTGGGAAGTCTCTCTTCTTCCAAGTCTCCTGTTCTGCGGTTCCTTTTATCTGGTCCACTACTGGGAGGTTCCAATCAGATCTAGGGCTGGTCTTTGCATTGTACATGTATTGATCCAGATAATCTCTTCAGGTGGTCTCAGCTGATTTAGTTAATGCCAGATATGGTAAAGTTGACACCCAAAATTAACTATCACAGTCCTATACCAGGCAGCGAGAAGAGGCCATAACTAAATAATTCTTCAAAGTCAAGCAACTTAAAGGACAAAGGGAGATTTATTCAGCTTAAGGTTCCAGAAGGCAGATACAGCCCTTCATGGCAGGAAACAGCATGATTGGAGGTGAACTAAGTCAGGCCCTTCATGGAGGCTGAGCACTGCAACACTGTCAGCTGCCAAAGCAGACGTCTTCCAGAAGCAGGGTGGGTCTAATCACCTCAAGGCTCACCCCTGTGACTGCCTTCCCTAAAGGTGCCATGACCTTCCCAAACACATAAGATTGTGGAGGACACATTTTAAGCCATGACATTCCACCCCTGGCCCCCATAAACCCTATTGCCATCTCGTTACGCAAACCAGTACTCAGTCCAACTTTAAAAATCTCAAAACACACTACATCAGTAGTCCCAACACAGTCCCAAAGCCCAAAGCATCCTGCAAAATCAAAAGACAAGTTACATGCTTCTAACATACAATGGCACAAAATAAACAGTCCAATTCCAAAAGGGAAGAACAGAGGCATATCCAGGAAAGACAGATCTGTAAGAAGACCAAAAATCAGCAGGACAAACTCTAAATCCTGCAGTTCCATGTCTAATAGACTGAACTTTTTGTTGAAATAATCTCAGTTCCAAAAGGCTTTGGTTCCACCTCTCCAGCAAAGCTGCCCATATAACACATCATTCTCTTGGGCTGCTCCTCCCAGGGTATAGAGCTCTCCTTGGCAGATGTCCTGCATTAGCTCTGGTATCTCAGTCACAAGCCACCACAACCCAAACTTCCTCTTGGGGGGCTCTAAATTGCCTGGATTTCACCCTTTTCTGAAACCTTGGAGGAGGGTTCCATGACCTCCTTCCTCTTTCCTCTTTGATGCCTCTGAAGCCAGAACCAGGGGGGTGGTTTTGCAAAGCTCTGCTACAGCCTTGGGTTGGAGACTGGCCCCTTTTATTCACAGCAGGCTCAGCATCTCTTTGGTGACCAAATGTAAAATCTCTTTCTCTTGGGCAGTTGTTTCAGAGGAGAAACAGATCTTTCTATTGGAATTCTGCCCTTCAGCTCTCCCTTCCAAAAGAATTTTTATGCTTATGGGTGGGCGTCTTCCCTGAGGATCTTGCCCTCAGGTAGGTCTCTCCCTTTATCCAAATGAAGAGCAGGCCTTGGTTCACTGATGGAGTTAATCTGTTCAACAATAGCCACTATTTTGTGTGCTACCTAATCCTGCTTCAACTCTTCAAATTTGCCAGTGCAGTTTTTTTTCATCACACCTCACAGTTTTTTCTTCTTTTTGATTGATTCCTTGCTCTTTTTCATAACCCTGAACAAGACCATTAAAAAGTAGCCATGCCACACTGTCAAGACTACATTGCCTTGAAAGTTCTTCTGACAAATACTTGAATTTAACTTCAGGTGAGCTCTCAGGACAAGGGCAAAATTTCACTAAACTCTCTGCTAACACATGGCTTCATTTGCCACTCTTCTAGTCCCAAACACAGTCTTTGTTTCCCTCTGGACCATCATAAGCTGGCTTCATCATAAGCAATCCTTCATGGTAGAAGCAGCGTGGTTGGCTGGTAGAAAAGGAGACAGGCTAAGTCACATTCTTCATGGAAGCTAAGAGTTTCCACACTGCCAACTGCCAGTGCAGCCCTCCACCTCAAGGCCCACCCCATGTGACTGCCTTCCTCCCACCTCCTGAAGATGCCATGGCCTTCTGTCATAGTTAGACATAGGTGTCAACTTGACATTTGAGGGTTTGAGCTCTGGGCACAGTTGTAGAGAATTAGTGGTTGAGTTAGGCCCAGAACAAACCTGCAGGAGATTTGTCCAGCTGATGGGGAAGGCCCAGCCTATGGTGGGTGGGATTAGGCCCTGGAATAAATCACGGAGAGCTGGTTGAGAGCGTTGGCATCCTTCTGTATACTTGGCCAGACATGCTTGTCTGGCAAGTAAGGATTGTCCATCTCTCAGTTGTTATGTGGTGATGATATGGCCAGTTCCTTTGACCCTGGTGTTGGTGCATGCTCTCCTGTCAAGCTGGACTATAAATTGTAACCAGTAATCATAAGAAAATAAATTCCTTGTTCCCTTAAGCCATTTGATGGTCATTTATCGGCAATGTTGCAGGCTGACTGCAACACCTTCCAAAGCACATGAGACCATGAGGGACACACTTCAAACCATGACACATCCAGACCCACTTACTTGAAGGAGCCTAAGCCGAAGTGTTACTGCCTGAGAAAGAGTTTCCTCGGGATCAGCACATGGAAATGGACACTGCAGTGGTTTGAACAGGCAGAGCAAGATGGCGTCATTCAGGTAATAATAGTTTTGATACAAGATTGTGGGGTTCACGGAGAGCAACCAAGGTCTAGCATGACATGGCAGAATCAGAGCTCCCACAAAGGAAGGTGAAGTCAATCATTTTCATGGAGAATCTGGGAGGCTGGAAATGCCAGGATGCTTGGGTGGCACTGAGAGAAGCTACGGGTGTGCGCTGGAGGCAAAGATAAGCTGTGTGGACTGTATATGTGTGTTGTGTGTGCTGTGTGTGCTGTGTATACTGTGTGTGTTGTGGGGTCTGTGTGTGCTGTGTATACTGTGTGTGCTATGTGTGCCGTATGTGCTGTGTGTGTTGTGTATGCTATGTGTGCTATGTGTGTTGTATGTGCTGTGTGTGTTATGTGAGCTGCATGCACTGTGTGTGCTGTGGGCTCTGTGGGCTGTGGGAAGCTATGCTGGCCTCGGGCAGCAGGGCTGAGTGATGTGACCCCCAGCGTTTGGGATCTGAACTGACCACATGAGGAGTTACAGATGCTGGGCAGTAAGCTACAGGCTGTGGCGTTCACCTCGCTGGACACCTGACACCTGTTTATTTTGCTTAATTCTGCTTTGATAGCTTCTTGCTGTGGCCCTGTATGTCCATTCTGAATGTTATTCTAGGCTAGTATACGTGAAAAGTATTTGACTTGCTTTTGGCTTGACGGTGCCTAGAGCTGAGAGACTGCGGACCTTCCGAATGTTGGAACCGAGCTATCAATAGAAACCTTTAAAGCTGGACTATGAGAACTTTTAAAGTTGCTGAATCCCTGTTATACTGCAGATGAACAGCACATCTATGTGACAAGGGTGGAAGGCTTTTGTCTAAAGGGCGACTGGCACTTTGGCAAACTAGAAATTAAGCCCCTCCCTCAGTGCTTCCTTTGGATATGGTATAGCAGCTCTCTCCTGACCTCGGACAACTCTCCCACCATGGCATGCTTGCACCTGAAACCGTATGCTAGAACAAACATCCCTAGAATGTTTGGGGCCCTGTCTGTCTTGCAGCTGGAGAGCAGCTAAGACAGCAGCCTGTGTGGACACTGGGGCCGGCCGAGTGCTCACCAGCCCCCAGCCTGCAAGCCCCACCTCGAGCAATGAGATGGAGGCGTCCAGTAACTTTGTAAAAGCACAGCCGGGTCTGCGTGTTCCCACCAAAACCCTCCAAGTCCATAAAACAATAGCGTCCTGAGACATCGTCAGCAAACGAACACTAGGGTGGAAACCGTCAGCCATCTATGCTCATGCGCACACTCCATATACTTAGAAATTATTTTTATTATGAAAAATGCCAACATAATGGCTCGTTAAGTGTACTTTGTTGGTTGGTTAACTGCTAACAGATATATATATATATCTACACACACACACACATACACACACACATATATATACACATATAATAATTATTTGCATCTATTATGCATATGAATTTACTGATATGTAAGCAGACGCTCCCAGAAATAAAGAGCTGTCCCTGTGAAGCCCAATGGCTGACCTTGTAACTGGAGCAGCTGAAATGCTACAAATGGAGCCAATGACCTTGGGCCATTTTTAATCCTATTGAAAGCCATTCACTGCCCACCCCTGTATCTGACTCAACATCCTATGACTATCAAAACTTTCAATGTGTGTTCTTAACAGACCCCCAACTTCCAACAAGCCCAAAACTCAGAATGTCATGAGGCTGCACCGGTACCAGTTTAACCTGCTTTGAGTGGCCTGCCCACTTGCGGTGCCTGGATTTGTGACCCTTTGTTAGATCTCGTGTAACCAGTTCACAGCGGCGCGTCCTGGGTCCCTTTGTTTGAGTCAAGAATAAACGATCTTCTCCCTTTGCTTCCTTTGAGGTGAGAGCTATGTCTGCACTGACAAGTGTGGGACCATCGCACGACCTGGTATGTCCTCCTGTCTCTTGCTGGACACTTGGACAGTGCACCCCACATACCAACAGTGACCATTCTGGAACATTCCATGTCCTCGCAGCTCTACACGTTACTTGGTCCTGAGCTTGCACACATATCTCCATAGTTAAGTGGATTTCGGTGGAGCAGAGAGACTGCGCATGCGGCGAGGTTTATCTCAGAAGTGCTAATGCAGGAAGACAGAACATGACGCTGTGCGTAAGACGCATCTTCAGACTAACTGCAACCGTGGTCTGCAGTGCTCGTATGAAGCCACCAGGTTTCGTTTGGATTCTCCAGTAAAGACACACAAATAAAGAACAGAGACGCCCATCTCCTGCAAGACAGAGGCCACGCCACCTCTCCAAAGCTGAATCCCAGGCAGAGCCGGGCAGCTGCTGGTCACGGCTGGTGGGCGCTGCACAGGGCTGGGCCGGGCGGCCTCCCAGGCTGGTGTCTCAGGCTCTTAAAGACCAGGATGCAAAGCGTGTTTGGAGGGTTTGCGTCTCAGCTGGTAGGTGACTGTTGCACAACAGAGGCATTGAATGAAGAGCCAGGAGTATGCACAGGCACGGCAATGCTCCAGCACGCAGGTATCCCAGCATGCCCTGGTCCTGGAGCCTTCCCAGACTCGGGGAGAGATTAGGAAGGGGATGCGGACCTCACGCAGACATTCACACTCTCTGAGCATCTGATCTGCAGGTCTAAAGCATAAGGCTGAGAGACTGGAGCCGTCAATGGAATGGACGTGAAGTGGCCCTGTTCCTGTGCCCATGTCTTCACTGAAGCTTCCAGAAATCACTCCTTCTGCCTTCACCACAAGCTGCAGAATGGAGCCACCCATGGTCAGGAACCAGGCAGCAACTGAGCTGCAGAACGGAGCCATCTGCAGCTGGAACTGAATGGCAACCCTGGCCCTCCCACACGGTGCGCTAGGTTTGCATGTGGAGTGAGACTGATCTCTATGTACGATTGCAGAGCATCTCTATGCACAATAGAAGAACCGTGGGAACCGGACAGCGTTTCAGTGGGAGAGCACAGAGCCTCCGCGTGCAGCCGCAGCCGCGTGCAGCCGCAGCCGCGTGCAGCCGCGTGCAGCCGCGTGCAGCCGCAGCCGCGTGCAGCCCCGGCGCCCCTCACAGGAGGTGGGCGGGGCGTCTGCGTTGTTTGATGCCAAGCTTCTCCTTTGGCGCTCACTGCCTCTCTTCCCCCAGGTGTCTGCACAGAGGAAATAGAATTAAAGAGCAACGCGGTTCCATGTAATCACTTATTCCAGAGCCTGGAACGGCTGGGAACTTCCTGGGGACTAGCTGGTGCCAGGGGATTTCCCTGGAAGGTTCCGAGAAAAACCACCCAAGTGGCTACCATGGCGGCGATGGTCCACAGCTTGGGCTGTTAGTGGTGGTGGAGGACGTTCCTGGAACTTTGTGGGTCTCAAGAGGTGGCTCAAGTCAGGGCTCCCTGTCTACTCAGCCCTGTCTTACCACCTGAGGGGCTGCTCTGTCCCCCACAGACACATCTGTGAGGGCCCGTTGCTTTGCCTTGTCTTTCTATCAGCAGAAGGAAAGGGATGCTTCTGTGTGGCTGCTCAGAGCCAAATAACTTTCCATCCTCTCTGCCCACATGGCCCCTCAGCCTCCAGCTCTGCCCAGCGTGGGTTGTGGGTCACGTGACCCATCTCTATGCCTGCCCATCACTAGCGCTTCAGTGAATATTTCAATTACTTAAAAAGAAATCACATCTAAATGTTAGAGAACCAGGGATTGTAACCCAAACCAAAAGTGCCCAAACCCACATGCAAGCACACAAAAAGGTAAGTGTGTGCATGTGTAAGAGTGTGCAAATGCATGTGCACATCCATAAGTTACTATGCAAATGTGTTAAGTGTGAGCACCCTTGTACAGGTGTGCAAAGATGTGAGCATGTGCATCCATAGGTGAATGTGCAGAGATGCAAATATAAACATCCTTGCACAGGCGTGCAAGATGTAGACATGTGCATCCATGAGTGAGTGTGCAAGATGTAGACATGTGCATTCATGAGTGAGTGTGCAAGATGTAGACATGTGCATCCATAGGTGAATGTGCAGAGATGCAAATATAAACATCCTTGCACAGGCGTGCAAGATGTAGACATGTGCATCCATGAGTGAGTGTGCAAGATGTAGACATGTGCATTCATGAGTGAGTGTGCAAGATGTAGACATGTGCATCCATAGGTGAGTGTGCAGAGATGCAAATGTAAGCATGCATGTACAGGTGTGCAAAGATATGAGCCTGTGCATGCATAGGTCAGTGTACAAAGGTGTGAGTGTAAGCACCCTGTACAGGTATGAAAGGGTGTGTGTACATCCACATGTACGTGCAAAGGTCAGAGTGTGCATCTGTGTTAAGTGTGCAAAGTTGTGAGCATGCACATCTGTAGAAGGCATGCAAAGGTATGAATATATGAACCCATAGGCAAGCATGCACAGATGTGTGTACATCTATGTGTCATGCAAAGGTCAGAGTGTGCACCTCCGTGTGTGAGTCTACAAAAGTGTGAATGTGCCGTCCATAGGAGAGCTTGTAAACGTGTGAGTGTAAGCATTTGTGTGTGGATATGCAAAGGTAAGAGTGTGCATCTGTGTGCAGGCATGCAAAGGTGTGTGTATACCATGTATGCAAAGGTTTGTGTGCATCCACATGTGCATATGCAATGGTGTGAGTGTACACACGAGTGTGCAAACATGCAGTACCCCCCATACACACATGCTGCAGTTTGCCTACATGGTTGCTGATAAATGACCATCAAACAGCTTAAGGGAACAAGGGGTTTACTGTCTCTTATGATTATTGGGTTACAGTTCTCAGTCCAGCTTGACAGGAGAGCACACACCAACACCAGGCCAAGGGAACTGGCCACACCATCTCTACATAATGGCTGAGAGAAGGTTGATCCTTACTTTCCAGACCCGCCTGTCTGGCCAGGTGTACAAAAGCACTTTCTCAACCAGTTCTCTGTATTTTATTCACCTGTTCAGGGCCTAACCCCACCCACCATGAGCTGGGTCTGCCCCATCATCTAGACAATCTCCTGCAGGTTTGCTCTGGGCTCAACTCAACTACTAATTCTCCACAAATGTGCCCAGGGCTCAACCCCTCAACTGTCAAGTTGACACCTGTGCCTAGCTGTGACAACACACAGTATATGTGACCCTCAGTCGCCAGCTCCACTTGCAGAGCCCACCATGGGATAGAAGGCAGGGGTCTCTGGTCTGATGAAGCTCCTTCCTTCTGATTTGTTGGTCCGCCTCGTTTCTAAGGCTCGGGTTACTGGTCTTCAAATGTCTCTCCTTTCCAGCTCTTTCCTTTCCAACTTGGTTGCTGTAGAGAAGCAGGACTCTTGGTCGAGTGGGCATCTCCAATCCTGCCACTGCTGTGCCCAACCCTTCCCTCCCACCAGTTCTTCCTCTCCCGAACCATCAGATGGCCCCAGCAGATTTTATTCTGTGACTATTTGCAAATATCATCTCCTTCCCTCCTGTCCTGCACAGGCGTGAGCAAGTCTGGGGTGCATGTGTGACTTTCGTTAGGACCTTCCTCTTTCCTCAGAGGAGAAAAGAGGTCCCTCCCTCTCTGAGGCCCCACCCTCCCAGAAGCCCCTCCCTCCACAAGACCCCTCCCTCTCCAAGTTCCCGCCCTCCCTGATCTCCTAGGACCCGCCTCAGCCCCTCCTTATCGCCCCCAAGCTTCTTCAAGCTGTTTAGGCTCTTCGGGCACCACCGCTGTAGTGGGGTGCAGTGGCTACTGAGCCACCAGGGAAAGAGGGTGTCAGATATAAATCAGGGGTGCTTGGAAGACAGCAGCAGTGGGCAGCGCCTCTGCTGTCTGCTTCGTCCCTGCCGAGCAAGTGTCAAAGGCTAGAAACTTATGGAAACTTTACTTCAAACAGAGCCTGGGCGGCAGCTGGGAGACAAAAGCAGCACTTCCTCCATGTCGCGGTGAGAACAAACTGTGCTGGTTAAGGTACCGCAGCTGCCCAGCGAACCACTGGGAGCCGTGTACGAAGTGTCATGCGCCATTCCACATCCGAGATGCATGCTCCCAAGACCATAGACAACGGGTTTCAGAAGCAGTCTCTTTACGTCGAAGGGATTGATTCTGTCACTGTAGCAAGCAGAGGAAAACTCGGCACTGTTGAGGGGCAGTTGTGAAACACGCTAGAAGCCGAAGAATATTGTGGATGCGACTTTGAGTCTGCAGAAAGCCAAGAGAAGCATTGCACTCAGCAACCCCCGCATGCAGCCCCCCACCCCGCCATCACCCCATCTGCTGATCTCAGCAAATGAAGGAGTGATCTGACCCCCAGCCAGCCCCAAGTCACCATCCTCTGTGGCAAGTCTCCATGGACTTCTCAAAACAAGCGGCTCAGCGAAGCTGATGGACCATGGGACGGGCTCAGCAGTGAGCAGGACGGAAGATGGTGGGATGCTGCGATCCCCTGGAAGGCCTCGTCCTCCACCAAGCTATGCATGTGGGGATCCACCGTGCTGTGCACACGGGATCCACCGTGCTGTGCACACGGGATCCATCTGCTGTGCACTCGGGATCCATCTGCTGTGCACACGAGATCCATCCTGCTGTGCACTCGGGATCCATCCTGCTGTGCACTCGGGATCCATCTGCTGTGCACTCGGGATCCATCTGCTGTGCACTCGGGATCCATCTGCTGTGCACACGGGATCCGTCCTGCTGTGCACTCGGGATCCGTCCTGCTGTGCACTCGGGATCCATCCTGCTGTGCACTCGGGATCCATCCTGCTGTGCACTCGGGATCCGTCCTGCTGTGCACTCGGGATCCATCTGCTGTGCACTCGGGATCCGTCCTGCTGTGCACTCGGGATCCGTCCTGCTGTGCACTCGGGATCCGTCCTGCTGTGCACACGGGATCCGTCCTGCTGTGCACTCGGGATCCGTCCTGCTGTGCACACGGGATCCGTCCTGCTGTGCCCTCGGGATCCGTCCTGCTGTGCCCTCGGGATCCGTCCTGCTGTGCACACGGGATCCGTCCTGCTGTGCCCTCGGGATCCGTCCTGCTGTGCACTCGGGATCCGTCCTGCTGTGCCCTCGGGATCCGTCCTGCTGTGCCCTCGGGATCCGTCCTGCTGTGCCCTCGGGATCCGTCCTGCTGTGCCCTCGGGATCCGTCCTGCTGTGCCCTCGGGATCCGTCCTGCTGTGCACACGGGATCCGTCCTGCTGTGCACACGGGATCCGTCCTGCTGTGCACTCGGGATCCGTCCTGCTGTGCACACGGGATCCGTCCTGCTGTGCACACGGGATCCGTCCTGCTGTGCCCTCGGGATCCGTCCTGCTGTGCCCTCGGGATCCGTCCTGCTGTGCCCTCGGGATCCGTCCTGCTGTGCCCTCGGGATCCGTCCTGCTGTGCACTCGGGATCCGTCCTGCTGTGCCCTCGGGATCCGTCCTGCTGTGCACTCGGGATCCGTCCTGCTGTGCCCTCGGGATCCGTCCTGCTGTGCACTCGGGATCCGTCCTGCTGTGCCCTCGGGATCCGTCCTGCTGTGCACACGGGATCCGTCCTGCTGTGCCCTCGGGATCCGTCCTGCTGTGCCCTCGGGATCCGTCCTGCTGTGCACACGGGATCCATCCTGCTAGCACTTGGGGTGTGAGCTTGGCCTCCCACCTTGTGAACTGCGCCCTGGTTCCTTCTCCACTGCTGTGCCTGTCATGTGACCTGTTTGTTTGTAGGCAACAGCTACTGGTACTTGCTGGAGTTCTCAGGGGTCCTGGGTGGTCCTGCATGTGGCTAGGCCAGGTGCAGGGGCCACCTTCACATTCTTTTGTTTTACTGATGAAAGAGCCAGCCGTCAGCCTCCCTTGAAACCACAGTGGGTGAGAAAGCGTCCATGCAGGCTCCCCACTGAGGGGTGGGCCTCTCCCCAAGCCTGGGCTCCCTCTGGACCCCCTGTCCTTCAGTGGGCGGGTGATGCTGCCACTAACTGCCCCCTGCAGTGGGTGGGTGACCCCCTCACTCACTGCCCCAGCTGAGGAGCCCAGGACGCAGCCAGGGAGCGCCTGCCCTGCTGTGGGCTGGTGACGCCCCCACTCACTGCCCCCTGCTGTGGGCGGGTGATGCCCCCACTCACTGTCCCCTGCTGTGGGCGGGTGACGCCCCCACTTACTGCTTCCAGTTGAGGAGCCCAGGACGCAGCTAGGGCCATTTCGCGGCAGTTTGATTTCTCGGTCTGTCTTATGAGGCATTCCCAGCTGCAGATAAAAGTAGGAAAGTTTAAACTTGCAGACATCATACTGAAAACGCAGCCAGTGAATCAGGCACTTGGAACTAATAAGCCCGCTGCAGACACGGTCCTGGGCTGACGGAATGACTCCGAGAGCCACAAAGCATGAGTCTCCTCCGTGGCAGGAGGCGGCAGTTCCCATAAAGCGCAGCACTTTGAAAAGTGCCGATGTCAATCAGCAGCTGGCGCCTGACGGATCCTCAGGGTACGCGCTTCCCTTCTGTGGAACAGAAATCAAAGGTGGAGGATTCACCAGGAACTCCAATTACCCTGAAGAGATAGGAATAAAAATCTGTGTGTTCCCACCAAGAGCTCCTGTGCCCAAAGGCTCCTGTAGATACCCCTCGACCTGTGGAGCCCTCCTGAATGCTTCGACCTCAAGCAACCCTTGGCGGAAGGTTCTAGATCTTGCCTCCGGAGGCATATGTAAAAGTGATAGGCATATGTAGATTCCAGAAAGCTCCCTGTGCTCAGAACAATGAAAGCACACTATCCGAAGGATGGTGTTAAACGTACCAGCAGTGGATTTGTCTTCCAGGGGAGATCAACTCAGACGGAAAACCTTGAATTCCTTGTAATACCTTCATTTGCAGAGCTGCAGAGATTGCTCCTTGCCATGGAGCGAAAGGGCCTGAGTTCAAGTCCTCCTTGATCCCATGTAAATGCCAGGCATGTGTGCAACTTGTATAATAATTCCGCCTAGAAGGAGGAGTCAGGAAACCTTCAAAGCAGGCAGGATAGCCACACTAGCCCTGATTACAATTCGACCTCAAAACAGTAAAGCAGAAGAGTAATTAAGGATATCAAACCTCAGGCTTGCACACGCATTTCTGCTTGTGTGCACGTGCACCCACACACATACAGAACATATGTGCACACACATTTGTACACCACATGAACATACAAACATACAAAAGGAAAAACCTATACCCTTCCTTTGTTCCTAATTGGGGTGAGTTGAAAATAGCAAATGGCTTAGAAATAACCATGCCGCCGACGTTAACAAATGCAGCCCCACGTCTCAGATGTGGGGGGGGGGCTCACCCCACTGGATCAATGTACATTTGGAGACCGCTTTCATGTGGCCCACAAAATAAAAATCTTCTGCACATAAATACCCAAAAGGATGGAGTCGTTTCTACCCATGGTGAGCATCCTGACACCTCGTTCCCACGTGCGGCTCATTCCGGCACGGCTCCTGCGGATGCTGTGAGCTCAGTAGCAGTTTCCAGAAGCATCCTTGAAAGAAGCCCAGGAGAAGACAGGAAGCTCCAGCCTCGGGGGCACAGCTGGTAGTGGAGGACGGGGACAGCTAGCCAGCGGCAGGGTGAGGGATACACAAGTCAGCCGGCTCGGGCGGGGCCTGCGGAGGCCGGTGCTTTGGTATCTTTGCTGCGCTTGCAGACCATGGGGCGGACAGGAGGAGTCGGGGCTGTTCAGAGCTGGAAATCCTCAGCCCAGGAGGTTCAGGACACGTCACGTGATTGTTCTCACAGCTCAGCACATCTCTGAGCTAAAAGCAGACAGGGCCTGATGTCTTGGGTTACTGAGTTACGATGGAGCTAGGATTTCATTCACCACAACTACAGAGTTCTTGCTCCAGAGTGGAGCACTAGATGGGAAAAGAAGGAAAGAGAATATTGTGACAGGGACTCGAGGCCGGAGACCATTCCTAGAGCCCCACAGCACTGGTGCCCTGCACCCCTAACCAGAAGGGACGACCCCACCCCTCAGCTGATCGCTCCATTGTAAAAGATGACCACTCAAGCAAGCGGGGCTGACTGCGGATCCCTCCCTCCCTGGTCCCCGGTGGATCTGACCGTCAGAAGAGTTGGGGGCTGGGTGCGGCGCGCCCTGTGTGCTGGGTGGGTGGCAGCAGCTCTTTCCAACATCAATTTCACATCAGATACAAACACCCTCAAATGTTTTCTTAATCGAATGAAAATAACCAAATTTCTCACCTCGGTTATTCACAGGAGAACATAACTGGTCTCACTTGGAAATCAGGAGCTGACGAGATATACTCCTGAGGAACATGCGATTCTCCCCTGAGCGGGCGCGGAAGGTTCCTGAATCCGCTGATCTTTATTCGGCTCACGGCACCAGCTCCGGGCGGCGGGATGGAGATTCCTGACGGGAATGAAGCACATCGCAGTGACAGGCACCTGTCATTTCCCAAGCCCAGCAGCATGCTGGTGCATAAAGACAACGCTGGGAGAATCTACACAGCCATCCCTATTCCGTGGTGGGGACACCTGCCTTCGAGAGAGCCACGAGTCGGCTCACGCTGACATGTGTCATCAGAGAGACACTAGGGACGGGCAGGACACGCCTGCCTGCCGGGGACAAGCGGCTCCTCACAGGAAACCCATGTGCAGATCCCTGGGCGGGCAGAAGTGAGCGGGTCCTGGTGACGTGGGCCTGTCCCCATCTCTGGGGGGCAGGGAGGGGTGCCGAGACTGGAGGACCCTGAGTTTGAGTTCTGTCTGCGGTATGTAGCAAGGTCAAAATCAACCCTGGAAACTAGCTGAGATCTTCACTCAGTGGTAGAAAACTTGCCTAACAGGTGCAAGGCCCCAAATTTGATTTTTAGTGTCCCAAAAATGTACAAAATTACATGTCCTTTCCAAGAGAAACTTTTAGCAATTAACAAATAAAACCTTGAAAGGCAGGCATGGTGGCTCGTCCAACCCCTGTTTACACGCTGGAGGTCGCCGGTGTATCTTGGTGGCCAGGGCTTCCTGGCTGGCTCTGTGTGACAGCACAGGGCCCACGGGAACTCCCAGCAACTCCGTGCAGCGAAAGGGGGGCAAGCTCCCCCGGGCATGTCCCTGGGGTGCACTTTGCGTGAACGCCATGTAGCAGGCGGGAATAAAGACACAATTCAAAAAAGCCCCCCACCCAGCTCTCCCGACCATTATTCTTTCTTAAAGGTCTCTAAGTGTGCCGTGTTTAGCGGGGTGACCCACAAAGCTGTCCTGGGGCTGGGAAATATGAAAGGGCAAGAAGGAACACACAGACAGAAATATAGAGGCACATGAGCCAGAACATGTGGGAGGCCCCGCGGCCCAGTCCCGCCAGACTTTGTTTATAACCAGGGGGCTGGGAATTGGTATGCAAATCCAGGTGTGGACTTCTGATTGGCAGGAAGGAGAGGTGGGACACTTTTCATAGCTTCTGGTGTGTGCCTGAACGGCCATCCTGAAGCCAGAGAATCAGATCCTTCCAGATATTTAATATGGGCCAGAGAGAGACACTTTAATACATGAGACACTTCCAGTGTAAACAGAATTACCTAAAGTCTCAGAACCAAAAGGGGCTCCAGAAAACGCACCATGGGCTGATGCCAGGAGGTTTCTGAATTTCTGTTTTCCATGGGAAGCTCATGATTGCAATCCCTCTTGGCCTGCCGTGCTTCCCAAACCCCACCTTGCACTGCTCGTCTCTCTACAAAGACTGTCATTGGGAAAATCCTGAATAGAGGACAACTGGCCCTCCCGGATGCTGTACCACCCATGCCAGTGTGTATGCACAGAAAAGCAGAAAAACAAACTATCCAAGGAGAAGTGCCTTATAAACAGCACACAGAACGAGCACAATTATTAATGATAATAAAAGTCTACATTAGAAAACATCAAAAGTGATTTTCCTAATAGCAGATGGCAGAGTTTCGTCACTTACACAGCAAATAGCCTTCACTTTATGCTCATTGTTTCATAGGCTTGCATAACAGGATCTTTTCATTAGTTGTGGAAGATGCGACAGCTGATAAATTAACATGCATTTTAATAGAATCATAAAGCGTGAAGTTTGCAATTATGCCTTGCTGTGTCTATGATACTTTTTAGCAGGAATCGTGCAAGTGTGTGTGTGCGTGTGTACACAGCACGTTTGTACACATGTGTGCGCTTTTCATATATATGAATGTGCATGCCGGCCTGCAGACAGGAAGTTATGGGAAAGGTGGAAGCAGCTGTGGATGGGGACTCTAAGCTTAGAGCCCAGCAGAGCCCATCGCAGTCACCAAACAGCTGAGGGACCAGACCCTCAGCCAAGAGATGCCCCAGGGTCGAGGGCACAGCAGCATCCCTGGCTGCCTGCCCACGGAGCTTCTCAGTCGCTACATGCACAACCTGAGCCACGGGGCGGCGTGCCAAGGCGACGACGCACAGCTGGCTCCTGGAGGCGTCCTTGCAGCTTCGCTCACCCCGAGCTGAGCTTAAACAAACTGTTCAGCATCCTCGATCCTCAGTTTTCCGTAAAATAGGGGCAACACTCACTTTTCATTTCACCACAGAGCATGTTTGACGAGCAGACGGCACACGCTCAGTGCATGTCCGCGAGGGTCCTCACAGCAATGCCGTGCTGAACACGTGGAGCACATGACGGTGAAGCCACACATGCGGAGCACACGCCGTGAGGCAGGGCAGCCCGGCCCACGCACGCCTGAGTCCAGTACCACAGGAGACAGCACAGACCACAGCAGGAGGGCCACCCTCGGGAAAGGTGCGCAGGGCTTGGCCCGCTCGCTCTGTCTTCCTGAAGTGAGCAACCTGCCGGGTCCCAGGGGTGACGCGACGGAAGACAGACATCTAGGATCTGGGCCAGGAGCACCTGACCACGCCTCCCCGTCTCTCTCTGACCCTGAGGAAGCAACAGAAGAATGCTCCTGGGCTTCGAGGGTTCCACGTGAATGACAGCGTGAGGTGGGCTGTCCTGGTGAGACCCCCACGCACGGTCCTAGGGGCTGTGTCATCCCGGTGAGACCCCCACGCACGGTCCTGGGCGCCGTGTTGTCCTGGTGAGACCCCTACGCATGGTCCTGGGCGCCGTGTTGTCCTGGTGAGACCCCCACACACGGTCCTGGGCGCTGTGTTGTTCTCATGAGACCCCCATGCATGGTCCTGGGCGCTGTGTTGTTCTCATGAGACCCCCAAGCACGGTCCTGGGCGCCGTGTTCTGCACTTGCTTCCCCGTTTCAGCAGGGGGCGTCCATGAGGCCAGTCCACACCAACTGCCCAGCCCCCACCTTGCTGGGTCCATATTTGCCTTACATGGAGTCACAGGGGAAAGAGCCTCTAAGGCCTCAGGGCTTCTGGGGATCCCCTGGGCTGGTGAGAAAGAGGTGAAGGACCCACAGAAGCCCCAAGGCGGGCTCACCCCTCCCCGCCCCCCCAGGCAGAGAGCAGAGCATCCCAGACGCCTGCCGGAAGGCGGCCGCCTCTCTCCTCCCTGCAAAGGTGCAGGGGCGGCCCCCTCCACCATCCCGCTCATGGTGTCCGCAGCAGCCATCCCGTCCCTGGGCCGCTAGTCAGCAGCGCTCTGAACACTGCCTGCCAGAGCATCTCATCAGGACAGTGGCAGCGCCCTTCTGAGGCCATCCCTGCAACCGGGCGCCACGCTGGGCCGCGTAGTCAGGCCTGTGGAGAAGATCCTGGAGCCCAGGAAGAGCAGAGACCCCGTGGCTGATTACCAGCAGCTCCGTGCAGCCCAGCAAGCTTCCCTTTCTCAAGCTGATGCACACTACTCTACCTCATTAGCATAATCAGCATAATAAGTGATTAAACATTTACCCTCCTAAGTGCCAACAAAACGTTAATCCCTCTACTCAGAGGTGTCGCTGCAGCAAACTTCACGGCTAACTTTGTATTTCATCTTTAACTGCTGCCCTCCTGCCAGTCGTAGATGGCATATCCCCGGGCCATCTTCCTCTGTCCACCGATGCCTTAACCAGTCACCTGTGTCTACACGACGCATCTAGGAGGGCGGTCCAAGCAGGGTGCCTTGACCCACCCGTGTCTACACAACAGGCATCTGGTAAGGCAGGCCCAAGACGGGTGCTCTGATCCTGTGTCTACACAACAGGCAGGGCAGCCCCAAGCAGCACACTTTCGCCCTGCCGTGCTGCGGAAGAGCGAGGTGGGGCTCCCCTCGCAGGAGCAGCAAGAGTAGTTAGGAACCAGCACGGGAGGTACTGTGGGGGGACAGGAAGGTGTGAGAGGCTGCTGGGGGAAGAGGGTGGGGTGGACCCCACTCCCAGAACTCCTGCTTCAGCAGACAGAGCAGCAGACTCCTCAGGGCTAGAAAGGGCCTTGAAGAAACTCAGCCACATGGTAAGCCATGGGGCAGCGTCGTGAAGGGACAGACACCCCTCCACTGAGATCTAAGGAACAGGAGGGCACTGCCCAGTGACATGCAGGGCCAGGCAGGGAGGAGGCTGCTTACGGGGAGGGAAGGCCCCAGCGAGGAGGACGCCAGGAGGCCCGGACGCAAGGCCACACCCTGAGATGTGAGGCCTATCAGTGGCGTCACAGCTGGGCGCCCGTGGGGGGGGGGTCACAGAGCCGAGCTGAATAAGGACAGGCCAGGTATCCATGCTGTCGGCCAAGAGGATGGGCATCTCCCGGAGAGCTTGCAGGGAGGCAGAGGTTGAGAGCGGGAAGCGTGAGGTGGTCACCTGTGTGAGCCGCGGGGCTGCGCCCCTTGGGCCGGGACAGTATTTGCACCTTTGTTTTCACGTGATCATGGGAGGACTTTGTCTCTCTCCATCTACCTGGTCACAAAGCGTCTAGCCCTGACAGTATGTTCTGGGATCACCAGGAGAAGTCACATTGGGGTAGGGGAGGGTAAAGGAGTGCCAGGCCAGCGGTTGGGTCCTTCTCTCCTGAGCTTTGTTTTGCAAGGTGTGGCAGCAGCCTGTGGTGGGACAGGCTGGGCGTGGCTACCTCCCAGCACACAGCGTGTTGCGGTAAAGGTGCCCTCCTCGCTCCGCCGAGACGTGCATGTTCACCCCGCTCTGCCTTCCAGGGCTCTGTGTGTTTATCATCAAGCCCCCAACCCGTGCGAGCTTCTGACCCGTCACTGGGGCCGGTAAATCACACCTGTTGTGCAGTTGGAAGCAAGAAAATGTTGCCTCACGCTACCAACTACGCGGAAAACAACTGGCATCCAGAACTGGGGGCAGGCCAGGGAGCCCGCATTTTTGAAAAGCGTTCTCTTACTCTAAAAGCAGCCTGGGGCAAAATATGTTAGGATTCACTAGGAGGAGGCGCATTTGAATTGCAAATGGATATAAAATTGGGACTTTTCAGATGGCTCTGCCCGCTGACTGTGGAATAAACAGTCTCTGGTGCGCGTCTCTCGCCCTCTCTGTCTGTGGTTCACACTAGAACGTCACATGCATGTGATTTCCGCCCAGGTTCCCTACAAAGTTCCCTCGGGACAGAGAGATTCGGTGACTGTGAATTAGGTATGAGAAACAATTAGAAAGAAGGCATGTGCGCTGCGTGTCACCGGGAAAGTCCCAAAACTTTGTTCAAGAGAACTGAGTTGTGCACGCGAAGGTTTGGGGAAAGCCTCCCTGCTGGAGGCTGAGTCGCCTCCCTCCTGTCTCTCAAAGAGGATGCCCCCCAGGAGGGACAGCCTAGGCGGGGTAGCGGTGGGAGGAGGGGGTTCCCAAGAGCTGCCACGGCTATCTCCAGGGAGATGGTGTGACAATCCTTCCTGCTGCATGCGGGGAGGCCTGGCACCATTTATCTCGTTCTGGGGGCTCGTCTGTGTGTTTTAATATCTTCACGGCAGAAAGAGTTGAAATGCATCATCCCAAATTACCAGAGACTGTCGTTCCCAAGGGAGGGCGGCCTGGAGCCCAAAGCAGCAGAGGCTCTTCACCTCCCACAGGACTCACTGGTCTGAAGGTGTGGGGGAGCCAAGAGCCCAGCCCGAGAGGCCCCTGTGTGAGGTCAGCTGGCTCAGGGTCCAGCCTCGCCGCCCCCCACCCCCTCACCCCTGCTACCACCCTTCCTTTCTGTTCCTCCTGCAGAGAAGTTAGAGCCTGTGCGCCTGTGGGTGAGGCCTAGGAATGTCGTCTGTACTGTCTTTCCTCCCACCCCGCCCCACACACATACCTGGGGCCCAGGCCAGGGAGGGAGTTTTCTGAACTTGCTGAAATCCGCCTCGGTCCACTGTCTGCTTCCTGATTGGCGGCTGCTGGTGGTCACGGCTCTCTCTCTCTCTCTCTCTCTCTCTCTCTCCCCCCCCAACTGTGATGATGCCTCTCAGGTCCTGGGCGCCGGAGCAGGAATCCAAGGCGCGGTGTCTGTCTTTTAGTGTAGGCTGGATCATGCTG
This sequence comes from Typhlomys cinereus, assembly GCA_023101885.1. NCBI lineage: Eukaryota > Metazoa > Chordata > Mammalia > Rodentia > Platacanthomyidae > Typhlomys > Typhlomys cinereus. Next base: position 948,191 of record JALPQD010000510.1, read on the forward strand.
CAGGAATGTGGCGGAGGTCCCCCCAGTGCGCGTGTGCCCCCCCAGGGTACGTGTGCTCCAGTTCACAGCTGGGCTTTGGTCTCTGAGGCTGGACAGCGCACGCTGCAGAGGGCAGACAGGCTGCAGGCGCCGCATCCATCCAGGGGCGTGTGAGGACCCTCGCCCGGTGCTCTCACATCGTTGCCGCCTTTTCCCTGTTATGCTTTGGGGACCTTCGCCCCGTTTGTTTTCTTATGAACCGCCAAGAGATACACGCGTTCCTGTAGTAACCCTTTGCAAACAAAGTTGATGAGTTTCTTAAGGCGATTCACAGTTTCCAAGAAGCGGAGGCTCCCGTGTTGTGAAATACCTGATTTCTCACAAACCCTTCCCAGCGAGACACGGGCTAAAGAGCTTTCAAAGCCCACGGAGTCGGCTTGCAGCCAGAATTGGACACTTAGACTTTCTGTTAGCCGAGAGCGCACGGGCCAAACGGCGCAGGGAGCAGGAGGCGCTTATGTGTCTTGCTGATGGTTCTCAGTTACTTCATCCGCTCGGCCAACGCCAGGAGCCGAGGCGGTGTCCACACCGGATCCGTACTGATAGCTGAGAAAGGGGCTTTCTCACTGTCCGTCTGCTTGCTCCAACCAGCTGGCTCCCACCCTATCCACCTGCCAGGGAACGGACCCACCCACCGTAGGCTCCCCACATCAATTAGACCACCTCTCGAAGGGCTTGCCTTAGCTGCTGAGTCTTCACAGACGTACCCAAGGGCTCAGGCTTCAATTGTGTTCCATTCTGCTGGTTTCCCACTGGCTCCTGACCTAAGCAACCCTCCATTTTAACTCTGAGTCTAGAAAGCATTTCTGTGTCTAGGGGAGCAGCTGCACACCCCTGTCGCGTGGACGTCAACCAGCCAAGACGGCTCTGGGGACTGACTAGGGTGGCGTTTTTAGATTAATTAGGAGAGAAATGGCGTTTTCATAATGTTGAGTTAACAATCCTTCCTCCATTTGTCTTCTTTTATGCCTTTCAGTAAAATGGCACGGCTTGCCTCATGTGGGACTGCAGGCTGCTGAAGGTCTTCCAGAACCTTCTGTTTGGTTGGTACTGTGGAGCCGCTGCACTTTATGCTTCCAGCTGCTCGAGGTGCCCAGCAGCCACGAAGCCGTCCTAGGACTTCACTTCGGTCCATGCACTCATTGCACCCCTATCATAGCTTGCAGATGATGCACCTGAGTCTGCAGATGCACCTGCATGGTCGGGTTGGGTGGGGGATGGGCATGATACTGGGCATGGAGCATGGTCAAGGATACTGGGCACGGGGCACCCTTTTGCCTTGCATCCACCTACATCTGTCCCCTGGACCTCCAGCAAGCTGCCGCCAATAAAATGGATATTACATTGGCACAAGACTTTCTTGGCTGTTTTTCCTTGCGGGAGAAACACATGGCATCAGGAATGGAGAAGGGACTACACGTTCTGGCAGAACAGCCAGCATTGTCACTGGGGGGCCAGGATGAAACAGGGCTCAGCCCTGACACTGCCTCGTGTTTGGAAAAGTGAATCAGCCTTGTGGGAACACACTGGAGACCAGTAGCAAACGTTCCTCCCAAGATGAACAAAGCATCCGGACTATTTTTTTTAAACAAAAGTGAGTTTTCATTTTATGGAGGGTTCACAGAAGATGGAATATGAAAACACTAATTCCTTGGTTGTCTGGGATGAGGGGGACGCTTATGGATTTGACATCGTCATCACGGTGCTGGGTACACGGTTCATAAACAGTCTGTGGGGGGGCAGCAAAGACTTAAATGTTGCGACGGGATGAGTTCCAGAGAAAACGCATGATATCACCACTCTGAGCCTCTCAATGTAAGAAGTGACGCAGGTATAACGTCATACTGAGACCCCTGCATGCTCTCCTGGGATGTGGCCAGCATGTCTCATGTTGGAGCTAGCAAGAACAGAAGTCTCCGTGCTGAGAAGACCCAAGAAGGACAAGAAAGAGTTCTGGGGATGCCGCAACTGTTTGAATGCATCCCAGATCCTCACCATGCCAGAGACTTGATCCCCAAACTCAGTTAATGTCACTTGGAGGAAGAGTCTCAGGGAAGTGAGTCCTGGGGGCTCCTGGGAGCTCTGCAAAAAAAACAGAACTGACAGGTCAGTGGGTTGGACCGTTTGAGGTTACGGAGGGAGGAGCTTAGCCATGGAGCGGTACGCTTATCTCTAGCACGCTTGTTCCGCCCCTCTGGAGGCGCCCCACCTTGTAGCATCACACAGCATCCAGGCCTCATTGCCTCGCTGGGCAGACCACCACCTCGCATGGGCCTCCCCCCAGCACCTCGCGTGGACCCCTGCACCTCAACAGACCTCCTGCATCTCGTATGGATCTCGCGTCCTCGAGTGGACCTCATGTATCTCACACACACATCCTGCACCTCACGCAGACTTCACGTGGACCTCATGCATCTCACATGGACCTTGTGCATCTCACACACCTCCTGCACCTCATGCAATCTCACTCGGACCTCATGCATCTCACACACACCTCACGCAGACCTCACGTGGACCTCGTGCATCTCGAATGGACCTTGTGCATCTCACACACCTCCTGCACCTCATGCAATCTCACGCAGACCTCATGCATCTCACACGCACCTCCTGCACCTCACGTGACCTTACATAGACCTCTCACCCCGGAACTGTTTAATAAGAATGCTTGTATAAATCACTAAGTTCATGGAATTCAGTTACAACAAAAGGAGCCAGAGGGTCTAGCAGCTGGAAAGAGAAGGACTTTGTATTAAGTACAAAAGTACTTGAAGAGTTACTGCAGGAAACTCCACCCAGGCACGCCGTCCACCCAGGCACGCCGTCCACCCAGGCACGCCGTCCACCCAGGCACGCTGTCCACCCAGGCACACCGTCCACACAAGCACGCTGTCCACACAAGCACACTGTCCCTTCACAAGGAAGGGTCCCTGTGCTGCCCACAGGGCTTTGGTATGTGGACTCATTCCCCATCAGTCCAGTTCAAGTTCACCAGAACTATTTGCGGGGGAAGGAGGCCTTCACCACGTCCCAGATGTTCCCAGGAAACGAGGTCACCCGACTCAGAAAAAACTATCGCTTCCCAGCCTACATGTGGCTCCGACGCTAGCTAGTCCTGCGACATGGTCAGCAAGACTGGCGACTTCTAGGTCCTGCTCCCTCTTGAAGAGTGTGAGCCCTTCTGACCTCAAACCTCAGCTCTGCTTGAAAGAGCAGACCACAGACAGGAAGTAGCTAAGTAGACTGAGCTCACAGGACCAGAGACAGGAAGTACCTAAGTAGACTGAGCTCACAGGACCACAGACAGGAAGTACCTAAGTAGACTGAGCTCACAGGACCACAGACAGGAAATAGCTAAGTAGACTGAGCTCACAGGACCACAGACAGGAAGTACCTAAGTAGACTGAGCTCACAGGACCACAGACAGGAAGTACCTGCTCAGAGCTCAAGGGACCACAGACAGGAAGTAGCTAAGTAGACTGAGCTCACAGGACCAGAGACAGGAAGTACCTAAGTAGACTGAGCTCACAGGACCACAGACAGGAAGTACCTAAGTAGACTGAGCTCACAGGACCAGAGACAGGAAGTAGCTAAGTAGACTGAGCTCACAGGACCACAGACAGGAAGTAGCTAAGTAGACTGAGCTCACAGGACCAGAGACAGGAAGTACCTAAGTAGACTGAATTCACAGGACCAGAGACAGGAAGTACCTAAGTAGACTGAGCTCACAGGACCAGAGACAGGAAGTAGCTAAGTAGACTGAGCTCACAGGACCACAGACAGGTACCTAAGTAGACTGAGCTCACAGGACCACAGACAGGAAGTAGCTAAGTAGACTGAACTCACAGGACCACAGACAGGAAGTAGCTAAGTAGACTGAGCTCACAGGACCACAGACAGGTACCTAAGTAGACTGAGCTCACAGGACCACAGACAGGTAGTAGCTAAGTAGACTGAGCTCACAGGACCACAGACAGGTACCTAAGTAGACTGAGCTCACAGGACCACAGACAGGAAGTACCTAAGTAGACTGAATTCACAGGACCAGAGACAGGAAGTACCTAAGAAGACTGAGCTCACAGGACCAGAGACAGGAAGTAGCTAAGTAGACTGAGCTCACAGGACCACAGACAGGAAGTACCTAAGTAAACTGAGCTCACAGGACCACAGACAGGAAGTAGCTAAGTAGACTGAGCTCACAGGACCAGAGACAGGAAGTACCTAAGTAGACTGAGCTCACAGGACCACAGACAGGAAGTACCTAAGTAGACTGAGCTCACAGGACCACAGACAGGTACCTAAGTAGACTGAGCTCACAGGACCACAGACAGGAAGTACCTAAGTAGACTGAGCTCACAGGACCACAGACAGGAAGTACCTGCTCAGAGCTCAAGGGACCACAGACAGGAAGTACCTAAGTAGACTGAGCTCACAGGACCAGAGACAGAAAGTACCTAAGTAGACTGAACTCACAGGACCAGAGACAGGAAGTACCTAAGTAGACTGAGCTCACAGGACCAGAGACAGGAAGTAGCTAAGTAGACTGAGCTCACAGGACCACAGACAGGAAGTACCTAAGTAAACTGAGCTCACAGGACCACAGACAGGAAGTAGCTAAGTAGACTGAGCTCACAGGACCAGAGACAGGAAGTACCTAAGTAGACTGAACTCACAGGACCAGAGACAGGAAGTACCTAAGTAGACTGAGCTCACAGGACCACAGACAGGTACCTAAGTAGACTGAGCTCACAGGACCACAGACAGGAAGTAGCTAAGTAGACTGAGCTCACAGGACCACAGACAGGTACCTAAGTAGACTGAGCTCACAGGACCACAGACAGGAAGTACCTAAGTAGACTGAGCTCACAGGACCACAGACAGGAAGTACCTGCTCAGAGCTCAAGGGACCACAGACAGGAAGTAGCTAAGTAGACTGAGCTCACAGGACCAGAGACAAGAAGTACCTAAGTAGACTGAACTCACAGGACCACAGACAGGAAGTAGCTAAGTAGACTGAGCTCACAGGACCAGAGACAGGAAGTAGCTAAGTAGACTGAGCTCACAGGACCAGAGACAGGAAGTAGCTAAGTAGACTGAACTCACAGGACCACAGACAGGAAGTACCTAAGTAGACTGAGCTCACAGGACCACAGACAGGAAGTAGCTAAGTAGACTAGCTCACAGGACCACAGACAGGAAGTACCTAAGTAAACTGAACTCACAGGACCACAGACAGGAAGTACCTAAGTAGACTGAGCTCACAGGACCAGAGACAGGAAGTAGCTAAGTAGACTGAGCTCACAGGACCACAGACAGGAAGTACCTAAGTAGACTGAGCTCACAGGACCACAGACAGGAAGTACCTGCTCAGAGCTCAAGGGACCACAGACAGGAAGTACCTGCTCAGAGCTCACAGGACCAGAGACAGGAAGTACCTAAGTAGACTGAGCTCACAGGACCAGAGACAGGGAGTACTAAGTAGACTGAGCTCACAGGACCACAGACAGGAAGTAGCTAAGTAGACTGAGCTCACAGGACCACAGACAGGAAGTAGCTAAGTAGACTGAGCTCACAGGACCACAGACAGGAAGTACTTGCTCAGAGCTCACAGGACCACAGACAGGAAGTACCTGCTCAGAGCTCACAGGACCAGAGACAGGAAGTACCTGCTCAGAGCTCAAGGGACCACAGACAGGAAGTACCTGCTCAGAACTCAAGGGACCACAGACAGGGAGTACTAAGTAGTCTGAGCTCACAGGACCAGAGACAGGAAGTACTTGCTCAGAGCTCACAGAACCACAGACAGGAATCACCTGGGCAGAGCTCAGAGAAACTGCTGCTGGGTACAGTGGGAAGCCATGTTTAGGCGTCCAGCCAGCATCGTTCTTTTCGTCTGGGTAACTAACATCCACTTGAAAGTGAGCACCTAAATACTGTGTTCAAAGAATTCAGGCAGATAGAAAATTGATTCCCCAGTAAGAATCATGCAAGGCCATCCGTGCAAACCCCCAGCCCTCCACAGCACAGCTACAGCAGCCCATGCCAGTTGGGCAGTTTTAGAACAGAGCCATGCTGGGGAAGTCTTTGAAGATCATCCCCCACTGCTGGGGTCATCCCGAAGGAACACACCCTACTACTCTGCAGGAACGGTTCTAATCCTACACGAGATAAAGTCTCCAACCCCCTCCCCTTCTGTTTAGGAAAGGATATGCAAACGAGCTCTCCTGAGTTCCTCATGAGAAACAGCTCATCCATGAGGCTGGTCACAAAGTGGACGGGCTGGGCTGCAGTATGAACAGACCAATGAGATGTGGAGGACCACGAGCTCCGTTGGGTTTAACTTGACTCTGCCAGCCAGCTTTGGCTCTCTTGCCCCTCATGGACTCCGTGTCTGTGAGTTCTTTTTGGCTCTCTTGCCTCTTGAAGACTTTCTGTCCATGAGTTCCGTTCTTTCTCTCTTCTAGTACACTTGCCTTAATCCTCTATGCATGCTCTGGTTTCAATCTTCTGAACACAAGAGCCTGGACATAAACCCGGCAACACCAGCACCCGTGTGACACGCGCAGAATCCCCCCAGGTGAGCCGAGGGACCACAGGGCAGTGACCCCGGTCCAGCAGCCACGGACAGCTGGGATCCCCCCAGCTCCAGCCCTCCATCTGCTGGAGAAAAGCCCCCGACTCTGAAGCCGAGCTTAGCAGACCGTGCGGAGGGTTTGCTGGTGACTTCAGGACAGGGCTGGAATGTTCCATGGTGCGTGTCTTCCAGTGCACTGCTAATGCTCCTGTCTCAGAACCTCCATGCTGATGGACTCGGCACTGCACCGGCAGGCCGTGAGTCTGGAGTCTCTGGAACTTAATCCGCAGGCTCAATGGGTAAAAGTTTAGAAACAAACAAACCAAAGAAAAGGTCAGGTTGCTAAAGCTGATTAGCTCTGTTCGGGGTCTTTGAGGTGTGGTAAGCACCAAGTTCATCAATTACTTTCCCCTCTTTACTTTTTAAGCCAAAAGTGGAACATTATCTCTACAAACCTTATTTGGAATAACTAAAATACCTATATTCTTCTTCAAATCTCTGCTTCATCTTAGGGGTGTGGGATAACCTGACCATGAAAGGGGAACTTCCAGGAGGGAGAGGCTTCCTCCCTCTGGGAGAGAAGGGAGTCCCCTCAATTACAGTCCCCTGTGCAGCAATAACAGGAGCAATGACGAAAGCAAGGTTCCGCACACAGTGCCTGACGCTGTGTCCGCGCTGTCCAGGTCCCTGGACATCGCCAGGAGGGTGGCCGTTCATCTGCTTCTGATTTAACCGGTGATCTCTCCCAGTCCTTTCGCCTCCAGCTCAGCAGGGCAGAGGGGCAGGGCTGAGGGTGGTGGCTGGACTGGCACCTTCCTCAGAGGCCGAGCAGCCGGGTGAGAACGCAACGGCAGACCAGAGCAGGACCTCTTACCTGACAGCTGGCCGTGAGGTTCTGCCCAGCGTGAAGCCCGGGAGCAGCTGGATACAGAGGGACCGAGGCTGCTGCTTGGGGTCCCAGAGGGAAAAATTCACAGTGATCTAAAAAGTGATTTGTCAGCGCCAAGCTCAGTCTCATCTCCCGCAAAGCCATGTCATTTGGAAAATAGCAGGTCCTTTGGTTTTCTGGGACCAAGTCCCACCAGTCATCTGAGGCTTCAGGAGCAGAAAGTGGCCGTGCTGGCCGTGATGCCAGGAGCGACGCCGCGGCTGCCCCGGTTACCAGCACCCAGGCTGGTACACGTGGAACCCCACGGCAGACAGACACCCGCTGTCCCCTGCTGTGCCAAGTGCTAAGGAAAATGGCTGGATGATAATGTCCTTCACTTGTCACCTGGTATGTGGTGCCAGAGCTCACCGCGCCTGTCCTGGGAGCTGGGGGTGAGGAGGGAAGAGCAGGAGACTGTTGCTATAGAAGCCACTAGTCTCCCTTCCCACTCACTCAGTAGTTCTGCTCCCCTATGGGGCGCCCACCTGGCCACACCCTGCTCTGTGAACACTGCAGGTGGCATCCAAGCCTCCTGGAGTTCAGAGTCACGTCGAGACACTTAACAAGCCAGTTGGTACCTGGAATGCTTGAGGGGCACATGGCCGGGTGGGGAGGGGGTAGAAACGCTTCTCTGCCAGTGCGTACTGGGTCCTGCCTTGATGTGGACACTCATCAAAGATGCCAGTGAGGAACAAACCCCTCCTGTCTGCACGCACCTTCCTGTCACCCCTGAGAAAGGCCCCGACCCCTGAGCTCGCTGCCGTGCAAGTCTGCAATCATCAGGCTCCAGAGGCAGAGGGAAGAGCAGGTGCTTCTTGCCCAGAGAGATGCCAGGCCTTGGGAGCAGAGCTCTCAGTACAGGGCAGAGGGCACGGTTGTGGTTAGCGCTCTCACCGCAACGCCCGAAGGATGAGGTACTGCCCACGTCCCCCGGGTCCATGGTCAGCACCTTTGCACTGTGCACTATGCTTTGGTGACAATTTGAAAGTCGCCCGTTCCTTTACACAAGGCAAACGTCCAGGACAGTTCTGAGCCGAGAGCTGAAACACGTTCACGCTCCTCAAACTCAGAAGAGGATGCCCTGGTGGGGGCAGGGGTGGGAGATGCAGGAACATTCTCTGAGGTGTAAACACGGTCCAGAAAGTCCTGCCTGTCACCACAGAGGCCAAGGAGTGGAGACGGACTGGATCTTGACGTCGCGCGTAGTGTGGTCTCATGAGACGGCCACATGGCTCCGCCTCCTCTTGCTTGGCAAACAGTTGCCAGTTGAGAATCCATCATCAGGAACTCACTCTGTGCAGGGCTGCGCGAAGGCCTCCGGGACCCTGGGTGCCGTCAGGGGCGGGGTCTTTTCACCTTGCAAAGGGCAGGAGCAGCTGCTCCCACCAGTGACTCAGCAGTCACCCGAGGAGCCCGTGACTTCCACCGTAGGTCCTTCTGCCCTCTCGGAGCCACACAGCTTCAGGTCCGTGCGGCAGCCAGAGACCTCAGAGACCTCCCTGGCCAGCTCAAGACCAGGACCAAGACCACCAGGTGATGTGGCCACCTGCCCTCCGTGTCAGCCTTAGATGCTGAGATCTGCAGAAAATGGCCATGACCGGCGGGCAAGAACAGCCGTGCAGACTCATCACCCACCACTGCGTCAATCACACGGCCTGCCCAGGGGTGAGCTCTGCTGTGCACAGAGCCCGTGTTGTGCAGCGGGAGGGGCTGCAGGCTCCGAGCAAGCAGTCTATGTGGCTATGCCCGTGACCATGTCACCCTAAGCTACTGCCGCAGCAGGCGTCCCTGAGAACACACACTCACAGCTGACAGCTATTCCGGAAACATTCGGCACCCTCCGCGCCTACTGCTGCTAACATCGCCACCACTGTTGAAATAGCAGTTTTGTCACTGTGATATGCAAATAAGACACAAATGTAATCTCTTATGCAAATAAGGAACGATTCCCAAATAAGAACCATGGAAAACGAAGAGCTTTCCTGGGGTACGTCCATATGGCATCCGTGTCACTTGGAGGAATCTAACTCGCGGACATCGCGGCGTCTGGTGCGCGGCTCCGATGACTGACGTTAATGTCATTCGGAGACATCCACGTCTCCAAGGCTTGAGCAGATCAAGCGGCGCGTTGGGTTAATTACCGTTGTGACTAGAGCTGGGTGGTGTATAGCCCACTTTCGCCTCTGCGCAGCAGAGCTGGGCGGATTGTTCTCGAACACTTTGGATGGCTCTCCTCTTTCCTCCGTGTGGCACAGCAGCATCTCATTACAGCAGACCTCTCCGTTTTGGCCGGGACTCGGGAAAACATTCGGCTACTGTGATCCTATGTCGAAATACATAAGTTCCCCCAACCCTGCCTGTTCAGTCCAGGACACAGTCCATCTCTGGCCACTGGGCTGGTCCCGGCCCGAGTTCCCACTATGGTGCATTTTATTTTTCTGACCTCAAGTCTCTCTTATCCAGCTACTGACGGCTGAGTCACTAGCACAGGTCCGAGCTCAGGTGGCCGAAGCTCTCTCTGTGGCCTGGGTCCCCAGAAGTGACTCTTGGTGCCGTGTGGGAACCCCACGCAGATGGCCACCTAGGGACCGTGGTGCAGCCAATGAGGGGCCAATCCACCAGGGGTGCGCTTGTGTGGCGGCCAGATGACGAGCCAAGGCAAAGCATGACCGGAGGAAGGGCCATCATCACCTGCTCGGGGCACCTGTGACAGCACCTGCCCAAGGAATCCCACCTGTGGCAGCGACCTGCCTGGGGCACCCCACCTGTGACCACAACCTGCATGATGACCAGCCCTCTGCAGAACCAGCACTGCCGGCAAGGACATGCCGATTGCCAGCAAGACATGCGATGTCTGCCTTCGGGGGCTGAGTCTGTCTCCCCCAGGACTCCCAGAGCCGAAAGCTACTTTAAGTAAACAGCATTTGGATGAAAGGATGCTGTGCTGGCCCCAGCCGGACTTTATGAGGCTAACAACCCCCTGTGCTCCCCACTTGACAAGTTTGCTTTGGAGGAGGCAAAAGGGAATATTCCCGTGCAGCCAGCGCTGTGCGACGCTCCCATGCAGCCAGCGCTGTGCGACGCTCCCATGCAGCCCACCCTTTAGGCTGCAGGGAACCCTGCTGCATCCATGTTACCTGCAACCAGACACCAAGTGCATGTCACCAAGAAGCCTGTGTCATCATGGTGTTTTCCAGATGCTGTTCCGAGAGACCCCAGTGGGATCCATCGAGCCCTCAGGATCCACAGACGCAGAGGACAGTTTGGAAGCGTAGGCTGCGGTGTGGCTGTGGCGTGAGAAGCCTCCAGCTTGTTGGGTCACGGACAGAACTGCAGCTCTGGGCTCCGCACTTTGCAGCTTAGAGCCCAGAAGCAGAATGGTGGGCTGCTCGCGGCAGGAGCAGAGGGTCTTACCTGCCCTACCGGGAGATGAGGCTGGTGGCATCTAACACGGACAGATCAGGAGTGGGGGAGCACCCAGGAAACAAGCTAGGGGTCACGCTTAGTGGAGTCATCTGGCAGCAGGCCCCAGCCTCTCTATCCACCTGCCCACCTCTGTGGCACATGAGCAAAGTCCCGCCTCTCTATCCACCTGCCCATCTCTGTGCCACATGAGCAAAGTCCCGCCTCTCTATCCACCTGCCCATCTCTGTGCCACATGAGCAAAGTCCTGCCTCTCTATCCACCTGCCCATCTCTGTGCCACATGAGCAAAGACCCGCCTCACAGTCGGCTTTTCCAGCATCACTTGAAACAGCTCTGGAGACAATTTTGGAAGCAGCTTTTCTCTGCATAAAGGAAGGCTGCATGTCAGGACGGTGCATGCACAGCATGTCAGGATGGTGCATGTGCATGTCAGGACGGTGCATGCACACGGAGACTTTTCTCTGCATAAATGAAGGCTGCATGTCAGGATGGTGCATGCACAGCATGTCAGGACGGTGTATGCACACGGAGACTTTTCTCTGCATAAAGGAAGGCTGCATGTCAGGACGGTGCACGCACACGCGGGCTGTGGGCTGCGGCGATAATTCCATCCCATGAGAGAGGCACGGGATCTGGGCCATGTCCACACCGCTGTCACACGCGGTGGAACACGCTGCCTCCTGCTCCGAGAACCCTTTCTTCCTCCTCCGATGTGTTCATTTCAGATTGGTGTGCTCTGACGGGGTCCTTGCCTGCATCCTGTCACGGTGGGACACGGGCGCGGCAGTGAGAAACGGAGCTCAAGCCTCGCCATTGCTCGGGTTCAGAGATGCCGCAGCAGTGCTCTTGCCCCGCGCCATCTCGGGTGTGCAGGGGGGGGCGGGGGGGCTTGCATCTCGGAAGAGCGGTGCATTATGAGTCTCCCTACGCCATTTAAATTCCTGAGACCACCATCGCTCGAGTAAGCGGCAAGAGTGCCTGTGACCGCCGCATTTAAACTTCTGCGGCTCACTCACCTACAACGCTGAAAGAAGAGTCATGTCGGGCTGGAGAGGTGGCTGCGGTGGGCCTCTGCCTCTCGAGCAGAAGGACCTGAGTTCAGATCCAGACCCCACATACCACCAGACAGAAATGGCAGCAGCCTGCACTTCAGGCTCTGAAAAGCAGAGCCTGGAAAATCCCAGAGCAAAGTAAAAAGGAGGTAGAAGCAATCCAGGATGACTCCCAAATCACTCTTGGGCCTCCACGGGGACATGTGGTGCCCTTTGATATACACAGATACACAGATGGACACACACCTATTGCTGCAGTCGCCTACATGGCTGCTGATAAATGACTATCAAACGACTTAAGGGAACAAGGGTTTATTCTCTTACGATTCCTGGTACAGTTCTCAGTCCAGCTTGACGGGAGAGCAGCACCAACACCAGGGCCGAGGGAACTGGCCACACAATCACCGCATAACGGCTGAGAGAGGGACAATCCTTACTTGCCAGACCAGCATGTCTGGTCAAGTGAACAGAAGGATGCCAACTTCCTCAACCAGCTCTCTGTGATTTATCCAGGGTCTAATCCCACCTACCATGGGCTGGGCCTTCCCCATCAGCTAGACAATCTCCTTCAGGTTTGCTCTGGGCTTAACTCAACCATCAACTCTCTACAACTGTGCCCAGAGCTCAAACCCTCAACAGTCAAGTTGATACCTGTGCTTAACTATGACACCTATACACACACATGCAAAAAATAAAAATAAAAAAGAAAGGTCATGTCTTTTCATTTCTCTATCAGATTAGGTTTAAGGCCAGCAAGGAGTACTCTGTCGGAAGGGAAGGAAAAAACAACAGGTGATCCACGAGACTTATTTTTAAATTTTTTTTTATTCAATTGTGTGTGTGTGTGTGTGTGTGTGTGTGTGTGTGTGTGTGTGTGTGTGTAGAACTGCGGGCGAATTCGGGAACCACCATGGACCACCTCCACCTTCTCCTTGTTTACTCTGCCCCGGGATTCACAGGCTCCACCCTACCAGGACCAGAAGCGCAGGCCGCCCCCGCTTCCGCTGGCGTCTATACGCGGGGTCTAGGATCCGAACTCAGGACCTTCCACCTGCAAGGCAGAGGCTTAACCCTGAGCCACCTCTCCAGCCACACGAGACTTATTTTATAAAAAACACCTACACACACAACTGGTTCACTGCAAACCGCACATGCTGGAGTACACAACAATTGTGACGTGTGGCACTGTGAACCAGCAACGCCATGAGAGAAACGAACAAGGGTCCCCCCACCACGTCATCTGCCCTGTGGGCGCTCAAAGGCCCCTCCTGCAGGCTCAGTCTCTCGGGGGACGGGAGCAGGGGGCAGCACAGAACTGGAATCACAGGGAATGCGCTCTGTCCAGGCCGGGGAAGGAACTGGCTTCCTCTGCTGCGCGTGTTGCATTCCATCCAGTCGTGCTCAGTGACGCTGCACACTGTGGCGTGCGACACGGGCCCACCCACCTGCGAGTGTCACCCGGCTGTTCCCACTGCGATATCACAGATGGAGCTGCTGTGGATACGGCAATAGTTGCAAACAAGTCTTCGCACAGGGTGGAATGACGTCCTGTATAACTAGAATGACGGGGTCTTCAAGAAATTCAGGCCCACTTTGTGTGAGCATGTCACACGCCAAGGAGACTAGGTATCTGTCCTGTCCCCTGGGTCCTCACCAGCCCTGGGCGTGGTCAAATGCTTTTGTTTCGGCTTTCCACCTGGAGTGCAGTGGTGCCGTCTGGAACGTGAGTCGGCGTCTCTCTGGTGGCCACGGTGCGGAGCACATCTTGCCCCGTGTCTGTGCAGTGTTCCTGTCTCTACCGGCTCTGTGCTGCTGGGCTGCGTGCGCGCGTGCATTAGGAGTTCTCTGCGTACTCCATATACAAATCCTCTTCCAGATACGTGGTTCTAAAGTGTTGCCTGTACGTTTACAGCTCAGCTTATTTTCTGGACAGTGTATCTGAGAAGCCGAGTTGCTAAGCTAACCATGGGTAGTCAGTCCATCAATCTCCTCCCTCCACGGACTGCTTGTGTCAAACATTAAAGACGCTTGGCAGGAGCCAAACTTACAAAGATTGTGTTTTTCATTTTCTCCTAGATTTATAGTTTGGGATTTCAGATTTAGCTCTATGATCTATTTTGAGTTGATCGTCACCTAGAGTGAGACATCGATTAGAGTTTATTTTACTTTTTGCAAGCAGAATACCAAGCTATGGCAGCTCAGTTTATGTCAAAGACTGTTTCTTTCCTCTGAATTTTCTTTGAGTAGGTGTCTGAAATCAATGGACCATACATGTTAGTTCTCCAAATCCATTTTTTTCCACAATTATATTCTACCTTTTTAGCATTTCTATGTGAATTTAAACTATAAGTTGCCAATTTAAATCAGAAGCCTAGACTTTTTTCAGGATTATATATTCAACAAATCAAATATATGGAGTCTCTTGATCCATAGCCAGATCTAGCTCTTAATTTATTCAGGTTTCCTTCAATTTTTACAGAAATTCTGTGATACATAGGCATTGCTTCGCTTTGGTCGGTTCTGTCCTGGAAAGTTTTGTGTTATGTGCGGAATTTCTAAAGCATCAGTGTGGATCTCTGCTGACATATGGGAAAGCAAGTGTCTTTTGGACATGGCCCTGGTCTTCCAGGTGCTGCGGAAGGTGTTTATCAGCTGTGGACTGTTCTGGACATGCCGTGGGGCTATGTCTTCTGAGAACAAGATACGCTGGTCAGATCTAGCTCACGATTTAATAGGAATGGTAAGAGTGGACATCGTGACCTTATTGCTAATCTCAGGGGAATGCATCTCGCTTTTTAGGCACTGGGTATGATATCCACTGTAGGTTTTAATAGATATGGTTAGCAGATCAGAGAACTGCATGTTTATATCTTGTTCACCAAAACTTCTAATTAGAAGCAAACATCAGATATTAGTGGGTTTCTGAAGCCCCTTCGCTGCCTTGCTGTTTTGTGATCCGTAACGTGCCGTGTCTCTCGGTGGTTCATTCGGGGAGCTTGGCACCGTCTGCCCTCAGGTGATCCTGTACCCCACACGTACAGCTCCCCCTCTTCCTCCTGGCTTTCGTGATATTGTTGTCACACTTACATAAAAACCTCCTCCATATGTGTAATATCCTGCCTCAAATAATCAATCATGTTTAAAGTATCTATTGAGACGGCAGAATGGACCTGTAGCCGCTGTTTCTGGTGGTCTCCGATCCTTTCCGTGCATCCCTAACATTGTTCTCGCGCAGCGCTTCTGCTGATAAATGCTTCTCGCCTCTGCGTGTCTGGAAAAGTCTGTTTTGACTTTCCAAAAGATACTTCTTGCTATAAGATTCTAGACTGGTTTATTTTCCTTTCTGTCTTAAAGAGCTTCTCTTCCATCTTGTCTCACAGCGTTTCCAAGAGGAATCTGCTTTGTCCTTTGTCCTTCTTTTTGAGTGGTTTCTGGTTTTCACCGAAGAGAGAGAAAGCGAGAGGACGCTTGCATGGACGCCATGGCGCATGGTGGAGCCCGCGTGGACGCCATGGCGCGTGGGTGGAGCCCACGTGGAAGCCATGGTGCGCGGGTGGAGCCCGCGTGGACGCCATGGCGTGCAGTGGAGCCCGCGTGGACGCCATGGCGCGTGGGTGGAGCCCGCGTGGAAGCCATGGCGCGTGGTGGAATCCAGAGGACAAGCTCCGGCAGTCAGCTCTCTCCTTCCACTGCGTGGGCTCCCAGGGCCTGGCCTTTGTTCTCCAGATTTGCCCACAGAGCCTTACCCAACTGAACCATTCTATTTCTTTTCCTCTGTGTGTGGAATCCATAATTTTGCTGTATATTTGAAAGGCATTAATTTTTCTGCTGTTCTGAGAATTACTGTTTGTCCCCTGAGAATTTCTTACTTTTTAATTGTGTGTTTTTGTGTCTGTGTGTGTATCACAGAAGCACTGCGTGTCCCGGTGGAGGACCAAGGGTGACTTTGGGAATCATCCTGGATTGCTTCTGCTTCCTTTTTGCTTTGCTCTGAGATTTCCTAGGCTCTGCCTACTAGGGTCAGAAGTGCAGGCCTTTGTCGTTCCTGCCTGGCATGTTTATGTGGGACCTGGGTTCTAAACTCAGGACCTTCTGCTTACGAGGCAGAGTTTTAACCACTGAGCCATCTCTCCAGGTCCTCCCAACCCCCCAGAATTTCTATTGCATGTACTGAGCTCCCCAGTCCCCAGTCCTAGGACCTCTCATGTATCGCTGACCCACTGCAATGTGTTTTTATCTCAAGCCCTTGTTTTCATCTCTACAAGTTGACCTTTGATATCTTCTGCCTCTTACACAGTGGTCCGCACAGTCTCTCTGTTCTCTCCACGTGTACCGTGCAGCACCACGGCTGCTGGAAGACGTTGGTCTGGTCAGAACTCCGTGGTTCTGGGTTGCCGTTGATGGAGTTGATGCAATAGTGTGCCTGCTGCCCGACCTGCCTGGTCATGTGACTGGACACCGGGCAGTGTGCACTTTGCCTCTTGAGTTTCTCATCCTCTTCAGTCCTCCAAGCTTTGTCCTGGGGTGCCAACGTTACAGACAGCACGCCCTGTGCTTGCACTCAAGGCTTGCTGGGAAGAAGGGGAGAGCAGCGCCTAGGCCTAGTCTCTCGCTGTCAGAACTGCGTGTCCTGCTGCGCGCGAAGGGGGCGGTCCCAGCCCTGTGGACCCCCCTGGACTCCCATGGGCATCAGCAGCTGGCTCCTCTTCTGCTTTTCTTGCACATTTGCGAAGAACATTCAGCTTGGCTTCAGAGAAGCATCTAGATTTCTAGTCGCCCTCGGTGTATCACTGTGAGCTGCCCCACGAGCTCCATCCACACGATCTCCCCAGACTTGGGCATCTCCTCGTGACCCAGGAGCTTGGAGGGGCCGCCTGGGCTCTGCACACTCAGCCTGCGACCTGCCCGGGCTGGTATAGTGAGTACCCGCCTTGTTCACCTCTGGTCTCGCAGGGCACTCGCTGCCCACAGCTGCCCACATTTGTGTCCTGAAAAGCGGTTTACTGAATTTTTTTATTGTTTCTGCCTGGGTGGGGAAGGAGGGGGCAGGGAACCTGGGACTTGCTACTCCAGCAGAGCCAGCAATAGAGAAGATGGAAATCTTAAAGTCCAATTATATGAAACTCACACAATGAAGTCTTACAAAGGTGTATAATCAAAGTGACACTTGGGTGCAGATTCATTAATTGCCGTATTAAGTAGAATAAAGTCATGTGACATCAAGATGGTCTTGGGAATTCATACTGTCATAATTAACAATATCTTCATCTAATTGTTAAATGCAGTGATACATTAATGTGTGTGGGTGAAAGCATACGGACTCCTGAAGTGCGTTTATTATTTCAGCATGAGACATCCTAGACCTTGCTCAGATAGGTCCTTCTCTGGGTTGTCTCGTCAGATTTGGGTGTTTGTCTTGGAGACAAAGAAAACAGTTACTCATTCTCTTTCCTTAGGTCCTATTATCTATTTATCTATCTATCTATCTATCTATCTATCTATCTATCTATCTACATATATCTTGAATGTATCAAGAAGCTTTTTTGGTTTTCAGAGTAAAGAAAACCCAACTTTCTTAACAACAACAACAAATTCACGTGATTGTCTTAACTAGGAGGAAGCAGAGATGACGCTGAGCACACGGTGGAGTCAGGGCGGATCCCGGCCAGGCACGAGGCTGTCTTTCTTTACCATGTCACGAAACGAATCACTTGAATTATCTTAGTGGAGGTGCCAAATGCGTTCGCCATGCCTGCATTTCCGTCTGGCTGAGTGGGTCTGCCATCGCCCACCAGGACGTGAAGCATTTCCTCTGTCTCCATGACTTTGTGCTGTGATGCAGACACTGCTGGGGCTGAGACGAGAGCTGCATCCCCGGGCCGCGTGGCCGTACAGGAGCGTTCTGTTGTCTGGTCTCCACTACAGCCAACAAGGTCATGAAAGACCCTCCTGTCACACTTCACCATGCCCACTGCACCCACCATACCCATCATGCCCACCATGTCTAGCCATGCCCCACAAATCACCATTCCCACCTTGCTCCACCAAGATGCACCGTGCCCTAACATGGCCACCATGCTTTGACAAGCCCACCACACTCCACCATGCCCACCACCTACCACACTTTTCATGCCTCATCATGCCCACACCATGCCCACCTTGTTCCACCAGGATGTATTGTGTCCTGCCATGACCACCATTCCCACCGTGCTCTGGCAGGTCCACCATGCCTACCAGTCTTCACCATGCTCTGCCTGAGGCCTACCATTCTTCACTCCGCCATGCCCACCATGATCACCATGTCCAGCATTCTACCATCCTCTACAAAGGCCCCTGATACTCTGCCAAGCTCGCTGTGCCTCTCCAAGCCTGCCGGGCTCCGCGGCGCATATCACTTCCACGTGATCTGCCCGCACAGCTCAAGGGTGTCCCCGGCTCCCCTGCACCCTGCATGGGGCATCCTGTGGGTCAGGCTGACTGGATCATGAGTGCACACAGACCCGCCCAGAGGTCCCGTGGATTCAGCACTGGGCTTGGCAGCCCACAGGATGCGCGCGGCTTTCCCAGTGTACTGTGCCGCCCCGCACGGCAAGGGCTGAACAGGACGCAGCAGATGGAGGACAGAGGCATGTTGTGTGCTGTCTCTGCCCGCCTGCTGGGCTGGACCACCATGGGCTCAGCGGTGGACGCGCCCTGTCAGCTCCCCTGAGTCTCTAGCTGCAGATCCTCAGCCTCTGGGTGAGAACCATCAAGAAGGGCTCTCTCACCTTCTCCCCCGCCCCGTTCTCACCTGGGCTCTAGTTCCATCTCTCAAAAGCCTTCCGCACCCAACTCTAATCTCGGGGTTGGGCAAAGAGGAGAAATGTCAGTAAGAGCTCTGCGGTCACTTCCCAGATTAAAATAAATGCGTCCTTTCGGTTTGTCTGGAGTCTGCTCTAAGAAAATAAGGGTGTGAAGCAAGGCAGTCCCCCATGAGCTCCCCCGTCTCTCTCTGTTCTCTGTGTCTCTATTTCTCTCTCTCTCTCTCTTTGTCTTTCTGTCTGTCTGTGTCTCTATCTCTCTCTGTCTCTGTCTCTGTGTCTCTATCTCTCTCTGTCTCTGTCTCTCTGTCTCTGTCTCTGTCTCTGTCTCTCTCTCTCAACATCAGCTGTGCCAAGTGACTCCTGGAGCGTGCACCTGTGTTTATTCGCGCTGCTGAGTGGTAGATCCGGCTTCATAAATAAGACATCTCACTGTGTCTTTTCTTGCATCCCTGTTCTACTACTTTATTGGCTTTCAATTTTTACTTTGCCCGAGCTATAATCTGGTTTAATGATTTTTGCAAGAGAGAGGGGCAAGGAAAGCTCAGTGTGCTGTCTCACCCCGGCCTGTAACAAGGGTAGCTGTAAAGTCTCAACAATTAAGGCTGTGAGTTACTGGCACAATTACAGACAGCTCAGCGTGGGAAGGGGATCCGAGTGTGTAATGCATGGCGTTGACCTTGCTGCTGTCAGGGGCTGAGTGCAGGGTAAGACCAGCAGGTGTGGGAGACAAGTCATGTGTGGCGAGCCACTTGCCTTGTGCAGACACCCCAGAAGCGACTAGTCAAAGCAGGTGAGGGGTGCAGGGGCAGGACGTGCACATGGGGTCTTCAATGTTGAATGGGACATAAAGACACAGCCCAGGGCAGAGCTGCGTGGTGGGGTGTCCGCGTCCCGGTGGGCTCAGCGCACACGGTAGGGGACTGAGGCAGGAGGGGGGCGTGACGCTGAGAAGCTGAGCGCCAGGGCAGGAAGCGACCCTCCGAGTGACTGTACCGGCGAAGCACTGGGCCTCTGCAGCCTGAGACAAGCAGACGGCCGCTCGGCCGCTCGGCGTGGGAGGGGCCTGGTGATCAGTTGCACCCTCTGCACCTGCCTGCAGCCGCAAGCTCCCCCCGGTTTAAGGCTCCATCTCCAGCTGGCATGCTGCTGTTTCCATCTCCAGCTGGTTTTCCTCTCTCTCTCTCTCTCTCCCTCTCTCGTCTCTCCCCTTCCTTCCCTTTATCTTATCTCTCAGAAGAACCCTGACTATAGGTTATTACATTCTCTCCCTGCCCCCCCACACCCCCACCCCCCACAGCCCTGATTCACTTCAACTGTCACCTGTCATCACCGCGGAGACCCACACTGTGTTTGTGGGGACGTAAGAACTGCGGAGAAAACAAGCCCTGGGTGTGTGGGTGGTGCTGTCCGTGGGGCCTGGACTGAATAAAAAGGGAAAGGTGAGGTGAGCAGGAGCCAGCGCCCACCTCTCTGGGCTTCCTGGCTGGACACGGTCCTCCCGCCGCGGCCATGCCTTCCCCGATGCTGGGCCGCCAAGATAATCTCTCCTTCGTTAAGCTGCTTCTCAGTCACATATTTGCTCACAGCAACAAGAAGAGTAACCAACACATGGAGGAAGAGACGCGCCATTGGAAATAGAAGGTTCTGGCAATGAGACGCTACAGTATGAAAAGCATACCTGTGTACGGTTGGACGGGTGTGAACGGTCCAGCACAGGATGGGGTCAGCTGAGGGATGGGGTGCGTGGCAGCTGATGCTGGCAGGTCACCTTTGGGAGGTGACCCCCCACACCTTCTGGACTCTCCCCTGGGCACTCTGAAGAGGGTGGCTGCGGGGGCGAGGCGAGGGCTGGT
The DNA here is from genome assembly GCA_023101885.1 of Typhlomys cinereus. Classification (NCBI taxonomy): domain Eukaryota; kingdom Metazoa; phylum Chordata; class Mammalia; order Rodentia; family Platacanthomyidae; genus Typhlomys; species Typhlomys cinereus. The sequence goes on from JALPQD010000510.1 coordinate 968,862, forward strand.
GGTCTCTAGGAACTCAGCTCTGGAAGCCATGTCAAGCCCTGGGCTTCAGTCCACACACACCCGCGCCCTGTGCAGCTGCAGCCAGCATGTGAGACCACGGCTGCTGGCTCTGGCTGTCTCCTGGGCCGTCCTCTGCCCACTTCCTGCAGCTCTCTACATGCGGGTGCTACGACAAAAGTCTCACCTGGACATTGGTTTTCTTGCTTCGAGGCCATGTTCCCTGTTTCTTTGTGTGCGTGTGATCTTTTGGTGACCGTTTGGAAAGACCTGTCTCCCCAGCCTTTGGGGTGTGGCGGATCTTGCTGGTCACCTTGGCTGGAAGGTCAGCGCTTGCTCCACTGCGCCTGCTCCTCCCCGGCATTCTCGCGCATCTTCTTCACGTCTTCTACACGCATGGCTGCTTTTAGGTGTTTTACGTTCCAGAGGTTTAGCCTCTCTTTCTCTCCAGAGCCACCAGCTCTTGTCCCCGCACGTCTTTGTCTCTGAGTAGATTTTACACACCCCAGTGTCTACCGCTGCTTCTGAGGCTTCTAGACAGATCCAAGCAATGTCTTCATTTCCCTCTGAAGGTCGTCAGGAAATAAGGAAGGCAATTTCAGGGGAGCCCAGGGACAGGACGCATGTTACAAACTCTGTTGTCTCCTTCCAGTGCAAGGAAAAGTTGGTACATTAATTCTCATCACTGTAGCCAAATGCCTGAGCAAGGCATCTTACGGGAGGCAGCCTTTGCTCACAATTCAGGGGTCTCAGTCACTGGCCTCCTGGCTCTGTTACTTCCAGCCTGTGCTTGATGGGAGAGCGTCATGGCAGAGAACATGGAAAGAAGCCAAATTGCTGGCCACACAGCAGGGGAGACAGGGACACGGAAAGGTCAGGAGCAAGCACGCCCTGCAAAGCACGCCCTGGGCTGTGGTTGCATTTTAGTGTCAACCTAACAGTTACAGGCTGTGTGTGGCGCAGCTGTGGAAAGTTAGTGACTGGAACAGGCTCTGAACAGGTCTGCAGGTACTTGATTAATTGCTGTGGAGAACCCAACCCACAGTGGGTTGTACTTTCCAGTTGTGGACCAGATAATAGGAAGTGCAAGGAAGGACCGGCTCTTCCCTTACCTTGTGTGGACTTGCTGTGGAGTCCACTCTGCGCGAGTCGTTCACTATTAGAGCGTCATGGCTTCTTTGTTGCTGCTGCCGCTGCTGCCTCCGTCCTTGGCTGACTTGGAGTTTCATCTTTTCCACCATGTTGTTGTTGTTCCCGCTGCCTTTGGAGCCTGGTCTCCAGGCCTTGCTGTTCACTGTTTATTGCTGACGTAGGAGCCCAGCGTCTTTGACCCTCCAACGAAGTAAAAGCTTGAGACCTTCTTGGATCTTTTGACTTTGCAGGACATTATGGTCGAGAATGAAGCAGGTATGGGTGGCCACTTTGAAGGACACTGTTTTTATTGTAAGTTAATTTAATAAATAGATAGATAGATAAATAGATAGATGATAGATAGATAGATAGATGATAAATAGATAGATGATAGATAGATAGATAGATAGATGATAGATAGATGATAGATAGATAGATGATAGATAGATAGTAGATAGATAGTAGATAGATAGATAGATAGATGATAGATGATAGATAGATGATAGATAGATAGATAGATAGATAGATAGATAGATAGATAGGTAGTAGATAGATAGATAGATAGATGATAGATAGATAGTAGATAGATGATAGATAAATAGGTAGATAGATGATAGATAGATAATAGATATTTGATAGGTAGATAGATAGATGATAGATAGGTGATACATAGATAGATAGTAGATAGATGATAAATAGATAGATAGATGATAGATAGATAGGTAGATAGATAGATAGATGATAGACAGATAGATAATAGATAGATAGTAGATAGATAGATAGATAGATGATAGATAGATAGTAGATAGATGATAGATAGTAGATAGTAGATAGATAGATAGTAGATAGATAGATGATAGATAATAGATAGTAGATAGATAGATGATAGATAGTAGATAGATAGATAGATAGATAGATAGATAGATAGATAGATAGTAGATAGATGATAGTAGATAGATAGATAGATAGATAGATAGATAGATAGATAGATAGATAGATAGATAGATAGATAGATAGATAGATATTCTGTTTCTTCAGAGAACCCGGCTAATACACCCTGCAAAGTGTGCCCCAAGACTTGCTTCCTCCACCAGACCCACATCTGTAGATGACCATCGGTTGGGGTAGTGCTCTTGCCATCCAGTCCCCCCAATAGCACCTCCAGCTGGGGACTGAGCTTTCACACTTGGGGGGCACTTATCCAAATCAATCAGGTGGGGACGGGACCACGTCACCCCACCCCTGGCTGCATGGAGCCAGCCAGGCATGGAGATGGGAGCGTGGGAGACTTGGAACTTACCCAGTGAGCAAGCACTGAAGGACTAACAGGCGAGTGGATGGGCTCCGGCAGAACCCCGCCCCGCGGACTGTCCTTCCACGAGGCTGCTGCTCCTGCCCAGAGCTCCAGGGTGGCTGTGACTGCGCTTGGGGCCTTGGGGCAGCTGCCAGGCTTCCAGAAAGCTTATGTCCCATCCAAGAGTGAATTTACGACCGACTCTAAGTTTCCAATTCCGTCAAGATTCAGGCCTGCTGAAGAGGGATCCTGGCAGAGTTTGAAAGGTTTTAATGGCCAGTAATTGCAAGTTTATACATATATTTATAGCAAGAAGCCAGCCGCAGCGTGTCAGGCGGAGCCATGACTTTGAAAGTCTTTACCCTACAGACTGCTTTACGGTCTCTTTGTCAGACTGAGCAGCTCCTTTACTTCTTACGGGTCCTTCTCACACTGAACTTGAGACATCACGGGTGTTTAAATAAAATTTATTTCGACCCTCTTGCATGTCATTGTGTGAAATGGCTTTGTATCTGCCTACCCCAATTAAAGAAATGATGCTCCTGAGAGTGCACCTTTGACGCAAACCCAACTGTGTCGCCGTGGCAGCCCCACCTAGAAATAGCTCAAGACGTGACTCTATGAAGGTTGGTGTCATGACCATCTGGGTGCTGGTCATGCGGTTGTCTGACTCGTTCCCTGTCGTCCCTGTAGATTCAATGTGCTGTTCTTACCTCACAACCTAGGAATCCTGGCAACATTAAAGCACAGGCCCCACACCACAGATGGGCACGAGGCACTCCCAGACAGGTGGAAGGCTCACAAGGAAACGGCGATACGCTTGGTGTGCAATCCTCCTGAAGTGTCTCACGCTGTAATTGCTCTTCGGAAAGGAGGGAGCCTGGCCGGGCGAGGTGCGGGCGAGGTGCCGGGCGAGGTGCTCTCCTCTGGAAGGCAGCAAGCCCAGGCCGACCCAAGTGAGATCTGTCGCAGTTACTCTGCCTGGTGCTGATAAGTTCAAAACCAAACAGCTTAAGGAAATAAGGGACTTATTTTCTCTTAAACAGTCCAGCTACGGTTCTTGCCTTGCTTGGCAGGAACGCCCACGCCAGCACTAAGGGCCGAGGGAACTGGCCACTTCGTTCCCACATGATGGCTGAGAGAGACAATCCTTACTTGCCAGACCAGCATGTCTGGCCAAGGACACAGCGGGATGCCGACTTCCTGAACCACTTCCCTCCATCTTACTCACTCGCCCAAGGACCAGCCTCACACCATGCCTGGGTCTCCCCAGAAGCTCGACAATCTCCCGCAGGGTCACTCTGGGACTAACTCAACTACCCACGGGCCCAGGCTTGAGCCTTCGACCATCAAGTTGATGAGTCTCTTTCTAACTATGACAGTTCTGCAGAGATGTGGTTCTCGACTAGAGAGCAGCCAAGCAGTTTCCACCCAGCACAGAGAAGCAAAGGCAGCCAGAGACCCTCAGTACCACCGAAGGTGTCCTCCGAAAGGCCGGAACAAGTCCCAGGTTTCTGCAGAAGTCCTTCCCAGCTGCCATCGCAGAGCATGTGGCATGTGCAGAGCATGTGGCATGTGCAGAGCATGTGGCATGTGCAGAGCATGTGGCATGTGCAGAGCATGTGGCATGTGCAGAGCATGTGGCATGTGCAGAGCATGTGGCATGTGCAGAGCATGTGGCATGTGCAGAGCATGTGGCATGTGCAGAGCATGTGGCATGTGCAGAGCATGTGGCATGTGCAGAGCATGTGGCATGTGCAGAGCATGTGACATGTGCAGAGCATGTGGCATGTGCAGAGCATGTGGCATGTGCAGAGCACGGGGCGTTCAGTGTGTTTATGGCACGGAGCATCGGCACAGCATGGGGTGCGCACAGCATGGGGTGCGCAGAGCATGGGGTGCGCAGAGCATGGGACGTGTGGGTGTGGCGTTCACACAGAACTGCACACACGCAAAGCAGCAGACATGCAGCCCGTCAGACACATGTGTAGCATGTCAGACACATGTGCAGCATCAAGCAGATCTCTACTTCCTCTTGGAGCAACAGGGAGCATTTTCTTCCAGAGAAGCTGCAGAGGTGCTTCTAGGGAAACCGCTGTCTGGAGGTTGGAGGTGCTATCCAGGCGAGGATGGTCCCTGACCCTGGAGCGACGGTGTGGATGACAGATGAGAGGACGTCCCCACCTCCTGATGCTCCACTCTGGCCCCTGTGTAGCAAAGAACCATGAATCAAGAGCCCATGGGCGGCAGCGGGCAGCCCTGCCTCACGGCTTCCCGACCTTGACATTTTGGGAATTTGCAGACCATTTATTTTGTCTGCCACCGTTGCCCAATTGCAGGTTATAAGAAGCTGCCTTGATGGATGTAGCTTTGCTGTAAATAGAAGAAGCATAATGTGTGCCCTGCTGCAACGTGATAGGAGGTGCATGCCCTCGGCCTTCCTGACAGAAGCCACACCCCTCAGAGCACCCCACAGGAGGAGCACCCCTCAGAGCACCCCACAGGAGGAGCACCCCTCAGAGCACCCCACAGGAGGAGCACCCCTCAGAGCACCCCACAGGAGGAGCACCCCTCAGAGCACCCCACAGGAGGAGCACCCCCTCAGAGCACCCCACAGGAGGAGCACCCCTCAGAGCACCCAACAGGAGGAGCACCCCTCAGAGCACCCCACAGGAGGAGCACCCCTCAGAGCACCCCACAGGAGGAGCACCCCTCAGAGCACCCCACAGGAGGAGCACCCCTCAGAGCACCCCACAGGAGGAGCACCCCTCAAGCATCCCAAAGGGAGGCACTCATTCTCAGAGCACCCCACAGGAGGAGCACCCCTCAGAGCACCCCACAGGAGGAGCACCCCTCACAGCACCCCACAGGAGGAGCACCCCTCAGAGCACCCCACAGGAGGAGCACCCCTCAGAGCACCCCACAGGAGGAGCACCCCTCAGAGCACCCCACAGGAGGAGCACCCCTCAAGCATCCCAAAGGGAGGCACTCATTCTCAGAGCGCCCCAGCAGGAGGTGCACTCTGAGCACGTGACACCCGCAGTGAGCACTGGTCCCTTTGCCTGCCATGTTGTCTTGAGCCCTCAGTGGTCGCAGCGCCACCAGGTTCCTACATGGTGGGGACTTTCCTGTGAGCTAGAGCCGCGTGGCAGGGCCCCGACTGTGCAAATGCAGCTTCTCACCAACTCTGGTCGCACCCGAGTGGCAGCAACTGCCCACCACGCCAGAGGCAGTTAGCGGGGGGGACGAGCGCTGTCGCTATCCTCCCTTGCTCACTTCCACCCAATCTGATGGATGCTTTTTACCTAAGACCCACTCACCTTTTACCTGGCGGTGCTGCAGATTTCACCTTTGACCTCTCGTGTGCCAGGCAAAGCTACCGCCCCATTGTCATTCCATGCGTGCATCTGTGTGAGTGCACACGTGTGCCTGTGTGCACACAGAGATGCACCCCACAAATATGCACCCTACAAAGACACGTACCATTCATGCATGTATGCTTAGGCATACAGCATCCACACATACATCACACACCTTGACACACATTCCACAGACATTACACATGGACACATATCATTCATGTCCATCCACACACAATATGTCACACACTGAGAGACATACACACACCTCAGGCCTACACCACACACAGGAACACACCATTCAGGTGCACGTGCACACATGCACACCCACCTGCATCTGCATGACCCATCTCTATCTAGTCCTATTTATCTAGAACTGTAAGTTCAAAAATGCCTGCAGTCCTAACTTAACATTGGAGAGAGAAGCTCATAACTATTCTTTTCCTACTTGTCAACCTGGGAACCCACTACTAGCATCTGTATCTGTGTGGTGCAAGCATGTGGGGTGAGCGTGCATGTGGGGTGAGCGCGCATGTGGGGTGAGCTGCATGGGACCCTGCGTTGAGGCCAGGGGACGACGGCCTCAGGTGCCGTTCCTCCGGGCTGTCCACCTTGGGTTCTCACAGGCTCTCTTGCTTGCCAAGTAGGCCAGAGGGTGTGGATAATGAGCCCAGGGACGCTCAGGTCTGCCTCCTCGGCATTGGGTGGCAAGCGTGTTACCAGCTGGGTGGCAAGCATGCGCCACCAGGCTTCTTTTTGTCCGGTTTCTCCCATGGATTCTGGAAATCAGACTCAAACAAGGGGAGTGCTGACCGACTGAGCAGTCTCCTTAGGCTCCGCATGTATTTTTCATTTGTTCAGTTCCATAAAACACATTCAATCCTTTCAGCGCCGCTAACAAATGCCTCTGTGTATTTATTTACTGTCCTTTTCATCTTCGCCTGCAGGCGTAAAGCCAAGCGACCGTGCCCCCGTCACCTGGGAGGCCGCACTGTCGCGGTCGAAGCATTAATTTGAAGTACAGTGGGTTTACCCTCGCTGTCTGCTGAGCCCTGAAGTGGGAAAGTGGAAGGCGTCCCGGGCTTGTTATCCGGAGCATTTGCATGGAGCAGTGCTGCGCAGGGCCGCTAGCACAGGGCACACTCCCAGGCTGGGCATGCGCGCGCCAAGCCTGGCCAAGCTGTTTCTCCAGCTTTATCTGATTGTGCCGTCCTCGGGACCGAACCTGGCAGCTCGTTATCGATCCAAGTACTGAGTTCTGCATCAGACACATGTTCTGAGGTCACCGCTCACACCAGAGTATTTTTGAATAGTAAAAATTCTATTGCTGGTGACATCTAATATTTCAATTTCTATTACATGTGTGGTTTATTCTTTTCATGCTGAAGAAATCTTTGCCTGGCACAGATATGGTAATTATTTTCTTATAATTTCTTCTAGAAGTTATCATGTATTAGGTGGTACATTCTGAGTTAAATTTCACTCATGGTATAAGGGGCATACTGAGATTCTGTTTTTATGTAGCCATTCCAATTTTCAAAAGCATTTGTTGCAAAGAACATTCTTTCTCTGTTGAATTACCTGGGAGCTTTTGTGGGAAGCCACAAAGCCACAGTGCTCGATTCTATTTCCGGACCCTCGTCTACCTCCTTCTATCCAGGTTTATTCTTATGCTAATATCACCCACGAAGGCTGATAGGTTTCTTATTAAGTTTTATTTCAGCCCCTGTAACTCATCAAATTTGCTGTTCTTCAAATCTGTCTTGGCCTTCTAGGTCCTTACATTTCCGAGTCAAGTCTCCCCTCAGCTTGGGGTTATCCCCCAAGACCCTAGACTATGTACCCCAGCAACGACCCCGTCTGGAAAGTGTCCCTTGTCTGCTGACACAGACACAGGGTCCAAAGCCCATGTCCATGCCAGAGCTGCCAGCTGCTGCTCTCCAGGCCCCGCAGACCCCAAGGAACCTAGGCCATCACCAGGTGGGCACTGGGACCCATGAGGTAGAGCCCTGGCGTGCATGAGTGGAGCATGTAGGGTGGTCCTGGGCCACACAGATGGAGCATGTAGGGTGGTCCTGGGCCACATGGAGCGGAGCTCTGGCCTCTCCCTGGGCAGAACATTGACCCACGTGTGGGCAGAAACCTAGGTCTTGCCTGGGCAGAGTCCTCGCCTGGCTCTCACTTGGACAGAGCCCTGGCCCACACGTGGATAAAACCCCAGCCCACATGTGGACGGAGCCACAGCCCATGTGTGGATAGAGTCCCCACCCATATGTGGATGGAGTCCACCGCCCATATGTGGATGGAGCCACAGCCCACGTGTGGATGGAGCCACAGCCCACGTGTGGATGGAGCCACAGCCCACGTGTGGATGGAGCCACAGCCCACGTGTGGATGGAGCCCCAGCCCACGTGTGGATGGAGCCACAGCCCACGTGTGGATGGAGCCACAGCCCACGTGTGGATGGAGCCTGGCCCATGCACACAAGCGGAGAGCTCAAACTACCAGGACTCCTTTCAGGCTCTCTGAAGCTTCTCCCCCTTCGGTTCTAACCTCTTCACATCTTCCTCTGCTTCCAGGCTTCCAACTGCTTCCCTCCTGCCTCAGCCCTTCCCCAAAGTGTGAGACACGGATTCTTGTGTATTTATTTCCTCATGAAAGACCCTCGACTATTTTGCTTCCAACTTCTTGTCATTAAGTCATGTGGCAGATCACTGTTCTCATTCCGTTCCTTGTCTCTGCCTTTGTGCTTCATGTGGTTTGGTGATAAGATTGTGAGGAGGTCTGCTTTTCCTCTGCTTGGTGCCATGCCGTGGTCTGCCAGGGCCACAGGGGGTTATGCCTGTGCCAGGGCCCCAGGGGGTCTGTCTGTGCTCAGTGTCACGGGGGGGTCTGCCTGTGCTCAGTGTCACAGGGGGGTCTGCCAGGTGCCACAGGGCAGTCTTCCCATGCCAGGTGCTACAGGGCAGTCTTCCCATGCCAGGTGCCACAGGGCAGTCTTCCCATGCCAGGTGCCACAGGGTAGTCTGCCTCTGTCTGGTGTCACAAGGTGGTCTGCCCATGCTAGGTGCCACAAGGGGGTCTGTCCATGCTAAGTGTCACAGGGGGGGTCTGCCCGTGCTGGGTGTCATGAGGGGGGTTCTGCCCGTGCTGGGTATCACAGGAGGGTCTACCCGTGCTGGGTGTCACAGGAGGGTCTGCCCGTGCTGGGTGTCACGGGGGTCTGCCCACACCAGGTACCACACACATCACAGTGTGCCCACACTAACTAGAGCTAGGTACCACGCGACCTTCTTCCCTGAGTGGGGGTGGGGCTCCTGAGGAAGGCAAGGAAATGTGTCTTTCCAAACAATAAGCGCTTCCCTGTCAGGAGAGATCGGGAGCGGTCTGACGAACTTCTGAATTAAAGCATTAACTTACTGCTGACTACGATTAAAACTTTTATTTATGAGCAAGCCCTGCATTTCTCCTGAGGAGGACACTCTCCCTTCCTAATTAGAAGCTGCGCCACTCGACAGCCCTGCTACTGGACCCCCATGTGTACCCCTGTGATGGGCAGCTCCACAGTCACCTCCTTCTAGGCTGCTGTGGTTGCCATGGGAACCGGGTGGCAGCCAGCAGCAGAGGACCATCGACTCTTTCTTTCTCATCTTGTTACCTAGGTCTGACCCCAGGTCTGTTTTCACTCTTCAGAATTCCATCTCCATCTTTGGGGACCCCCCCCCCGCCTTGAGGAACCCTGCCTGGCAGGAGCTGTGTGCACAGAAGCCAGCCTGGGTTAAGGGGCAAGACACAGTTTCTCTGTGGACCAGAGGCTACGAGGAGGAGGAAACTCACCTCACAGAGGGTGTGGGCTGGACACGGCCACTCTGGAGAGGGGCGAAGGTAGGGGCGCTGGGGGATGCCTATTCTGAACAAAGAAAGTCAAAAACTGGGGAGGAAGCTGGCACCCTAATAACTGGATTATGAGAAGCAGCTAAGACAGTGTTGGCAAAGGCACCCAGCTCCCAGTTCTGGCAACCACAAAAGAGGCCCCGTGGCCGTCAGCCATCACGTGGCTGTTGGTACCGTCATGTGGCCATCATGCCATCACGTGGCCGTCATGCCATCACGTGTTCTGATCAGCAAGCAATCGGCCCAGAGCAGCTGTGGGGAGCAACCCCAGTCCCAGCCACCAGACTGCCAAACTTTCCCCAGACACAAAATGGCTTGAACCTTGACCTACAGCACTAGGGTCCCAGAGACGCGCGGGGTGGGTGCCCTGGGCACCTGCAGCTTGTGCTTTGTGGGCCAGCGCTGCAGAGATCCAGGGCTGGGTTCGGCACCAAAAGACAGGCAGTTCGCGACCCAGACTGCACTGGGAGCTACACTCGTAGCGCACCACAGAGCTGGCGGAAAAGGGGGTTCACTACAGGTACCGCCTGACCCCAAACCCAGAGATCCCTCAGCTGACTCCTGAGTTTGGCCTCTCAGCCTACAGGAGTGACGGGATGCTACTGCCCCCAACAAACACCAAGTTCCCCCATGGCTACTGCCCCTAAGAAGCGTGGTGGAGGGGTTCCCTCAAGGAGACGGTGGGACCAGCCCTTCTCTCTGTTTCTGGGCTCATGGAGAAGCCCAGGACAGCCGGGCCATCTGATCAGGAATTGGAGCTTCCAGTTACCACACAAAATAACCTTCGCTGTTTGTAAGTCAGCGGCCTCCAGCCTTTCGTTACAGTGCTGGAAAGCAGCTGATGTGACAGTCCCTGTGAAGTCTCCAGGAAATCCTGCTCACATCTGCTGCTGAGCACTCAACTTTTCACGTCAGCTCTCATAGTGCTCAGTTCGAGAATTTTCATTCGATTCCTTCATGTACAATCTCTATTTGCTGGGGAAATATTTTCCCAGGTTCCTATAGTTCTTCCCTTCGCTCCTATGACTGCATATTTAACCATATGTTTCCTATTACAATCAGCACATTAAACGTGCTCAGATTAGCTCATACTCTTCCTGTTGGAAACATGCTTCCCAGAACAGTGTCTGGAATTTCCTTGGTCTCTGTGCTGAGTAGGGCCGTCTTGTTTCACACGTGTCTCCTGATTTTCTTGTTGCTGTTGAAAAGGAGTCCTTCTGAACATTACAAGGCAGAGCTCTAGACTCTCTCCTGTACTCCTTGCTCCCCCCTGTTCCTGCCATGAGTTGCTGTCGCTCAGAACTGTCAAGGTGTGACTGCGATTGTCCCCACGGCTCACGGGTTTGCACCCCTAGCTGTTAGTGCTTGGGAAGGTCGGGCACGGTCAGGAGGCGGAGCCTTGCTGGAGGAAGCAGGTCGTGGTTGGCTACTTCCTCTGGCTGTCTTGCACAGTGCTGTCCACTCCCTCCCTCCATGAGGGCCGTGACCTGAGTCGCCGCCCGCCGCGCCTTCACCGCCATAATATACTGTGTCTCCCCTCTGGGACCATCAGCCGCATCAGCCTCCCTCAGCCTCCTCTCCCTTCGGCTGCCCGTGGACGGCGTCTCCCCAGAGCAGCCGAGACGTCTGGAGCGATTCGTGTGGTTCTACTTCCCCCTTGTCACCAGGTTTCGCAGACCCCTGAGGCCCACAGCACATCCTCTTCCCCCCACACGACAGAGATCCTTCGCTGACCTTTCCAGACGGTTCTGGGGTGCAGCCTGCCCTCACTGCCAGCCGGGCCATGGCCGATCTGCTCAGCCCTCACTTCCTGCTAAACTTAGAACCAGCCGAAGGGGATTACGGGGTCTCCCAGTCTGCTCTGACTCTGCGCCCGCCCTACACGTGTGTGCACATGGCCCGCATGCCCGCTGGGCGCTGGGCCTCTGCCCTTAGCCTGAAGCACCGCCCCAGCTGCCCGCGTCCATCCGCCTGTCTTCTGTGGAGTCTGCTGTGGGCGGCTTTGCTTCGTGACTCCCCAGTGCTTCCACTGAACGCTGTGCACTCAGCTAGAGATGATCCTTCGAGGAGCCCAGACAGCTCAGAGGAGGCCGTGTGATGCTGCCCGCGGGGACAGAGGCGTGCTGGGAGCCTGGGTCGCCCTGTGGCAGAACTGCTTCTTGCCCGCGAGAGGGGCGGGGCCGAGCCCGTGCTGCAGGCTTCTGCGGGAGCAGTGCTGAGAGGAGGATTTGAATCTGTCTCCCTCTCTTTTCTCTCTCGCCATTCTCTTCCTTTTCTCTCTCTTCCTCTCTCAGTCTTCCCCATCTCTGTCTGTCTCTGTCACCTTCTTCTCTCTCTCTCCCTGTCTCCCTCCCCCTCCCCATCCCCCTATCTCTCTCCATCTCTCTCCCCTCCCCCTGCCCCTCCCCCTCTTCCTACCCCCTCCCCCGTCTCTCTCCCTGACATTCCTAGGCGCTCCCTTCCCCGCGTCCTTCTGACCTGCCTCTGCCTCTCTTTCTTTCTCCCCGGCTAGCACCGGCCTCCACCACGTCTTCACTAGCGACACCGAGTCGGCACGCAGACTCAGCTTCGCACCGGCGCCTCGGACAGGACCGCCAACCTCGCACATGAACACCTCTCGGCGGGCGGCCACTGGGGCTCATTTCTGCAAAGCTCCAATCCCAGGGTCCACCGTGGTCTTGGGATGCACGGCTGCTGAGCACCAAAGAAGGAACTTAGAGCGAGAACAACCAGGCCACAGTTGGGGGGCTTTTGGGAGGCCCCCTACCTCGGAATGAGCGGGATACAAAGTCACACCAAACAGCACATAATATATAAAGGAGATTTATTGTCAAGCAAGCAGGAGGACCAAATAGGCAAGCAGCGTGCAGCATGTCTATACACAGACAGGCAGAAAGACAGAGAGAGAGAGACAGAGAGATAGCGAGAGAGAGACAGAAAGAGAGAGACCGGCAGGGAGACACAGAGAGAGAGACAGAGAGGCAGAGAGAGATCTAGTTTCTAGAGACTCTTACAGGCTTGGTCATGTGACCAGGAGCGTGTGACTATAGGCCCGGGGCATGCAGTGGGAAAAGCGCTGGGATTAGAAGGGGCTCACCCCGGGGTGGGCGAGGATCTGGGAGGAGTGTCCCAGCCCATCTTAGCTGCAGGTGGACTGTGAAGAAGGGCGGAGCTGTCCTTGGGAGCACGGAGCTCTCTCATCTAAGTAAACTGCGCGCCGTGAAGGGTTCTTTGTCCGAACATGCATGTAGGGGAGAGAAGGGGGGCCGCTTGAGTCAGTTTGTGTTCAACGTGTCTAGTATCTCACAATGATGGCACATGCCGTAGCCCCAGCACTTGGGGGTAAGAGGCAGGAGGATCGAGAGTCCAGGACCACTCAATGAAAACCTAAATAAACAGATGAATGAATGAATGAATGAATGAATGAATGAATGAATGTGATGGTTCACACCTGTGATTCCAGCTCAGGAGGATTGTAGGATCAAGGCTAGTCTAAGATATGGGTGAGTTCAAGGCCAACCTGGCTACACAGTCAGATCGTTATTTCAATCAATCAATCAAACAATACGTTCATACATAAAGTCAGATCGACCGTCTGCCTTCAGACCCAATGATACCATCCTCAGGCACCCCAACATCTCGAAGCTGAAGTTCGGGAGCCCTGGGGTGTTCTCTCCTGCGCTCTCTCCCATCACCCGTGGGCTCTTCCTTCTGAGAGCTGAGAGCACAGCGCGTCTGTCGGGTGGGCACAGGAAGGCTCTGCACTGTAGGTGGGGTCAGGGGGTCAGGGTGTCCACCGCCCTGTGGGTCGGGTCCACCGTCCTAAGGCTTGAAAACCTGAAGATGGGGCACCAGGCGGCTATGGCGCCAACCAGCGTCCGTGAGAGGCGACGTCCCGCTCCGGGGGCTCCCCGCTCAGTTGTGAAAACACCCTGCGCCTCTCAAGAGCCAAACAGTTGGTGTTTATCGTCTCCCACTTATCACAATGTGATTCCCCAGCTGCTCCACGATTAAAGTGTTTGACAACTTATGTCTCCCTGTTGATTTGTGGTCCAGGAGGTGAGACCTCAACAAACACATCCTCGAGCTCCTCGCTGGGCGCGTCCACCGCTCCCTCGGGACAGCTCCATGGGAACACCTTTGGGAGCACTCGGAGGGGACCAAAAATGACCCACGAGTTACACCAAGGCCCTTCTTAACCGATGTACACTGCAGTGCTAAGTTAGGAAGGAAGCAGTTCTGGAATGTTCTGTTCCTTCAGTGTGGCCTCATGCAATGAGCAGTCAGACACTAGCTTGTGAAGAAGGGTTTAGCCGATCGCCAGGACTTAAGGGGCTCCTTCTTGGCTCTCCTTTTTCCTTCTTCTGCTGTTTTAGGGTGACAGAGTATTAAAATGCTAATAAAAGGTGGTTGGTGGAGACGAGCAGGTGGCGGCGGCAGCAGGCAGCCCTGATCAGGACCGCGGCTGAGGTCTCCCCACGTGGAGACGCTCTTGAGAGCCGTATTCAAACTGTGACTAGAAGGGGTGGACTGAGTCCTTGCTTGGCTCATTTGTTAAGTCAGCGGTTCCTCTGACAGTGAAATCCTCTACTTGCATGAATCCTAAGGCAAGACCACGAAGGGGTGTGGTCAGGCAGTGCCCAGGGGTCCCCATCTGTCTACCTCAGGAGGCCTGGGCTCTGGAATTGCAGTCCAGATAATTATGGACCAAGCAGGGATACTGGTCCTGAGACGGCTAGGAACGAAGATGTCAGCCTCACGGGGCAGCTCCCAGGGGAATCAGGAATCCCCAGGGGGATCAGGAAGCCCCAGGAGAGTGAGGGAGCCCTGCAGCCTGGCCTAGGAAATCACAGCACATGCACAAATCCTGAATATCTGTGATGTTCCAGGCCAGGCTCCCAACACCCCTTAAGCCAAGTCTGGGCTGACAGGCCAGTATCGCTGCTAAGATCCCCAGTACTTCCAAGGACAAGAGCTCAGAAGGTGGGACTCCAGAGCTGCTCAGGGGACCCGAGGGACACCCTCAATTACAGAGACCCTGTGTGTGGAGGCCTAGCTGCCAAGCACCCTGGAGAGCTAGGTGGCTGGGAAGCACCCTGGAGAGCTAGGTCGCTGGGAAGCACTCTGGAGAGCTAGGTTGCTGGGAAGCACCCTGGAGAGCTAGGTCACTGGCTTCTTGCACAGACACCTGCAGGCCTTGGTGCCGCCTTCTGCTTCCCATCCTGAGCTGTCCTACCACCACTGTCCCCACATCTACCTCTTGCACCCACTTGACCTGACGGTTCCTCTTGGGGTCTCTTCCCATCCCTCCACCCCCTTCCTCATCCGCAATGCTGCTCACTCACATTCTACAGTCACCGCATGACCCTCCACCCTTGCCAGCAAAGCCAGGACATCTCTGAGATCCGACCTTTCCCAAGTTGCTGCTGGCAAGTGCGCGACACGACCTCTGTCTCCTTCAGACCCCACGGCCCTGAGCTCTGCGTGGTAAACACGCACACGACGCCAGCACATGAAGATGGAGGTAAGACTTTGCTGTCACCTCATGCACTGGAACCAAAGACCTGTGCAGGGGGGGACCCTCACTCCCCACGTGGCCCCTTACTCCCCACGTGGCCCCTCACTCCCCGAGTGGCGTGGGCTCCCCGTGGCATGGGCTCCCCGCATGGCGTGGGCTCTCCGTGTGTCGTGGGCTCCCCATGTGCGCGCAGCGCCTGCCTGGGAGGGCTGCCAGGTCGTTATCCACAGTGCCCTCACGTGCCAGCTGCGTCCCGCGCTGTCCCAATGCAAGCAGCAACCTCACTAATGTGCAGAATCTGATCTGTGGAGTCTATTGCGATAAATGACAGAACACCCCCTCGGCCCCCTTTCCCCATTATAATGCCTTTATACCCAAATCAGTTTAAATTTACCTCTTAATTATGCACACGGCTTTCTGGTGTGAAGCTTCTGACTAGAAATATGTATCTCATTTTGTTTTATGTTATTCAATTGACCCAAACACAAAGGCATTTTTCTTAAATACTGAATGTGCGTGTACCTTTTTAATTAAAGCTTAAAAAGCTCTTAATTAAAGCCGTAAATCATAGGCAGCAGTTCCTCCTAGATTGTCTGGCGGGCCTTCCTGTCTCCCTTAGCCTCCAGGGTGACCTAGGGGCGACAAGACAGGGTAGGACAGTTTTCATAATTAATGGGTCACACTTTGGGAAGAGCAGAGGCGGGGACGTCTGAAGGTCTTACAGCCTGTCACCACCATCCCCAATCCACACCCTTCTCCTCCTCTTCCTCCTCCTCATCCTCCTTGTCCTCCTCTTCCTCCTTGTCCTCCTCTTCCTCCTTCTCCTCCTCCTCCCCGTCTTCCTTGTCCTCCTCTTCCTCCTTGTCCTTCTCTTCCTCCTTCTCCTCCTCCTCCCCGTCTTCCTTGTCCTCCTCTTCCTCCTTGTCCTCCTCTTCCTCTTCCTCCTCCTCCTCCTCCTTTTCTTCCTCTTCTTTCTTCGCCTCCTCCTCCTCCTCATCCTCGTCCTCATCTTCCTCCTCTTCCTCCTCCTCGTCCTTGTCCTCTTCCTCATCCTTGTCCTCTTCCTCGTCCTTGTCCTCTTCCTCGTCCTCCTCTTCTTCCTCCTCCTCCTCTTCCTCCTCCTCCTCCTCTTCCTCCTCCTCCGTTTCCTCCTCCTCCTCTTCCTCCGCCTCCTCTTCCTCCTCCTCCTTCCTCCGCCTCCTCTTCCTCCTCCTCTTCCCCTCCTCTTCTTCCTCCTCCTCCTCTTCCTCCTCCTCCGCTTCCTCCTCCTCCTCTTCCTCCTCCTCCGCTTCCTCCTCCTCCTCTTCCTCCTCCTCCTCTTCCTCCTCCTCCTCTTCCTCCTCCTCTTCCTCCTCCTCCTCTTCCTCCTCCTCCTCTTCCTCCTCCTCCGCTTCCTCCTCCTCCGCTTCCTCCTCCTCCTCTTCTTCCTCCTCCTCCTCCTCCTCCTCTTCTTCCTCCTCTTCCTCCTCCTCCTCCTCCTCTCCTCCTCTTCTTCCTCCTCCTCCTCCTCCTCCTCCTCTTCCTCCTCTTCTTCCTCCTCCTCTTCCTCCTCCTCCTTTCCTTTCTCTTCTGTTGAGGGAAGCAAGGGCAGAGTCGTTGGTTCCTCTCATCTGGGCTGTGCATAAAGCTTCGGTAGGCGGCTTCGTGTGCTAAGCACTGGCCAGGTGCCAACATTTGCAGACGTTAACAAGCAGCCCTCCGTGGTGTTCCGAGGCTGTGTACCAGGCATTCCAGGGATTGCTTACACTCAAAGTACCACTGGATGCTCCTTGAGATGCCTGCAGACCCATGACACGGTCATCAAGTGTGTTCACGTCATTCCCCACACACACGTACCCGCCGCCGAAGTTTTTATATGAGACCATGAGAAACACTACCATATAGACATAAACTACAATTCTAATGGATGCTCATTAAAGAAACTTGTTCTTATTAATTTGGGGGGCTGTAGAGATGGCTCAGGGTTAAGTCTCTGCCTCTCAAGCAGAAAGACCTGAGGTGAGTCTTAGACGCCATGTAAAAATGCCAAGTGGAAATGGGTAGCGAGCGGCCTGCACGTCCAGCCCTGGAAAGTGAAGTCTCATAACAAAACAGAGACGAGGTCAAGCAATCCAGAATGATCCCCAAATCACCCTCGAGCCTCCACAGGCACGTACACTCAAATGCCTTCTAATACACACACACACACACACACACACACACACACACACACACACACACACACACCTCAGTTTTGGGGTATCTCCTCTTTCATAAAGAGCCATATGGATCCTGTATCATGTTCACAGAGTCGTTGATGGGGGAACTCCAGATCCCATGGCCTCACTGGCCAGCAGGAAGCTCAGAGCTCCTACTTTCCCTGGGGAATCCAAGAGGTGATTCAGAGAAAGGACTAGAAGATTCACCCCTAGTTCAAAGTCTCTGCAGCTTTCCCCTTCCCTCCCCAGCATGGACAGGAAATCCCACGCACTGGAGAGGAGGAGCCTAGGGCTTCCCAGCCAGGTTACTGACATGTAAGAATGAGCTGTGATTTCAGCGTTCCTAACAGTGTTGACAGGCACAGGTCCCTGGGGAGACTCATGCAGAGGTGAAAATGCCAGTTTCATTCAGTTGTGAGGGTTTCTGAGCCTTATTCATTGCTCCCTAGGATGTATTGACTCAACACAGATCACATCTCTCTGCACAGCTAGACCCAGACTCGTTATCCGGCCCCTCTGGCATAGCCCCTAGGCCCAGGGGCAGTAGGAGAAAGATGCAGCTCCACCCAGGAGACCCACATTCATGGGCTCTGCATGACCCACATGTGTAACAACAGCCCTGCATGCTATGGGGTCCAGAGGAGCTGGTCACCGTCAAAGGACCAAGAAAGCAGCTTGCAACCTGCAGCCTTTGTGAACTGGCCTGGCGGCCACGCCCTTCCCAATAGTCATCACTTATAGCCTCTGCCTGGCTCTAGAACAGAGCAAATGGCAAGCGACATCCTGGGGCCCAGAGCTCGTAGCATCTGCCTGCATCTGCCTGCATCAGCCTACATCTGCCTGCATCAGCCTGCATCTGCCTGTGTCTGCCTGTGTCTGCCTGCATCAGTCTGCATCTGCCTGCATCACCCTGCATCTGCCTACATCAGCCTGCATCAGCCTGCATCTGCCTGCATCAGCCTGCATCAGCCTGCATCTGCCTGCATCTGCCTGCATCTGCCTGCGTCTGCCTGCATCTGCCTGGGTCACCCTGCTAATCCTTGCAGAGAAATAGAAAGCTTAGTGTGTCATCCTGCACTCACGTGTGTTACCCCCTGTGTTCACGTGTGTTACCCCATGCTCACGTGTGTTACCCTCCTGCACTTTCTCTTGTGCTCATGTGTGTTATCTCTTGAGCTCATGTGTTGCCCCCTGAGCTCACGTGTGTTACCCTCTGCACTCATGTGTGTTAAGCCCTGGGCTCATGTGTGTTGCTCCCTGCGCTCACGTGTTACCCTCTGTGCTCACGTGTGTTACCCCTAGGCTCACGTGTGTTACCCCGTGTTCACGTGTGTTACCCCTGCGCTCACATGTGTTACCCCCATGTTCATGTGTGTTACCCCTGGGCTCACATGTGTTACCCCCTGTGTTCACGTGTGTTACCCCTGGGCTCACACGTGTTACCCCCTGTGTTCACGTGTGTTACCCCTGCGCTCACGTGTGTTACCCTCTGCGCTCATGGGCCTTCCAAAGCATCCGAGCAATTCATCGCAGCAATGGACGGACTGTCGTGAGATCGGGAAGAGCTGTCCAATGGGCTTGCGTCCCTCAGTTCTGAAGCATCTCTCTGCAGTTTTTCATCTTTATGAAAGTATAAATAGCTAAATAAAAATGAATTGAACCTCCTGTCACCTAAAATGAGCTTATAGCCAATAATTGTTGGGCTTTGGGCAACAACAGTTGTCTCCCCTGGAGACTGTCATCAAGGGAGGGCACTACGCGCACGGGCACCCCATCTGCACAGCGCCCGAGCGCACGCTGGCGCCCTACCCAGCACCAGGCAGAGTGGTTGTCCGCGAGACATTCAGCTGGTGGAAGCAGCTGATAGAGGCGAGCCGGTGGGACCAAGCCAAGTCTCAGGAATGCGCCGGGTGAGAAAGCTGCGCCCGGTGAGAAAGCCGCACCCAGTGAGAAGGCCACGCCAGGTGAGAAGGCCACGCCAGGTGAGAAGGCCACGCCAGGTGAGAAGGCCACGCCAGGTGAGAAGGCCACGCCAGGTGAGAAAGCCACGCCAGGTGAGAAGGCCACGCCAGGTGAGAAAGCCACGCCAGGTGAGAAAGCCACGCCAGGTGAGAAACCACGCCAGGTGAGAAGGCCACGCCAGGTGAGAAAGCCACGCCAGGTGAGAAAGCCACGCTAGGTGAGAAAGCCACGCCCGGTGAGAAAGCTACGCCAGGTGAGAAGGACTTCTGCTCAGCTCGCCGAGCTGCTAGGGATTTGGATCCTTTGTGTCTCGTGTTACATAACTAACTGCATTTCTTGCTGGCTGCCGAGGCCTCGGTGCTGGCGTGTGCCAGGCAAGTATCACCTGAGCCCGTGCCTCTGCCCCACTGTCCAGCCTGCTGTGGCCTCGTCTGTGGCCAGGGCAAAATCCAGGGGTGGGCAGTACCAGGGCCGGTCTCGTCTCACCAGACTGTCAGAGAAAAGGAAGGAGATCTCCTTTCTTATGAACCCCCTTTCTCCCATCCCCCCACCGTGGACACTGACCGTAGTGAGACCCAGCAGACTGGGGGGGGGGGTCCTCATTCTCTGCCTGGAGCAGCATAGTAGGGCGCGGTTAACAGTGGGGTCAGTTCAGACACATGCCTGATGCTTTGCAGGTTTAAAGGAGCTTGGAGACCCAGGCTGTTTTTCCTGACATGGAAGCTAAAGGGAACTGACGCAGCCTTCGGAGCATCTGTGTGTGAGAGGAGACCTCAGCCATGGCAGCCACGCTGAGCGCCTGCTGGAACGCGCGCAGCCGCACTGACCGCGGACGGAGTCCACTGCCGCGGCCCAGCAGCCGCACTGACCGCGGACGGAGTCCACTGCCGCGGCCCAGCCGGCCAGTGATCCAAAGCTCTGGGTCAGCTGTTTCCCACAGGCTGGGGTAATAATTTGGACCAAAGTCACAGCCTGCGTGAGTCAGAAGAGATGACCACATTCTCCGGTCCTTCCATCAAGTCCCAGAGCCCAGAGCACCCAGGATGGAAGGCAGCCAGAGGCAGAGAGCGGGTGGGCCCACGCCCAAATCCAAGGCTGAAGACATGGTCGGTGGAGTACAACAGACCTGACATGGTGGTCTACAGGGAGCAAGATGAACACGTGCTTCGCTGAGCGTGTGCAGGGATGGATGTTAATAAACTCACGAGGGCCACATGATCCTATGTGGCTAGGCACCCAAGGGACCCTGAATCCTGGGTCACCTTCTAAAAGCTGCCACTTGCCGTGCAAGGAGCACGTCGCCCTTCCGGTAAGTGGGAAAGGCCTGTCCTCGGGTCAAGACCCTGCAGACGCCCCCTGTTTCTTTAACCCCCAACACCAAGCCTGCTCCATCCCTACTGCTAACCACACAGGCTGAAACGTCCCTTCTTGAAGAACATTGTATAGCACCAGGAGCCCCCGAAAGTTCCAGCAAGCTCCCAGGAGCTGAAGAGGCACTTCCGCAGGGAGCTGAGATGTGGCCAGAGCCTTCACACCACATCCAGCTCTGGACAGAGTGAGGCCTCATCCCTTCCCCATCTCCTGGGAGGATATGTGTTTGCATTGTGGAGAGTCGGTGCTCACAGATGGAAGCAGCACCTGTCCAGACAGTGCCATGGAGGAGAACTACACAGGAGAAGGAAAGAAAAGTACAGCCACGCCCACCCAGAATAGAAGATGAACGCGTGCATCGCTCAGCATGAGCATCACCTTTCACTAGCTGCCAAGCCTGGCGCTGGCCCTGCACCGCGGGCGCGAGGTTGGCTGAACGCTCTGCCTCGGCGCTGCGCTCAGCGCCTCCAGCTCCTCTGCCACCTCACTGGGCACTGCCATCGATAGACCCTGTTTCTGAACTGTCAAACCAATGCTCCCACCGCCCGGACCTGCCTGAGTGAGCCCGAGCCGCCGTCCGCCGTGGGAGCCAGTCGGAGGGACACCAGTACGCGACAGCAGAAGACGCGCGTGGACTCTTCGCCTGGTCGTCTCGGTCACTATTTGCCGACTGAGCCATTTCAGGGTTGTAAAGGATTCAATGACATGTGGGTTTCACATGAAAATTGAAAATGTTTCCAGAGGGCGAGGCTGACGGTGATGCGAGGAGGCTTTGATTCAGTTCCTGCAACATTTGCCGGATGATTCCGCGGGCTCTATTACGGCGAAGGAAGCTGAAATGTTAGGATTTCACGGACATTTGCAGAGCTAAAAGGAAGTGATGATGTCTCACCATGAAAGTGTCCTTCAATGAGAAAGATGCATAAGCCAGGCAGATGGCTGGTGCCGGCATCCAGCCATGGAGGACGGAGGCAGGAGGATGACCTTGAGCTCAAGGCTGGTCTGAGATCCTGCCCAAGCCAAAGCAAACTGGGTCCACGTACTGCAGAAGTCTACGATGCAGACACGTTCATCTCTCTGGAGTGACCCAACAGTCATTTAGAATGGCGTGAACAGGCCGGGGAGACGCCTTGTGGCAAAGCACGTGCTACACAGCTTGAGGAACAGAGGCCCCCGGCTCCCCAGCACCGAAGTAAGTACCAGGGGGGCCTGGTGGCCCGTGAGTCCGCGGCACACGAGAGGAGGGACGGGACGCCCGAAGCAAGTCGGCTACCAGACCAGCCAGTCTGCACCCTCTGGGAGCGGGTGTGACGACCTGCCTCAGAATGAGGTGGGGGCGATCGAGGAAGACACCCAACATCAACCTCTGGCCTTCCTACACCCATGCACATACATGTATACACGCACACTCACACGTAAACATGCGTACAAACATGCACATCACACATGCAAACATGCAAAAGAAGACATGCACATTGAGGTTTGTACATGAGATTGAAGCTTCCCAAACACACAGATGGATGCCTCTTGGGTGGGAGGCAAGTGCGGGCAACTCCACTTTGAATTTAAAAGAAAGAGCTCCTCGCACACAAGTGTCCTGTGTGGAAGTGGCGCCTTGTACACGTGAGTGTCCTGTTAGTGTCCTGGGCGGGAACAGATCCTTGTACACGTGAGTACACAGACCCCCACTGTGAGGACCCTGGGCCCGTGACATGGACACAAGAACCACGGCTCCAGGTACCACAGGGAAAGGTGGTCGTCTGGAAAGACCCGCAGGCTGTCCTCAGTGTCCATCTTACTCGCAACCGTAAGAAATATCCCAGGGGAGGCAGGCAAGTGATGAGCATCCAGAACATTCTCCCGGAGGGTCTTCTGAGGCACCTCTCATCTGCCGCGTCGTCCCCCAGAAAAGGAGGGAGCATGGCTTCCTTTTGGTATCCCCTAGAGTCTCCGGCACAAGTATGGGGAGGTGGGTATTTACGGCGGTGTGGGGTTACCCCACCAAGGAAAATGACCCCCTCATCCACTGCCCATTGCCTTTCAGGGAGGAGTGGGCCCCACACAGCAGGCATATCACTCACAGGACAGCGAGTCACAGCCCCCCTCGGGACTAGAAGATATGGAGTCAGAGCCCCCTCCAGGACTAGAAGATATAGTCACAGCCCCCCCAGGACTAGAAGATATAGTCACAGCCCCCCCAGGACTAGAAGATATAGTCACAGCCCCCTCAGGACTAGAAGATATAGTCACAGCCCCCCTCAGGACTAGAAGATATAGTCACAGCCCCCCTCAGGACTAGAAGATATATCACAGCCCCCCCAGGACTAGAAGATATAGTCACAGCCCCCTCAGGACTAGAAGATATAGTCACAGCCCCCCTCAGGACTAGAAGATATAGTCACAGCCCCCCAGGACTAGAAGATATAGTCACAGCCCCCTCCATTAGAAGATATAGTCACAGCCCCCCTCAGGACTAGAAGATATAGTCACAGCCCCCGTCCTCAGGACTAGAAGATATAGTCACAGCCCCCCTCCTCAGGACTAGAAGATATAGTCACAGCCCCCCAGGACTAGAAGATATAGTCACAGCCCCCTCCAGGACTAGAAGATATAGTCACAGCCCCCCCCTCAGGACTAGAAGATATAGTCACAGCCCCTCCTCAGGACTAGAAGATATAGTCACAGCCCTCCCCAGGACTAGAAGATATAGTCACAGCCCCCTCAGGACTAGAAGATATAGTCACAGCCCCCCCAGGACTAGAAGATATAGTCACAGCCCCCCTCCTCAGGACTAGAAGATATAGTCACAGCCCCCCTCCTCAGGACTAGAAGATATAGTCACAGCCCCCCTCCTCAGGACTAGAAGATATAGTCACAGCCCCCCTCAGGACTAGAAGATATAGTCACAGCCCCCCTCGGGACTGGAAGATATAGTCACAGCCCCCCTCAGGACTAGAAGATATAGTCACAGCCCCCCTCCTCAGGACTAGAAGATATAGTCACAGCCCCCCCAGGACTAGAAGATATAGTCACAGCCCCCCCCCAGGACTAGAAGATGTAGAGTCACGCCTCCCCCCTCAGGACTAGAAGATGTAGAGTCACGCCTCCCCCCTCAGGACTAGAAGATATAGTCACAGCCCCCCTCGGGACTGGAAGATATAGTCACAGCCCCCCTCAGGACTAGAAGATATAGTCACAGCCCCCTCCTCAGGACTAGAAGATATAGTCACAGCCCCCCCAGGACTAGAAGATATAGTCACAGCCCCCCAGGACTAGAAGATATAGTCACAGCCCCCCTCCTCAGGACTAGAAGATATAGTCACAGCCCCCCTCAGGACTAGAAGATATAGTCACAGCCCCCCCCAGGACTAGAAGATATAGTCACAGCCCCCCCTCCAGGACTAGAAGATATAGTCACAGCCCCCCGCCCCAGGACTAGAAGATATAGTCACAGCCCCCCTCTCCAGGACTAGAAGATATAGTCACAGCCCCCCCAGGACTAGAAGATATAGTCACAGCCCCCCCAGGACTAGAAGATATAGTCACAGCCCCCCCCCAGGACTAGAAGATATAGTCACAGCCCCCCAGGACTAGAAGATAGAGTCACAGCCCCCCCAGGACTAGAAGATATAGTCACAGCCCCCCAGGACAGGAAGATATAGTCACAGCCCCTGCCCCTCCTCTGGCTTTCTGCCCCCTCTTCCAGCTGCTCCCCGAGCCCGAGGGAAGGGTGACAGATGAGGCTTAGGGCGGAGCACTCAGCAGTGGGTGCTCTCAGCACTGTGCCCGCTCTGAGTCCGCAGCAAGCGCTGCCGGGGCAGGAGCAGCTGTCTGTGACAGAACACGAGTGTTTAGAAGGCGGCAAAACCACAGCAGTAAGGGGATGATGTAGTTCTAATCCATTTTCCATGCTGGAGAAAACTGCATTTCACTGAAACACAAGAAATAAATGCTGCTTGATAGAGGTAAGAAGGAGGGAAAAGCAAAGTTACATCCTTTCCTTGGACCGTTAAAAGAGTTCTGTGTTCTGAGGCTGATGAAATGGTTCAACGAATAAAGTCACTTGTGTGCAAACCAGGTGACCTGAGACGGATCCCGAGTCAACGTGTACCACATGCACACTGTAGCAGGACGTAACTTCTCTCTCTCTCTCTCTCTCTCTCTCTCTCTCTCTCTCTCTCTCTCTCGCACACACACACACACACACACACACACACACACACACACACTCAAAACAGGTAGGTGATGATATATAGATAAGATAGAGATAAGATGATATAAATAAGAAAAATAGGGGCTGGAGAGGTGTCTCAGGGGTTAAGCCTCTGCCTTGCAGGCGGAAGGTCCTGAGTTCGGATCCCAGATCCCACGTATAGACACTGGGCAGAAGCGGGGGCGGCCTGCGTTTCTGGTCCTGGTAGGGCGGAGCCTGTGAATCCTGGGGCAGAGTAAACAAGGAGGGGGTGGAGTCCATGGTGGTTCCTGAATTCGCCCGTGGTTCTACACACACATGTGCACACACACACACGCACACACACACACATAATTGAATAAATAATAAAAAAACATTTTAAAGAAAAATAAATAATTGCTCAGAGAAATCTGCAGCATGTTAAGCTGTTAGAAAATAAACACCACCAACGTGGAACTTTCACATACAAAATACAATATTTTAACACTAAAGTTTTCAAGCACATAAACATCATCCTCTGGGGCTCCGCTGAGGTCTCCCTGAGCTTGTCTGTGTGTTGGGCAGGGGGCTTCTGGCCCTGAGTCTAATCCCGTGGGTTACCTGAATACTGGTACCCCCGTCCCCCCTTCGCTCCTACTAATCACAAACACACAGGAAATAAGCCCAGGTAGAAGATTCTGTACAATACCAAACTTCAAGGATAAAGAGAGAAAAGTTCTCTGAAAGGCAACGTAATAGTCTCTTCAGAAAACCTATCTGAGAAGCATTAACACCTTCTACAGCCACAAAACACTGGAATTGCTACTTTTTGTTTCAAGGGAAAGGAACTTCAAATAAAGCTAAAGTCAGCATCTATTCATCCTAAAAGCAGTATAAACAAATAGAAATCCTAACTCAGGCAGTATACATAAACAAGATAATAATATAAATCAAAGAAAATAAATGACGACCTAATTTCAACTGCTAATATCACACAGGAAAAGCCCAAAAACCACAAGAAGTCAAGAAGACATGTCTCCCCTTGAGATCACCAATCCCAAGGCTTCATATGCCACAGAGGATAGCCCTGTGGGAAGTATCCAAACAGCAATAAGCAGGACAACAAATTTCAAAGATCAATTAACGTATGTTCAAACAGCTCCAAGAGAACATAGATAAACGCCTAAATAAATTTGAAGAAGAACACAACAAACTCAAGAAAGAAAACACAAATAAACAAGACACAGCTAGAAGGAAAACAGAGAGCCTGAAAACAGACCTAGAAACACTGAAAAAAGCCAAAGTGATTTGCAAACAAACACGGAAACATTTAAAAAAATCCCAAAGAGAAATAACACTGGAACTAAAATACTTAAACAGCATGATAAATTCAATGGAAAGTCTCAATAATAGAACTGATCACATTTAAGACAGAGTCTCAGAACTGGAATGTAAGATATAAGAGGTTGAGAAGTTAATGAGAGAACTGATAAGATGAGAAACACACTGGAATGGACCATACATGAACTCTGGGAAACCACTAAAAGGCCCAACATTGGATCATGGGGATCCCAGAAAGGACACACAGGAGGAAGGTCCACCACGTATAATCAACGAGATAACAGAGGAAACTACCCATCTTGATTCGAGAGGCATACAGAACAGCAAATACTAAGGACAAAAAAGAACTACCCCCGACGTATGATAGGCCACACACCAAATATACATATTAAAGACAAGATCTTAAGAGCTGCAAGGCAAAAGGAACAAGTCACATTTAGAGGTAAACCCATCGAAATAACAACTGACTTCTCAATACAAAGGTAAAAGCCAGAAGGGCCTAGAGAGACATAATACAAGTTCTGAATGAACACAAATGCCAACCCAGATTATATATCCAGCAAAACTGTCGGTCATAACAGAAGGTGAAAGAAAAATATTCCATGACAAAAACAAACTCAAATACTATATGGTCACTAAGCCAGGGCTATGGAGAATACTAGAGGAAATGCGCAAGAGGAAAGAGAAGGATAAACACATCAAAGAATCCTAAGGGAATAAATACGAGCAACATGAACTGAATGAGGACTAAAAAAGGCAAACACCACAAGATCAACAAAATGTCAGGAACCAGTAAACACTTTTCATTGATAACATTAAATATCAATGGCAACTCCCCAATCAAGAGACACAGTCTTAAAACTTGGACCAAACATCATGACCCATCAATTCTCTGCCTCCAAGAAACACACCTCACCCTGAAAGATAAAAACTTTCTCAGGGAAAAAGAATGGTCAAAAGCACTCCAAGGAAATGGAAAAAGGAAACAAGCAGGAGTTGCCATGCTAATGTCAGACAAAATAGACTTCAAACTAAAGCAAACCAAACAACATGCAAATGGATATTACATCTTAGCAGAGGGAAAATTTCAGCAAGAAAATCTTACAATCTTAAACATTTATGCACCAAACATGGAGGCACCCAAATTCATCGAACAAACACTGCAGGAGACAAAACAACTCATCAACCCTAACACAGTAGTAGTAGGAGACTTCAATATCCTACTCATATCACTGAACAGGTCAATGGGCCGAAAGCTAAACAGAGACACATTGGAGTTAAATGAAACCATAAATCAAATGGACCTTACAGATATCTACAGAACATTTCATCCAAACACTACAAAATACACATTCTACTCAGCAACCCATAGAACATTCTCAAAAATAGACAATATACAAGAAAACAAATCAAACCTCTATGTATATGGAAAAACTGAAATTGCGTATTATCTGACCATAATTGAATAAAGATAGACATCTACAACAAAGGACAAAATAGAAACCACACAAACTCATAGAATTAAAATAGCACGTTTTCAATGAGGAATAGATCAAAAATGAAAGAAAACAAGAAATTAAAAACTTCCTTGAAGCTAATGAAAATGAGGATACTATCTATCACAATCTATGAGACACATTGAAAGCAGTCCTAAGAGGAAAGTTTACAGCACTAAATGCTTACATCACAAAAAAGGAAAGATCCCAAATAAATGGCTTAATGCTACACCTGAAAGCAAGGAACAAGCCAATCCTAAAAGTAGACATGGGAAGAAATATCCAAAGAAAGAGAATTATAGGCCAATCTCACTAATGAACACAGATGCAAAAATATTCAATGAAATATTGAATCCAACACTGAATCCAAAAACATATCCAAAGGATCATACACCATGATCAAGTTGGGTTCATACCAATAATACAAGGGTGGTTTAACATATGTAAATCAATAAATGTGATTCATCAGATTAACAGACTCAGAAACAAAAATCATATGATCCCCTCAATACATGCAGGAAAGGCCTTTGACAAAATCCAACAGCCCTTCATTATAAAAGTTTTGGAGAAAACAGGAATGGAGGGTACCTATCTCAACTTGATAAAGGCTATATATGACAACCTAAAGCAAGCATCATCCTAAAGAGGGAAAAACTTGAAGCATTACAACTTAGATCTGGAACAAGACAAAGCTGTCCACTGTCACCACTCCTATTCAATATTGCACTTGAAGTTCTAGCTAGAGCAATAAAGCAAGGGAAGGAAATAAAAGGGATACAGATAGGTAAGGAAGAAGCCAAAGTATTCCTATTTGCAGATAATATGATTCTGTACTTGAGAGAGCCACATGACTCCACCAAGAAACTACTCAAATCAGTAAACAATTTCAGTAAAGTGGCAGGCTACAAAAGCAAAATACAAAAATACAAAATACAAAAATCAGTAGCCTTCCTATATACCAGAGACAAACAAACTGAGAAAGAAATGAGAGAATCAATCCCATTCACCATAGCTACAAAGAAAATAAAATACCTTGGAATAAACTCAACCAATGAAGTAAAAGACCTGTGCAATGGAAACTTTGAAACACTGCTGAAAGAAACTAAAGAAGACACTAGAAGGTGGGAAAGACCTTCCTTGCTCATGGATCAGTAGGATCAATATTGTGAAAATGACCGATATGTAGATTCACTGTAATCCAAATCGAAATCCCAATACAATTCTTCACAGAACTGGAAAAAAATCTCATATGGAAAAACAAAAGACCCCAATTAGCCAGTCTTGAGCAATAAGAACATTGCTGGAGGTATCACTATGTCAGATTTCAAACTATGCTACAGAGGTGTAGTAATAAAACAGCTTAGTACTGGTACAAAAACATGTACATTGACCAATGGATTAGAACGGAGAAGCCAGATATACGCTCTCACACATATGGCCACTTAATTTTTGACAAAGGTGCCAAACACGGTCACTATCTCGGAAAACAAATAATGTGCGTGTGGTTGTACATGGATGGCTATATTATGTTAGGGGGAACTATGAATCTTACTGTTTTTATATGTGGAGATTAAGAATGGCCCAAGGAAATATGATCTGGTGTCATGTTGACAAGGGTGGACTTGTGATAGTTAATCCTGGGTGTCAACTTGACATACTTGGTATTAACTAAGATCAGCGGAGCTCACACCTAGAAGTATCAACTGAGACCACCTGAAGGGATTGCACCCACCCTAGATCCCATCAGAACCCCCCCCATAGATCTCATAGGAACCTCCCAGTAATGGACCACATAAAAAGCCACAAAACAGAATACAGAGGAGGAGAAGAGACTCTCTGAATCTGTGCCCTTCCCTCCTCTGATTGACCCTTCAACTTGACTAGAGACTCTCTGTGAACTCGGAGAACCCTGACTAATACACACTTGCTGGGGAAAAGACATCATTCAACAAGTGGTGCTGGGAAAATTGGACATCTACTTGAAGAATAGAAGAATAAAAATTGACTGTTGTCTCTCTCCTTATACAAAAATCAACTCCAAATGGATCAGACTTTAATGTTAAACCCAAAACCCCGAAGCTGTTAGAAGAAAAAGCAAGGATTACACTTGAATTGATAGGCCTTGGTAAAGACTTCGTAAATAGAACCACAAATGCTCAGGACCTAAGGCCAATAATCAACAAATGGGATTTCATTAAACAGCTTCTGTTCTGCAAAAGAAACTGTTAGTTGTGCAAAAACACAACCTACAGAATGGAGAAAATCTTTGCTAGATATGAGTCTGACAAAGGATTAATCTCCAGAGTATACAAAGAGCTCAGAAAACTCTGAACGCCAAGACAGCAAACATTCCAATTAAGAAATGGGCCCTACAATCAATAGGGACTTCACTCAAAAGGAAATTGAAATGTCAAACAATTATCCTAAAAGATATTCAACTTCCCTGATTATCAGAAAAATGCAAATTAAAACTATCTTGAGATTCCCATCTTACCCCAGTCAGAACAGCTAAGATCAAGAACACAAAACAGAAATTGCTGACGAGGCTGTAGAGAAAAAGGGACAGTTATTCACTACTTGTGGGAATGTAAACTGGTACAGCTTCCTTGGAGATCAGTGTGGAGGTTCCTCAAAAAGTTAAAAATGGAACTGCCATATGACCCAGCTATACCACTTCTAGGAATATTCCCAAAAGACTCTACGTCTTATTACAAAGACACTTGCTCATCATCTATGTTCATTGCAGCTCTGGTCACAATAGCAAAATAAAAATGGAATCAGCCAAATGCCCATCAACAAAGGAATAGATAATGAATATTTAATATTGAGTGCTGTATCGCAGACATAGAAAGTTAAGTGCCATGTATTCGCTTACATACAGATGATTCAACTGATATCCTTGTCAATGTATTTGACTTGGAATTACTTTAAGAGTCAGAAAATGTGAAAGGGATCAGTGAGTGGAAAGGTGGGATGTGATGGTTAGGGTGAAACCTTTTAAGGGGGATAGGATAACATGGTGAATAGGGTGAGGGAGGGAATAATGGGGAAAAGATACATAGGGGGAAATCATCCTCTGAAAGACACACAAGGTGTTTTTTTTTTAAGGGAGGATGCTTTCAATAACTACATTTGTATAACTTTAGAGGTTTTCCTTCTTGGGAGAGTCTGATACTGACCTCAACTTGTTAGAAAGTTCAGTGTAAGATAATGACGTCCAAGGTTTGGAGGACTGCAAAGTTAAATGCAGAACAGTCCAGAAGACTCCTTGGGAACACACAGAGAAGCCACCAGCCTCTGAGGATGAGCGCGGTTTCTTGTTTGGGGGCAGGAGGAGCACTAAGTAAAGGTTAGCATGCCCACTGGAAGGATGTGTGCTTCAAGCATGTAGTGGCTGCGGGTCAGCTTCTGTCCGTGGGGACTCTTTCATAGGTCGAGGTTCACAGTGGACGATACACAGGAAAACTAGTGCACTTGTGTTGGTGTACACAGACATCTAGAACATGCAGCACAGGGTGTGTGGACATAGGTGGTGCACGTGTACACAGACATCTAGAACATGCAGCACAGGGTGTGTGGACATAGGTGTGTGCACGTGTACACAGACATCTAGAACATGCAGCACAGGGTGTGTGGACATAGGTGTGTGCACGTGTACACAGACATCTAGAACATGCAGCACAGGGTGTGTGGACATAGGTGTGTGCACGTGTACACAGACATCTAGAACATGCAGCACAGGGTGTGTGGACATAGGTGTGTGCACTGTGCACAGACATCTAGAACATGCAGCACAGGGTGTGTGGACATAGGTGTGTGCACTGTGCACAGACATCTAGAACATGCAGCACAGGGTGTGTGGACATAGGTGTGTGCACTGTGCACAGACATCTAGAACATGCAGCACAGGGTGTGTGGACATAGGTGTGTGCACTGTGCACAGACATCTAGAACATGCAGCACAGGGTGTGTGGACATAGGTGTGTGCACTGTGCACAGACATCTAGAACATGCAGCACAGGGTGTGTGGACATAGGTGTGTGCACTGTGCACAGACATCTAGAACATGCAGCACAGGGTGTGTGGACATAGGTGTGTGCACTGTGCACAGACATCTAGAACATGCAGCACAGGGTGTGTGGACATAGGTGTGTGCACTGTGCACAGACATCTAGAACATGCAGCACAGGGTGTGTGGACATAGGTGTGTGCACTGTGCATAGACATCTAGAACATGCAGCACAGGGTGTGTGGACATAGGTGTGTGCACTGTACACAGACATCTAGAACATGCAGCACAGGGTGTGTGGACATAGGTGTGTGCACGTGTACACAGACATCTAGAACATGCAGCACAGGGTGTGTGGACATAGGTGTGTGCACTGTACACAGACATCTAGAACATGCAGCACAGGGTGTGTGGACATAGGTGTGTGCACGTGTACACAGACATCTAGAACATGCAGCACAGGGTGTGTGGACATAGGTGTGTGCACGTGTACACAGACATCTAGAACATGCAGCACAGGGTGTGTGGACATAGGTGTGTGCACGTGTACACAGACATCTAGAACATGCAGCACAGGGTGTGTGGACATAGGTGTGTGCACTGTGCACAGACATCTAGAACATGCAGCACAGGGTGTGTGGACATAGGTGTGTGCACTGTGCACAGACATCTAGAACATGCAGCACAGGGTGTGTGGACATAGGTGTGTGCACTGTGCACAGACATCTAGAACATGCAGCACAGGGTGTGTGGACATAGGTGTGTGCACGTGTACACAGACATCTAGACGTGCAGCACAGGGTGTGTGGACATAGGTGTGTGCACTGTGCACAGACATCTAGAACATGCAGCACAGGGTGTGTGGACATAGGTGTGTGCACTGTGCACAGACATCTAGAACATGCAGCACAGGGTGTGTGGACATAGGTGTGTGCACTGTGCACAGACATCTAGAACATGCAGCACAGGGTGTGTGGACATAGGTGTGTGCACGTGTACACAGACATCTAGAACATGCAGCACAGGGTGTGTGGACATAGGTGTGTGCACTGTGCACAGACATCTAGAACATGCAGCACAGGGTGTGTGGACATAGGTGTGTGCACTGTGCACAGACATCTATTACATGCAGCACAGGGGTGTGGACATAGGTGTGTGCACTGTGCACAGACATCTAGAACATGCAGCACAGGGTGTGTGGACATAGGTGTGTGCACTGTGCACAGACATCTAGAACATGCAGCACAGGGTGTGTGGACATAGGTGTGTGCACGTGTACACAGACATCTAGACGTGCAGCACAGGGTGTGTGGACATAGGTGTGTGCACTGTGCACAGACATCTAGAACATGCAGCACAGGGTGTGTGGACATAGGTGTGTGCACTGTACACAGACATCTAGAACATGCAGCACAGGGTGTGTGGACATAGGGGTGCGCACTGTGCACAGACATCTAGACGTGCAGCACAGGGTGTGTGGACATAGGTGTGTGCACTGTACACAGACATCTAGAACATGCAGCACAGGGTGTGTGGACATAGGTGTGTGCACTGTACACAGACATCTAGAACATGCAGCACAGGGTGTGTGGACATAGGTGTGTGCACGTGTACACAGACATCTAGAACATGCAGCACAGGGTGTGTGGACATAGGTGTGTGCACTGTGCACAGACATCTAGAACATGCAGCACAGGGTGTGTGGACATAGGTGTGTGCACTGTGCACAGACATCTAGAACATGCAGCACAGGGTGTGTGGACATAGGTGTGTGCACTGTGCATAGACATCTAGAACATGCAGCACAGGGTGTGTGGACATAGGTGTGTGCACTGTACACAGACATCTAGAACATGCAGCACAGGGTGTGTGGACATAGGTGTGTGCACGTGTACACAGACATCTAGAACATGCAGCACAGGGTGTGTGGACATAGGTGTGTGCACTGTGCACAGACATCTAGAACATGCAGCACAGGGTGTGTGGACATAGGTGTGTGCACTGTGCACAGACATCTAGAACATGCAGCACAGGGGTGTGGACATAGTGTGTGCACTGTGCACAGACATCTAGAACATGCAGCACAGGGTGTGTGGACATAGTGTGTGCACTGTGCACAGACATCTAGAACATGCAGCACAGGGTGTGTGGACATAGGTGTGTGCACGTGTACACAGACATCTAGACGTGCAGCACAGGGTGTGTGGACATAGGTGTGTGCACTGTGCACAGACATCTAGAACATGCAGCACAGGGTGTGTGGACATAGGTGTGTGCACTGTACACAGACATCTAGAACATGCAGCACAGGGTGTGTGGACATAGGGGTGCGCACTGTGCACAGACATCTAGACGTGCAGCACAGGGTGTGTGGACATAGGTGTGTGCACTGTACACAGACATCTAGAACATGCAGCACAGGGTGTGTGGACATAGGTGTGTGCACTGTACACAGACATCTAGAACATGCAGCACAGGGTGTGTGGACATAGGTGTGTGCACGTGTACACAGACATCTAGAACATGCAGCACAGGGTGTGTGGACATAGGTGTGTGCACTGTGCACAGACATCTAGAACATGCAGCACAGGGTGTGTGGACATAGGTGTGTGCACTGTGCACAGACATCTAGAACATGCAGCACAGGGTGTGTGGACATAGGTGTGTGCACTGTGCATAGACATCTAGAACATGCAGCACAGGGTGTGTGGACATAGGTGTGTGCACTGTGCACAGACATCTAGAACATGCAGCACAGGGTGTGTGGACATAGGTGTGTGCACTGTGCACAGACATCTAGAACATGCAGCACAGGGTGTGTGGACATAGGTGTGTGCACGTGTACACAGACATCTAGACGTGCAGCACAGGGTGTGTGGACATAGGTGTGTGCACTGTGCACAGACATCTAGAACATGCAGCACAGGGTGTGTGGACATAGGTGTGTGCACTGTACACAGACATCTAGAACATGCAGCACAGGGTGTGTGGACATAGGGGTGCGCACTGTGCACAGACATCTAGACGTGCAGCACAGGGTGTGTGGACATAGGTGTGTGCACTGTACACAGACATCTAGAACATGCAGCACAGGGTGTGTGGACATAGGTGTGTGCACTGTACACAGACATCTAGAACATGCAGCACAGGGTGTGTGGACATAGGTGTGTGCACGTGTACACAGACATCTAGAACATGCAGCACAGGGTGTGTGGACATAGGTGTGTGCACTGTGCACAGACATCTAGAACATGCAGCACAGGGTGTGTGGACATAGGTGTGTGCACTGTGCACAGACATCTAGAACATGCAGCACAGGGTGTGTGGACATAGGTGTGTGCACTGTGCATAGACATCTAGAACATGCAGCACAGGGTGTGTGGACATAGGTGTGTGCACTGTACACAGACATCTAGAACATGCAGCACAGGGTGTGTGGACATAGGTGTGTGCACGTGTACACAGACATCTAGAACATGCAGCACAGGGTGTGTGGACATAGGTGTGTGCACTGTACACAGACATCTAGAACATGCAGCACAGGGTGTGTGGACATAGGTGTGTGCACGTGTACACAGACATCTAGAACATGCAGCACAGGGTGTGTGGACATAGGTGTGTGCACGTGTACACAGACATCTAGAACATGCAGCACAGGGTGTGTGGACATAGGTGTGTGCACGTGTACACAGACATCTAGAACATGCAGCACAGGGTGTGTGGACATAGGTGTGTGCACTGTGCACAGACATCTAGAACATGCAGCACAGGGTGTGTGGACATAGGTGTGTGCACTGTGCACAGACATCTAGAACATGCAGCACAGGGTGTGTGGACATAGGTGTGTGCACTGTGCACAGACATCTAGAACATGCAGCACAGGGTGTGTGGACATAGGTGTGTGCACGTGTACACAGACATCTAGACGTGCAGCACAGGGTGTGTGGACATAGGTGTGTGCACTGTGCACAGACATCTAGAACATGCAGCACAGGGTGTGTGGACATAGGTGTGTGCACTGTGCACAGACATCTAGAACATGCAGCACAGGGTGTGTGGACATAGGTGTGTGCACTGTGCACAGACATCTAGAACATGCAGCACAGGGTGTGTGGACATAGGTGTGTGCACGTGTACACAGACATCTAGAACATGCAGCACAGGGTGTGTGGACATAGGTGTGTGCACTGTGCACAGACATCTAGAACATGCAGCACAGGGTGTGTGGACATAGGTGTGTGCACGTGTACACAGACATCTAGAACATGCAGCACAGGGTGTGTGGACATAGGTGTGTGCACTGTGCACAGACATCTAGAACATGCAGCACAGGGTGTGTGGACATAGGTGTGTGCACTGTACACAGACATCTAGAACATGCAGCACAGGGTGTGTGGACATAGGTGTGTGCACTGTGCACAGACATCTAGAACATGCAGCACAGGGGTGTGGACATAGGTGTGTGCACTGTGCACAGACATCTAGAACATGCAGCACAGGGTGTGTGGACATAGGTGTGTGCACTGTGCACAGACATCTAGAACATGCAGCACAGGGTGTGTGGACATAGGTGTGTGCACTGTACACAGACATCTAGAACATGCAGCACAGGGTGTGTGGACATAGGTGTGTGCACTGTGCACAGACATCTAGAACATGCAGCACAGGGTGTGTGGACATAGGTGTGTGCACGTGTACACAGACATCTAGAACATGCAGCACAGGGTGTGTGGACATAGGTGGTGCACGTGTACACAGACATCTAGAACATGCAGCACAGGGTGTGTGGACATAGGTGTGTGCACTGTGCACAGACATCTAGAACATGCAGCACAGGGTGTGTGGACATAGGTGTGTGCACTGTACACAGACATCTAGAACATGCAGCACAGGGTGTGTGGACATAGGTGTGTGCACTGTGCACAGACATCTAGAACATGCAGCACAGGGTGTGTGGACATAGGTGTGTGCACTGTGCACAGACATCTAGAACATGCAGCACAGGGTGTGTGGACATAGGTGTGTGCACGTGTACACAGACATCTAGAACATGCAGCACAGGGTGTGTGGACATAGGTGTGTGCACTGTGCACAGACATCTAGAACATGCAGCACAGGGTGTGTGGACATAGGTGTGTGCACTGTACACAGACATCTAGAACATGCAGCACAGGGTGTGTGGACATAGGTGTGTGCACTGTGCACAGACATCTAGAACATGCAGCACAGGGGTGTGGACATAGGTGTGTGCACTGTGCACAGACATCTAGAACATGCAGCACAGGGTGTGTGGACATAGGTGTGTGCACTGTGCACAGACATCTAGAACATGCAGCACAGGGTGTGTGGACATAGGTGTGTGCACTGTACACAGACATCTAGAACATGCAGCACAGGGTGTGTGGACATAGGTGTGTGCACTGTGCACAGACATCTAGAACATGCAGCACAGGGTGTGTGGACATAGGTGTGTGCACGTGTACACAGACATCTAGAACATGCAGCACAGGGTGTGTGGACATAGGTGGTGCACGTGTACACAGACATCTAGAACATGCAGCACAGGGTGTGTGGACATAGGTGTGTGCACTGTGCACAGACATCTAGAACATGCAGCACAGGGTGTGTGGACATAGGTGTGTGCACTGTACACAGACATCTAGAACATGCAGCACAGGGTGTGTGGACATAGGTGTGTGCACTGTGCACAGACATCTAGAACATGCAGCACAGGGTGTGTGGACATAGGTGTGTGCACTGTACACAGACATCTAGAACATGCAGCACAGGGTGTGTGGACATAGGGGTGCGCACTGTGCACAGACATCTAGACGTGCAGCACAGGGTGTGGTGGACATAGGTGTGTGCACTGTACACAGACATCTAGAACATGCAGCACAGGGTGTGTGGACATAGGTGTGTGCACTGTACACAGACATCTAGAACATGCAGCACAGGGTGTGTGGACATAGGTGTGTGCACGTGTACACAGACATCTAGAACATGCAGCACAGGGTGTGTGGACATAGGTGTGTGCACTGTGCACAGACATCTAGAACATGCAGCACAGGGTGTGTGGACATAGGTGGTGCACGGTACACAGACATCTACCCACGCAGTACACAGGTGCATGCACACGTTTCAGACAGTCACTGGGGCTCCGGCTCCCTACTGCCCCCTGGTGTTGGGACAGTGCTCTGTCTCCCCCAGGCATTATTTCTGCCCTTAGGAATTAGGCAGACAAGTCAGATTAAGCTAAGAAGCAGCCGTGTCACACAGCTTATATCTCCACGGGAAGATGAAGCCGGGACCACCTCACGAGGTGGAAGAAGCACGTAGCGCTCACCTGGTGTGATGGTTGGTGCTCCAAGCGGCTCCTGAGGCAGGACTCCGCCCACCCAGAGGACTCTCTAGATGGGTTGGCCCTAGACCCACCCTTGAGGGACTTGAAGCTCAGTCGCCGTGGGAAGACCGGGCCCACAGCGAGAGGCACTGGCCCGAGCTGAGTACTGGCAGCCAGCAACACGCGCCCACCGGGCCTGGCCCTCCGTTCTCGCCCCCTGATACTCTCCTGCCCTGACGGACTGTCACCTGGGACTGTCTGAATGAAACCTTCCCTTCTAGGTTATTTTAGGTCGGGCATTTTACTGCAGCGACAGCTTATGAAACAGAAACACCTACTGAGCAAGTCTTGACTGGAGTCATCTGGTTAGTTACAGGGACACCTGCCATCCAAGTCGGTCGACTCCAGCCACCTGCGGCCTGCTGCTGGGCCAGCTGCAGAGGCCTGCTGTCCGCCGTCCTGTCACCAGGTTCAGCCTGACTTCTCGGGCCTATGGGGGGAGCGGGATGACTCTTCTGCCCCTGGGGTCTCACCACGCCCAGGTGCCCCCTCCTGGGCTGTGCTTCTCCTTACTCTCCTGACCAATAGGATTCGCATCGCGCGGTGGCACTCATGTCTAGAGAATTAGCATAATGCAAAATATTACTAAACCATAAATCAATAGACTGACGCACGGCCGTGTGTCAAGTAGCCCAATCTCAAGTAATTGCCACTTGAAGCGTCTTTAAAATGTCTAAGTGAGCATTAATTATCAGTCACTCATGTGAGAACCAGGGGGATTTTAACTTCCCACGTGCAGTTTGTTAGGGACGAGAGAGCAGCTGACGACCCCCCGTGGTAACTGCCTGTGGCTGCCTCCCCACCAGCCCGGCCGGTTGCCACGCGCGGACACGTGCCACCTGCCAGGGGAGATGCTCCTCCAGGCCCCCGGGCCCACCCTTCCTGCACGACACTCGGCCAGTTTCCACTCAGTGATTGCTTCTCCTTATTGACGCGTAGATTAATTCACCAGAGAGCGTAAAACGCCCTCCGTGGAGGGAGTCCCTTTGGTCCGCGTAGTCACATGGAGTTTTGTCTCTGGCAGAATTGATCTTGCATTGCCTTCCTGGACTGTCTCTGGGGTTAATAAAAGGCTTCCTCATTACACTCGATTAGCCTTATTACTTGTCATTGTAAATTTAGGATTATTTAACTATGTCTTTGTAAGGATTAGTTCGGGGGGAAGCTGGGGAAGTCACGCCCTGGTGGCCCTATAAAAAGCTGAGACGCCAGAAGAGAGACCCACACGGCTGCCCCTTCCTTCAGCCTGGCTGGGTCTCTGGGGTTCCTGACCCCTCAGGGTAGCCAGGTCAGGAGCTGGGGTCCCCCAAACCATCAGCTCCGTGAGCACCTCCGTTCCTTAGGTCTTGCCTTCCCAGGGTCTGGGACGGGAAGAAGATTGAAAGCAAGGTTGAGAGCTGGTCAGGGGTGAGGGGCATGTCCCCTCTCAGCCTGCGCCAGCTCCACAGCCCCCTAAAGCTGACCTGTGAGAGGGCACCAGGCGTCCCTGTTTCCCAGCGCTGACTGCCAGCCACACCCCTGCCCCCCATCAGACCTGTGCCCCCCCCGAGCTGCCCTGCCAGCCACACCCCCTGCCCCCATCAGGCCTGTGCCCCCCCTGAGCTGACTGCCAGCCGCACCCCCTGCCCCCATCAGGCCTGTGCCCCCCTGAGCTGCTCTGCCAGCGCATACCCCCCCCCAGGCTTTGCTGCCCCATGAGGATCTAACCTTCTCTCTGCACCTGAGATCTTAGTGACTGACAAGTGTCCCGTGGCCTCTTGGACTCACAGGGCAACCTCTGCCTCAGTTGCCACCCCTGGTCACGCAGCAGCAGCTCACATGAGCATGAGGCCTCAGGGAGCCCCCAGGGTCCACAGGCAGCTTCGGTGCCCCCCTCGAGTACCGCACTTGGCACGGGAGCGGGGAGCGGGGGCGCAGAGCAATGCCACACTAGTAAAGGAGGATGGGTTTTCCCCTCAGTTTGATGCTAACATTAACCCCAAATATTCCCTCTCGGTCCCTCAGTGCCCAGACAGGACACTGCCCACTCCTGGCAGCACAAGCTACATGGTATTTTGTTTTTTGATCTGATGATTCTAGAACATTCCAGAACCTTCCCTGCAAGGACCATTGCTGATATCGCTGTCAAGAAAAGCTCAGCCAATACACGTGAGGGTGATAAGCAGCCGACGCCCCAGAAGTACATCGCTGTGATTAGCCGGCAGAGGCTGTGCTGGGCCCTCGCTCCCTTCCCGTTGGGCTGAGCGCTGCTCAGCTCTCCCCAGCTCCACCCGGTCGGCTTCCTGGTGCTCTGGTGCCAGGCCTGCATGGGGGCCGGGGCAGGGACACCACCCGCACGTCGGGCCTGGCTGCTGCCCGCACGGCGGGCCTGGCTCCTGCAGACCTTGTCTGTAGCGATTTACATTTTGATCACTTGAGACGTGAAGGAGACAGACAGAGACGCTCCAAGATCCCTCTCCCTCTGACTGCACCTCAAGTCTGCAAGCAGATGGCGAAGCCACCTCCAGCTTGACCCCTCGGCCATCAGCAGCACCTCCTTCCTGACCCCTAGAGCTGGCTGCCATCAATTTGTACCCGCCTGTTGCCAAATTAGATGCAGCAATTAGGTTGGCAGCTGGGAGGGGGAGACAGAGCGGCCAGGGCCCCTGCTGTGGGGGAGGCAGGGCGGCAAGGCGGCGACCCTCTGACATGCCCAGCAGCAAGCGCGACATCACAGAGACAGTGTCCCGGTGCCCAGCCAAGGATGGCCGCGCTGCGGACTGGCTGGGGCGGTCTCCCGGGCAACCGTCTTGCCAAGGCATGGGGGGAGGGGTGTCTTTCCAAAGGAAGCTCTGAATTTTCGACTTAGTAGAAGACGAATCTGTGGCTGTTTTATGGGGTGTACTTATCACATTTGCACAGACAACGTAAACATAATTTTAAGTATCAAACATCTTTAATGTCTTGATTCCTCAGGAAGTGATGGTAAACGCGCCTCTATTAATGGGCAGTTTGCTGTAAGGAGCAGATAAAACCCCTATTCTTCTCAGCGGGGCCAATCAGCAAGGATTGCTTGGCAGCACGGGCATTCATCTCCCTGCCCACTCGTCCCGTAGAGCTAATTTAGAGTTACAACATCACACATGATGCCCTTCAAACAGAGCCCGATTTGAATTCTAGTTTTAAAAACACGGCCCATTTCATGTGCCTTTCGGGCTATGACAAGGGCTGTAATTTCTGCTTCTTAAGCCCAAGTCTTGAAACTGCCTTTGCAAAGCCGCTGGAAGGACGCCTTGTGGGAGGCGCAGGCTGGAGGACACAGCTACAAATGCTTGGAAGCCGGCGGTGGGAAGGGAAGGATTCACGGCTGGACTCCAGCCCATGTGACCATCACCATGCCTTGTGTCTCCTCCACGAAGCACCTCCCCGCTCAGATAAACTGCCGGCATGCCAGGAACATGGGCGCGTCTGGGAGCTGCTGCTTCCTTCAGTTCCGGGGAGTGAGTGTCTACCACCTTATCCAGACCGTGGGTCGGAAGGTCAAGTGCCCTGGACGGGGGTGGCGGCAGTGCCCAGTCTTCCGATGCCCCAGACACATCCAGTACCAGCCAGTCCGAGACATGAGAATAAAGCTGACCCGTAGAGCGGGGTCCTGGCTGTTCGTGAGCTGGACTTCCAGGCTCTTGTACGCCTAAGGAGAAGACTCCAGGGACACATGGGCTGCCCAGAGGAGCCATGGACACCCTCAGCTCTTCATTTCTTTTCTGTGGCTATGATAAATCCCCGACTGGAGCGACTGAAGGGAGAGAGGGTTTATTCTGGCTGCAGCTCCAGCCTCAGCACATCATGGCAGGAGACGGCAGCCCCCGGGGGACCTGAAGCAGCTGGTCGCAGCCCAGGCACAAGCAGGAAGCAGAGTAGAGTGTGTTCACACTCAACTCCTTCTCCTTTTGCACAGCCCAGGACCCCCTCCCAGGGAACAGTCCCCCCACCGCCAGGATGGCTCTTCCCACATGATTAACTCAACTAAGACAATCCTCATGGGCATTTCCAGGGCTGACCTTGATCTAGATAATCCCTCGCTGTGTGCATGGACGCTTGTCTCCTCTCGACTCTAGATCCTGCCTAGTCACCAACTGACACGAACCATCTCAACCGCCCCTTGTGGTCTGATACCAAACACATCCCCTCTAAGCCATAGCTTTCCACCCTCTGTCTCCACGGGCCTATGACCATCTTAGAAACGTAAAAAGCATTCAGTCCAACATCAAAAGTCTCCATAGTCATGAACAATTTCTATACCTTGAAAGCCAAAGTCTCAGACTAGAGAGATGGCTCAGGGGTTAAGCATTTGCCTCCTAAGCAGAGGACCTAAATTCGGATCTCACATTCCACATAAAAATGCTAGGCAGAAATGGCAGTGGCCAGTAATTCCAGCCTGGTGGGCGGAGCCTAGGAAACCTCAGAGCAAAGCAATAAGGAGATGGAACAATCCGGATGATTCCCGAAGTCGGCCTGGTCCTGCACAGACATGAGCATTCGAGAGCCTCTGCTGCACACACACACTCATGCAAGCGCATGTACATCCATGTGTACGACACGCACTGCACACAGCCCGCATCGCAGTCTACTGGAAGCTCAGACCAAGCTGTGTGAGGCTCCCACAAATCACAGTGGTCACTTGGGAGCTACAGGACTCAGGAAAGGGCTGTCCCCAGGGAATGGGGACACCCCCTTGACTTCAGGACACCATCTCCTTTCTCTTGGGAGCCCTTGATGGCATCCAAAGGGTGGCAGAGCTCCGCTGAGCCCACCAGCCCTCCTTAGGACACCCGGGCTGCAGAGTGAGGAGCGCTCTCTCTAGGGAGCACTCAGCAAGGTGCTTCTGTCCGGATGCAGGACGGACCGCCAAGGCAGGCAGCCCCGCGGGACAGTGGTTGACCGCGGCTCTGATCTCGGTCAGCGTCCGGTGGAGACCTGGGCGGGAGGAGGCCTGCCTTGGCCGGCAGTGATGTGTCATTTTGTGCTGGGATGAGACCTGTCACCTTCTCCAGGGACAGCCTGAGGATGCACCCGCTTGACAGAGGGGAAAAAGGCATGTTGCTCACGTAGGACCACAAACCAGGAGGTCCCCTTCTGGGCACACAAGGCATGTCTGTCTCTGGACGCCCCTGAGGCTGCTTCGTGTGGCTGGGAGGGGCCAGGCACGGTCCTCCAGATTGGGGTGTGTGTGTGTGTGTGTGTGTGTGTGTGCGCGCGTGTGTGCGTGTATGTGCGTGCATGTGTGCGCGCATTGGAGAGCAGACAGCATGTTTAATGTGTCGTGGGGACAGCACACACACACACACACACACACTTCTAATAGTTAGGGTGACTTCTGTCTGGATAGTTCATGTGACTGGGAAGAGTGACTCTGCTTAGACAGATTTGGCCATGAAGATTCATGTCTTTTGCAGCCGCTGCAGATCAGAAGCCGCATCTGGATTTGAACGTCTCTCAGAGGGAGACCTGTGGCTCCAGGTCACCCCGCCCGTGTTTTCAGGAACCCACACATCACATCGGGAGCCTCTCTCGTTTTCTCTTCCTCCTCTCTTGTCCCCGCTCTGAATGCACTGAGCCAAGGCTGGAAGGCGTAAGCTGCGGCTCGGTTACCTCTCGGGCCCTGGGGATGATTTCCACGCTGGGCGCGTCTCATCAGCAGTTGCTTAGCTTTGACCCACTAGTCCAC
Organism: Typhlomys cinereus; assembly: GCA_023101885.1. Lineage (NCBI taxonomy): Eukaryota > Metazoa > Chordata > Mammalia > Rodentia > Platacanthomyidae > Typhlomys > Typhlomys cinereus. Next base: position 1,012,713 of record JALPQD010000510.1, read on the forward strand.
TGAACCCCCCCCCACTCTGCCCCCAACACTCCTCGGGCTTTGGGCTGTTCTGTCAAAGGCATTCGGTAACCTCTGTGGGGGGAGGGAAGACCACCTACCCGGCACTGCAGCTGGGGTGGGTGAGAACTGAAACAGCCCCTGCTGGCCGGGGCAGCCCACCAACCTGTGTGCCAGGTGCCAGCCCTGTGTCAACATGCCACCTGCGCCAGGTGTGACGAGAGCCCACAGGGAAGACCACGGTGTGGCACCCACTCAGAGGAGCTGAGTCCTCCAGCGTTGGAACGGAAAAGAAGGGTCAGGAAGGAGATGGACAGATGGAAGGTCCCGAGCCGTGCTCCGGGGTGCCGAGCCGTGCTCCGGGGTCCCTAAGTAGCTCTGTGTTGAAACATGTGAAGGACCAGAGAGGACAGAATTCAGTGGCATCCAGAGAAGCCCGCGCAGCTTTGGGCAGGGCATGCAAGGTGAGAGCACAAGGTAAGAGGCCAGAAAAGCATTTCAGGGCTGCTGCTCGACCCTAACGGCAAAGAGGGTGCTCAGACCCCGATGGGAAGGAGAGCTTTCCCAAGCCCACAGAGTTGGGGATAACGGAAGCGGGTCCCTCCTGTAAAGGCACTGTATCCAGGATGCCCCCGCTGTGCCCAGTGCCCTCCTCAGTCAGAAGGTTCTGGTGCTAAACATTTGTGCTTTCCCCAAGGTGGCAGAGACGTGTTTCTAACAAAGGCTGAAAACACACTGAAGCCCCAGAGAATGGGGGCAAGACGCCCCCGCTGCTGCTTTCCATCCATCTGCAGAGATGGCAAGGACTCCAGATCACTGACTGGAGGAAGATGCGGGGGCTGAGCCTTAGGAAGGGGCAGCTCTGCTGCCCACCATAAGTGAAGGGTCGTAGACGGAGCTAAAGTAAGCGGGGATGGACACAGGCGGGCACAGCAGGCCTGGACCCCAAGGGCACAGGCGGGCGCAGTGGGCCTGGACCCCACAGGACACAGGCAGGCACGGCGGGCCTGGACCCCACAGGACACAGGCGGGCACGGCGGGGCTGGACCCCACAGGACATAGGTGGGCGCAGTGGGCCTGAACCCCAAGGGCACAGGTGGGGCAGTGGGCTGGACCCCAAAGGACACAGGTGGGCGCAGTGGGCCTGGACCCCACAGGACACAGGTGGGGCAGTGGGCTGGACCCCACAGGACACAGGCGGGCATGACAGACCTGGTCCTCACAGGGCACAGATGGGCACAGGACACAGATGCCAGCCACACACTGGAGTCCTTAGAGGAGGGCATCATCCTGGCGTGCTAGAGCATAAGTCACCTGCACAGGTTCGCGGGTCCTGCGGCCTCAGAGCCCACGATGTGCTGAGGTCTTCGCCCCAGGCATCTGTCCTGACTGTTCCTCCCCATCGATGCTCCTCTGAAGGAGTCGGTGACCAGGAGATGTGTGTCCTGCCGCCATCGGCTCCTCGCAGACCCACCAGCCGCAACACAGAGGGGCTCATCTGTTGGCACCGGCACGAGCCACCCACGGCCACATAAGGAGTATCACAAACCGAGTGATCTGAACACTTACCTCACTGGAGACCACCGGCCAGAGTCAAGGTGTTGGGGGGCTGCAGCAGCACAGGAAGCCCCCCCTCCCCGCCCCTTCCTCGGCCCTTCCAGCTTCTGACTTTCTAGTGGCCCTGGGGCTGTGTGTGTCTCCCTCACGCGGTCTCTGCTCTGTGGACACAGGCCTTTTCCTCCCTCCCGTGCCCAGGCTCTGCCTGCCTGTGCCATGGACACGGCCATGACTCAAGACCATCCCCTTCCCTGTCGCAAACAGGGGTGAGCTCTTCCTGGGTGAGTGCCCCCCAGAACAGGGGTGATCTGCTTTCCTTCAAGGCGCTGAGCAAGCATGCCTGCTCCGGAAAAGACCTGGAGTGTGGCAGTCACGCGAGGGCCCAACACCAGGCGGCCAATGAGAGGTGGGCATTTCAGCCACCCAGCTCAACTGTTAGTTGGGGCCGACGGGACCTGTTAGGACGCGGTGACTTTCTGAACCATCTCTTGAGGGTGCTGGACTAGAACCCAGGCCTCATAGTTGCCAGACCAGGGTCTACCCAAGTGGCAACCTCAGACAGGAATCCTCGCACGCATGCTTCTGCCGTGCACGCCAGTCACATGCTTGCTAACTAATGGAAAAACTCCTCCACACTCTCAGAAAGTGGGGCGTGGCGGGCCCACGTGCACCACAGCTGCGGGGGGAGCACCTGCTGAGAGCACAGCTGCCCCCGCACCTGAGGCACCACGGTCCTCCTGCACTGCGATACGAGAAGGAAACGCCTGCGGAGGGCAGCTCCCGCCGCCAGCGCCGTCCCTGTCCAGCTATGGGTGTAGTGACATCCCAAGCTGTCCTTCTGCACGGAACAATTAATAGTGTGGATTGTACAAAACGGGTCTCACCGCGGCCTCTGCGCGCAAACAGTAGTGGCGATGGAACGTGGATCTTACACATGCCACACATGCCTTCTGCCATGAGTCACGTCCCCAGGCCCTTTGGAGACCTTTTCCTATTTTTTAGATTTTTTTTTTGTGGGATCTGGGATTGGAACTCAAGACCTTCCACCTGCAAGGCAGAGGCTTAACCCCTGAGCCATCTCTGCAGCCCCGAGACCTTTTCCTTTAAACACGCTGACGAAGTTGCCCATGCTGGCCTGGAACTCCCTGTGTATCCCGGGCAGGCCTCGAAGGTGACATCCTCTTTCTCGGCCTCCCGAGTGCTGAGATGCGGGGTCTACACCACCAGCCGGGCTTCAGTAGGATGCACCCCATGATCATGGGCTCCCCGCTTGCCCACCACCCTTTCCTTTTCCAGAGAGTCTCTGCTTTCATCTAATCTGCAAATGAGGGGCTGCGACGCTGCTCCTCTGAGTCATTTCTTTCCCTGGATCAGTGGTCCCCCGGCTACCCATCATCCTTCACGCATGGCCCCCGGCTACCCATCATCCTTCACGCATGGCCCCCGGCTACCCATCATCCTTCACGCATGGCCCCCGGCTACCCATCATCCTTCACGCATGGCCCCCGGCTACCCATCATCCTTCACGCATGGCCCCCGGCTACCCATCATCCTTCACGCATGGCTCATCTCCATGGCCGGATAATATTCCCCTATGCACCTGTACTGTGTGCTCTTCATCATTCATCCAGCGACGCAAACCTAAGCTAACTCCAGTGCTTTCCCCTGTGATTGGCGCCACAACACATGGCATGAGAATGAGAGAGGTCGGTTACAGGGCAGGGATCTGAACTCGGGTCTTCCTGCTTGTGAGGCGGAGACTTAACTTCTGAGCCATCTCTCCAGCCCTGTTCTTTATTGCATTCATTATATATTCTGGATAGCAGTCTAAGGAGCCCCCTGTGGAAGAGCAGCAGGGTCTTCTGCGCTATGGGCTGTTCTTAGGGAGAGACGGCATTTTGCGTGTTGATTTCCCACCGCGTCACTTTGCCGAGCGCCCTTCTGGAAGCTGCATCACCCGGTGCAGTTTGCATCTTTCCAGGTAGCATCGGCGAAAGGTAACTCGACTTCTTCCTTCCTTGGGTCCCTTTCCTGTCCTTCCTGCGTCCCGTTGCTCTGGGAAGAAATTAAGCAGCATGTCGAGGAAGAGCGGCGAGAGTGACACTCGTCCACTGGTCTAGCTCATGATTTCATTGGCTCTGCCCCTCGTGTCTGATGCTGACTGAGCCCCTCGTGTCTGGTCCTGACTGAGCCCCTGGTGTCTGATGCTGACTGTGCCCCTCGTGTCTGATGCTGACTGTGCCCCCCGTGTCTGGTGCTGACTGAGCCCCCCGTGTCTGATGCTAGCTTTGTCCCTGGTGTCTGATGTTGGCTCTGCGTCTCATGTCTATGCAACTGGCTATAGTCAAGTCACTTCTGTATGGACTGAACCATGGTCCTTCTATTCATAGTGTCTTCTGAACTTCTATCATGAAGGGATTGGAATTTTGGTAAAAGATATTTGTGTCTATTAAGATCATGTGATTTGGGGTTGGAACTGGAGAACTTATTGAAGAGCTGACCCCCCCCCAAAAAAAATCAACAAGAACTTAAAAACACTATCAACCAAGCTGAGGCGCCCAACATCTGGAGAGCAGCCCGGGCACCAGGAAAACGCCAGCAGCATGACTAACATCTGTACAACAGTCGACTTACACTAAGTCAGCATCCATCCCATCAACCAGTGCGATGTGGCCAGCATCTGTAGAACATTCTACCTTTGCCAACAGTGTTGAAGTTCTCATGACATATTCTGAGGAAGAACTTGCACTCCGTATCTGCCAAGACAGACCCCGTGCTATACTGTAAAACCAACCTTGAGACATTTGAAACAAATGAGATTCATGGAGCATGTCTTTTCTAACCACGGAGCAGGAAGTCATGGAAAGTCACATAAATATCTGAAAACACTTGGTCTGAACAACATGTTCGTAAATAGTGAATGGACACAATATTCAGTCTTGAGGGAACAATAATACATTTAACTAGAAGAATATAGAAGGTATTAAAATTTAAACTCCTACATGAAGTACATATATAGCAGTATCAGCATAAATTTAAGACAAAGAATCAAGTTAATTATCTCAGCTCCTCTTTCATGAACTAGAAGAAGAGCAGAAGCAAGCAAGAGGAAGCAGGTGGCAGCAGCAGGGACCAATAAAATCGAGAACAAGAATACTGAGAAAGCATACGAAGCAAAGACGTGGTTCTTGGAAACATCAGCAGAACTGGCCACACATTGGCAAGTGAGCAAAGGAAAGGCAATCCCTTTGCCAGGAACTACTGCCAATGTCAGGGAGGGGCAGGGGGCTCCTGGGGCTCCTCGGACAGAGTGAGGAGAGCGGCTGAGCTCCAGCGGGAGCTGAGGAATTCCCACAGGACTGCACAGCACCCCGCATGAGGTTGACCGTCCGCAGCGCAAGCACAGGAATCCACTCCGCCGGCTTGAACCCTCCAAACTAACCAAATGAAGCCCTTCGGACCCAGTGGCACCATGGGGTCGTCCCACTAATTATTTAAGGATTCGCAATTCTCCCAATTCCTCCGAAAATAAAAAGGGAGCATTTTCCTTGTGCATGGGTGGACCTGCAGACACACACATGCATGCACACACATATACATGCACACATGCATGTATGCACATACACAAACACGCATGCACACACATATACGGACACATGCATACACGCACATATACACACATGCATGTACATACACATACAGACACGCATGCACACATATATATGCACGCATGCATGCACATACATATACAGATGCATGCATGCACACACATATACAGATGCATGCATGCATACTCATACACATGCATGCACACAATACACACACATAAAGACACACATGCATGTACATACATATACAAACACATGCATGCACACATACACACATGCATGTACATACATATACAGACACATGCATGTACATAAATATACAGACACATGCATGCACACATATACATGCACACATACATGCACACATACATGCATGTGTGCTCGTATACATGCACACATGCATGTACATGCGTGTACAGACACATGCATGCACACATATATGTACACATGTATGTACATACATATACAGATGCATGCATGCACACACATACAGACACATGCATGCACACTCATATACATGCACACATGCATGTACATACATATACAGATGCATGCACACTCATACATGCACACATATGTGTACATACATATACAGACACACGCACACATATACAGACACACATGCATGTACATACATATAGACACATGCATGCACACACATGCATGCATACTCATACACACATGCATGCACACAACACACACATATACAGACACACATGCATGCACATACATTCACAATACACAAACATAAATTCAAACACACAGATACATGCACACACATATGAATACATGGGCACACATGTATGTACATACATGCACACACCATGCATGCATGCATGTGCAGAGCCACAGGTCTTTGTACAATGTCTTCCTTACTCACTGTCCATCTCATGTTTGGGGACAAGGTCTCTCACTGAATCCTTCTGTCTCTGCATCCCAGTACTGGGGTTACGGGCATGTGCCACTGTGCCAAGCATTTTATATACATACTGGGGATCAGAACGCAGGTCCCCTTGCTTGTCTAGCAAGCACTTAACCCACTGCATCATTCTCCATACCTACCTTATTTTCCAATTCAGTCTGCTAAACTATTATCTTCATTTTAAAAGAGGAAAAATGTTAAAAACTTATGGATAGCTCTCATCAACTTAGAAAGTTCATTCTCAAAACCATATTAAAACATGTCTAACACCATAAAAGAATGCTTACTCATTATTGCCAATGGTTATTCCAGGCCACAGATGCTGACTTAGTATTTGAGGTCAGTATTGTAAGCTATTACTTCAACTCAAGAAGAAAAGTCATGTCTCGTTTGACACAGAAAAAAATATAAAGCTGATCCAGGTTGGTTTGCTTGCTTTTTTTTTTTTTTTTATTTCTCAGCAAACTAGAGATACAGGAGAATCAGCTCAGACAACATCCGCACAAATGAACCTACGATTGACATTCCCGACAGGGGTTAAGGACCAAACATCTTCTCCCCGTGCTCTAGACAAGGTGTCAAAGCACCGTGACGCAGCTGGCCATGCCAGCAAGGTACTGCAGACAGGACGGGTCGCTGCACCAGTGACAGAAAGCACATGGCCGCCGGGAAGCCTTGGAGTGGGCAGCCCGTGAGGAGATACTCAACGTGTGGATGCACTTAGAATCCACAGTGAAACATCACCTGTCGGAACGACATGCTGGAGATGTCAAGAGTGCCATCATTGAAGCACTGCTTGCAAGAAGTGAGACGCGACAGCCTTCCCCAAAACCACCAGGCAATTTCTTAACAATTCCAACTTCCTTGTCGCCCACCAGCGGCCCTTGAGGTATTTGTCCTAGAGAATAAAAAATTGCATTCTCACAAAAGCTGTGTGTGTTAGCCGTGGCTTTCTTTGTGAGGGCAAAGCTGGGATCTGCTTGGATGCCAGCCAGTGGGTGACTGGCTACGCAAGCTGTGGCAACACGTGCATGAAAAGGCAAAAAGGCAACACATGTATGAAAAGACAAAAAGGCATTCCTGCAGAGATGACCATGAATCTCCAGAAACCTGTACTGAGAGGAAAAAAAGAGATTCCCAACAAAATTAACTAGTAATCAAATAAGCAGATGCACCAACCTGTAGTGTCCTGGGGTCAGGAGTCTGGCACGGCCCCCCAGGGACTGTCCTCCAGCCTGATACACGGAGACTGCAAAGCTGTAGCCTTCCCAGGGGCCAGGAGTCCAGGCAGGTCCCAGGGGCTGTTCTCAGAGCCTCACCAGCTGGGTGCACAGAGCTCGCAGGGCTGCAGACCCCCGGGGCCAGACCCCTCTGGGCGGCTCTGCTTGCTGACACGGCTCCGTCCCCGGCCACCACAGGACTGAATCTACTTGCTCACTGGCTCTCATCCAAGACAACGCTCAGCTCCCAGAGGCAGTTCTCAGCCTTCCCCTGAAGAACAGCCCCTGACCAGGCCGCGAGACCCCTCAGGAGCAGCAGCGGAATCTTGGTGTAAGAGTCCTCATGAGCTCAGCCGCACCTCCTCCTGCCAATTAACTCAAGACAGCTGACGAAGACCACCAGCCACACCTGTGACATCTCCCCCTGCCACTCATGAGTCAATGATGAACCACGTTCACGGTCACAGATCCCCCACGCAGGAAGAGAACCCCAACACATCCACGGTCACAGATCCTCCCACGCATGAAGAGAACCCCAACACGTTCATTCATGGTCACAGATCCCCACACGCAGGAAAAGAACCCCAACACGTTCATCCACGGTCACAGATCCCCCACGCAGGAAGAGAACCCCAACACGTTCATTCATGGTCACAGATCCCCCACACAGGAAGAGAACCCCCAACACGTTCATCCATGGTCACAGATCCCCCACGCAGGAAGAGAACCCCAACACGTTCATTCATGGTCACAGATCCCCACACGCAGGAAGAGAACCCCAACACGTTCATCCACGGTCACAGATCCCCCACGCAGGAAGAGAGCCGCCAAGCCCGCATACTGCAAGGTACAAGCGCTGGCCATGGCAGGGTTCTACCATCCCTTCCCGGCACACAGGTTTGAAGGAACAGAGTGCTCAGCCCTCCGTCTTCATCTTCCTCTCCCCTCAAAGCTCCTCCATCTTGCAAATCTGCTGTGGCACAAGAGGAAGCTGTGCAGTTGGCAGAGACCTGGCACACTTCAATCTCTAGCTCCGACATCATTAGCGCCAGACTTAAAAGAAAGACGTTAAGCGAGATCTTCATTTACAGCTTGAAGCACGGGACGTACATCTCACAAGACTTCTCAAAATGGTTTCTGGAAAGAAGGAAAAGCAATGGTTCTCCATCCTTCCCGCCACAAGCAGCCGGCCCTGGACCAGCTGGGCTGCCGGTGAGGCCCAGGAAGTGCGCTGAGGCACAGCGGCACAGAACCTGTACGGGGTTGTGGCGTGGTGCCACCGCAGGGGAGAGGACCCTGGAAGCATCTTGGGAGCTTTCAGACATGACCGTAGGCAAGCAGGCCATGGCTTGGAGGCTGTGATTTGGAGGCCATGTCTTTGGAGGCTGTGGCATGGAGGCCGTGGCTTGGAGGCCGTGTCTTTGGAGGCCGTGTCTTGGAGGCCGTGGCTTTGGAGGCCATGTCTTTGGACGCTGTGGCTTGGAGGCCGTGGCTTGGTGCCCACAGCTTTGGAGGCTGTGGCTTGGAGGCCATGTCTTTGGAGGCCGTGGCTTGGAGGCCGTGGCTTGGAGGCTGTGATTTGGAAGCCATGTCTTTGGAGGCCATGTCTTTGGAGGCCGTGGCATGGAGGCCGTGGCTTGGAGGCCATGTCTTTGGAGGCTGTGGCTTGGAGGCCGTGGCTTGGAGGCCATGTCTTTGGAGGCTGTGGCTTGGAGGCCGTGGCTTGGAGGCCATGTCTTTGGAGGCTGTGGCATGGAGGCCGTGGCTTGGAGGCCATGTCTTTGGAGGCCGTGGCATGGAGGCCGTGGCTTGGTGCCCACAGCTTTGGAGGCCATGGCTTGGAGGCCGTGTCTTTGGAGGCTGTGGCATGGAGGCCGTGGCTTGATGCCCACAGCTTTGGAGGCCATGGCTTGGAGGCCGTGTCTTTGGAGGCTGTGGCATGGAGGCTGTGGCTTGGAGACCATGGCTTTGGAGGCCATGTCTTTGGAGGCTGTGGCTTGGAGGCCGTGGCTTGGTGCCCACAGCTTTGGAGGCTGTGGCTTGGAGGCCATGTCTTTGGAGGCTGTAGCTTGGAGGCCATGGCTTGGAGGCCATGTCTTTGGAGGCTGTGGCTTGGAGGCCGTGGCTTGGAGGCCGTGTCTTTGGAGGCTGTGGCATGGAGGCCGTGGCTTGGTGCCCACAGCTTTGGAGGCCGTGGCTGGAGGCCGTGTCTTTGGAGGCTGTGGCATGGAGGCCGTGGCTTGGTGCCCACAGCTTTGGAGGCTGTGGCTTTGAGGCCGTGGCTTGGTGCCCACAGCTTTGGAGGCCGTGTCTTTGGAGGCTGTAGCTTGGAGGCCGTGGCTTGGAGGCCATTTCTTTGGAGGCTGTGGCTTGGAGGCCATGTCTTTGGAGGCCATGTCTTGAAGGCCATGTCTTTGGAGGCCACGTCTTTGGAGGCCGTGGCTTGGAGGCCGTGGCTTGGTGCCCACAGCTTTGGAGGCCGTGGCTTGGAGGCCATGTCTTTGGAGGCCGTGGCTTGGACGCACTGGTCCCAGGCACCCAGGCCTCTTCTTCCCAGAAGCGGAGCTAAGCATGATCTAGGTTAAGGTTGGGGGTGCCCCACCTACAGGGTCCACAGCCACCTCCCAGGGTCCTCTGGGGAGTCTCTTCCTCGGCATGGCGTCCTCATGCTGAAGGGAGGTGCGGGCCAGACGACCTTCCTGAGCCCTCCCAGCCCCCACATCTGCAGATAGACCCAGGAACCAGGAAGTTCTTGCGGAGCTGCTTGTTGGAGAGCATCGTCCCTGCAGGGTTCAGAGCCAGAGAGCAGGTCAAAGGCCAGAGGGCGCTCGCCTTTCCCCTCACTGGAAATCCCATCTGCACGGCCACCCAAAGCAAAATGGTGCATGGCATTGCTTGGGATTTCCACAACAGGACTTTGTGGCCACAAGCACGGGGGAGGGGGTGTCCCCGGAAAGAAGGGCTGTGCTTCTGCGTACGCAGATGCCTTGTTGAAAAGCTTGCTGATGAGATCAAAGCCATGAGTTTATCTCTTTGATGCTCTTTGAAATCCAATTTCAAACTGAGGTGAGTCTTCACCGGTCTCCACAAAGGCCCTGCCGCACGGCCGCTGTTTCTGCTCCAGGAAATGGAAATCCTCCACACGCTTTGTCCAACTTGGGTGTGTCCTGTTCTGGCCACCCGGGCAACCAAGACCGACGCTGACAGAGCATCCTCTCACACTTCTGGGGAGGCCCAGAAGTCCAGCAAGTCGGGGTTCCAAGTCGTCCTGTGCTTGTGTACCCGCTACCGTGGGGGGGGTTCTCTCGGGTATGCATCCTTCAGATACTCTAATCTCTCCATGAGGCCTCCGCCGCTCCCTGAATTCCCGCCAGGCCCTGGGATGGCACCTGCTGTGGGAAGGATTTGGCAAGGGCCATGAAAGAGATGTGCATGGCCCGGTAGTAGACTGCAGAGCTTTGACAAATCTCTCAACACCATTAAAAAAAAAAAGGAAAAAGAAAATCATGAAGAAAACGCAATGGATGGATGGATGAGAGGGTAGATGGATGGATTTGAATAGATGAGTAAGTAGAAGGTGGGGTGGATGGATGGATGGATGGATGGACAGATAGATGGGTAGGTAAGTGGATGGATGGATGGATGGATGGATGGATGGATGGATGGATGGATGCTAGGTAGATAAGTAGATAGTGGATGGATGAGTGGGTAGGCCAGTCGGCTAACAGGCGGTCAGGTAGGTGGGTAGGAATGTGAATAGGTAGGTGGTGTGGGTGTATGTGGATAGATCGGTAGGTGGATGTTGGGTGAGTGATCTGTTCATGGGTGGGTAGGTGAATAGATGTAGAGCTGAATAGGTAGACAGGTAAGCAGATGTATGGTGGGTGGATAGGTGGGTGGGTGATGTGCGGGTCGATGGGTAAGTGAGTGTGTGGCTGATGGGTGGGTAGATATATAGGTGAGTGGGTGAATGTGTGGCTGATGGGTGGGTAGGTATATAGGTGAGTGGGTGAGTGTGTGTGTGGTGTGGTGGGTGAATGTGTGGGTGGTGCGGGTGAATGTGTGGGTGGGTGAGGGGTGAATGTGTGTGTGGTGGTGGGTGAATGTGTGGTGGTGGGGGGGTGAATGTGTGGGGTGTGGGGGTGAATGTGTGGGTGTGGGGGTGGGTGGGGGGGTGATGGGGTGTGGGGGTGTGTGGGGTGGTGGGGGGTGAATGTGTGGTGGTGGGGGGTGAATGTTGGTGATTGTGGGGGGGGTGAATTTTTTTGTGGTTTGAATTTTGGTGGGGTTGGGGTTTTTGAAGGTTTTTTTGTGTTTTTTTGAATGTGGGTTTTTGATGGTGGGTGGGTGGGTGAATGTGTGGGGGGGGGTGAATGTGTGGGTGGGGGTGAGATGACAGACAAGCTCCTCATCTTCCACTGCAGCCCCTCATGCGATGTCAGCGCTGTTCACAGCGGCTGCAGATGTTCATCTTTCCTCACGGGAGAATCCAGAGCAGGCCACTGAGCCTGGGTCTGCCCTGCAGACTGTGGGCCTCAGCAAACGCAGCCTGTGGATCGCAGGCTCTTACCTGTCCACAGCGAGCACCACTGACCTCAGTCCTCACCCGTGGGAACTGCTTGGACCCACCAGCCGCTGGCTCCACGCACCAGTTGGCTTCCCAGGAGGGCAGAAGTTGCCAGCGCCCCAGGGTGGCCGTCTGCACCTATTTTGTGCACCTTTTCAGGTGGTCACAGCGCCTCTCTGCCCCGGGCGGTGGGACACAGTGTCACAGCCGCTATCTAAAGCTAATCGTGGCTTTTGTGTTTGACCCTGAGAGAAGCTCGAGCCGGCTGGTTCCTGCTGACCCCGCCCTGTCCCCCGCTGACCCCGCCCTGTCCCCGTGCGCTGGTGACTGGCATCCGGGGCCCCAGCCTGGAGCTGACTCTTCCCTGGCCCGCCGGGCTCCAGCGAGGGCTGCAGGGTCTTGTCACGAGGCACAGCTCCATGTTCCTGGGCTGCAGGAGAGGCAGCAAAGGCCGAGGTCGCGCTTTAATCTTCCTGCGATTCCCCGAGCCGCACGCCGCACAATCGCCCTGCGAGCCCGGGTTTCCCTAAGTAGGTCACGCGCTCCCGGCTAAACTTAATTTAAGGTCTCCCTTCCTGGGCAGGGCAAGTTCCCAATAAAGCGCTTTGTGTTCTTGGGGTGACACTAATCTCCTTCTGCAAGAGGCCTTGTTTGCTGAAAAACAGCAAAAGGGCCTCAGGCTGGCTCAGACTTCAGCTGCGGGGGCGTCTGGGAGCTCTGCCAGGAGGAAGTAGGCCCTGCGGAAATAGGAAGGTCTGTTCTTTGAGAGCCCCGCCTCGGGCTGGTCAGCTGCAACCAGCACCTGTGCAGAGGTCAGGCCGTGCTGCAGCCCTCACGCACACACCATGCTCGAGGGCCACGGCCTGGGAGACCCGGGACAGCGAGGCCTGGCTCCCGGGACGAGAGCTTCCCCATCCAGCAGGGATGCAGCTGGCGTGCTGTGGCCAGCACGATTCCGCATGGCCGGTGCTGACGGTCCAGCCGGGGCAGCTGGGTGGGTGCGGGCACCATCACCACTGTGTTCTTTGTTCCTTCAGGTGAGTGGGCAGCTCGGTGGGCAGAGTGCTTCCTTCACGGGCACAGGTCCCTGGGTTCAAACCAGCGTGGTGGAAGCCGGGCACTGCCTGGCATCCCAGCTCTCAGGAGGTGAAGAACGATCAGAAGTTCAAGATCAACTTCAGCTACAGACAAGCCCAAGGGTAGCCTGGACTACAGGAGATCCCGCTGGAAAAAAAAGTCAATGGCGAGTGTCAAAAGAATGTTATTTTTGAGAATAAGCTAAATAAAAACCTCGCTGGGTTTTTTTCAGATCCTTAACAGATTAATTGCAGGGAATTGACCTCCTTGTGGAAACAGGAAGAAAACCCCAGTTAATGCATAACTGCTTCGAAGCATTGGACACCTGCTAGCAGATAGATATGATTTTGGAGAGAAGAGATTCCTGGCGCACAGTCTGGGGGCTGCTTCAGGGAGCTGTGCTGGAGGGTCCTCGAAAGCCACAAAGTAGACAGAGGTGAGGGTGCACGCCAGACAGAGCACTCATTGGGGGGGGTGTCCTTGCCGGGTGGTCCCCTGCCCGTGCACAGGCAACACTCTACTAGGGAGGTTGAGAAGAACCAGAAAGCCCTAGGTCCAGCAGCTCCCGCAGCTCCCCCAGAACTAGGATGGCTGGTGCGCCCACCTGAATGGAGCCTTCCGGCCACAGCCGTGGGGAGGGGTCGTAAGAAGGGCGGGGCCTTGATTCTGACGTGGATGTCTAGGTCGGCTATGGGTGCAGCCGTGTTCAGAAGACAGACTGGCTACGCTGCATGGACAAACCAGACCCGGGGGCGGGAAGCCAAAGGTGTGCTGACCGCCAGGCTGTGTCAAGTGCACCCCACCCAGGTCCCCACTCGAAGAAGCACTCTTTTAGAGCAGCAAAGAGGGGCGTGGCGTGCCCAGGATCCACCCCTCCTTAGACCGGACAGGATCCGTGCGAGACACAGAACCCGAGCGTGTGGTTCACGCTCCTCGGGGTGTCGGCCTGCCGGGGGGGGGGGGGCAGAGAGCCAGAAGGGAGGAGGTGGTGGCAGCTGTGTGCACTGCGTCCTCGGCGCCCAAGTCGTAGATGATCTGGGGGTTCAGCGGAGCACCTGGTGAGGCGCGCGCTTGGCCGCAGTGCCTGCCGCCGGGTCCTCCCACCACCCTCAACCTGCCGGCGGCTGCTACTCTTGGTCAGCAACTCCTTGGAGCGCCAATCACATCACTCCCGTCTGCATGGCACACATGCTGAGAAACAGTTTCTCCCTCCGCCCTCCTGACACCCTGCACATCTGCCTCCAGCCCAGCTCCGGGTCTCGGGAGCATTTAGATGCCCCAGTGAACTGCCCCTGAGAAACCCCACTGTGGCCCCTAGAATCCCCCCACCAGGCTGGCTGCCGGCACATGTCGCGTTGCAAGAAGAGCAGCCCCTCCCAAGCGCCCTGCAGTTTACTTCCCCACTTCAAGCTGTCCTGTAGGTGGACCCCAACATTTACAAAACTTCAAGGATTTTCTCATTCCTTAGCGTTTCACAAGTCCAAAAATGATTGTTCTACACAGTGAACCAGCTACCAGGACACTGCCAGGGGTGCTGGATGCTGGCCTCAGGTCTCCTCCCAACCAAGCAGGAGTAGGGAGTCAAGCACAGATCCCCACAGCCACGGCCACCGAGCACCCGAAGACAGACCAGGGTCTCCACATCACAGTGCATGTGGGCCCCCAGCCAAGCATGAGGCCAAAAATAGAACTCTACCCCGCTATTGGGGTTCTAGACATGCATCTACATGTTGGCTGAGAAGCCCCTCAATGTTCTTACAGTTCCCAATAAAAATGCTCTCCCCGTAACATGATTTGCATCATTTTCTGTGGTTGTTTTTCTGAAAGGGAAAGGGGGTGCCCTCTACAGATGGAACACTGGAAGGAGGTGAGGGAGCCTGGCACTCGGCCCTGGGTGCACGGCACTGGGTGGGAGGAAAGGGGGGATTGACCTACCACACTACAGTGCATACGTGCAGGAAGAAGAGGAGGAGGAGGAAGGAGGAGGGAGGAGGAAGAGGAAGAAGGAGGAGGAAGGAGGAGGAGGAAGAAGAAGGAGGGAGGAGGAGGAAGAAGGAGGGAGGAGGAGGAAGAAGAAGGAGGGAGGAGGAGGAAGAAGGAGGGAGGAGGAGGAAGAAGAAGGGAGGAGGAGGGAGAAGGAGGAGGAGGTAGAAGGAACTGACGGCATCACATTCTGAACACTGTAATGCAGGAGCTGACATATTCTCTGAGGTTAATGACGTCATATTCGCTGTGATACAGGAACTGATGATGACATCATAGTCACTGCAGTTCGGGGCCTGATGATGTCACATTCCAACTGTGGTGAAGGAGCTGATGATGCCATATTCTAAGGAAGTGATTGCATCATATTCCCTGTAATGAAGGAGTTACTGATGTCATATGATGCTGTCACATTCTGAGAAGCTGGTCATATATTCCCTGCATGAAGGAGCTGATGACGTCATATTCTTTTTTTATTTTTTTAAATTTATTCAATTGTGCATGTGCACGTATGTGTATGTATATTGTGCGTGCGTGTGTGTGTGTGTGTGTGTGTGTGTGTGTGTGTGTAGAACCACGGTGAATGGGTGAATTTGGGAACCACCATGGACCGCCTCCACCTCCTCCGTGTTTAATCTGCCCAGGGATTCACAGGCTCCGCCCTACCAGGACCAGAAATGCAGGCCGCCCCCACTTCCGCCCGGCGTCTATACGTGGGTTCTAGCATCCAAACTCAGGACCTTCCGCCTGCAAGGCAGAGGCTTAACCCCTGAGCCACCTTTCCAGCCCCTGATGATGTCATATCTAAGGAGATGGTTGCATCATATTCACTGTAATGAAGGAGTTACTGATGTCATATGATGCTGTCACATTCTGAGAAGCTGATCATATATTCCCTGCAGTGAAGGAGCTGATGACGTCATACTCCAAGAAGCTGACTGCATCATATTCCCTGCAGTGAGGAGTAAATGATGTCATTCGCTGTAGTGAAGGAGCTGATGAGGTCATATTCCCGACACTGTTAAAATATTATCAGCTCACTTGTGTGAAAAATGTGAGAAATGAGAATTAATTAGGAATCCGCATTTGCCATCCATTCTCTGAGACTATGGACTCAAATTAAATTAGCAGCTGCTTTAACGTCTCCTAGAGTCCGTGATCTGACTCTCAACCACAGGGCGTTCAAACTCTTATCATAATGAATTCCTCAGACCAGCAGCTCACAAGGAAGTGCGATGTGCTCCAGCCCTCTCAGCAAAGCTCTGTCATCTGCCATCTTCACCAGTGCTCCAGCAGCCCATTGGCCCAGCGCGGCAACGCCGGTGAGCCTCGGTGGTTAGTGTCCACTCCACCAGACACCGGGTCTGTGGTCAGCGTCCACCCACTAGACATCAGGGCTGGGGTCGCGCTGTTCAAGGTATGGATCACGTCCGTGTCACTGCGGTGGGTTTCCGTTACGGTCAGAAGTGAAATGGGCCCCACAGACTTGTGTGCTGGCTGCTTGGCCTCCAGCTGGTAGCACTGCTCTGTAGGTTCTGGAAACTTCCAGCAGGCACTAGCTGGAAGAGGTAGGTCGCGGGGGTCTGCAGCCTTTTCCTTCCCTGCTTCTCGTCTCCTTGAGTCCCCTCTGCCCAGCTCAGGGATGCCGAGGGCTCCTCAGCTGTTAGACCATCCGTGACGAGGAAGCTGTCTCTCTCTGTGGGCCCCGACTGGACCACCTGGGCACCGTGGTGGGCCCCGCCCTTCAGACTCTCTCCAAGGTCCCTGCTGACCGGAGCTGCCCCCATGTGCAGGAGATCTGTGCTCTTCTCCTGGTTTCTTGCGCTGTGATGCTTTGACACCCCTAACCTCGCTCGCTCCTTCCCTCACTGGTGTGGTCCTGGGGCTGGTTGACCTCACTATTGCTCCACTGTGGTTCTCTAGTCCACCTGCCTCTCCCTCCAGCCATCAGATCTGATAGTTAAGACTATGGAGATGTAGATCTGAAATGCACGCGGAAGCCCAGGCCACGACCCTCTTCCCCGGCAGGCTCTCTGCCACCTCATGAGAACACAGACCCCGCTAAAAGGGCTGCCCCGCCCCCTCTCGCACCTCCACCAGCCTTCTGTGGAGTCAGCCGGGGAAGTGCACTTGGTCTGTACAGCAGACCCCTGGTGGTTGGCCTGCTTCTGTCTCTTTGGCAGCAGCTCGATCTAGATTTCAAAATTCTTCCCAGGAGAAAATCAAATCCTACTCACTAAAGTTGCAAATTTTCAACAAGACAAATCTCTGTTTTCAGAGGCAGTTTAGAAAATGTCAGAGCAGGTGATCCAAGTGCACAGATCTGAGTGACGACTGGTGATTACAACAGCTGGTGGACACGTGGGCCTTAGAACAGCTGGTGGACACGTGGGCCTTAGAACAGCTGGTGGACACACAGGCCTTAGAACAGCTGGTGGACACGTGGGCCTTAGAACAGCTGGGGGCACGCAGGCCTTAGAACAGCTGGTGGACACGTGGGCCTTAGAACAGCTGGGGGCACGCGGGCCTTAGAACAGCTGGTGGACACGTGGGCCTTAGAACAGGTGGTGGACACACAGGCCTTAGAACAGCTGGTGGACACGTGGGCCTTAGAACAGCTGGTGGACACACAGGCCTTAGAACAGCTGGTGGACACGTGGGCCTTAGAACAGCTGGTGGCACGCGGACCTTAGAACAGCTGGCGGGCACGCGGGCCTTAGAACAGCTGGCGGGCACATGGGTCCCGGCATGGGTAGAACAGCTGGCGGCACGCGGGCCTTAGAACAGCTGGTGGCACGCGGGCCCTAGAACAGCTGGTGGACACGTGGGCCTTAGAACAGTTGGTGGGCACACAGGCCTTAGAACAGCTGGCGGGCACATGGGTCCCGGCATGGGTAGAACAGCTGGTGGCACGCGGGCCTTAGAACAGCTGGGGGCACACGGGCCTTAGAACAGCTGGGGGCACGCGGGCCTTAGAACAGCTGGTGGCACGCGGGCCTTAGAACAGCTGGTGGCACACGGGCCTTAGAACAGCTGGTGGCACGCGGGCCCTAGAACAGCTGGTGGACACGTGGGCCTTAGAACAGCTGGTGGACACGTGGGCCCTAGAACAGCTGGTGGACACGTGGGCCTTAGAACAGCTGGCGGCACACGGGCCTTAGAACAGCTGGTGGCACGCGGGCCCTAGAACAGCTGGGGGCACGCGGGCCCTAGAACAGCTGGTGGACACGTGGGCCTTAGAACAGCTGGTGGACACACAGGCCTTAGAACAGCTGGCGGCACGCGGGCCCTAGAACAGCTGGGGGCACGCAGACCTTAGAACAGCTGGTGGACACGCGGGCCTTAGAACAGCTGGGGGCACGCGGGCCCTAGAACAGCTGGCGGCACGCGGGCCCCGTCAGTTGTCTACACAGACGCTCCCCCCATGTCTCCACACCTCTCATCGAGTCCTTATGAGTGGACCCCGGGGGGCACATTCAGAGTCCATCAGAAGAATCCCAGATGGACCATTAGCGCCACGACGCACGCATAGGACCCCCAGCCTAGGAAGAAGCCTGGCTCGGGGCTCAGCTGGCTCCAGTGCCCCTCCCTGTGGAACCAGTGGGCCGGTTCTGCAGGAACTGAGCTCTGGATGTTTTCCAAAGATAAGGGAGGAAAGGCGGTCACAGGTCCACACCTGTGTCCGCACCTGACCTCACAAAGGAGAGAGGTCTTGGTTCCGTAGCCTGGCTTTGGGTTAAGCCACAGCCAGTGGGCCTCCCGGGGCGTGGTGGGCTTAGCAAGCATGTCAGGTGCTTTTCTGGCTGCTGAGACCAAACACTTGACCACACGACCGTCGCCTCGAGGGGATGCCGTCCATCGAGCCGGGGTGGCTGGAGCAGGATTGGTGACCAGCGCACGTGCAGTCAGAACGCAGCGTGAGCGGGACGTGCCAGCCCAGAGTACTTCAGCGTCCTGGCCTGCGGGCAGCGCAGACCCCGGGGAGAAACTGTGCTCTGCGGGAAGTCTGGGCTCCGAGTCCACACCCTTCCCGGCTCCCCCACAGCTGTCCTTAGACAGCTGAGGAAGCGCCCCCTGAGGGCTGCCCTCTGGAGCCCCCGCAGAGAAAGCAGAGGTGGGTTTCCACGCACCCTATGCTGCAGGGGAACATCAGAGCCAGAGGGAGAGAGGTGGGGACAGACACGGGAGAAGCTGCCCACAGCACAGAGCTGGCAAAGCCGCATCCCCCAAGAGCCTGGACACACGGTCAGCACTGTCCAGGCCAAAGGTCCAGGCCGGACATGGCGTCACTGTGAACACTCGCCGCCCGCCGTGAAGACCCGCCGCCCGCCGTGAAGACCCGCCGCCCTGCCAGGGGACGGCACACTGGCTGCCCAGGAGGGCCCGGCAACCTTGACGCCCACTCAAGCCCCGGCTCTTAATCTCCCACTTGTCCCAGCAGGGCACGCCTGTGTCTGTTCTTGCTTGACCACACGCCCTTACCTCCCAGGGGAAAAGAGCAGGACAGGAGCAGCCCCCAAGGGCATCTGGACCGGGCGGGGCCCGCGCTGCTCTCCCAGAGCCCTTGCTCCAGCCCCTCCCCAGCGGAAGGAGACTGGGACGCTGGAGATCACTGTTCCGGGGCACGTCTTCTTAGGAATACGGATTAAAATAGCAATAAATGCTGAAGAAATAACAGAACCATTGCCACTTAAAATAAACTCGTGTTTAAACTCGCACCACTTTGGGGACTTGTATAATTTCCCTCTTTTTCACCCCACCGTGTTTGGCTTTCTGATTACATTCTATTTGAACTAAACAACAGAGAATTTTGATTTATGGATCAGCACACACTTGTAAACAGTTGCGCTAAATCAGCCCTAAGGCCTCCCTGGGGCTGGGTCCTGGCAGGAAGGGGCTCAGAGAACAAACCCAGAGAAACGGGTTTGTCTAAACATCCTGTCTGCTGTGTCCTTGTGACCCCTGGCCGGGGACCTCCTGAGCTCATGACAGCCAGTGTCTGCACCCCATCTCTTATCTCTCTCTCCCTGTCTCTCTCTGTTTCTTTCCCTCCCTTCTTCTGTTTCCCTTTGTTTCTCTCTTACTCTGTTTCTCTCCATCTCCCTCTGTCCAGCAGCTGTCTCTCTCTCTCTCATCTTCTCTGTCCTCAATTCCCCTCCTTGTCTCTCCCTTACTCTTTTCCTTTCTCCTCACTCCATCTCTGTCTCTCTGCCTCTCTCTCTCTGTCTCCCTCCCTGTCTCTCTCTCTCATCTTCTCCCCATTCTCTCCCCTATCTTTCCTTGCTCCTTCTTGCCAACCCCGGCTCTCGACAAGGCTGCTAGAGAGGTGAGTCTCTGCAGTCCAAGCACTAGGCGTGGCCATCTTTGGAGATTCCGCCCAGTGTCCTCTCCATGGAGCCCTGGGTGGTCCTTAGGAGCCCTGCAGGGCGCTTCCTGTCAGCACAGGCTGGCAGTTCACTGCAGGCATCAAGCTGAAGACTGAGAACGGATCCTTTCAGCACACCTGTAGAGAAGTGTTTCGTTAAGACAAGTCCCTGAGCAAGCTTGCAGAGATTGTCTAGCTGATGTGGGAAGACAGCCATGGTGCGTGGGACCACTCCCTGGCAGGCCTGTCTCTGCCCTCCAGTCTCTAGAACCTTCCACATCTCAGCTCCTTGAGCCACGCAGCCACGCCCAGTTCACCCTGCCCAGGCGTGAGCAGGAGGGGAGAGAGGGGGATCTCCTTGCTTACAGTTCCAGACAGGTCGTAGTCCCTTACACGGGAACCGCATAGTGGAAGGCAGCAGCAGGAGGCTGGCTCACGTCACTGCAGCCAGCAGAAGCCACAAGAATGTAGGAGCAAGAGAGGAGCAGGCCAGGGCCCCCAAACCTCAAGGCCCCCGGGCCCGCCTTCCTTCAGCAGGGCGCCACCTCCTAAGACGACTGGACCTTCCCAAGCATTGATGCCAGCTAAGGATGTAAACACACAAGCTGGGGAGTGTTCTCATTCAGCCACGACCACCACCTGACCCCTCACGGGCTGGCCGGAAGGAGCAAGGAGACCACTGACCATGAGACCGCTGACCCCTCAGAGGCTGGCCGGAAAGAGCAAGGAGACCCTGGTCCTCCACTGGGCAGGTGCCGGCACCTCAGGGCCCTTAGATGCCACCCACACCTGCCCTGCCCCTCCCCCCACACATTACCGCTGTCACCACAGCAGGTCCACCCCGCAATGCCTGCCATCTTCATTTCCCCTTGATGCGGCCCTGCTGAAGTTTTGCTCCAAGAACTGGGGGTCCGAGGCCTCCGGTCTGGAACTTTCTGGCCGTTACATTGATGAGAGCGCAGCGGCACGTCCTCGGGAGCTCAGACCAGGCCCGTCCCTCGGATCACTCACTGCGACACACGTGATGGAGGGCTGAGACCTCGCGGCGAGGGGGTAGCAGTCATACCACGGTGCACATCATTTTTTGTCCGCTGTCACATGAAATTGAAAGCATAGCGGGCGCCAGGAGGAAGTTTTTTAAACTTTTATGAATTATTCCCACAAGGAGCCATAACATTCTTCACTTGGCCATTCTGGTCAGCAGAGCGCCGAGTGGCTGACGGCTGCCCGGCTTGGTGATTAAAGGCCAGGTTGTGCTGCCTGGCCGGGCAGGCCCGGCAGAGGGTGGACGTGTCCTTGGGGGCAAATCCATCCACTTAGGAAGCAGGAGAGCAAAATGCAAGCGCAAGCTGCGGCCCCTGGCGAGGCTGGGAAAGACCACCTCCAAATGGAGGGCGGGCTTGGAGATGCTGCGGAGGAGCGCACGCAGCGGGCTGCGCGGCGCGTGCACGTGGGGCCGGACCCTCGGCCCTCTGGTATCTGCCTCTGTACCCACTGTGCAGATCACTCATCAGACCTGGATCTTCCTTAGCTGCCCAGCCATGCCTAGTGCACCTGACATGGCAAAGGAACAGCTGAGGGCAGCTTGAGGACTGAGGTTCAAGGCCCCAGCATCTGAACCATGCTGCCGGCATCCTCGGAAGATCCTAGGATGCAAGAGACACAGCTGACCCCGTGTTCTGAGGCTACATGTGTGGAGGCGGGGAACTGTACCAAACACACATCTTCCTTCCGGGACAAACGATACTGAGAGTCCCAATCTACCTGCAGGCATGCCACAGAGCATTCAAAAGTCTGTGCACACGTGTGCGAAGTTAAGGAACCACATACCCGGTCCACACAGACTGAGAGGCGCTCAAGAACACGGCCACAGGGTCCACGTGTGCATGGGAGGGGCTCAAGAACACGGCCACAGGGTCCACGCGTGCACGTGAGGGGCTCAAAGGCATGTTGTCATTGTGATGCGATTTGAGAGACAGCGGCGGACACTGTGTAGCCCACAGTCTCAACCTTACTTCCATCTCGAGAGAAACCCGAGCAATGCACGTGTGGACTCGGTGGCCGTGTTCTTGAGCCCCTCACATGCA
Source organism: Typhlomys cinereus (assembly GCA_023101885.1). Classification (NCBI taxonomy): domain Eukaryota; kingdom Metazoa; phylum Chordata; class Mammalia; order Rodentia; family Platacanthomyidae; genus Typhlomys; species Typhlomys cinereus. The sequence goes on from JALPQD010000510.1 coordinate 1,035,096, forward strand.
CGTGTGGATTCTGTGGCCATGTGGCCGAGCAAAAAATCCCACAAGCCCACTCCTGACTCACATGTCCACAGCTGTCTCAACAACAACCTCAATGGGCATTTTTATCTCCACGGCCCAGTGGCTGTGCAGTGCATTTAGTCCTCCTGCTCGCCGCCATCACCACACTGTGGTATGTGGTCTCTCTGGGCACCTGCTTTTGCAATATGGCCATCTCCGTGCGGGCTTCTCTCCTGTGTGGGTCTGGCTGCAGGAAAGCCCCTTCCCTTCTCCCCCTCTTCCCCACCCTCCCACCCTCGCTACAAACCAGCGATGCTCTGTGTTCCAAGTAGTTCACACTTCTTTCTCCACAGAGCCCCCACGTCTCCCAGACAGCGCGAGACCAGAGGCTGCACGTCCCTATCTACACTGGGTGCCCCGGGCATCTTTGCCAGCTGGCTGCTGTGACTTGACCCGCTGATTCTCTCATCCCATGTCACCCCCTCCCTCTTTCCTCAGCTCCTTCCTGGTTTCCCAAGCTCCCCCAGAGCCCACTATTGCCCTGTGAAAGCAGAAGCCGTCTGCTGGCTCTTTGCAAGGCGCTGAGAACCCTGAGCCTCTCACCCCTGGAAGCCGCACCGCCTTGAGACACGCCCTCCACACAGCAGAGGGCTAGAAGCAAAGCTGGTGACTCAGAACCCAGGGGTGGGGGCCTCACTTCCGGGATGGAAGGCCACACATCCATGCCCACGGCCAAGGGAGCACAGAGGACACCCCCAGGGAGGACCATGGTCAAGGGAGCACAGAGGACACCCCCAGGGAGTACCATGGTCAAGGGAGCACAGAGGACACCCCCAGGGAGGACCATGGTCAAGGGAGCATAGAGGGACATGCACCGTCCCCAGGGAGGACCATGGCCAAGGGTGCACAGATGGGCACACTCATGCCCAGCCCTGGATCCAGGTCTCCACACTTGACTCTGGAGACACAGTGCACCCTCTGGAAGTTGTCAGTTTATCTTCTAGGGAAGCCACAGGCCCGTGGGGAGTTGGTCATCCCAGGAGGGGACTGGTGGAAGGTAATCATGTCCCTCCTTGGGGGGGTGCCAAATTCAAGCAAACCACTTGAGTTGCCAAGGTACGGGTGGGAGGAGACCTGTGCTTTAGAATTAAAGCCGTTTGTTACTGGCTCTTGTCCACCTGTTGGCACAGCAACAAAGTAGCCCGAGGCAGCCCCCTCTGCTTCCCTGGCTGACTCCAGACTGCCCGGTGCCCTCGAGCTTGGCCTTGGTGTTCAGAGCAGAGCCACGAAGATCAGCAGAGAGACATCTGTGCTGCCAAGGAGCGTCGGGTTGCCTGGAGCAGCAGTCACCTTGAGCTGCAAGGAGTTAACATGACGAGCCAGGCGGGGAAGGCAAAGCAGGAGCTCAGCGTCCAGTAAGGGCAGCGTGGAGCCTGCAAGGTGTCTCGGGGAACTTGGGATGGCCCAGGCTCTTTCCCTACGAGAGTGCGCGCAAGTCCAAGACGAAGGCACGGGTTGGGACAGAGCATGCCTGAGACCCGTGGAGTGTAGGAAAGTCCACAGAAGCCCTCAGAACTAAAGCCGATAGGAGAGTGGGAGTGTCAGGGTGACGCAGAGAGGAGACGAGCAGGGTGAGCAGGAATGAGGGCCTCAGCAGCCAGCGTGTGCTAGGTGGGCTCCCAGCTGCTACCTAGGGCCAGCTCCTTGTCCTCAACCTTACTGGAAGCAGAGCTTTGACAGGCAGAACCATGCGGCAAGGGGCGGGATGCACCATGCATGCCAAAGCATGCAGAATCCACTGCCTCCACCATGCATCCCAAAGCATGCAGAATCCAGGGCCTCCACCATGCATGCCAATGCATGCAGAATCCAGGGCCTCCACCATGCATGCCAACGCATGCAGAATCCAGGGCCTCCACCATGCATGCCAATGCATGCAGAATCCAATGCCTCCACCATGCATGCCAACGCATGCAGAATCCAGGGCCTCCACCATGCATGCCAACGCATGCAGAATCCAGGGCCTCCACCATGCATGCCAAAGCATGCAGAATCCAGGGCCTCCACCATGCATCCCAAAGCATGCAGAATCCAATGCCTCCACCATGCATGCCAACAAATGCAGAATCCAGGGCCTCCACCATGCATCCCAATGCATGCAGAATCCAGGGTCTCCACCATGCATCCCAACACATGCAGAATCCAGGGCCTCCACCATGCATGCCAACGCATGCAGAATCCAATGCCTCCACCATGCATGCCAAAGCATGCAGAATCCAGGGCCTCCACCATGCATGCCAATGCATGCAGAATCCAGGGCCTCCACCATGCATGCCAAAGCATGCAGAATCCAATGCCTCCACCATGCATGCCAAAGCATGCAGAATCCAGGGCCTCCACCATGCATGCCAATGCATGCAGAATCCAGGGCCTCCACCATGCATGCCAATGCATGCAGAATCCAGGGCCTCCACCATGCATGCCAAAGCATGGATAATCCAATGCCTCCACCATGCAAATCAAAGCATGCAGAATCCAATGCCTCCACCGTGCATTCCAAAGCATGCCTCCACCATACATTCCAAAGCATGCAAGTGCCAATTGCACAGGTATCTAGAAGCTTCCATTTCCAAAGGCATTTGGCAAGCAACTGTCATAACACGGTGAGCTGACTCATGCTAAACACTAGCAGGAACTGTTTCAGAAGGGTTTACCCCTTCCACCCCCAAACCCCACATATGCATGACATGGAGCCACCAGAGCGCAGCACTTCCACATGGTCATGGTGTCTCTGTCCCTGTGACTAGACTGGCTCCAGCCAAACTCTACTGAAAACTCTTCCAGAATGTGTCCTGTAAGACTGGGAATGCAAATGCACTGCTGGGCGCTCCTGCCACTGTCCGTGTGGTCAAGATCAGAACCGCTAATTGTAGATGACTGAGCCATCAAATCAAAAGTTATTACTGGAAAAATATGCCACAAATGAAGTGCAAATATCAAAGTGCACCTTGACTTCATGTTCATGCTGTCAATTGTAGAAATAAAGCAATTACACTTTCCTGAAAGCATGGTGCCCAGGAAGGAGATAAGCGCTGGCTGCAGTCGCTCCGCGTCCTCCTCCGCTGAGCCAGGCTGAATCAGGCTGGCATTGCCACCTTCTTCCGAGGTACTTCTAGGGCTGTGGGCTTCACATGGTGGCAGGCCAACCGTTGCTTTGGAAACTCTGTGCCTCCGTTTGCTATCAGGAATTTGTTTCTAATCACGTACCTCCTATCTGGATAATCCAGCCAGCCCTGAGCAAAGTCGATTTCCACAGCTCACCGCTTTGAGCTCAAAATGTGGAAATGCGTTGAGGACAAGGAGCTGGCCCTAGGTAGCAGCTGGGAGCCTACTTAGCACACGCTGGCTGCTGAGGCCCTCATTCCTGCTCACCCTGCTCGTCTCCTCTCTGCGTCACCCTGACACTCCCACTCTGCACTCACAGAGAGACTCGGGCACACACACAGAGGGACATACACAGGCACCCACTCACGCAGTCTGCACACACAAAGACATTCAGACAACAGACAGACCCACACGAGAGGCAGACACAGGTTCAAGTAAGAACATTCACATAAGAGCATTCCGCGCCAACACTCCGGAAGCTTCCATTCATACGTAGCTACAGTGACGAGCTACGCTTCGCGGGGGCCGGGAACTCAGGCACACAGACCGTCCGCTCAGTCTGAAGGCTCTCTGTTGGGTAAGTCAGGCCAACACTCGGTGGTCTGTCTGTATTCTTTCTTTCTGAACTCTTGTCAAAATACTTTGCAGGGGAATTACATCCTTCAGCCTCTCGTGTGGGCTTTTCCACCCAGTGGCAACTGGAGATCCGTCCAAGTCGCCGTGAAATGCCCTTCACTGCACGGGCCACTGCGGGGAAGGCTGGACTTGTGTCTCCTGCTTCTAGTGAAACTGACAAGACCAGTTGTGTGCAGAGACCAGAAGCTTCTGTGTCCCCGGATACATTCCCAAGAGCATAAGGGCCATCCGCACAGGAGGTACAAGCACCCTAAGAAACCCTTGTCCTGAGCCCCGACGACCGGGGTGGCTTCTCTGTGCACACCAAGTGGGGGTCGCCACCCTTGCGGCTTTCACGGGAAGCACTGTGAGGCGTCTCTGTGGTTTTGACCTGCATCCCCTCGCCGGCTGACCTCGCCGGCTGACCTCGCCGGACCTGGTTCGCTGCCATCCCTTCCAACCATCCCTTCCAAGCCTCCTGCCTGTCTCTCGGCAGGGCTGTGGGGCGCCGTTGAAGACAGCCTTGAGCAGCGCTTAGCGAGCATCCTGGCAGCATGTAGCCTGCCAGACACCTCGGCAACCTCGTTCCTTGGCTCTCCACTCAGTGGGATTTGATTTGACGGTGTCCAATTCTTCGATTTCTCTGTCCGCAGATTCTGCTTTTGGCACCCAGCCTAGAAGCCCCGCCTCGCCTCATTTAAAAGACAGAGAGGCTTGGCTGTTTTATGTTTTCCTTTCAAGTCCAAGGTCCGCTTTGATTTCCTTCTTGTGCAAGAGTGAGACTTAGATCAAGGTTTACTTGTCACCTGTGGACGTCCACGTGCTCCGGGCACCCTCATCTTCCTGCACTGAGTTTCCTCTCTCAAGTCAAAACTCGGATCGGATCCCCATGAGTGTCTGGGGCTTCAGCTCTGCACCCCTCAGCCCTGTACCTTTCAGCCCCGCACCCCTCAGCCCGCACCCCTCAGCCCGCACCCCTCAGCCTGCACCCCAGCCCATCTGTGCTGAGCCTGCCAGTCAGAGCAGAGATCCCTGGGTACATTTGCGGGTCTCATCTCTCCACGCTGGCCTGTGTAGTTCTGACCCAAGCACCCACCTGCACCGCAGAAGTCTTGAGCTGCTTGCACCAGTTCTTCCTACATGGCTTTTTTTTTTTACAGACATTTTCTAACTATGACTGGTTTTATAATCTTGTTTTGTCTACAAAATGCTCTTTTTGGACTTCGACAGGAATTGCATGAAGGCGTCAGTCAAGCTTAGCAGACCTTATGCCTGGCGGACTGACTCCTGGGAACAGCTCTCGGGCACCATTTCCCGTGGTTCCTTGGTTTCCAGAATATGCTGCCACTGTGTAATGTGACACAGACACATTACAAGATGGAAAGGGAGTGAAAAGCCATGTGACACTGGCATCTGGTCTTCATGTGTGTGCACACACACGTACACACAAATACATACACACATACACACATACACATACACACATATACACATGCTCACACAAATACATACACACATACACACACACACACACACACACACACAAATACATACACACATACACACATACACACATACACACATGCTCACACAAATACACACATACACACATACACATACACACAGAGACACGTGGCGCACACAAAGACAGAAACACAGACACACAGACACAGACACACAAGAGACACAGAACACGACATACACACAGACACACAGACACCTACACATACAAAGACACAGACACAGACACACTACACGACCACACACACAACACCTACACACACATACACCATACATTACACACACACTAACACACAACATACACACACACACATACACACACAGACACACACACACACACATACAGCACACATACACAGACACCACAGACACACACACACATACACACACATATATACAACACACAACCAACACATCAACACATACACACACCATACACACACACATACACAAGTCACACACACATAACATACACAGACACACACACATACACACATACACTACACACCCAACATACACACATACACACACACACATACACACATACAAGACACCCACACACACTACACATAAACATACACACACACACATACCAATCACACATACACATACACATACACAATAACACACACACAATACACACCTACACACACACAGACACATACACATCATACACCCACACTACTACATACACAGCACACACACAAACATACACACCTACACACACACACATACACACATACACACACACATACACACACACACATACACACATACACACACACACACACACACACACACACACACACACACACACACACACACACACGAAGTCCAGCATCAGCATCCATCTCTCTGCTTCCTAAGTGTGGGCACAATACGACCAGCACCTCTGCCCCGGCCCCATCAGCTCCCCGCTACGATGGACTGTATCCTCAAACTGTGAGCCGAAGCAAACCTTCCCTCCTACCGCAGAAAGAGACACTATGCAAAGAGCATGTGCATGGGACACACGCAGCACAAGTGGAGACACAGATACACACAGGCATAGTTACGCACACAGGCACACGACACAGATACACACAGGCATAGTTACGCACACAGGCACACAACTCATATACACAGATCCACACGGCACACACACACACATATCTATAACACCCTCACACACAGATGTATACGTGCACACTCACAGAGATGCATAGGAGCATAAAGACACACACAGATACACATGCAGGCACTCACACACACACAGAGGTATACATGCAAATACATACACAGACACATGCATAGATGCATTCATACACAGAGAGGTGCACACACAGTCATATGCACACACTCACACACACAGTATACACTGGTCCTCTTACATAGGGCAACACAGAGATCCCAAACCTCGGACCACTCCAGAACCTTGGGGGCATTTTTGCCAGTCGATGCCACGGGAAGCCTTGCAGGGTCCATGGGCAGCAGGGTCATTATCAGAGTCTCTCTCCACCACCGTGGGCTCCGCCGCAGGTCGACACATCATGATTCCTGCAGCCGCTGTGGACTGTCAGTGATTAGCAAAGGAGCGAGGCGATCACCATAATTTAATAACTACCATCCGATGCTCGTGGCGATCACTAACAGCGCTGATTTCCAGAATGAAATGTGCTATTCTCTAATGGCTCACAGTTCGAAAGAAACAGCTAGAGAACGTTTCCAACCATTAAGGAAATGATATTTAAATGATGAGCATACTGTATATGTCTGTGCTTTAAGAAAACAGACTCTAGTAATGTTTGCAGAAACACGTGGAAATTTACTGATTCCCAGAAGAAAAAGCTTTGTGTCTGACAGTGCCAAGTGGGCTCTGCGGGTACCATCGAGGGAGGTCCACAGATGGCACAGCTCTGAGCTGGGAAGAGCCAGACCACCCGGACCCCAGCCCATTAGGGCCGGGAGCCACAGCTCCATGCAGCTCCGAGAGCCCCTGCTCAGCTGAGGGAAATGCTCCACGGACACGCCCCCAGGGGGGTCCCTCCCCAGAGCCAGCCCCCAAGGGGGTCACGGGCTTGCAAGAGTCTCAAGGGCCTGCTGACATTCTGACAGTGGGGTACCCGGCTGGCATGATGAACAGTCAGGCCTCCATCTGTAAGCAGCCCGGCCCTGGTAGCAGCTGGGGGCAGATTCCACGTCATAGCGTACGCCGCAGGACATGGTGCCCAGGTGAGGACTCGGGCCTCTTACACAGGCAACACAGAGATCCCAGAGGTCTAAGAAGAGGTCTAAGGAAGGCAGAGGCGGGCCGTCTCCCTGCCCAGCACCCGTGGAGCCTGGAAGTCCATCCCCAGCACTGGAGGGAAACACACGATTCCCTCGTGTGTATCTGTGGCTGGCACAGCACGGCCAGCCAGGTCGCTGTCCTGGGCAAGGCTTGGGCTCCGAGTCATGCTGGACTGTGATGGACAGGAAGGCCTCGGTCAACAGGGGCAGGACGCTTGTCCCTTCACCACAGCTATAGGAGATCTCCCTCCTCCCCTTCCTAATTTCTGTCCCTTCCTTCCCTCTCTTCCTTCCTCCCTTCCCCCCTCTTTCCCTCCCCTATGCCTCTCTTGACCCTACCCACCCCACCTCTCTCCTGCCCCGCCTTCTGCCAGTTCCTTCACACCAGCGACCCTGCAGCCCTGCAGCAGTGGGGTCATGCTCCTGGCCTGTGCTCTGGACCCACATGTAGACGGAGCAAGTTCTGAGCCACCAAGCTTGTCATTGGAGCATTCTCTGGAGGTCCCGCAGCAGCTGCTCCTGCCCACTGGGCCTCAGGCAGCTCCTTGGTCGTCCTGCCCCTGCCCGCCCACCTTCCTCCAGACCTGCTCCAGGTCCCGCTGGCTTTCATACTTTGTGCCTGATCTTCCGGTCCTGCTGCGAACCAGCCTGTGGCCTCCTGAGGGCACCCAGCGGACCAGGGGAAGAGCCGCAGCACACGGCGTCCTTGAGGCCCGTGTGACAGCTGGGCTCGGCTTGGCTTGCAAGCCGCTTGTCACGAAGGAGTGAAGACGAGGTGCCCGCCATGGTTTCCGGAGCCCTGTGCTGTGTCGGAGGCCAGCTGACATTCTCTCTCTCTCTCTCTCCCCCCCATCTATCTGTGTGTGTGTGCATGCATCTGTCTGTCTGTCTAGCACTGCCCTTCCTTCCCTCTCTTCTCTTCCTCCCTTCCGCCTTCCCATGTCCTGCTGTCCCCTGCAGCACGAGGCTCTCCGAGCAGGTCAGGCAGCTCTGGCCAGGGTCTGACTTCCCTGGCTTCTGTTTCTTCCTCCTGATCTTGGTGCAGCTCAGCCCTCCCTCCCTCCCTCCCTCCCTCCCTCCTGCGTCCCAGGAGATACCAGTGCCCTCATTTCCCAGTCTTTGCACTGGAAAAGTGGGTGTTATCTAGGCAGTCCTGTGGGGAGCCCTGGGGGTGGAGGAGGGAGCTGGAGCTTTTAGCTAAGGAGGGAGAGCGCAGAGAGAGGTGGCCATGAGAGCAGAAAGGCTGAGCACGGTTGGGCCAGAGTTTGAAAGGAATCAACCACTCTTGTGGGTGGCTGGGTGAGAGGAGGCAAAACAGCCCTAGGTTAAGCTTCCGGCCATGGGCACCTGGTCCTTCCCGGCCTGAGGAAGGGAGGCCAGTAGAACAACCCGGGATGTGTGCAGACGGCCAGGGAACCAGGTCTCCTCTACGCCCACGTCATCTGCAGAGCACTGGTCTCCCACTGAAGATGTGAGAGAAGCGTTTGAGGTCAGAAAGCTGGAGGTCAAGGGGGGCCAATCACACAGGACACTACTCACATGAGGCCACGCAGACAAGCCAGTGTGTACTCGCGCCAGACCAACAGAAAGGCCTGTGTACTCACACCAGACCAACCAGACAGACCTGTGTACTCACACCAGGCCAACCAGACAGACCTGTGTACTCACGCCAGGCCAACCAACCAGAGAGGCCTGTGTACTCACGCCAGACCAACCAACCAGAGAGGCCTGTGTACTCGCGCCAGGCCAACCAGACAGACCTGTGTACTCGCGCCAGGCCAACCAGACAGACCTGTGTACTCACACCAGGCTAACCAGACAGACCTGTGTACTCATGCCAGGCCAACCAACCAGAGAGGCCCCTGTGCACTACACACCAGGCCAACCAGACAGACCCGTGTACGCTATACACCAGGCCAACCAGAGAGATCCGTGTGCGCTCCATGGCGGCAGGTGAGTCACGAGGGCTGAGCCCTGGACAGCAGACAGCACTCAGGGGCAGAGCTACAGGACGACCGGTCACAAGTGAAATCCCCAGAAGTTCAGGCCGAGGATGGGGACAGAGCAGGCCCAGAGCACCTGGAAAGAGCTGTGTTCCTGCCCCGGGCAGCAGCAAGGGAGAAGGCAGGACAGTCGTCCTTCTACCCTCCCAGCTGCCACGGCGTCGTGGAGGGGCCTAAGCGGAGAAGACATCAGCGCCAGCCAAAGACTCCAGGGGCATTTCCAGGCCTTGCAAGGGAAGGGCAGAGTCCTTCAGTACTGCACGAGACACCCGCTGACCCCCCCCACCTCCTCAGGGCCGTGCGAGGAGCCCGCTGACACCCCCCACCTCCTCAGGGCCGTGCGAGGAGCCCGCTGACACCCCCCACCTCCTCAGGGCCGTGCGAGGAGCCCGCTGACACCCCCCACCTCCTCAGGGCCGTGCGAGGAGCCCGCTGACACCCCCCACCTCCTCAGGGCCGTGCGAGGAGCCCGCTGACACCCCCCACCTCCTCAGGGCCGTGCGAGGAGCCCGCTGACACCCCCCACCACCTCCTCAGGGCCGTGCGAGGAGCCCGCTGACCCCCAGGGACAGGGTCGCTAGGCACCTCTGGTTCTTCCCTGCAGGTGGCCCAGATCTGAGATCTGTGAACTGTGGGTTCCAAGGCCACAGGCTTCAGTCGACCACAGGAACTGTTTGTCCTTCTTGTCGACACACAGAGCCAAGGGTGTGCAGAGAATTACCTGCTCTCTACCCCCCGTGCCACCAACACGAACCTTTGGGGCCTCCGCTGTGGTCTCATAGAGACCTGTCCTCACCCCAAAGGGGGCTTCCCCAGGGGCCCGCAGCGGCCCACTGGCCCACGGAGGAGTGGACCTCAGCAGCTCCTGCCCCAGGAGGACCAGGCCGTGCCCGGCACTGGCTTGCCGATCCCTGGCGTTTCTCTTTATCAGATGACGAACGGCCGCTGCGATCGCCGCTTACCGCACTTCTTACTCCTCCTGCCCTCCCTTTCCACGGCCGAAATCAATAACCCGTGCTGGGGCTCGGGCATCTGTCTCCGTGGGGGATGGCGCTGGCACTGTGGCAGGAAGGGCTGCTGAGTGCTCCCTGGAGCCCAGCCTCCCTCGCTCTCCTCCCACGTGACCTTCTGTCCTCCTCAGATGGCCTCGTCCCTGCCACCTCCTCCCTTGCTCAGGTTTATTAATGTCAAGGACATGTCCAGTGGCCCGTGACAGCACCACAGAGCCGCCTTCATAGGGCAGGGCAGCATCCGGAGGCCACAGCAGGCAGACAGACCACAGACTCCCGGCACCTGCCAGTCTCCAACCACAGCACCTGAGTTCTTCTGTGCCTCAGTTTCCTGTGTGTGGAAGCAACAGCTAAGCCACCTGCCTCATCCCAGACACCTCCACCATGTCCCCCTCTGCTGCCATTTAAAGCACCCGTGGAAGGCGAGGGTCACGAGCCCTCAGGTGGGACAAGTATCGTTCCAGGAGCCTGGGGCCTTGCAGCAGGAGTCAAGCCCTAGACTCCAGGATCACGGCGCTACATGCGAAGAACCAGCACAGGTGCATTGGCAAAGCCTGACTTACAGAGACAGGCCGTGCCTGGGTACGTGCATGTGGGAGAAGCATGATTTATGAAGAGAGGCCGTGGGCCGGGTACATGCATGTAGTGAAGCGTGATTTATGAAGACAGGCCATGGGCCGGGTACATGCATGTAGTGAAGCGTGATTTATGAAGACAGGCCATGGGCTGGGTACATGCATGTAGTGAAGCGTGATTTATGAAGATAAACCATGGGCCGGGTACATGCATGTAGGTGAAGCATGATTTATGAAGACAGGCCATGGGCCGGGTACATGCATGTAGTGAAGCGTGATTTATGAAGATAGGCCATGGGCCGGGTACATGCATGTAGTGAAGCGTGATTTATGAAGACAGGCCGTGGACTGGGATGCCGCACCCTTAGTCTATAGACCCCTGCTGTAGCCCCTGGAAGAGCTTTCAGATGCAGACAACAGAGGGCAGCCACACCTCTGTTCAGGCCCCAGGACTGATTAAAAAACTCTTCCTATAATCCTGATTAATTGGTTCAAATATTTAACGAGATGTACATGCCTCTTAATTTTTCTTTTATTTGACTTTAAAAGCAAAACACATTAATAAATTAAGCACAAGCGATCACAGCAACAAAATCCAAATTAAAAATGTAAACTTAACACAGCAGTGATGTTCTGCTGATGAAGCTGCGCTGAAGACTAAGCACCGTCCAGCCCCTCGCAGGCTCCCCAGAAGGCCTTGGGGAGCAGGAGCTCCCGGCTGGGCGAGGGGCTCAAGACAGAGTCCTGAGCACACAGACTGTGTGTATGTGCACCGCCTCACAGGGACCCAGAGAAATCAGGCTCGGCAGGCAGCGAACCCACCTGAACCCTCGGTTATCCCAGTGCATGGACATGGATGTGCACGTGTGTGCACGGGTGCTGTGCTGCACGTGTGTGTGTGTGCTACATATGCACATGTGTGTTGCATATGTGGGTGTGTGTGTGTGTGTGGTATGTGCTTCTTGTGTGTGGCATGTGCATGTGTGCTGCATGTGTGTGGCATGTGTCAGGGTCTCATGGGCTTGTACATGTGTGTGAATATCAGCATGTGAGTATGTATATTGTGTCAGCACGTGTGCACATGGATTCTGAGTACAGCAGAAGTGTATACACATCAGCACTCATGCAAGCATGCTCATGTGCACTGATGCGCACGCATGCGCGCACACACACGCACACGCACACACACACACACACACACACACCTCCTTTTCAGGAAGTAATGCATCAAAAAGCTGAAGACTTGCCCGAAGACTACACTCTCTGGGGTGCCAGGAGCACGAGGCAGCTGAGCCTGCTGAGGCGGCCAGCAGGGGCAGGGCTGCCTGGCCATCATTCTGGAGGGCTGCTGCGCAGAAGCCCCTTCCCTGCCCGCAGAGTCCCAGACACAGGCGTTCCCTGGGAACTCCAGTGGCCTGTGAGGGACACTCGCCTCCCGCCACACCATCACTGCCGTCCACAGCCCCACGACGCCCAGACTCTCTGTGGGAGCAGAGGCACGGAGACCCCATGTCTGCAGGTGTCCAGCTCGGCTACTGCAGAGAGCACCCACCACAGGGCACCCACAGCACCTACCACAGGGCACCCACCACGGGGCACCCACCACGGGGCACCCACCACACCTCAGCCACCACACATCACCCACCACACATCACCCACCACGGGGCACCCACCATGGGGCACCCATCACAGAGCACCCATCACAGGGCACCCACCACGGGGCACCCACCACAGGGCACCCACCACGGGGCACCCACCACACCTCAGCCACCGTGCTCCGGGCCGGAGTGGCACAGGCTGTCCTCTGACAGGGACGGGCAGGGGCGGCCTTGAGAGAAGGGCACAGGGCCACTCGGGACGGCGGCCCAGCAGCTGACCACAATGCCAGGCAGCTCCCTCCAGGGTCCTTAAGACCAAACAGCCGCTCCAGCTTCTGTTATTGACCGAATCTCTCTTCTCTGATAGGTGCTCAATATTTTATGACCTGCCGCCCGTGGATTCAGTTGTGACAAGTCCCCAGGCTTGCTGCACGGGGGGGGGGGGGGGGGACACCTGCCTGCAGACAGAGCAGCCTGTCCCCACCTAGGTCCTCTTCCCTGCCACGGGCCCCTCCCCATATCACAGACCCCTCCCCTTCTACAGCCCCCTCCCCACGTCACAGGCCCCTCCCCCTGCCGCAGGCAGCAGCCAGGCTGGGCATGAATCCAGACCAAGGAGAGAGAAGAGAGTAGCCGAGCCTGGGGTCCAGACACCAAGAAGAGTCCTGCTGATGTGACAGGTCACGAGAGACGGAGCGCACCTGCGGGGCTGTGGAAACGCAACCCCATGAACAAGTCAGCCGTGTCTCTAGACAGGCCGTGGTGTGACAGGTGGACCAGCCCCTCAGCTGATCCCCAGAGCCCTCAGCTGATGCCACCTCCTGTGGACTGGGGGCTCCAGATGTCACTGAGATGGGAGTTTAACCTGAAGGACTGGGCAGAAAAAGGTCCTTATACAGAAAGAAGGGACCACCAGGGGGCAGAGGGCAGGTCAGCAGGGGCCTGACATGTGTGCCTGAGGCCCTCGAGAAACAGTAAGAACAAGAGAGAGAGAAAGAGAAACAGACAGAGGAGGGAGGGAGACAGGGAAGGGGGGAGGGAGGAGGGAGGGGGGAAGGAGGGAAGGAGGGAAAGAGGGGAGGGAGGAAGGGAGGGAGAAGAAGAAAAAGGAGGGGTGTCATGATTTGAAACGTGTCCCCCACAGTCTCATGTGTTTGGCAAGGTCATGGCACCTTGAGAGGTGGACGCTTGCTGGAGGAAGGCAGTCACAAGGGGTGGGCCTTGAGGTGGATTAGTCCACCCTACCTCTAGGAGGAGTCTGCCTCTGCTGCAAGCAGTCTGCAGCTCTCGGCTTCCAAGATGTCTGCGGTGACTTAGCCTCCTCCAGCATCTGCAGCCAGCCATGCCGCCTCCATCATGAGAGACTGTATCTCCCCTCTGGGTTGTAAGCTGAATAAGTCTCTCTTTCTCCCTTAAATTGCTTGACTTTGGGTCCTCTCTCACAGCAATAGTTGAGAGTAACTGTTACAAGGGGGAGAGAGAGGGAGACAAGGGAGAGAGAGTGAAAAACAGAAGCTGAGTGACCCAAGGTTCAGAGCCTGAATGCGTTGAAGGCTCGGTCCCAGCCTGTGGCACTGCTGGGAGGAGGCAGGGCCTTTGGGAGTGAGGTCATGCAGGGTGGAATGAGGTCATGGGGCGTGCCCTCTGGGAAGTAGCCCCTCGTCTTTCTGCCTGCACCCCTGCCAGGACACCCTCCTTGCCAGAGGCCTGAAGCAAGAGGCCCAGCCAGCCCAGGGCTGAAGTCTCCCAGGTCTGCTGATGTCGCAGTGGACAGCCAAACGGACAGCAGAGGCAGAGGTCAGAGGGCGATAGAGATTGAAGGATGCTGGGAAGACAACGCTAAAGATGGGGAGCCAGAGCTGGCCTCTCCCCAAGACAAGGTCTTTAGGGGTCTTGTTTTGGGATTGTGTGGCTGCCCTTTGAAAGATGTCCGGGACGAGGCCCAGGTCGGTCTGGGAGGGGCCTGCCTGTCAGACCCCACCTCCAGGATACACACTTGGCTCCGCACTCGGGCTCCGGGCTCCGGAGCTCTGGGGTAATGGGGTCATTTTTAAGCGACTAATTTGATAGTGGCTTATCACAGCAGCACCAGGGAGCAAATCCACTGTCTTTAGGGAAAGAGGGAAGGGCGCGACCTGCGTGTTCCTGTTTAGTATAAACAATTGCCAGACAGCCTTGGACAAGCAGGCTGGACGGGAGGTGGGGTGGGAGGTGGAGAAGCGGGGGGAGGGCACCACTCGCACCTGCGTTGCTGACACAAAGGGGGGGTCACTAACGGGAAGGATGCAGATGGGGAGGTCGCCAGGACAGAGGCTGTCTGGGAAGGGCAAAGGTCGGCGGCCCATCGCAGCGCAGCCCTGCAGACGTCTCCTGGATAGCGCATGACGTGGCGACCACTGCCCACGAAGCAGAGCTGCTGCTGCCCGCACAGGACGTGGACAAAGTGCACTTGTGCCTCGCATGCCTTGCCCATCTTCCCGGGGTGCCAGAGAGGCGCAGCACAGCCCCATGGGAAACTCAGACACAGCCTGGAGATGAGGAGGATACAGGAGGGCGCCTGCAGCCGGCTCGGAGGACCCAAGGGACCCTGGGAGCACGTGGTAGATGCGGTGACTTGCGGCCGAGCAGTGGGGGCAGCGGTTGGGAGGCCCCATGGCCCATGCAGCTCAGGACAGACAGGTGAACGCGGCAGGTCAGACGGCCCAGGGCCACCCAGGGCGCTCTCCAGAGCAGAGTGCTGTGGGCGGGATGGACCCTCAGCTCCCGTGACCCTCAGATGTCAGAAGACGCTTGTGCCAAAGGTGGGAGAGACCAAGGGGCGCAGGGAAAAGCTGGAGGAGGCCACCTGGCACAGCCCCTCCTGAGGGACGACCTGGCCTCAGAGCCTCCCCTGCCCATCCACACACCAGGGCGGCTGGGCTGTCTGAGGAAGACCCTCCATCCTTCATCCTTTCTAACAGAAATAAAAGAAGCTTAATTACTTCTTAAAAATGCACTCGGTGCTTTTGTAGTTAAATATTAACCAGGAAGGAAGCTGCTTAATTGAACATGAAGCCACATGGCAAGGAGGGGCGGGGAGGAGGGGCGGGGAGGAGGGGCGGGGAGGAGGGGCGGGGAGGAGGGGCGGGGAGGGGGAGGGGGCGGGGCGGCGGGGCGGCGGGGCGGGGCGGCGGGGCGGGGCGGCGGGGCGGGGCGGGGCGGCGGGGCGGGGCGGCGGGGCGGGGCGGCGGGGCGGGGCGGGGCGGCGGGGCGGGGCGGCGGGGCGGGGCGGCGGGGCGGGGCGGGGGCGGGGCGGCGGGGCGGGGCGGAGGGGCGGGGCGGAGGGGCGGGGCGGAGGGGCGGGGCGGAGGGGCGGGGCGGAGGGCGGGGCGGAGGGGCGGGGCGGAGGCGGGGGCGGAGGGGCGGGGCGCAGGGGCGGGGCGCAGGGGCGGGGCGGAGGGGCGGGGCGGAGGGGCGGGGCGGAGGGGCGGGGAGCGCGGTCACCTTGGCTGGAGCTTCCTCCTCCCCAGCGAGCTTCATGCACCCTGGTTCTCAGTGCTTAGCCCCCAAACAAAGATGAGGAAAGGTGTCTCATTCCTCGCACATCGCACCCTATGCCCCAAGTCTTCCTAAAACCTAGACACCTGCCAGTTCAGAAATGGACCTGGGGTCCACGCACCCTTTACCTGTCCTTCTTCCCAGAGTGCATGTCAATGAAATCTTTCCCTGTTACCACAACCCACTGGGACAGGCGACCATGCTGGGCTTTTTGGGCTTCTTGCCTGGTCCAGAGGTTTTGCTTTAAAACCCCAGGAAGACCTGGAGAGCCCAGCTGAACCTGTGACCTCCATCTTCCCCAGCTGAACCTGTGACCTCCATCTTCCCCAGCTGAACCTGTGACCTCCATCTTCCCCCCAGCTGAACCTGTGACCTCCATCTTCCCCCAGCTGAACCTGTGACCTCCATCTTCCCCCCAGCTGAACCTGTGACCTCCATCTTCCCCCCAGCTGAACCTGTGACCTCCATCTTCCCTCCAGTCTTCCCTCGGGTTCCCCATGCTTCGTGACTACATGACCCAGCCCATGTAGGGAACAAGGTTTTACTCTTGCTCATGATTTTAGGGTGCAGTTGATCTCAAGCTACTATCAGGGGTCAAGGGAGCTGGTCACACCATGTCCGCAGGAGGACTGGAGTGGGGCATACTTCCAGCTTGCCAGCTCTCCATCACATCCCCCTGGCCAGGAAATGGTCCACCCACCGTAGACTGGTTCTCCCCCCATTCATTAGACACCTTCAACAGGCTTGCACAAAAGCTTGTCTTAATTAGTTAATTTCTCATAGGAACACCTGAAGACAGTTCTTCATTGCCAAGCTGACCCCCAAGACGAATCTCTGCACTCTGAAACAGAGAGGGCTTCTTTCTGAATCAGAGGATGAGGAGGGAGGAGTCATCAATCACAGAAACTGTGGCCCAGGGCAGGGAGGAGACTGTGTCCGTCATCCCTGTGCATGTGTCCGCGTGTCCGTGAACAGTGACCGAGCCTTTGCTAAGTGCTGAGGACCAGTCGGCCGGGGCTGTCTCTCCCTGGGGAGCACTGGGAGGGCAACAGGGCACACGGTGGGCGCCTGAGCAGGAGGATCCTGCTGTGCGGCCCGCCATGAGCACTCACGGCCTGGAAGAGCCCCGGCCACAGCTCCCTTCTGCTCTGCAGACCCCTCCCCGGCTCCTCACCAGTGGGGGGGGCTGACACCCAAGCCGCTGTGGTCACTTCCCTCTCCTGCCCACAGTTCCAAACGATGCCACCTGGGCAACTGGACAAAAGGATCGAATTCGCTGACTCTCCTATCTTCTTGAGCTCTTGGTTGGAGAACTGTACGCAGTTGTCACATGAACAGCTCCATGACTTTCCACAAGCCACACATCGTCACGCAGCAGCACCAGCAGAACACGGTCAGACCCAGCCACTCGCCCACACCCTGCCCACTCGCCCACGCCCTGCCCACTCGCCCACGCCCTGCCCACTCACCCACGCCCTGCCCACTCCCCGGGACAACTCCCCCACCCTGAGCTCCCACTCGCCTCACTGGGATTTCCTCTATTCTACTGATGTATCCCTCATCGATCAATGTTCATCTTGAAACAAACTGATTGGCTTCATGTTTTATTTACTTCATTTGACAAACTATCACTGTGTTCAGGGAATGTGAACAGAAGGATGCCAAAAGAGCTGAAAACAGCTGCGACCCCTGATGTTGCCCGACCCCTGGTGCAGCTGAAAACAGGTGCAGGCACTTGTGCCCTGAGGCGAGGACAGAGCACTAGTCGACGGCTTGGCAAGATGGGAGCAGGCCTTGGCCTCTGCGTCCTCAGCTCCTGCGGAGCATGAGATACGGCAGTTCCCTGAGCCCCGGCATCAGACTCACCCTGAAGTCACGAGCAGATACATGCCTGGGTCAAGGTTCAGCGCCGTGTGTCTGGGTCACGTGTTCAGCGCCCTGTGTCTGGGTCACGTGTTCACCGCCGTGTGTCTGGACTCACCCTGAAGTCACGACCCAGATACATGCCTGGGTCAAGGTTCAGCGCCGTGTGTCTGGGTCACGTGTTCACCCCGTGTGTCTGGGTCACGTGTTCAGTGCCGTCACCGAACATGCAGCTAGGACAGCATGTGTCTATTTCAACTTTCTGCTGCTTCTTGATTCGGCGTCAGCAGCTCATTTCCTCCAAGGACTCTGTGGCTTCTCTGCGTCCTTCCGGCAGAAGCTTCTGCTCAGCAAGCTGAACCTCGTCATTGCAGATTCTCTCTGTTGTCTTACGACTCGTATTTTAATTATTTCCTTTTCCTCTCAGCTCTGTGCCCTCCCATTGGCTTGCTTTAGCTTGCTCTTTTTTCCTGTTTTTCTTAAAGGCAGAAAAATAAGCTATTGATATAGCATTTTTTTTCTTCATTTTTAATGTAGGCGTTTATAGCTATAAACTTCCCTATAAGCAGTTTTGGCCACATTCAGTAAGTTCTTGTGTTTCCATTTTGTTTTTGTATACCTTGAAAGTGCTTTCTAATTTTCTTGGTGAGTTATTGTCTTTGTGATTCGTTTAGGAGTGTGTTGTCTAATTTGGGAATATTTGTGAATTCCCCAAATCTCCTTTCCATATCGAGCCCATTGCAGGCAAAAGATGCTTTATATGATTCTAGATGTGCCTAGATTTCTAGATGTGCCTCGGGATCACGTGGTCTGCCCTGCAGAGCACAGCAGATGCACTTGGACTGCAGCCTGCAGCCTGGGGTTGCTGCTCTGGAGTGTTCCAGGGCTGCTCTGGAATGTTCCAGGGCTGCTGAGGGCACTTGACACCCTGCAGCCTGGGCGGCTGCTCTCTGGAACGTCCCTTAGGACAACTCACTCACTGCGTGGGCCAAGCCTGCTGCTCTTTTCTTTGACTTTGGGTTTTCTCTACATATTTAAAATGTGGCACTGAAGTTTCCAGCTCCTGCAGAATTATCCGTTTCTGTTCCAACCTGAACCCAGGGTGACTGTCTCTCGAGATTGCTGACTGCCCTCCAAGCCCCTCTCTGAAGAAGGTATACTCCCCAGTACATGCCAGCCACAGAGCCAGGAACAGAGGGAAGCTGGCTCCGGGCTCCGGATGCCCCCACCTAAGGAGGCCCAGACACACCCCTGCTGTGTCCCCTGACTGTCACCTGCAGCATTGATGGGGTGATCGGCCGACAGCTGGGGACCAGAGGCTGAGTCAGAGACTCCAGCACGCAGCTCCCCTCTGTGGCACCGTGACAGCGTCATCCCTCCTGTTGCCCACCCAGTGCCCAGTGAGGACGGTGCTCTTTCCCACCCAGCTGGGCTGGGCACAGCAGTCCTTTGATGAGAACTGGAGACCAGCCTTTGACCACACGTTGGAAAAAGGCTCCTCTGAGGCTCATTTCATCCCCACAGCACCCATCTGAAGGTGTAAGCCATGGGGCAAAGGACGGAAGGATCACCTGAGATGCCAGGCTGCCCGAGAGCCCGCTTGTTCCCACCACGGCAGAAGCTGCTTCTAACCAGGGCTCGCTCCCCCCACCCCCAGGCCAGGCCTCTATCCACGGGTGGGTCACTCCCCCCCCAGGCCAGGCCTCTATCCACGGGTGGGTCGCTACCCCCTCCAGGCCAGGCCTCTACCCACGGGTGGGTCGCTTCCCCCACCCCCAGGCCAGGCCTCTATCCACGGGTGGGTCGCTCCCCCCACCCCCAGGCCAGGCCTCTATCCACGGGTGGGTCGCTGCCCCCCCAGGCCAGGCCTCTATCCATGGTGGGTCGCTGCCCCCCCCAGGCCAGGCCTCTATCCACGGGTGGGTCTGGGCCCTCATCTAATGTCCCATTTCTACCCATTTTCTTTCCACTCTACAGACAGCATGGGAAATGGGCAGATCTTGTCTCTCATTCTGGCAGTCCTATTCCTGTTTCCATAGAAACTACCAAGAGAGTGTGGGAACAGGGTGAGGGGGAAGCACCAGAGTCTTTAAAGCAATGATGGTCTGAAAAACTCACACACACCTACGCCTCCAGCTACTGCAGTTTCCATGGAAACTCAAGCCAACTACAGAGCCAAATACAGCCCAGGAAGGATTTCCCAGCCACCAGTCCAGTGGAAGGGTCTTCACAGTGGGTGTGATCAGGATAGCTCAGCGGACTCCTCTGCCCCTTCTCCTACAGTCCCTGGTGCCCCCAAAAAGCATGTCCCCACTTCTTCATGGGGATGTCCCTTCTAAACCATGGGGAAAAGTCGTGCTCTAAAGTTCACATGAACAAAGGTCACGGGAGAGGGAGGAAGCAGGGGGGCCTCGGCCACCAGCTGACCGTGACATCACACCCTCTTCAGTCTCCTCCACTAGCTCTGGATGGGACACTGGACACCACGCAGCATGTCCTGCAGGGTCACTCGCTGGTGGCGCCTGGCGCGTGGCGCACAGGTCCACTCGGCTTCATCGTATTCTCGATCTTATCGTCTGTCCGCTGGAGAGCCAGGCTGAGGGACAGGAAAGGGCTCTAAAGAGCCCAATCCCAGGAGATGGACTCACTGTGGCCCTCGGCGTTGTCTGGAAGCCTGTCCGCTGAGGGACCTCGGGTCCTGGCGCTGCCTGCTTCTGAAGACGCACGGAGGAACTTCAGGCAGAGCCTGCAGCGCACCACCCGGAGAGAGGTCGACAGAAGCCCCCAGCAGCACAGTGTCCGTGAGCCTCTGACCACTGAACGGTGACGTCACAGCGGAGCGTAGCCTGGTCCACGAGGAGACCCTCTCTCAGCCTTCCCGTCTCTCCTTCCAGCTGCTTCCGCTGAACAAGGCCCTCGCTTGTCGCCGTAGTCATTCCGTCCACAGCTACCGCACGTCCACAGCCACCGCACGTGCTCCCTGATCATCACACTTGACAGCTACGTGCGAGCTGCTTCCAACGTGCTCTTGGAATGCAGACTGTGTCAAGCTTTCCCGTGCAGAAATCTCACGTGGAATCCAGCCTGCCGCCTCACAGAGCTCCCTGGGCATGGCCCTCTGCACACTCAGGAGACCCCAGGTCTTCCGCTGAGCACAGATCTCACTATCTCACCAGAGCATGAGGCAGGCACATCCTGGCTACTGACCAAGTCTTCAGGGGATTCCATCCTCAGAGTGCCCAGGACAGGACGCAGCGCCATCCTCAGGGCGACCGCCATGGGGAGTTTGTAAGTCCCTTAACTGCAAACCCAGATGGCTGAGAGCCCATTAAGATCCTCGATCGCACTTGATGAATGCATCCCCCGCTGTCTTACGAGGGCCACAATATCACTTCAGCCGCTAAGGGTTGGAAATGAGGAAAGGTGTCTTCATTCCAAATGGCTTTCTAGAAGATGAAGGCAAATTTCAAGAGCACTTCGAAGGTGATCTTTAAGGACAGATGAATGTCAACAAACCTCAGAGTTTACAAATCACTGGAGAGCGCGTGCCTGGCTGGCTCGTGTAGAAATGCTGGTGTCCATGCAGGAGAAAGAAGTGTGACCTGAGCTACCTCAGCGGGCGCCGGGCCTGCCCTCGACCTGTAAGCCTGAGTCCAATCCCCGAAGCCAACACGATGCATGTGTGCATGCCCTCCGCCACCTCTTGAATAAATAAAACGTTTTTTAAAATAAAGAAAGCTTGACCTAGATCAGGGGAACGCCCAGCACACAGCACCTCTAGTCATAAAACCAAGACAACCACACACTCACTGCAGCCAAGTCCACCTGCATGTGACCTGCGCAAAACCTGCCCCGTGGCACAATATACGCAGGAGCGGTCGGCCCCGCCCCTCGCAGAGTGCTGGCTGGTAGTCAGAGCTGGCCAGAGAATGTGGCCCCAAGCATCGCTGAAATGCTGCCCGCGCCACAGCAGGTACCTACGCACACGAGGACAGACAGTCCCTGCTGGATTCCATGGGACACGTACACAGAAGTGACACCCACTAAGAAGGAAGCTTGTGGGGAAGAAATTTCCCAGAGGGGAAGGACAAGATGGAGCAATGGGGGGAAATAACATAAAAATTACATTGCAATTATAAATAATTTAAATTTAAAGAAAGAAATGCTGGTGGCTGCAGGGGCCATTCCCTCCTCACCTTGAGCTTGCGCAGAGGTCAGAAAGCTCTGGTAGAGGAGGGCTGAGGGGAGGGAAGCCAACAGTTGTTTCGCTCTTGGCAACTGAGAAGACCCCAAGCAGCGCTCCACACTGTCATGGCTGATGGGGGGTTGATCATCTGGTGGGCATCGCAAAGCCCACTAGAGGAGTTAGACCTCCAAAGACAAGAGTGCTTAGCCTTTGGGGTGACCTGCCTCCTGCAGGCAGACCGCAGCCCTGCCGAGACACAGCAGGCAGAGTGGACAGGCCGGGCTAGGGGCGGGTGGCACTAGCCTGGTCAGCTGGCCTGGATCACAGTGGGGGAGTAAGCAGACACAGCAGGACCCCCGCCTCAGGTCACCCTGGGGCAGCAGGAAGGAGCCCACAGCCAGGGCCAGACCCTCCATAGAAGGACCTGCATCTGGGTTGGACCATCCATGGGTCGCTCTGCAAGGCAGAAGCAGACACACAGAGGTGCTTCGCTTCCTTGTTCCCTGCTGCAGCTGAAGGGCGTCCACCAAGCTTTGCCCCCCTCCCAGCCCCGACTCCCCATCCCTCTCTTCCCGGCGGTTATAGCAGAGGTGGGGATCAGCCTGTGCCCGGATCCTCATGCCCATTGCCCTGAATGCTCCCTGTGTGGCTCTCATGAGCCCCAGTCCCCGCGTGGCAGGACCTAGCGGAGATCAAAGGTTTCCCTCCATCCCCCCAGGGAGCAATGAGGGAGAAGGGTTACCGTGCAGCCCAAACACCACACGCACATTGCCTCTGTCCCTGCAGAGGGCCAGGACTGTGATAAGCGGGCACCCACCCCCACCCCAGACGTGACCTTCAGGATCCAACGGGAGGAAGGGTCTCTTCAGACCCTGAAATAGTGACAAGGCTTCAGAAGAAACGGTCTTTCGTCCTTCAGGGATGCGGGCCGCCGTCTGCTCCTCTTCCTCGGGCTGCTGGTGTGGCACCGTGTGGCTGAGCCTCTCGGCCCTCCACGGGGCTGACCACCGGGCTCTCAGGGCCACACCCTCTGCAGGACCCTCAAGCAGACACTCTCCCCTAGCTCACACCCACAGTCCCCTCAGAGATGTGGAAATGAGCCACGCACAAGTACTTCAAAGGTAATTACCACACAGGTAAGAATCTGCCTCTTCTTTTTATTAGATAGAGAGAAGCACATGGGAGTTATGCATGTGTCTGCATGTGTGCGTCTGTGTGTCAGCATGTGCACACGTGTGTCTGCATGCATGCCTGTGTGCACATGTATGCGTGTGTACCTGTGTGCGTGTGTCTGCATGCGTGCATGCGTATGTCTGTATGTGAGCATGTGTGTGCACGTGTCTTTGTGTGTATATATGTGTGCATGTGAATGCGTGTGTGCATATATCTGTATACTGCGTGTGTATGCATGTCTCATGTGTGTATGAACGTATGTGAGCACTCGTGTGTGTCTCTGTGTATGTGTGCATGTATGTGTGTGCGTATGTCTGTATGTTGCATGTATGTGTGCATCTATCTCGTGTGTGTGTATGTGAACGTATGTCTGTATGTGAGTGTGTGTGTGTGTGTGTGTGAAATCTTTGGGGACAAGATGTCTACACAGGAAAGCAGGGAGCTTCCGTCCACAGCTCGCTCACAGGCCTCAGGACCTCGTCGGCCAGAGACCCAAGCCCTGGTCAGACCCTGACTTCCTCCCCTGGATTCGGAATGTCCCGCCGCCCACGGTGGAAGAACACTCAGCTCCATCCTGCTTTGGGGCCACAACTAGGCACCCGGTGAGTTCTGCGGAATCTCCCAGGAACCCACAGAATAGACTCGGTCCTCCGTGGGGCGGACCCTGCGGGCACCCCAGGAGCATCTGCGCTTCCTCGGAGCACACTGTGTACCGCTGGTAGCTGTACCGCAGAGCAGCGCAACATGGACGGGACCCCCACACCGGCAGGAAGACAGCTGAGAAGTAGGGCCCAAGAGCCGCTCCGGGCAGCTTCGGCACGTGGGCGCTGTGAGCTCGCAGTGCTGACCCTGCTCGCCACCCAGAAAGACACAGGACTAGATGAGAAGCCCCGAGGACAGTACTGGCTCTCTCTGAGCTTCGAGGGCGCCTCCCCTGGGTCTCACCACCTAGCAGGCAGGCAGGTCCCCGCCCACCCACACCTGCAGCCAGCACCCGCCTGCCTGTGGAGCTGCTCTTGAGATAGTTGTGGCTGATTTTTTTTTTTTCAGAATTTCACAGGAATTTGGCTCCGAGCAGGTAATTTGCTGGTGATTACAGTTATCAAGCAGGAGACTGGGATTTGCACAGAAATTGCGGGGCTTGTGTTCTCACCGTCAACACAGGGTCCTCTCTGGGAGGAGTGAACCCAGGAGAAAACACAGAACCCCTTAATTGGAGGTTGTTCTGACCCAAGATAACGGCACCAAAGTACAGTCTTCAGATCTTATCCTGACCGGTCAAAATGTGACCGGCGTCTCCGCTCCCATTACTCGGTGCCGCAAGCACAGGACGTGGAGGAGGAAAACACAGGAGACTCGATGCGTGCCACGGACGCGAGGGCAACAGCAAGAGACAGCACCTCGGCCCAGCTGGGAAGCAGAAGCCTGCGGGACAGTGGCTGGAGACCTGTCCCCCACCACCCATAAAGGATGTGGAAGGTACGCCAGGCTCCCTCTCAAACCCATGTGGGCTTCGACACTGCTAACCCCAGGCTGGGGCAAGGAGCTGACTCAGGGCAAAGTTAGAAAGTACCCAAAACTCCACTGACACTGTGAGGTGGACCCCCAGGCCTCGGGGCAGCGCCCCAGTGAGGACGCCCAAGCCACGTGGGTGGAACCCAAGGTGAGGTCACTCAGGCCCCGTGAGCAGCACCCACAGTGAAGGCTGCCTTCAGCACATGGCTACGCTAAGTGGCTGCGAAGAGTTGGGGTCTCGGGGGCGCAGGAAGGAAAGGCACTGAGCAGCAAAGCTCAACTAGACAGGAGGGGCCCCTCCCCCTTTCATCTGCGATGTCCCGAGCTCAGAGTAATTACAAATATCTCTAGGGAGCAGAGCAAGAAGCCCCGCCTACCAGTCATGGCAGGTCACAGAAGTTCCCACACCCACTGACCCGGCCCACCTCACGCCCCAGGCTCAGACTCCAACAAGGAGCCGGTGGCAACGAGGCCCAGAAAAAAATCCCACACAACTTGGCTATAGTTCCTGGTCCAAAGCTGGGCGCCATGCCCAGCGCCTGAGGTTGACGGAGCACCTCTCTCACCCGCAGGTTCTGGGGCGACGAGCACAGCCCGGTCCCAAGTGGATGGCGGCCCTTGTGCTGGTGACATGCAGGTTCAGCTCATCTGACAAGTGACAGCCAAGTCGCGGGCACGTTTGTGAAGAAGCAGGAGCGGGGCGAACCTTCGGGAGACGGTCTGACTGACGAGGGGCCACCAGCTCGCAGCGGGTGGAGCACTTCCTGGGCAGCTGAGCAAGATGGACGGAGCTGGTTGGGTAACTGGGCAGACGTGGGCAGCTGCACAGTCCGGCAAGGAGCAGGTTTCTCCACTCTCACCAGTTCCTGTGGCCAGTTCTCTCGGCCCCCAGTTCCTATACACTCTCCTGCCACCTGGACTAGGAATTATAACCAAGTTACAGTTAAAATAAAACCCCTCTTTCCCTTAAGTTGTTCGGATGTATATTTATCAGTAACATGAAGACGCACTGCGACATCCCAGCAGAGGAAAGGATTCAAAGTCAGTTTGAAAACCTCAGCTACGGGGCTGAAAGACTGCATGATGGAAAGAGAGAACGGTTGCCCTTCACACACATAAACACACTGCAGCACTCACTTGCATCCCCCCAATAAATAAATATAAAAAAAGGAAAAATGCACCTAACGATTCTTGTCTGGCTGATACTAAAATCACATTCACACAAATAGTGACGTTGTATGTGTCCCCTATCCCCTCCTTACAAAGCCTTTGGGTGGCTTGATGCTTCTTGGTGGCAAGGCCAGCGGAGCCACCCGGCCAACCAGCTCACTCCTGCCCCACTCTGCCTCTCGCCAGCTGCTGATTTGGAATCACTGACCCCTCGGAGCCCCGTTCAGAATGAACCCGCTGCTCGCTCCCCACACACTGGAGGAGACTGGAGCGTGTTAGCGCGGAGCAGCGCTGAGCCTCAGAAGCACCGTCTACTATCCAGCGCGTGGACTCAAGGGAGGCGGGCCCCGAACAGGAGAGCCAGATGTGGCGTCCCAGGAAGCTCTCGACCACACTTCTGTCCTACCTGATCAGCTCCATGTGCGTTCTTAGCTTACGTCGCCCTCAGACTGACAAAGACGCCACGATAATCTAGGTTCCCCTTTCACCCTATCTTTGCAGGGGATCCTGTCTTGTCCTCACACCAGCAATCATAGCGTTTAAACTGGTCTGCAGGGCGCATGCCCAGGGCCTGCCCAAGCACGGGTCTGCAGGGCGCATGCCCAGGGCCTGCCCAAGCACGGGTCTGCAGGGCGCAGGCCCAGGGCCTGCCCAAGCACGGGTCTGCAGGGCGCATGCCTGTGGCCCCCAGCATGCTCTTGTTCGTATGGAACGACGTGTATTTCCTTGCATAGTGCGATTGATCTTGTAATAAACTCCCCGTTTTGCTTTATCAGGTCCCATCAGCTCTACTCGTCAATAACGTATTGTCTTTTGTAAAGTTCTGATTCCAATGTTATAAAGTGGCTATCGAAAAACTAGTCATTTCAATCCTCTCAAATTAATTCTAATTCCCTGCCTAGTCCTCAGGAGCAACCTGTTCCTGGTGTCTTCTCAGCAGAAACAAGGCTGTTCAAAAAATTATTTTTAAAAGAAAAAGGAAATGAAATCAGATCTTCGGCCAATTCCAGGCTGCGGGACTCCCCTGCTGCAGCCAGCTTCCCTCCTCGCCAGCCTTCAGCTCTGAAGCCAGGCAAAACGGCAGATGCAAATGGGACCCTAGCACTGTCTTCTGCCAAGTGTGAGGCTCCCTCTGAGCCTGGGGCAGGACCCACACGTCGTCATAGCTGCGTGCCCCTGACGCGCTGGTAAACACGAGAAGTAAAGATATCACAGGCGCATCCACCAGGCAATGTTTGATACTGAAATCATCCTTTCAACAATTCTTCTGGAGATTCCTTAAGAAAAACAATCAGGGGCCCGTGGAGCTGCTGCTGGCTGACCACCAATGCCTGCCAGTAGGGGCGCCCCAGGAGTCCCCTCCCAGGACTGGAGCTGCAGCTGCCTCCGATGCCCTGTGCCCTTGGAAATGCACCTTCTGTGCCTCGATTCAGCCAATTGAATTTTTTGAGTGACATGACCTTTAGGAACACATGTGGAACAATTACTGGGTCTGCCCCTGACTTGTCCTGCTCAAAGCACAAGCCAGAGACAAGGTAACACTGAGGCAAAGCCCACCAAAGCACCTCTTCACTCAGTGCCCACCTGGGCCTGAGTCTGGCTCCAAGCTGGGCACGTGCAAGGCACAGTGCATATGCAAATGATATGATGCATATGTAAATGAGTCTGTCTCCTCTAACCCACTCCTCACTAGAGGACGCTGCATCTTGGGTCAGTCTGCTCATCCCCCAGTTACTCTGTCCTAGAGGAGCCTCTCCCAAGATAAGGGCCTTTTGCCAACTGCTTGAGATGTATTCCCAGCTGTTCGCTTCCACCCAAGAGGATTTATCGCACATCTGGATGCTAAATGGATATTGACAATGTCGTGTCTCTACAGTTACAACCCAGCTGAAGGTTCAAGGTACCGGTGCCTGCTGCAGCCTGTCCCAGGCCCCTGGAAGTCCTGCGAGGGGCAGTGACTTTCCCTGGCAGACCAGGACCAGAGCGTG
The DNA here is from genome assembly GCA_023101885.1 of Typhlomys cinereus. Lineage (NCBI taxonomy): Eukaryota > Metazoa > Chordata > Mammalia > Rodentia > Platacanthomyidae > Typhlomys > Typhlomys cinereus. Next base: position 1,063,280 of record JALPQD010000510.1, read on the forward strand.
TGAACTAGCTCGTTTCCGTGCTCAGACAGAGACACAGGGGCTCTTAGGATGAAGGCTTTGCTGCAGACCCACTGCCATGAGTTCTGTGATTCAACATTAACTTAAACCAAACAGACTCCCCTGCCTTGCATGGCTCAGAGCCACGCTGCCCGTTGTGGTGTGCTGCCCAAGACACCCTGCCTGCGACTTCCAAGTGGACCGAGCATCCTGCCTTGTCCCCAAATTCCAGTACTGACCCAGGCTGGGGTCATCCCTGCCCAGCTCTGGCCTCTTCTTCAGAAACGCATCCATTTCTGTCTGCAAACCCCAAATTACCACTTTCCCCCAAAGTAGCCCTTGGAATTTTGTCTCCCAGATAATGTTAACACCACCCATAATGGTCCCCTGGAGACCATTTATGCAAATCAACACGTTTACCAAGTGACCTGGAGATGGAGGTGCTGCAGGAGCTAGTGGGGGCCGCTGTGGCAGCCTGTGGTCTGAGCGGTGATTCGGATCACGATTACACGCAGGTGGCCTGAGAGACACGCCACAGGGGCCAGGGCTGCTGAGACCGTCAGTATCTTTGGGCAATGACAGAGCCTAGCTGTCTCTTTCCTCGACAGGACTGGCCTCACAAGGCATCATGGGGGGGGGGTCCTGTGGCCTTCCTTCCCCCCTTCACAGCATGTTCTGGGATCCAGCTACGGGCCAGATCCCCCTTCACAGAACACAGAGGGAGAAGACCTAATCCTGTGACATCACACCATGGAGGGGTCAGGCTGAAGAGCTGTGGGAGCTAGGGAGCAGATCCGAGACCCAGGGGGGAGCATGGATTGCTGTGTGTTTGAACCAGAAGGCGCCGGTGAGTGCCTATCGCCTGCTCAGTGGCAGGAAAGAAGAGGAGGAGATGGAGGGGTGGTGGGAAGGCAGCAGGAGTCCGTCCTCAAAGCCACTGGTGGGCCTGACCAGGATACTCCCCACGCGTCTGGGGCCGAGCTGTGCTCTTGGGTGGGGGGAGCAGCAGAGGGCTCCTGGCAGAAGGCGTGATGTGGGGGCCAGGGTGTAAGGAGGACAGAGCAGCTGGCCCTGGGCCCCAGGACACGTGGAGGATGGTGATTTCAAGCGCACTCACTCCAAAGAGAGCAAGAAAAATGCGTGACCACATCCCACAGACACGGTTCAGGTCATGCTGACTGATGTGATCCAACATGGAAGTGGTCACGGAATAAAAGTCAGAAATCAACACGTTTACCAAATACACTGGACAAAAACAGTCAGAAGCCATATTTACCAAATGCGCTGGACTTGAAGAAAGTCATAAATCACTAGACAAGAGAGTCAGAAACCCACACATCGCCACGTACACCGGGCGTTGGATACAGGCAGGAAGCTCTCTGCCGTAGGCTTCCAGGGCTGTGACCGTCTTGGCTTCGGGCTGGTGGAAGCTAAAGAACTGCTCAGCTGCATCCCAAGCGGCTCACCTGACAGTCACAAGATGTTAGGTCAAGCGCAAGATAGTTGACAACGTTTCAGCCCTTCCATAAGGTAAGTTCCAGTGGACCGGCCTGCAGACTTGTGGCCAAAGCTATGGTTTTGTGTCCCCACCCCCATCCCAGGGAGGTTCAGGTGTCACAGAGGAGAGAGAGGGTACTGCACGCCATCCACAGGGATGTCAGCGGGCAGAATCCACAGCATCAGGCCAGGTGCAGGCCACACCGTGGGGAAGCCATGAGGCCGCAGGAAGGTCGGAGCCGGCGCAGAAGTGGGAGGGCGTGGGAATGAGAAAGCTTGAGTCTCTCGGGACGGAGTCTTACCCAGCCAGGCCTTCAGTGCAGGGCATGCTGGGACTCGTGCCTGTGGCATCCGGGGGTCCTTAACCACACACCGGACCATGCCCTATGCTCCCTGCAACTTCTGCAGACCCAGGTTCTGTCGGCCGCCAAACGGAACTGTTGTCGGATGGGTCCCCAGAATGGGGCAGTTTATCTGATGATGTCAGAGCCCAGGATTCGACCTTAAGCAGCACTGAGAGCGGGAGGTGAGGAGCGGTCGGTTCTGGCCCCGGTTTGGAACACATTGTACAAACTCCCTACTGGGGGGCCAGGTAGAACTCCACTGCGGCAGCAGGGGTGGGGGCACGCGTGTGGGGGCACAGCTGAGTGACAAGAACGACCAGACCCAGAATCAGGGGAGCCTGGATCCCCGACTCTTTCCAGAACGGACAGGACCCCAGTGTCCCCTGGACAGGCGCACGTGTGTCTGAGCTCACGGCCTAGCCCAGCGTCAAGCGCAGCCTCCCACCCCCACCCCACCACGGCTGCTGAGCCCCAGAAGACAGAGAGTGGATGGACCCTGAACTCCCACGTCTATCCAGCTAGTTCCTCAAGGGTCCTGAGTACGGGCCTGTCAGGAGGGGGGCTTCTTCCCCTGTGCTTGGCTCAAGTGTGAGCTGACCCCACGGGCTCAAGTGAGCTGACCCCTGACCCCACAGCTCAAGTAAGCTGACCCCACGGGCTCAAGTGAGCTGACCTCTGACCCTACAGGCTCAAGTGAGCTGACCCCTGACCCCACAGCTCAAGTGTGAGCTGACCCCTGACCCCACAGCTCAGTGTGAGCTGACCCCTGACCCCACAGCTCAGTGTGAGCTGACCCCACGGGCTCAAGTGAGCTGACCCCTGACCCCACAGCTCAAGTGTGAGCTGACCCCTGACCCCACAGCTCAAGTGTGAGCTGACCCCTGACCCCACGGGCTCAAGTGAGCTGACCCCTGACCCCACAGCTCAAGTGTGAGCTGATCCCTGACCCCACAGGCTCAAGTGGTCTGACCCCTGACCCCACAGCTCAAGTAAGCTGACCCCTGACTCCACAGGCTCAAGTGAGCTGACCCCTGACCCCACGGGCTCAAGTGAGCTGACCCCTGACCCACAGCTCAAGTGTGAGTTGATCCCTGACCCCACAGGTGTGAGCTGACCCCTGACCCCACAGGCTCAAGTGAGCTGACCCCTGACCCCACAGGCTAAGTGAGTTGACCCCTGACCCCACAGGCTCAAGTGAGCTGACCCCTGACTCAAGTGAGCTGACCCCTGACCCCACAGGTGTGAGCTGACCCCTGACCCCACAGCTCAAGTGAGCTGACCCCTGACCCCACAGGTGTGAGCTGACCCCTGACCCCACAGCTCAAGTGAGCTGACCCCTGACCCCACAGGCTCACGTGTCCAAAAACTTGATCCTGGGCTTGTGGAGCTGTTTGAGTTGCGGCACATGCAAGAACAGAAATCTCTCTGAGGGAAGCACGTCACCGGGAGGCGGCCCTGAGGGTTGTAGCCCCGCCCCTACCAGCCCCTCCAGCCCCGCCTCCTGTTGGGTCATGTGACACGAACCTACTAGAGGCTGTTATGCCTTAGCTGTGCAATTACCGCCGCAACAACAAACTCAGTTCCCTCTGGGACACAAGTCTCCCTTGAAGTACCGGGGTAGGAGCATGTTCTCTCGGCAACAGAGAAGAGCCAAAGCACCTGCTCAGAGCAGGGGCGCCCTCCGAGCACCCATGGGTGAGCTGCAGCTGGCTGAGGACCCTACTGCCCCCCACATGACGTCCCATGTGGGGGCACTCTCTGGAAAGTGACAGGGTCCAGAGACTCAGGAAAGCACTGAGGGTCACATGGGACTTGGGACAGGTGTGGCAAGAGGTTCATAGACACAGGCCTTGGGGACATTCAACTTGGTGGCAACGGGTGAACCCCCCTTGAGTCCTTCCTACTGTCTAGCTTCTCCTCTCCCCTCTTCCCATATCTTTGTCTGTCCAGAATGTCCCCAAATCCCGCCCCAGTGACTCAGCCAGCTTGCATGGAGGGCAGGCTCAGCTGCCTCACAGACGCCACCCCCCACCCGGGCCTCTCTTGACAGTGAAGCTCTTGTTGAACTGCTGACTGAAGTACCGGACAGAAGCACTCAGGGCGGAGAGGTTCACGGTTTAGGACCATGCTGTCCATGATGGTGGGTAAGGCACGCCCATGCTGTCCATGATGGTGGGTAAGGCACGCCCATGCTGTCCATGATGGTGGGTAAGGCACGCCCATGCTGTCCATGATGGTGGGTAAGGCACGCCCATGCTGTCCATGATGGTGGGTAAGGCACGCCGGCGTGCGCAGCGGAGGCACCAGGAAGCTCCGCTCACACAGCCAGAGGCAGGGCAGGCTGGAACAGGGGGAGGAAAAAATCCAGAAGGCCTGCCCCTCAGGGAACAAGGCCCCAGCTAGGCCACGCCTCCCAAAGTTCTCCCAAAGCAGGACCAGCAGCCGGGGACCCAGCTCAAAACACACCAGCCTGGGAAGAACACGTCACATTCAGTCCACGATGACCATGAAGCATGCCTGTCTTCACGCACATGAGCACACACAGGTACACGCGTGCGCAGGCACATGAGCACACAGGTACACGCATGCTCACACACATGAGCACACAGGTACACACATGCTCACACACATGAGCACACACAGGTACACGCATGTTCACACACATGAGCACACACAGGTACACGCATGCTCACACACATGAGCACACAGGTACACGCATGCTCACACACATGAGCACACAGGTACACGCATGCTCACACACATGAGCACACAGGTACACGCATGCTCACACACATGAGCACACAGGTACACGCATGCTCACACACATGAGCACACACAGGTACACGCATGCTCACACACATGAGCACACACAGGTACACGCATGCTCACACACATGAGCACACACAGGTACACGCATGCTCACACACATGAGCACACAGGTACACACATGCTCACACACATGAGCACACAGGTACACACATGCACAGGCAAACACACGTTACATGCACACAGAAGATAAACGCACATGCACAGGTACACGCACAGGCACACATAGATACACACACAGACATATGCACACACAAGCACCTGCAACAGGCACACACACATGCCATCCTGCACATAGGCACATAAAAGGTACATACACAGGTACACACGTCCACACACATACCACACATGCACACACAAAATGTATACATATACAGCACACACACCAAACACACATGCACACACACAGATAAAAATATACAGGCACACGTATGCACACAGTTACATACACACAAGTACAAGCACAGGTACATGTACCTATATACATGGGCACACAGGCATATCATACACAGGTATCCGCACACATACAGGCACACCCAGACCCACACATGCACACCACACAAGCACACACATACTGCACATGCACACAGTGCATACACGTACACAGGTGCACGCACAGATACATATATACAGGCACACACAGACACACATGCACACCACACAAGCACACACATACTACACATGCACACAGTGCATACACGTACACAGGTGCACGCACAGATACATATATACAGGCACACACAGACACATACGCACAGGGTGCATACACTACACACAAACTCACTTGCTTACCAGCTGACTCCCCTCATAGACCTGTTGGGGAGCAAACCCAGACAGCGGGGCTCCCCTCTCCAGGCTCAGCTCTGTTTTGTTTGAAGAGGGTGCCACTCTCACAAAGCCTCCAGTAAGAAAATTACCCCAATTGTGGCATCAAAGGCAGTTTCTGAAAAGGAAGCTCTCGCCTGTCCCCTGAGCGGCCCTGGGCTCAGACGCTTTGGTTTTCAGGAAGCTGCTGAGGCCGGTGCGGGGCTGCAGCTGTGCATGGCCCTTGCTTGTTTGCACGCCAGGGTCAGCATCATTGTTGGCAAAACCAGAATTTCTTTAGACATCTATTAGAAATGTGAAGTAAGTTCCCGGAAGCCTCCCAGCTGAGAAGTACGCATCACCATGGCTTCCGGAAGGATCCGATTGATTCAGAGCGGGCGAGGTGACGCGTAATTAAATTAGCCCTGTGGAGCCATCCTGAGGACGGCCGAGGCATGCGCCTGTGCAGATGACATGTCGATATTCTAATGACCTTCCTTGGAATATACTGCTGTGCTCGCTCCTTGGGCCAAGTCCTGAGCCACTTCTGTCCCTCTGGAAGACGGGCAGGAGTTTCAGCTCCAGCTACGGGGCCCACGCCCACCGCAGTGGGATTAGAGCACAGGGAGCGGGGCGCAGGGAGCGGGGCGCAGGGAGCGGTTCGTAGGCCCCTTTCAGTGGCGGGACATTCAATACTTTTACCAGCTCACTTACCTGGAAAATCGCTGGCACGAAAGCAGGTTGTGTGCAGCTCGCCACGTCCACAGGCCCGGTGGGAGGAACGCGAGCCGACTCCGCACTGACTGGTCCAGAGGCCGGGGTGTGCGGGGCGAAGCCCCTCATGAGATCAAGGTCTAGAAAAGCCAAGAGAGGACTTGGGGTCCAGCTGGGAGCAGAACCATCTTCTCCGTCCGCTGGGAGGGTAGAGATGGGAAGACAAGAGACAATGCTAGCATCACTCTGTGCCCACCCCGTGCCCACCCTGTACCCACAGGCTGCCACACAGAAGTCTATGCCAACCACACCTTGGAAGCCAGGGTGGAGTTCACAGCCACACCGAGGCCTGCCCCAGGAGCGTGGGGGAGCCTGCCAGAATCCCCAAGAGCCAGGACCCGGGTGCCCAGCCCGCCCCCAGGGTTCTGCTGAGTGCACCTCACGGCAAGACAGAAGCACGAGGAGCCAGTGCCCAAGAGCAGCCCCTGGCCTCGGGGGGCCGGGACACCCCTCACCTGCTGTGTGTTCCCACAAACCCCCCATCACCCTATGGCTCTCAGCTAACAGCCCACTCAGGATCCGCCATCTTTATTAGCATTTGTACCTTTCCTTTTCGCCATTGCCCCGCTAGGAGTTCTGACATCGCACCACGGGGTCCTTGTCTGAGGCCTGCCTTCGTGGGACCCCTGGAGTGGGGCGCCAGCGTCACAGAACCATGGAAATCCGCAGTTTGGGCTGGGGAGATGGTTCTGGGAGTAAAGGCCTTGCCGGAGGAAACACCCCCATTGCCAGCGTTCCCTGGGGGGCAGGCGGGCAGGTGTGAAGCCACTTAGAAACCTGGGGAGCTGGTTAGTTCCGACGCTGGCATGCTCAGGTAAAAGCCCAGACCAGCTAAGTCTCATGAGTGCACACATCTGGAGCCAGGCGGCTCTGAGCCGCAGGGGCTGACCTCTGTATTGCAGGAGGTAGCCGGCTGACTCTGGGCTGTGGGTTATAGGGCTGGATTCCACATTGCAGGAGATAAGCAGGTTACTCAGCGAGGGGGGACTGAGAGCAAGCATCCCAGCTAGACGTACCCCAAAGCTATGTGCAGCAGGCTCCACATCACCTTCTCTGCCTGGTCTCAAAAGGCCCCCTTTTCTCCTCTCCTCCACAGCACGGGGAAAATGGACTCAAGCTCTTGCCCAGTACGCCTTGAGTGACATGCAAGAGCAGAGCTCTGCCTTCAGAGGACACGTGCCCTGGTCAGCCACGGGGCAGGAGCTTGCTTGGACACCTTCATATGAGGGGCAGCAGGGTTGACAGCTCACAGAACCAGACAGACAGGCAGCGAGGGCGTAGCCGCTTCCTCCGGGATGAACACTTGACTGCACGCGCAAGGCTCAGGACGTAAACAAAACTCACCAGCCTAAGTAAAGACAGGAGACCCACAGGTCGCTTTTCAAGATGGCAGAAGAGGTGGGAGTGTCTGTAGAGGACCTGAGCAAGTCTTCTGGGAGCTCCCGGGTCGCAGTGCCTACAGCTTGTCACCCCCAGCTTTCCAGGGTCACCCCTGCTCTTATAAGGAAGCCCCTCCCCGACAATCTGTGAACCATCCCAAACTACTCAGTGGTTCCCCAAGTGGGACTTTAGTGGAGTCATTCTTCGGTCCATCATTGGTGCCCTGTCTGGGGTGAGCAGACATGTGGCATGGCTCCCAGGGGACAGCTGTGACACCCTGGCACTCAGAGGACCTCTTCAGCATGTCTGCAGCTCGCCAGTCAGCTCTCCTAATGGTCTTTTGTGATGACGTCATGAGTGGATTTGTCTTCAATTATATTCCCTGAAAGTTAAGGCAGTAATTCCAGGAACTCCGAAACCTGTCCTTAGCAACAAGGGGCAGCCCTGAGCCTGGGCACAGGACGCAGGGGCACACAGTACTCCACCGGGACGCAGGGGCTCACAGTACTCCACCGGACAGAGGGGCTCACAGTACTCCACCGGACGGAGGGGCTCACAGTACTCCACCGGGACGCAGGGGCTCACAGTGCTCCACCAGGACACAGGAGCACACAGTACTCCACCGGGACACAGGAGCTCACAGTACTCCACCGGGCAGAAGGACTCACAGTACTCCACCGGGACACAGGGGCTCACAGTGCTCCACCGGGACACAGGGGCACACAGTACTCCACCGGGACACAGGAGCTCACAGTACTCCACCGGGCAGAGGGACTCACAGTACTCCACCGGGACGGAGGGGCTCACAGTACTCCACCGGGACACAGGAGCTCACAGTACTCCACCAGGCAGAGGGACTCACAGTACTCCACCGGGACGGAGGGGCTCACAGTACTCCACCGGGACGGAGGGGCTCACAGTACTCCACCGGGACACAGGAGCTCACAGTGCTCCACCGGGACACAGGAGCTCACAGTGCTCCACCAGACAGAGGGACTCACAGTACTCCACCGGGACGGAGGGGCTCACAGTACTCCACCGGGACGCAAGGGCTCACAGTACTCCACCGGGACGGAGGGGCTCACAGTCATTACCCGCCCAGGGCAGAGGGCCACACAGTCATTACCCGCCCAGGGCAGAGGGGCTCACAGTCATTACCCGCCCAGGGCAGAGGGCCACACAGTCATTACCTGCCCAGGACAGAGGGGCACAGTCATTACCCGCCCAGGGCAGAGGGGCTCACAGTCATTACCCGCCCAGGACAGAGGGGCTCACAGTCATTATCTGCCCAGGACAGAGGGGCTCACAGTCATTATCCACTCAGGACAGAGGGGCACAATCATTATCCGCCCAGGGCAGAGGGCCACACAGTCATTACCTGCCCAGGACAGAGGGGCTCACAGTCATTACCTGCCCAGGACAGAGGGGCTCACAGTCATTATCTGCCCAGGACAGAGGGGCTCACAGTCATTATCCGCCCAGGACAGAGGGCCACACAGTCATTATCCGCCCAGGACAGAGGGGCTCACAGTCATTACCCGCCCAGGGCAGAGGGCCACACAGTCATTACCCGCCCAGGACAGAGGGGCTCACAGTCATTACCCGCCCAGGGCAGAGGGCCACACAGTCATTACCCGCCCAGGGCAGAGGGCCACACAGTCATTACCCGCCCAGGACAGAGGGCCACACAGTCATTACCCGCCCAGGACAGAGGGGCTCACAGTCATTACCCGCCCAGGGCAGAGGGCCACACATAGTATTTACTTGGCTGCCCTCTTATTGCTCAACACTTGGCACTACCCTGCCTTTTCATTTAAAAGTACTCTGGGGGTTGGAGAGATGGCTCAGGGGTTAAGCCTCTGCCTTGTAAACAGAAGGTCATGAATTCGGATCCTGAGGCCATGTACAAACGCTGGGCAGAAATTGTGATGACCTGTATATCCAGTCCTGGAAGGCAGAGTCTGGGAAACTCTAGAGCAAAGTAAATAGGAGGTATAAGTAATCCAGGGTGATTCTCAAAGTCACCCTTGGGCCTCCACAGGGACACACAGTGCCCTCTGATACACACACACACACACAAAAATAATTTTTAAAATTAAAAAATGCTGTGACTAACATCATTTTTAAATTGTTCCTTTAAGGGCTAGAGATGTGGCTGAGGGGTTAAGCCTCTGCCTTGCATGCAGAAGGTCTTGAGTTCGGATCCTAGACCCCATGTATAGATGCCGGGCAGACAGAAGCGGGGGCGGCCTGTGTTTCTGGTCCTAGTAGGGCGGAGCCTGTGAATCCCAGGGCAGAGTAAACAAGGAGGAGGCGGTCTATGGTGGTTCCCGAATTTGCCCGTGGTTCTACACACACGCGTGCACGTACGCGTGCACACGCACACACACACACACACACACACACACACGGAAATCTTTCCCAGCAGCCCCTTGCCCTGTGACTCAGGCGAATCTTGCCCACCTCAGAGCCCTGGGCAGACGCAAGCTTGGGGTAGCTCTGGAGGGTGGCAAGTGTCTGCCGCACGGCTTTCAGCATTCAGAGCAGAACCATTTCACAATTAAATAAAATTTAATTTTTGGCTCACATGGTAAAGGATTATATCAGATTTCTAACTCCATGGAAAAGCAGAGAGAACTTAATAGCAAATACCACCATTATCCTCAGACACAGAACAGTGATTAAATTATCAGGAGACTGCTCCTCCCAAAACTATTTCTTTAATTAGCTAAAGCTGGCAGTATATGTTAATATTTCCAGAGGTATTTGCATACATAGCAATGGACTAACCAGATATTAGCTAAAATATAATTTTTCTATTATTATGTTAGAAATATTTTAAGATTAAATCACATTATCATGTTTTTTCAATGATTATTGGAGTAGACACTTGATTTATTACCATAAATTCTCTAATTTAGGAGCTGTTAGACCTCTTGTTTTCCGTGACAAGAGCTTCGTGTTCCACTCAGAAAACGAACATGGCTGTTGCCATGGTGCATTTTTGATAATCCACAGTCCCAAGCTGTCATGGGTAGAGACAGCAGGTCACCGGAGATGTAGGAGGCACCGGGGCCGAGGCTTGATGCCGCCCCTGGGAACACAGCAGGGGCTGGCGGGAGTCGGAATGGTCCTGCAAGAGCCCGCGGACACCGGAATAGAGAGCTGTGGGCATCGGAACCGAACCACGGCCCAGCACGTGTGGACATCGGGCTGCACCACGCCTCGTGCGCCATGACCTCAGCTCCATGCCATGCGGTGGTTGCCACGATGGTCAATGAGAAACAAGCCCTCCGGGCATTGTGTTTAAGACTCATCCAACAGGGGTTAGTTGTGGGAGGACCACCCTGAACATGATTGGCACCATCTCCCGGGCTGGGGTCCCGGACCACATAGACAGAAGGGGGCTGAGCAATCTCCACTGTTGCTTGCCAGCTGCAGGTTCCATTTGACCAGCTGCCTTTGTCGCCATGACCCCGCAGCGTGGTGGACAGTGCTCTGCGAGCCACACACCCTCCTCCCTGGTGCGCTTTGTCCGGCGTATGTTCACAGCAATGAGGACGTAACTGATGTGGCACGTGACCACATGGGGCTCAGAGAAGACAGATCCTTAACCTGGAAGGCCTGGGCCAAGACCCGAGGCCGAACCCCGTGTCTGCACAGCTGACCTGGACCCGAGGCTGAACTCCTGTGTCTGCACAGCTGACCTGGGACCCGAGGCCGAACCCCGTGTCTGCAGATGCTGACCTGGGACCCGAGGCCGAACCCCGTGTCTGCAGACACTGACCTGGGACCCGAGGCTGAACCCCGTGTCTGCAGATGCTGACCGGGGACCCGGCAACTGTCCCTGTCCCACAGGACTGTCCCGGCAAAGAAGCCACTACAGCCACGCCGCAGCTGGTCTCCGCTGCATGTCCTTCAGGAGGACGCTTGCAAGGCAGCGTCCACTTGCCCGGCTCCTGAAGGCAGGCGCCCCTCCCCCCCCAGACCGCAGAAGTACTTGAGGAATTAGAATGCGGTGATTCAAATTGCCATCTATCCAAATCAGGAGAACAGAAAGAGATGTAATATTCATATTCGGCTCGTCATCCTAATTAATTTGTCCGTATTATTTCAGGAGTTCAAAAAAACCAGGGCAGTCATCAGAGAAAAGGGATTGTAAACATCCTTCTAATTACCTCCCTGCGCCGGGCACTGGCGGGCCTCCAGGACACGGACTCAGGACGCCAGGGAGGGCGCTCTGGAGCGGTGCTCGGGACAGACAGCGTGGACGTTACGTCAGGAGACTGTCCTAGCCATCCACTCAGCCGCGTGGCGCCCACACACAGACGCCCACTGCGGGCGGAGTCTTGTCTCTAAGGCAGCACCCAGACTGCTTCTGCCGATTTGCCACGCGCAGATTTTCCTTGGTGAGGTGTGAGTTAGTATCTTTGGGTCTCTTTTAATTGGTTGATTCTTTACTTATTGAATTTTCAGTTTTTAATATATTTTGGATACATTCTTTGTCAGATATTTTTTATGAAAAATTGAGTCTTCTTAATATTTTATTTGACTGGTGTGTGCACATATTTGTGTGTATATGCTGTGTGTATGCGTGTGCTCGTGTGTGCACATGTGCTCGTGTGTGCGTGTGCTCGTGTGCGCATGTGCTTGTGGAGGCAAGAGATTGGCGCCTGGTGTCTTCGTCCCATTCTCTGCCCTGTTCTTTGAGAGAGGGTCCCTCATCTCTCACTGAGCCTGTTCTTTGAGAGAGGGTCCCTCATCTCTCACTGAGCCTGTTCTTTGAGAGAGGGTCCCTCATCTCTCACTGAGCCTGTTCTTTGAGAGAGGGTCCCTCATCTCTCACTGAGCCTGTTCTTTGAGAGAGGGTCTCTCACTGAGCTGAGCTCACTGACTCACACTACGAGCCTGGTGTTCTCCCTTCCCCACCTCCCCACTGGGATCACAACGCCACAGTGCCCGCTCTTTCCACAGGTGCCAGGGACCACTCAAGCCACCGTACCCACCAAGCATCACCCCAGCCCTGTCTTGATCTTTGGCTCTTGGCAGCTGCAGGACTGGCACTTTGGAATTCATTCCACTTTTGGTTCAATGAGCTTCTTGGAAGTTTGAATCAAATATTTCATTAAATTCGGGAGATTTTCAGTCATGGTTTCCTCTCTCTCCTCACTTTTCTCTCTTCTCCTTCTGGAGCTCCTCAGTGTTCACACATGCCACGTGGCATGAGCTCCTACATGTACACATGGTCACATGGCATGAGCTCCTACAGTATACACGCAGGTCATATGGCATGAACTCCTGCAATGTACACGCAAGTCATGTGACATGAACTCCTGCAGTGTACACTCGGGTCACATGGCATGAACTTCTGCAGTGTACACATGGTCATGTGGCATGAACTCCTGCAATGTACACGCAAGTCACTGACATGAACTCCTGCAGTATACACATGGTCTCATGGTATGAAGCTCCTGCAGTATACACATGGGTCATGTAATGTGAAGCTCCTAGAGTGTACATGCAGATTATGTGATGTGAGGTCATGCGATGTGGGCTCCTCAGCATGCATGGGTCACATCGCATGGAGCTCCTCAGTGTACACACAGGTCATGTGATGTGGGACTCCTCAGTGTACGTGGGTCACAGGCATGGAGCTCCTCAGTGTGCATGGGGTCACACGGCATGGAGCTCCTCAGTGTGCATGGGTCACAGGCATGGAGCTCCTCAGTGTGCACGCAGGTCACATGGCATGGAGCTCCTCAGTGTACACGCAGGTCACATGGCATGGAGCTCCTCAGTGTGCACGCAGGTCACACGGCATGGAGCTCCTCAGTGTGCACGCAGGTCACATGGCATGGAGCTCCTCAGTGTACGTGGGTCACACGGCATGGAGCTCCTCAGTGTGCATGGGTCACACGGCATGGAGCTCCTCAGTGTACACGCAGGTCACATGGCATGGAGCTCCTCAGTGTACATGGGTCACAGGCATGGAGCTCCTCAGTGTGCACGCAGGTCACACGGCATGGAGCTCCTCAGTGTGCATGGGTCACACGGCATGGAGCTCCTCAGTGTACACGCAGGTCACATGGCATGGAGCTCCTCAGTGTACGCAGGTCACATGGCATGGAGCTCCTCAGTGTGCATGGGTCACATGGCATGGAGCTCCTCAGTGTGCATGGGTCACATGGCATGCAGCTCCTCAGTGTGCATGGGTCACATGGCATGCAGCTCCTCAGTGTACGTGGGTCACTTGGCATGGAGCTCCTCAGTGTACACGCAGGTCACATGGCATGGAGCTCCTCAGTGTGCATGGGTCACACGGCATGGAGCTCCTCAGTGTACACGCAGGTCATGTGATGTGGGCTCCTCAGTGTACACTGGGGTCACACAGCGTGGTGCTCCTTTGTGCATTCCTGGGTCACGGTGTAGAATTCCTCGGGGTACGCAAAGATCATGTGGCATAGAGCTGCTGCCTTCCCTCTGATCACCCTGCAGGACCCCCCACTACCCAGAAGACAAAACCCTCTTCTGTGCCATGGCCCTTGGTCGTCTCTGGTGTTCTCTCCCTCCTTCCCTCCCCGTGCCGCACCCCATGGTGCCAGCACGAGGAGCCCGCACGCCCTCTTCGGTGGGCGCCCTGCTCCAGGCCCTCTGCCTACCACTTCCTTTTCCCAGACGCTTTCTTTGATTCTTCTCCACCAACCGGCACTCAAGGCCTGCCTCGGGGTCTTTCCAGAGACCACCAGGTCTGTCAATAAGGAAGCTCAGTAACTCCCACCCAGTCGGCATCGCGTTGCCAGAGTCCTGTCAAGGTGCTATGCTAACCTGAAGTAAATGGAGCACTCAGATTGTAAAGGACAGGTAATTACTGGCAAACGTGTGTGGCTGCACCCAGAGAAAGATGAAAGAAATTCATAATTAAAACTAAGAAGGCTCAACAAGGACCCTGCTCACGAGCCAAGCACAGAAACCAAGCTGAGCTACACACCAGCAACAGCTAATTAGAAGATGCACTGTATGAAAGTGCCCAGTCATAATGACGCAGGGAAAAAGCTAGAAGTATGTGAGATTTGCCCAGGATACTCGTGGGCTCATTCGAGGACGTGAAGAGGCGACTGGGGAGCCACGATGCAAGGAAGCGCTGCGGGTTCTCGGGGTGGAAGACTGCAACCAGAACACACATGGAGGACTAAGGCAGAGTTTATTAGAGGAGAGGAAGAACGAACTCACGGACTTTGAATCTCTGAGGGGCGGGCTAGCGAGCCATCTGATGGCTGCTCCGTAATGCTGCGTTCTTGTGTCGGGGATTGAAGTAGGAGCGGCATAAGAGGATGAGAGAACTCACCTGGACTCCAGACATGGAGTCCCATGAAGGGAAAGGAAGCCAAGAACTCACAGACATGGAGTCTGTGAGGAGCCAATGAGAGAAAGCCAGGAAAGGAACTCATGGGGTCCCGTGAGGGGCAAAGGGAGCCCAAGACAGACGGTGCCAGGGTCAGGGGTATTATAGGCTTTGGCAGGCCTGGGGAAAGTGGTTTTGTTCTCATTGGTTAGCTCTAGTTTCTGCAAACTTGACTGGAGCTTTTGGTCCTCTACATCTCATGGGTCTGTTCTTACTGGGCCCAGCCCAGCTGATCTCCTAGCTGACTGGGGGTGGGGGTAGAGCTTATCTGTAATGGAGAGCTCATCTCTCCATCCTTCCACAAACAGAGGATTGGGGAAGCTGAGACAACCTCTGAAGGATTACAGTCAGGTCCTCCCGATCCGTAGGGGATGTTCTTTCAGGATTGTCCCAACAATAGTGATGTCAAGACCTTAAGGGCTTTGCCAGCAGGCTGCCCTAAGGTTGCCTAAGGACAGGGGACCCAGGCACACAGAGGTGCCAAGCTGATCTATCAAGTTAAAGCAGTTCCAATCAAAATCCCAAGAGGTTATTTTTGTAGAACTTGCAAAACCTGTTCTAAAATTCTATGAACATGTTACCCCATTAACATGAACAGCTTTTATGTTTATATGTCAGTTAAAAATAAGCTTAACTTAGAAAATAAAATTTATGCTAAAATATGAAGCTCCAGGCGGGTGGGAGAATCTGCAGGACAGTGAGGAGTGGATCGCCCTTCAGACACATGGCTACCTGGAGCGCCGGCGCACGGTGGTCCAGGCCAGACACCAGGTCCAAAGGGAGATGCACGGGCCAGACACGCGTCCACACGCAGGACGCTGTTACAGGCAGCACGGTCCACGGACGAGCCAGCCGCTCAGCTCCGCATCACCGGAGTCACAGACTCCAGGTCACAACCAGAGCAGCCCGTGAGCTCCAAGCAGATCTCAGGCTCCTATCCAAAATCCAAGTGGGAAAAAAAGATGGAGAGAATGTTCTAGAGACCGATAGGAAAAGGGGAGAAAATTCACATGCTCGAAGGGAAAGATTCACAAATACAACTTCATCAAAATTTCAGTCCCTGGTCACAGGAGTATATACCACAAACAAATGCAAATAGTCAAAAAGGTCTGTCATGTAGCCTAGGAATGATGTTTTCTAGAGAAGTTTGGATTTCCATGCAACCCAGTCAGGAAAGAGCCAGTGGCAAAGGGCAGGAAGCTGTGGAGAGGCTGTGCCCAAGGATGGTGGGGACCTGCAGGGCAGCAGCACATGCCAGCCATGGGAATGCAAGGGGGGTTGGCATCACCATCACCCACCTGTAAGGACTAAGGCAGTAGAATGGAGAGTCACTCCAGGGGATTTACTATTGTAGAGCGCTCCCCTCTGCAGAGCGCTCCCCTCTGCAGGGCGCTCCCCTCTAGAGGACCCTCCCCCCTGCAGGACCCTCCCCTCTGCAGGACCCTCCCCTCTGCAGGACCCTCCCCTCTGCAGTCTCCAGACAAAGGCTAGAGGGAGGATGGTCCTTCCATGCTGTGACCTCAGAAGCCACACATACATGTCACTGTGCTCTGCTGGCTGGAAGGTTGACACTAAGTCTGACCTACAGTTAAGGGCACTGAGCCAGGCTCGGCCTTTGACAGAAGACCTCTCCATGAGCTTGTGAGCACAGTGTAAGACGAGCACACAGCGGGCCTGCCTCCACCCAGGAGGAGGAGGAGACATTAAGTAGGCCCCAAAGAAGAGGCACCAAACTGTCTAATGTTGTGGCGCTCCCTGGCCCTTCATGATACCAGGTCCCTGCTTCAGATCCCTGCAGTAATCCCACTGGCAGGTTTTAATCACCTAGTCTAGGAGCAAAAAAAGGAGCGTGTTGCAAAAGATTTTGCAAAATGGAGCAGGCACAAGACCTACCACGTTAGACACTGAATGACTGTTCTTTTCCTGAGACATATGTTAAGCTAGTACCTCATTAATCTCCCTTCTGCTCTGACTGCTGCAACCTGGCTACTAAATCTTTTAAGTCAGGGAGTCATTACTCTTTCATAATCTTGGAGCATTCATGGTCCTCAAAGCAGTCAAAAGAGGCGGCCCTGAGAGGGCGGGGCCAACAGCGCGCACCCAAGAGCCCCAGTGGGTGCCGGGGGCAGACAGGGAGAAGCACACGTAGGGCCTTTCTTTAAAATGACGCTTCCTGCGGTTGTCTGGAGGCTGCAGAGCAATAAGCACTGGCTGACGGACACCTGGAGAAAGCAAAGCCCCGCCCCCGAGCCGCGCAGGAAGGAGCCTGGCGACATCTCACCAGCCTGCTGGCTGGTCCGGGATGGCCAGCTCTGGCTGCTGGCGCAGGCTAGCCCACCTGTGCCCACACTAGCCCACCTGTGCCCGTTGCGCTGCTTTCCCCAATGTGCCCAGGCAGACCCTCCGCATGCTTCACTTCTTTACCCTGAGCCTCTGGGCTCCAAGGGGGGCAGCCACCTGCCCAGCTCCCAGCACCTGGACATGCTCCCTGCATTTCCCAGTCCCAAGCTGCCTCTGTGGGTCCCTACAGTGAAGGCGAAGGCTTCTAGACAGAGGAACATCCCCCCTCCCTGGGGTGTCTTGTCAGAGCTTCTGCATGGCTTTGAACATTGGCAGGCAGCTAACCTACAGATAGCCAGAATACTGCTTAGCCCATTTCCTATTATTGAGCAGTTAATTGTTTCCAATCTTTCACTGTTACAGTCTTTTAATTAGCGTCTTGTTCATTCCCGGAGCCAGCCTGCTGGTCAGAGAGGTCCTGCTTCCTCAGCCCTGGACACTGATGAGCTGGCCGCCCAGCTATGTTCACGGTGTCCCGGCCTCCCGCCAACCCTGGGTCTCATTTGTCCCGGCGGGTTCACTGCATTTCACCTCGGCCAGCTGGACTGCCCCGCAGCCGGGCACTGTCTCAGGAATGCAGACGTCCGCTGCAAGGGGCCGAGCTGTTGAGCCGCTGACCACGGTAAGTTCTCCGCTCCCTCCCCTCACCGCCCCACTCCGTGTCACGTACAATGGTCCCTGTCACGTACAATGGTCAAGAAGCACCCCCGCCTCGACAAGGTCCCCCAGACTCTGCAACACATCTGCACCTCCGTCAGCCTCCACCACTCGTCTCGGGTAGAAACTCAAGGTGCAGACAGAGCCTGGGTGCCAACTTAGGTGCCCGCTGTGGCCACGCCGGCCTCAGTGCCACTTCATCCCATCATCAGGGATAAAGGGTGGTTTCCCAGGAAACTGTGGTCAGACCTTGGGTCCCGTGAGACCAGCTAGAACTTGGGGGGATTTGCCGCATGAGAAGGAAAGCAAGGGCGAAGGCTGTGGATACCGACTCCAGCGCTCACAGCCAGTGAGGTCGACACAATTGGCGTTTATCCATATTCCAAGCTGCCTCAAATGGAATTCGGATAATGAACAAACGCTGATTAAAGTGTCCTTATGAATATTCATGGATCACCTGGACTTCATGCTAATTGTGTTCTTTCTCTAGCGGCTGACTCCGAAGAGCAGAGCCTCATCCCTTCTTTCTCCCAAGACCTGAGTTCAGCGCTGATTACAAAACAAAGGGAGAAACCGGGTTTGAAATTCTGCCAAGAAAAAATAAAAACAAGCTCTGGGGACCAACGCCTGTGCTTCGGGGACTCGTTTGACCTTTTAATTCGAAATGCGTTCCACCTTCAAAACCGACCCTAATTTAGCTTCTTCCTATAATAGAAATTATCCCACTGCAATGCACAAGGATTTGGTGTGTGGAGTGGGGGTTATTTCAATGGGCTGGAATTGGACTAGTGACAGAGTCCCTCCAGTGTTCTCGCGACTCTGCCCTGGACCCAGTGCCCAACGGGCACCAAACACCAGCAGGCGCCTACGTGCAGACAAGCCACATGTGAGTGCACCTGGCTTCCGTGGACTCCCCTCCACAGACACGCTTGCTCTAGGCATGCCCCCGTTCCAGAAGCTTCCCCTATGCCGGTGCAGCGTTGCACACTGTCTCCTGGAGGGCAGAGCAGGGGTCCTGGAGGCTGGCACGGCCCCTCGCCTGTCCTCCCTTTGGCTCAGTTTCTCTGGAAGGAGGGGGAGCAAGCAGCGAAGGAGCCGGGGTGACAATCACAGCCCCCGGCCCCGCCTTCCTCCACACACAGCTGCTACATGCCGGCCAGCCGCCAGGGCTGCACCTGCTGGAGACCAGAACATGCTTCCACGGCGTCCTCCCCAGCCCCGGCCGCAGCTTGGTCCCGCCTCTGCTCACTGGGTTCACTGTGTGGTGACCCGCACGCAAGATCTCGCTCTGTCCGCTCGGCACTCAGAGGGCCGTGGAGAGAAAAGGGCATTTGAGCCTCAGCAGACGGTCGTAATCATCCTCTGCCAACGTCTGACCCATCACAAATTTCTGATCCTCACCTCCGGGGGTGTTCCACATAGTGTGCCGCTCAGGTGCGTCAGGAGACAAGGAGACAAGAGGGTTTCTAGCTTGGATACTGTTCCCCGAAACTTGACTTCCATCATAAAACTACAAAGAGGCTGTAAGGAAAGCGTGCGATTAAAATACCACAGCAAATCTAAGTGCGTTGTCTCGATGTTAACTGAGCAAGGGCCTTTTCACTGAGAATAGTCAGATGCACACAGGTGGACCATTCAGGTTCAGAGACACACGTGCATGCACATATGCTAAAGGCTCGTGCGTGAGCATCCAGGGGGTGGCAAGTGCCACCCTGCCATCAAGCAAGGCCCTGTAAAATCTGAATGGCCTCCAAGATTCATACCCAGCCTCTGACTCAGCAATTTTTTTCTGTAAACAAATTACCAGATAAAACTTCCAAGTGCTCGGGATGCATAAACCCCGAAGCCATCGTAGTGTGACAGCTGCTGATGGTGTGTAAGTGGACCGTTGTGACTATATTGCAGTAAACTTTATTTGCAAAAGCAGGTAGTAGGAGGGTTTAGGGTCCTTGGTGCATGTTGATGCAGAGTCCACAGCAGCCAGAGGCTGGAATGAGCCAGTCGCCACCGTTTTAAGTGGGGGCACTGTTAGAATTCAGCAGGCTTGAAGGGGCTGAGAATGGATTCCCCTCATGGGCCCTGTCTCCCGTGTCCTCACATGAATCTCGCCAGTGAAACTGGAGGGTGGAGGGGGCGCAGCCTGGACTCCCCTCCTTAAGGTTTAAACAACACAGGACAGGGAGGAAGGAGGAGGCTGTGGGGCTTCGCTGAGGCCTGTTATGGGAGGCTCAGTCTTTATGACTCGGTTTTATTTCTCGTCCCTTCTTTTTCCTAGTACCTGATTTTCCCGTCAGGAGAATGGGATCCCAGTCCTACCCTTGGCCCCAGCTAGAGGCTTGGCTTCCAAGTTACCCAGAAAACACAAGTCTTCTGTCCAGTCAGAGGCTTCCTAGCAAAGAGCTCAACACCATCTGGACCCGTCAGTCACCTGGGGGGAGGGGGAAGTGCCCCTCACGGAAGATGTCTGAAGACGGGGCGCAAAGCTGGACCGGCACAGCCGTCTTCTCTCTCTCGCCCATGGTGGTCTCCATGTGCCTCTGCAATAAACCTTTCCTGCTTCTACGCTGTGCTCCGTGGGTCTCCTGTGGATTTCCTCAACAAACACCATGAGGGGAGGGGAGGAGAGAAGGGGGAGGGGAGAAGGGGAGGGGAGAGGAGGGGGAGGGGAGGGGAGGGGAGGGGAGAGGAGGGGAGGGGAGGGGACGGCAGGCCGGGGCGTGAGCGGGTAACACGGAGCGCATCCTCCCTGGCCCAGGCTCCACAGCAGGAGTGCGTATGGAGATACTTTCCCCGCAAGACTTTGCAAATACACCACGCGTGACTAGCACACACTTCCCTTGTAACATCGCAGGTGAACACGCGTGCACTTCCATCATGCAAGGCTAGCAGCCAAGAGCACAGCCCTCTGCAGAGAGGTACGCGCAGTGGTCATGCAAGGAACCTGGGAGCATTATCAGGAAACTTGGGGTGAGAGGAGGGCGAGTTGGAGCCAGGAGGGGTAGGACAGCAGCGTCCTGTCTGGGTTCTACGCACTGAATGAGGCCTATGGGATTTGACTCATTTTCCTTCAGTCCAGTCCATGTTCTTCCTCCCTTATTCCTCTCTGCCTCATGTGTTCCATGACTTGTTTTTAATTTCACGAGGGATGAGTAGGAATGAGGCCCAGCAGGAATCTAATCCTGAGGCAGGGGGTGGATGAAGGAGGAAGTAGGCAGGTCCCTGAGGGCACCAGAAAGGGTGGGGCCAACACCTAATTTCCTTGAGCCAAATCTCAGGTCTTCAACCCTCGGGGACAGCAGACCTGAATAACCCAGAGCTGGGACTTTATCAGTGATGGGGAGGGCCAGGAACCAAGGCTGGAGCTGTTCAGTCAGTGCCTTCGGGTTGGGGTAAGGTAACGTGCTTCCCAGGATGGCAGAGTTGAGGTCAGGCTATGCCCTGTGCCAAGTTCCTCCACGTGGTATAAACGGGGCTTTTCAGATGGGTCTTGCCTGAGAGGCACTTTCATGAGCAGCATTTGACTCTCTGTACGGGACGGACGCCTCGGCACCCGGGCACTCGCGGGACATGCGCTGTGTCAGAACCACTGACACCGCCGGGCCAATGAAAGGCGTGTCCCTAGAGCACAGCAGTGCCACACTGGAGTTGCCAAAGCAAACTGTGTGCGGAGGAGCACAGCGGTATTAAGGTCACAGTGGGGCGTCACAGGGGGTTCATCACGGCAGCGGGAGCAACGGAGGGGCACACTTCATACTTACCGTGGGCACAGAGACACGGGAATGAGCGTGCCTGCTGCGGGCTGTTCAGCCCCCTGCTCATGCCCTGCGGCCCAGGCCGTGGTGCCAGCTGCAAGGAGCCGGGCTTCCGACCTCGACTGAAGCCATCGAGACAGACCCTGACAGGTGTGCCCTTCTTAGCTAGAGAAACTCATTCAGAGGTGTCCAGAGACTTGCCCCTGGGTGTCAGGTTAAAAGACAAGACCAGCTGGGCTGGGGTTAAGCCTTGGTCTCACAAGCAAAAGGACCTGAGTTCAGATCCCTAGATCCCATGTGAATATGTCAGGTGGGAATGGCGGTGGCTTGCACTTGCAGCCCTGGAAGGCAGAGCCTGGGAAACCCCAGAGCAACGCAATAAAGAGGCAGAGCATGCAGGGTGATCCTGAAGTCACTCTTGGGTCTCCACAGGCAGACACGCTCAAGTACACTGATACACACACGCTCAGGTACACCCTGATACACACACACACGCTCAAGTACACCCTGATACACACACACTCAAGTACACTGATACACACACGCTCAGGTACACCCTGATACACACACACACGCTCAAGTACACTGATACACACACACTCAAGTACACTGATACACAGACGCTCAGGTACACCCTGATACACACACACAAGCTCAAGTACACTGATACACACACACTCAAGTACACTGATACACACACACTCAAGTACACTGATACACACACACTCAGGTACACTGATACACACACACTCAAGTACACTGATACACACACACTCAAGTACACTGATACACACACACTCAGGTACACTGATACACACACACTCAAGTACACTGATACACACACACTCAGGTACACCCTGATACACACACGCTCTGGTACACCTTGATACACACACGCTCAAGTACACTGATACACACACACTCAGGTACACTGATACACACACACTCAAGTACACTGATACACACACACTCAAGTACACTGATACACACACACTCAGGTACACTGATACACACACACTCAAGTACACTGATACACACACACTCAGGTACACCCTGATACACACACACTCAGGTACACCCTGATACACACACACACTCAGGTACACCCTGATGCACACACACTCAGGTACACCTTGATGCACACACACTCGGGTACACCTTGATACACACACACACACTCAGGTACACCCTGATACACACACACACTCAGGTACACCCTGATACACACGTGCACACACACACACACACACCACTTATGCCGTACTAAAGCTGAGTTTCCCAGGACTGAGAGAGCGCCCAGGAGAGAGGATCTTGGAGAACCAACAGAGAGACAGCCCCCCGGCCAACCCATGTCTCCGGCCCTGCTGGCCTCAAATTCCCTGTAGAGCCGAGGGTGACTTGAACACACCCCTCCTGTGCACACTCCCCCTTGTGTAACCACTCCCCCGTGTGGACACCCCCACCTGCCACCTGCACCTTCCACGGGCAATGAGTGAGGAAAGTGCGCCCTCTCTTACATCTGTCAGACACGCACATGCTCAGACCCTCAACCTACCTGCTCTCAGCTACTCTGCACAGAGGAGACGGCAGCACCCTTAGATATGGAGTCTGCAGAACTTCCTGTCTGTCCACTGCACTGTTCCTCTAACGAGTTAACTTTACATGCATTCCACTTTGCAGGACTTATAAAAGCATCTGCCCCGACCACAGCTGAGTTCCACCAGTTGCACGAGTGGAAGCACATTGGAGAGTGACAGGGAGTCGGGACTGTGCATCACCCACAAGTATGAAATCCCCGTGGGATGTCCACACAAACCCACACCTGAGCGCACACATGTGAGCATGCGATCACTCACAGCAGCCTTGCTTGTCACACGTGAATGCACACATGCGCATGCTCGCAATGTCTTGCTGATTCCATGCTAATGATCACATGTGAACTTGTGCATGCTCACAGCGGCCTGCTAACATCTGGCAGCCTGGAAGCAGCAGAGGTGGCCTTCGCGGGTGAATGGGGAACAAGCCACCCATGCACACAACGGAGCGTTCTCCAGAGATGAGCTGCTGAGTGGCGACACAGAGCCGCTGGGAACCTGCCGCTCGTCCAGAGAAGCCAGGCTGATGCGGCTGCACACTGCATTGTTCCTACCACATGACACTCAGAGACAGCAAACCCAGCAGGTGATAAAGTCACATGGTCATCAGGGTGGGGGCAGCTGGATGGGACAGGAGTCCAAGCAGCAAAAGTGCTCTGAATGGGCCATGCAGCCCAGAGGGAGCCCCATGCACGCCGAGCTCTGCAGGATGCCTTCGCCCTGTTCCGCCTTCCCCCTCAGTCTCCCCCCACCCCATCAGCCCCCCAGCCTTCTCCTCCTATCCTTCCCCCCAGCTTCCTCCCAACCTTCCACCACCCAGCCTTCCTCCCACTCAGTGGGAGCCTCTATGTATATGTGGGTACCTCTGTGTATGTGGGCGTCTCTATGCATATGTGGGCATCTCTATGCACATGTGGGCGCCTTTATGCACATGTGGGCGCCTCTATGCACATGTGGGCACCTCTATGCATATGTGGGCATCTCTATGCACATGTGGGCACCTCTATGCACATGTGGGCGCCTCTATGTACATGTGGGCACCTCTATGTACATGTGGGCGCCTCTATGTACATGTGGGACCCTCTATGCATATGTGGGCATCTCTATGTACATGTGGGCACCTCTATGCACATGTGGGACCCTCTATGCATATGTGGAAGCACCTTACACAGAGGACACTGAAGAGAATCTGCAGCCTCCAGCAGTAGTTTCTGGTCGACAGAAGCTGGAACCACAGCCTTCCAATTCCTGTGTGATTTGTGGTGGTAGAAAAGGTCACCCAAGGGTGCGGCATGGGAGGAGGACAGCACACAGGATTGTGGTGTGCCGGCACAGAGCTGGCAATAGTATCAGCAAACTGGAGATGGTGACACATGTAAAGTCCAGAAACATGATAAAGGAACCGGGCAGAAAGACCAAGTGCGCTTGACATGCATAATGCAGCAGCCTTGGTGTGCAAGTTTCGGAAGAGCACAGGGATATATACACGGAGCGTGTGAACACATCCCCTTCACAGCAGCTGCACAGGTGGGCGTAGGAGCATAAACACTGCTGCGCTGAGGAAGAGGAGGCCAGGACTGGTGTCCAGGGAGACCTTTGACGCCTGCTGAGGTTTGTTCTTCAAGCCAGGTAGAGAGTGTGTGGATGTTTGGTATTTTTTATAAGCCTTAAATATTTCATACGTTAAAGGAGAAAAGTATAGGACAACATAAATAATATACCACCATCCACCAGCCCAACAAAAAGAATCCGTACACACAGAGGCATGCACACGCACGCACACATGCACACACGCACACGACGCACACACACATGCACACGCGCACACACGAGTGCGTGATCACACACCTCTGACATTCTGCAGGACCGTGAGCACAAGTGAGGATGGGTCTCACTTGCCACACGCACCCCCTGTGCACTGGCGAGACCAGTCTGCACACGCAGTATTGTCTTCTCAACTTGAAAGTAGTAAGTATCTTAAGAACAGGCAGAAGCCGTGACCGGCTGAGCACCACCAACCCTACTGCTCTCCAGCTCCCCGGAGACAGCAGGCCTCCTCCTCGGGGCCCTGGTCTCCTGGGTGCCCAGAGCCCCCCGGTTCTTTCCCATCGCTCAGCCACTCCAGCTCAGTCCTGCTGAGTCCTGGACTTAAGACGTCAGTGCCCGAACTGGTCAAATGCAGAAAATAAGGGACTGCGGACCACTTGGTCCTGAACAGGACATCTAAGACACACCCACCCCACAGCTCAGGAAACACTGAGGAAGAGGGGGTGGTGCTAAGACTGTAAGAGCCTGAAGTGGGATAGTGGGGGTCAGACATTGTCTCCTAGACATGACTGGGCTGAAGTATCTATGATTTCATGGCAGGTATGTATGTTTTCACAAGATCTACATGAGAACTGTCCTATCAACATCTCACCATGGCAGGGAACGATCGTAAGAAGCTCCACTCCTCCGAGACCCCTGAGGACTGATGCTGACGGGAAGAAAAGGAGGATGCTTTCCTCATGGGACCACGGTGCATGGTGCTGCTGGAGCAGGAATCATGGCAGACACATGAATCAAAGCAAACCAGATGAAACGCAGTAGGCCGCACAAGTGAAAAGGCTTGAAAATAGGAGGAAGTCTAACAGGGGAGATGAAGGTCTGTAAAGGGAAAAGGAAGGGACGGGACTAGGGATTAAAGGGTAAAAGTGTCATAAATTTACTATATTCATATATTCAACACTAAAAAACAAAATAAAAGGGTCGATGTCTGACAAGCAGACCGGGCAGAACGGAAGGTGGTTCAGTTACTTTGCTGCTGCTGCTGCGGGACAAACTCGCCCACGACCAGCTCAAGGGAAAGAGGTTTAGTCGGCCTGCGGCTCTGGAGGAGAGGAAGCTGCGTCATCAAGGGAACCCACGGCAGAAGGTGAGGCTGGGGCACGAGCCGGAGACCAGGCTCCCTGCAGCCATCAGAGAGAACAGGACGTCAGGGACGAACTCAGAGAGAACAAGAGCACACTGAGGGGGAGGGGCGGGGCTGCCCAAATCCAAGGCCCGCCCCTGGGAGGTGCCCTCCTCCAGCAGGGCCAGCCCGTGGGAGGTGCCCGCCCCTGGGGGTGTCCTCCTCCAGCAGGGCTCCGCCTCCTAAAGGTGTCTCAACCATCTTAAACACTAATCCGGGCTAAGCAGGCAAACACGTGAGCCTCCAGGGCCCACACTCAAACCACGGCATGGGAAGGTCCCAGTGCCGTAGGGCGGTCTCTCATGGTGCCGCAGGGTGGTCTCTGTGGTGCCCAGGAGCTGGGAGAGGTGTCTTCTCCCTGTTCCTCTCATGGTCATCCTCTGGTTGGGGCCCTAAGACACCAGGCAGATCAGATGGGGGTCCAGCCATGAAACTTCATTTCACAGCCTCAACTCCATGGTCTCCCAGGAGACTGAGACCTCAGCCTGTGACACAGACTGCCCACTCACGGACTCCAGGATCCCTGGTCACAGACTGCCCACTCACGGACTCCAGGATCCCTGGTCACAGACTGCCCACTCACGGACTCCAGAATGCCTGGTACACAGACTGCCCACTCACGGACTCCAGGATCCCTGGTCACAGACTGCCCACTCACAGACTCCAGGATCCCTGGTATGAATACACTGCCTACTTGCGAGGCTTTGGCATCTTGGTGCACACGGCCCCCCAAAGCAACCCCTCCTGCCTGCTCTGTGGTGCCCTCCATGCCCCTGTCTGGTCGACGGCCAATGGCAGGGGTGACTCTGGTCCTCCTGCCCCCTCTTCACACACCCCGACTCCAGTGACCTGCTTCCGTCTTCTGTCTGTCACAACTGCTGCCACAGTCCTTCGCCTGCTCCGTGTTGGGTCTCCGACCTCAGGTCTCCATCAGACTCTGTCGGGCGAGCAGAAGCACACAGTCAGACTAACACAGAGAGGACTGATGAGCACGTCTCGGGGCACAGAGCGGCCACAGCAACCAAAGCGAGCAACTCCACCCCAAAAACCACAGGAGGCAGAGGCGCTAGACTGGCGTTTCCAGGAACAGCTCAGAGAGGACCCCTCAGAAGCAGCACACAGACCACTGAGAGGACCTGGGAGAACTGAGCTGGGGGCGCAGGCGCTGCTTTCCTGGGCGTGGGGGACACTTGAGCCCACGGTAACGCAGGACAGCCACCCCTGGGGTGACAAACCCCTCCCTGAGCCCCGTTGCCCGGCCTCCCACATGACCCTTGGGTGGCAGAACCGGAAGACAGAAGCTGGAAGGGGCTCGGCGCCCCCGGCAGCTCGCAGAACTTAGCGAAGGCTGTGCCTGCAAGCCCAGGGGTCTCCGCAGAGCACCTGCGCTTCGTAGTGAGCAGGGGGGAGCACACGTCCAGCCCAAAGGGGGAGGAAACAAAGCTGTGGCATTAGTAGCACCTTCTTGGGTTCTCAGACCTAACTCACGGGGACCAGGATGGGGACAGGTCCAGTCACGGGGGGGGTCATCCTTGCAGGACATGCACTCTCCTGAGGACCCACACGCAATGACCTCGGTAGCTGCCCATCAAGCGTCCTCCACGCTCAGCCGGTGACCTCAGCCCCAGCACGCTGACCACTCTCCCCTCAGCAATTCCCACCAAGACCCAGCCACAGATCTGAGGCCTTGGCAGAAGCTTGAATTATATATGACCCATGAACAGCCATATTTCATGCATACAATATTGATTCGGTTCTTTGAAAATAAAACGTAGGCCAAGTGGCACTTAGGAAGGGTCATGGGCTGCGTGGGCAGGTCTGGGGACTCCCTGGCATGGACGCAGTTGGGTGAGAAAGGACTCTTGTCAATTTCATTCATAAGAATGTCCTTTCTTTTCGCATTTCAGCTTCATGTCCTCAAGCAGATGGACGCTGTCTCCTGGGCGCTTCTTGCGGCATCTGTCACATGAGAGGAAACCCCGGGCCCCACGGCAGGTGAGCTTGGAGCAGTGGGGGACGGTGGGCTTCTCCACCACAGGAGCCCCCAGCCCTGACTGACGAAGCGTTTCCCCTCCCTAAGAATTTCAGTCAAAGTGACACGAGAACCAGCTTGTGCCACGTTCTCCCGGCACACGTCAAGTGAATCCTCTGCGCCTAGCAGAGCATGTTTCATGGAAGCAGCATGAAGCTGGGCCGCACTTGCTCATCACTCGCAGGACCGCACGTGCCTTCACAGATGGACCCTGGGCCAGGGCAGCAGCCGCAGTCTAGTCACAGTGCACCGAGGCTGCCTGCAGAGGGGGCGACACTGTCTGCGGAGCGGGTGACGCTGCCTGCAGAGGGGCCTGCGGCTGCCTGTAGAGGGGTGACACTGTCTGCGGAGCAAGTGACACTGCCTGCAGAGGGGCCTGCGGCTGCCTGCAGAAGGGCGACACTGTCTGCGGAGCGGGTGACGTTGCCTGCAGAGGGGCCTGCGGCTGCCTGCAGAGGGGGCTGCGGCTGCCTGTGAGGGGCCGCGGCTGCCCCAGTGCTTTGCTGGTAGAGAGGCTGCTTTGGAGGAGAAGGTCGCCCACCCTAGTCCCGCTCCAGCCCGGCCTCCAGAGCATCTGTCACACATGCTCCAAAGCTCATAGCTGCTGTAGGGACAGATGTAGGAGAGGTTACAGGAGACCAAGGTGACCCCTGCACCTCTGAACATGTGTCTGCTTCCCTTGAGACCGCACTGCCCTCCAAGATGGAAGGAAGAGCCCAGCGCTCCAAGGGCAGCGCAGCGTCGGGGCCGGAGGCCTCAGAGCGGCCGAGCCTGCCCGGCGGCCACCTGGTGATGGAGCCTGCAAGCCAGCAGACCTGCACAGCTCTGCAGTGTCGAGGTTCACAAGACCCGTGTCCGGCGCATGTGCAGCTGCTATTCCAGCACTCTGTGGAGTAGCCCTGCCCCAGCCTGGACCCCGACCACCCTGACTTAGCCAGCTGCAACTCCTGCACTCAGGAGCGCCACTAGTGGTCCACCCCTCATCCCCGGAGCAGGCAGGGGGTGGCAGTTACTTGTAGACGCAAACAAAACAACTGAATGAGCCCTTGGCACATCTGTGAAAAGTTGTTTAGTTGCTTGTTCGGAGGAAGCCAGTGGGATAGAATCTAATGGCTATGGGAAGACAGTCTGGAGTGACTGGGACCAACCCTGGGAAGACAGAGAAGATAAGACAGCGCTGGCCCGGGTTCAGCAGACTGGCACGTGGAAACCTGCTCCCCTTCAGGTCGTTCTGTGGTGTGGTGTGGCCAGTCCCCTCCGCCCCTGGTGGTGGTACGGACTCTCCTGCCATGTGCAAACACAACTGAGAATACGAGCTCATTCACGTGGTGACCGCGTGTTCACGCTCTTGTGTGGCGCGTGCCTCTCACAAACCTGGCCATGACGTCGGTGCATTCCCATCTGCGTGAACATAAAATAAAGCCTCGTGTTCCCCGTGTTCCAGACGTTTGGGTGGCAGACAGAGCATGTCGCACCCCAGAAAACCTCTGGAGGCCTCCGGTGAGGATGCTCTGGGCATGCGTAAAGGACCCCTCCACTGCTCTCGTGGGTGGGGGGGAGGACCCAGAGGAGGCGAGCCGAGGTCCGCGGGCGCCTGGTGCAGACGGAACGCTTCTAGGGATTGGCTGAGCAGAGAGCCCAGCACGCGACACCTCCGGGTCTTCTGGGTAGATTTGCAGGGTTCTTTGAAGCCTGAGTGTCTCCTGCAAGCACCCCAGCCGTACTCGGGGCTCTCTGCGTGAGGCGCCCATCAATAATAGATGGGGGACACTTTCGACTACACCATGGAGACATGTTTGCTTGGGTAGAGCACAATTGATTTTGTAAACAGAGCTTGTTCAAGCGCAGCCTGATAGTTAGGTGGCCTGGTGGCGGCCCCTTCATCCTCTGTCACCTTCTAGTGGCTGATCTTCACTGTCAAATTGATGGCATTTAGAATCACCATGGAAACACTCCTCTGGGTGTGTCTACAAGGTGTTTGCAGAAAAGGTTTCACCTGGTAGGAAGCCAAGGCTGGGTGTGGGGGGCGCCTTCATGGCTGAGGTTCAGGACTGAGTAAAAGGAGCGATTGCGCCGCAGCATCCAGCTCTCGCTTCCTGATGGAGGACGTCCTGTGAGCAGCCTCTCCTTCCTGCATCCAGCTCTCCGCTTCCTGACGGAGGACGTCCTGTGAGCAGCCTCTCCTTCCTGCATCCAGCTCTCCGCTTCCTGACGGAGGACGTCCTGTGAGCAGCCTCTCCTTCCTGCATCCAGCTCTCCGCTTCCTGACGGAGGACGTCCTGTGAGCAGCCTCTCCTTCCTGCATCCAGCTCTCCGCTTCCTGACGGAGGACGTCCTGTGAGCAGCCTCTCCTTCCTGCATCCAGCTCTCCGCTTCCTGACGGAGGACGTCCTGTGAGCAGCCTCTCCTTCCTGCATCCAGCTCTCCGCTTCCTGATGGAGGACGTCCTGTGAGCAGCCTCTCCTTCCCTGTCACCAGAGACTAGACGCTTCAAGCCCAAGAGGCCCTTCCTTCCTGCATCTGCTTCTTGGTTGTTTCGGTCACAGCAATGAAAACAGTGACTCAGCCCCTCCACCTGTGGCCTTAACACCCCAGGCCTGGTGAGTGGGCGTCCAAGCAGGTGAGGGGTGTTAAAATCAAGGGGCTGGGGTCCATCACGAAGGAAAATATGATGCTCTCAACAGATGGTAGCAGCATCCACCCACAGGGGCCTTGACTCCATATCCACCAATAAAATGCCTGTAGAACTTTAAGGAAAAGTGGGGAAATTCTTTGTATTTCCTATTAGTCAAAACTTTCTTACACAGAATAGAAGGGGCAAACTGTCTAAAACATCAGAGATAGTTCACCAAAATTAGACTTTGGCTCACTGAAAGACACAGTCAAGGAAATAAAAGGTAAGAATGGGAGAGAAATATTTGCAAGTTTTGTATATATTACATGTAAATTATGCAGGTAGTGAAGGATTTTTGTCCTGAGCACATAAGAAATACAATTCAACATCCAGAAAACAAACAAGTGGGCTACATGGACTGGATATTTGGGCAGGCGCCTTAGAAATGCGCCAGCAGCAAGTGGGCACAGGAGACACTCGGCACGATCAAGGCACCAGCAGTTAGAACCCCCGGGAGCCAGACACGGCACACACCAGACAACTTCCGCTCTGCGGCAGTAACTCTGCGTGCTGCTGGTAATTCACGACTTCCCGGCTTAAGGGAGCAGGGGGCTTAATTTTGACTGATGATGGTCTGGTTACAGTTCCTACCCAGGCCATACCACACACCCAGAACTGCTGCAAGAGGGGCAACGTCTACTTCATACCAGCATGTCTGGTCAAGATGTCACTTCCCTGCCCTGTTCCTCCATTTTACCCACCTGTCCAGGACTGCCCTGCGCAGGACCAGACAACGTCCTGTAGGCTTGCTCGGGCTGTACCTCCACTACCAGTTCTTCGCAGTGCCCAGAGCTCTGAGCCTCAACTGTCCAGTCCAAACCTGTATCTTACTGTGACACACTTTCAACGGGCAGTGCAGCCCCCCTCACATGGAAGCTGCGGCATAGCGAAGCCACGTGATTCTCATGGGAAGGACGGAAGAGCTGTGGAGGTGCGGTCTCACTGTGCGGTCTCTGTGCGGTCTCTGTGCGGTCTCAGTGTGCGGTCTCAGTGTGCGGTCTCACCGTGCGGTCTCAGTGTGCGGTCTCACTGTGCGGTCTCAGTGTGCGGTCTCACTGTGCGGTCTCTGTGCCGTCTCACTGCGCGGTCTCTGTGCCGTCTCACTATGTGGTTTCACTAAATGGTCTTGGCTGGCCTGGAACTCGCCATGTAGACCAAACTCGCCTTGAACATGCAACTATCTCTCTGCCCCACCTCCCAAGCGCTGGACAGTAGACTTGCGCCCCCAGGGACCACTTATAAATTCCACATACCAGTAGGTCCCCCACCAGTCTGCTCTAACATCCAGCCAGCAGCAGGTAAAATAAATGTGCATGCAAATCCACGGGCAAAGATCGCAGACACTGCCAAAATGCCATCACCCAGGAGACCGTGGGAACTGCGGTATGATCGGAAACTGAGCTACTGTCAAAGGAGCAACAAAGCCCAGTCGTCCAAATGAGAGGGAGGAGCTAGATGCTGAAGAATATTACTGAGGGCCAGGCTGTAGCTCGGTGGTAAAGCGCTTGTGGAGCACTCAAGAGGCCCACGGTTCAATCCCCAGTGCTTCTGGGAGAGAAGGACACTGAATCAGTCCAGCTATCAGAAACGCCAAGTAAAGCAAAATTACAGTGATGAAAACAGACCGTGGGCAGGAGAGACTTGCTGGCATGCGGGTCTTGGGTCGTACCGTGTAGTGGTGGCTACTTGGGTCAGGTGACACGGCTACTCTGAGCTAGACATTTGCCAAAGTTCATTGGATGTGAGGTGTGTGGGTGAACTGTTGCTATGTGGATTGTACCCCGGTTACACTTTTTATTTTAAATTTGATCTTTGTTCAAAACAGGGTGAAAGGGAACCCCGGTTTGAGAAATTAGACACACTATGTCATCTTTTTTCCGAAGTTGCCAGAATTATTTCTAAATGCAAAAAAGCAAAGGGCTCTCAAAGGCAAAATCCACGTGAGGCAGGAACTATGGAACTAGAATTCCACAAAGTTGGCTGTCATTTGAGGACTGGGAGTGAACTCACGAGATGGTGAAGTAGCTTCCGTCTTGGTCTGTGGGTGCCATGAGAAACATCCTGGAATTCCCCGTCGTTTCTGAGGAGAGGAACGTAACGCCCCCAAACACCTCAGGGAGCTTGCAAGCGCCTCACCAGGTACCACACGTCAGAAGGAAACGGCTTTCTCGAACTTCATGCGGCAGGAAACACTTCTGTGAGCTGCCAGCCTACACCCACCTTCACCCCAGCCAAGGAAGACAGTGTCAGTCAGCCCCACGGGGAGCACTCACAGTGCACAGGAAGCACCTGGGGAGGACTCGGGGAGCACTCACAGTGCACAAGAAGCACATGGGGAGCATTCGGGGAGCACTCACAGTACACAGGAAGCACCTGGGGAGCACTCGGGGAGCACTCAGTGCATAGGAAGCACATGGGGAGGACTCGGGGAGCACTCACGGTACACAGGAAGCACTCGGGGAGCACTCAGTGCATAGGAAGCACATGGAGAGCACTCGGGGAGCTTCACAGTGCACAGGAAGCACATGGAGAGCACTCGGGGAGCACTCACAGTGCACAGGAAGCTCGTGGGAAGCACTCGGGAACACTCCGAGTGCACAGGAAGCACATGGGGAGCACTCACAGTGCACAGGAAACACGTGGGGAGCACTTCGGGAACACTCCGAGTGCACAGGAAGCACGTGGGGAGCATTCGGGGAGCACTCACAGTGCACAGGAAGCACGTGGGGAGCACTCGGGGAACACTCCGAGTGCACAGGAACCACGTGGGGAGCACTCACAGTGCGCAGGAAGCACGTGGGGAGCACTTGGGGAACACTCCGAGTGCACAGGAAGCACGTGGGGAGCATTCGGGGAGCATTCACAGTGCACAGGAAGCACGTGGGGAGCACTCGGGGAGCACTCACAATGACAGGAAGCACTCACAGTGCACAGGAAGCACCTGGGGAGCACTCGGGGAGCACTCACAGTGCACAGGAAGCACCTGGGGAGCATTCAGGGAGCACTCACAGTGCACAGGAAGCACCTGGGGAGCACTCGGGGAGCACTCAATCATGCAAGGGGCACACAGGCAGGGAGCACACAGGAGCGTGCCTGTGAGATCACATCTGTGGCCAGGGCTCACGGAAAAAGAACCACTGTGGTCCTGTGTGTCCACAGGCTCTAAAAAATCATGCTGAGAATGGAGAATCTGTTTCGCTTTGTCCTCTGAGCCCACAGATTCTACTCTTGCTGAGAACACGGCACCTGTTTTGCGGGTCTTTCTTCCAAAGCTTAACTGTCAGCCAGCCCTTCCTTCCTGGATAATACGGACGCTGGTTCTTGCTGCCTTCTAAATATTCATCATTCCACCCACAGAGCAGCCCAGCTTTCCATCCTTGACCGAGAAGCTGCCATGTGTAGTGGGAGGCATTTAATACAGAAAATCACAACTGGACAAAATACAGTGCATACATGACCGTGGGGCGCTTGGCTCTGAACAGGACACCCCAAGACTTGGGGAACATCGTGAAAGAAAGTTCAGTAAAAACACAAGGCAGTGTCAGGAAAGGTGATGCCAAGCACCTTCCAGACAGGCCCCCTGCATTGTGTTCACCTCCACAATATCTGAGCTGTGGACATTCATCGTGACATACCACGCCTCCCTGAGGGACCCCTGGGGGAGAGCGCAGGCTGTGAGGAGGGGAGCCCCCTCCTTCAGTGGTGGATCAGCAGTCATGCTTGTGCAAACACGGGGACCTGAGCTATCATCGGAACCACCAAAAAGCTGGGTGTGGCAGCATGTGCTGTGGTCAGTGCTGGGGAGATGCAGACAAGTGTGTGCCGTGGTCGGTGCTGGCCGTGGCAGTGTGTGCTGTGGTCAGTGCTGGGGAGATGCAGACAAGTGTGTGCCGTGGTCGGTGCTGGCCGTGGCAGTGTGTGCCGTGGTCAGTGCGGGCTGTGGCAGTGTGTGCCGTGGTCGGTGCTGGCCGTGGCAGTGTGTGCCATGGTCGGTGCTGGCCGTGGCGGTGTGTGCCGTGGTCGGTGCTGGCCGTGGCGGTGTGTGCTGTGGTCGGTGCTGGCCATGGCAGTGTGTGCTGTGATCAGTGCTGGGGAGATGGGGACAGGTGAATCCTGGGGCTCACCGCCTGCCAGGCCCACAGGGTAAGTTCCACTGAAAGGCCCTTTCTCAAATACCATAGTGGCCAGCTCCCAGATAGGACACCAGTTCACCTCTGGCCTCCACAGGCACACACGTTTGAACCACCTCACACATCCACCTGCACACACATAAACACACATGCACATTAAAATAATAATCTTAATGTGATGGAAGACTCTAGTGTGTTTCCGTTCACACAGCTTAGATCTGTCAGTAGATGCTGTATTCTAAGGCAAAGCTGAGGAACTTTCAGGAATTCGCTGGCTCGTTCCGGTGACTCTGTGTGTGAACGTGCACACACACCACAATGCACGTGCTGAAGTCTGAGGATGGCCCTAGGGGCTTGTTCTCTCCTTCCACAATCCTTTCCCACGGGGATTGAACTTGGGTCTTCAGGTTTTCCTGAATGTGTTTTTACCACTGGGCCATCTCACCAGCCCTCAGGTGACAACATTCAACTTGTTCTACATTAAAATTTCACAATAAATGATTCTCCAACTCAATAAATATTAATGAACACTGTGTTATTTGCAACAGACACACTCGGGTGACCAGTGGACTCATACTGGGTTGGCGGATCTCTCATGGTGATGTGTAAGTTACCTTTTCTGAAGTACAGCAGCTTCGCCCAGACAAGCATTTAGGGAAGGTGAGTGTTATGGAGCCCTTTGCACACACACACACACACACACACACACACACAATGAAAATTGAACAAGAAAGAGGCACACACCAATAGACTGTCCCACCCTGTCCTACATGCGTGTGGATCTTTAACCTAATGCTTATGTCACCACTGATTTGGCCAGAAGAGGAGAGTCCTGAGCAGGCCTTGTGCTCACAGAGGCTGACGTGTTACCCACAATGCCAAGTCTTGTCTGGAAGCTTCAGTCTCATTAGCAACGACAGAGTCGGCCATGTTCCTCACAGTGATGAGTTCACGTTGCTCCTTGGTAGAAAGCACCTGACCATCAGGAAGCCTGGGCTGCTCTGCTGCCCACTGCCCACATACACGTGTGTTTCTGTGTGTGTGTGTGCAGAAGAAGCACTTGGAGTGTGTGTGTGTGTGCTGCATGGGCGGTGTGTATGCACAAGAAGCACTTGGAGTGTGTGTGTGTGTGCGCGCGTGTGTGCTGCGTGTGCGGTGTGTGTGCACAAGAGGACACTTAGTGTGTGCATGCTCACGAGCCATCGCCCCAGCCCCATGGGGCTGTTCAGCCAGTCTGCACAGCCAGAGCAGCCCATCACTGAAGTTGGGGCGACCATACAGACAGAAGCTGCCAGGCATGCACGTTCCCTGCTGCGCTGTAGGAAATGCCAGCCCTGTGTATTGTCAGGGATGAAGACAAAATACTGTTCCTAAGTGTCACTGAATCCTGCTGGCTGTCAGAGCGGCTCTGAGCAGGACAGCGCGCGCCCGCAGCAGGACAGCACACCTGTGCTTTTCCCACAGTGGCTCTCGCACCAGCGACAGCAATGTGGCAGCTGCCATCGTCTCACTGCGGCGATGAGCAGTTTCACCTCTTGCCCCACCCGCTTCCCCATTCGTCCCATCCCCTCCTCCTCCAAGCTCAGGGGGGGCAGTGACGGGTCCAAAGTCTTGTCCAATGAGCAACCTCCAAACCTACCAGCTTTAAACTATGACCAAGAATGTCTGAGCCTGCAGAGTGGGTGTGGCAGCCCCCCTGTATTTCCAGCCTCAGAAGCAGAGACTGGGAATCCCCAGAGCAAGCCGACTAGTCAGACATGCTCTATCGGCAGCTCTGGGTTTGATTAGAGACCCTGTCTCAGAAGAGTGACGTGGATGATTGCTGACATGTGTCTCCTTGGGCCTCCACAAACATGTATGCACACACATGCACACATGCACACACATGTACACATGCATGCACATTCGCGTACACACATGCACACACATGCACACACACGCAATGAAAATTAAACAAAGAAAACAAAGAAGGCCTGATATGGCCTTACCCACAAGATGCCCCGGGGGTGTGGGTGCCCACAAGAAGCCAGAGGCCATGACCATACGGACAGGCCCTTTCTCGGAGCTGTGTGGGAGTGGAGTAGACAGAGGCCTCCCGGTTAAGGACAAGATCCCACCCGCCCGTACTGCACCTGCCCGCACTGTACCTGCCCGCACTGCACCTGCCCGCACTGCACCCGCCCGCGCTGCACCCGCCCGCGTTGCACCCGCCTGCACTGCACCTGCTGAGTCTTGGCTGTGGCTGCTTTGCATCCAGTTGCTTTTTTTCTTTAAGTTTTTCGAGATACAATCTCATGAAATCCAAGTTGGCTTCCAACTCCCTCTGTGTCTAAGGATGACCTTGAATCTTTGATCCTCCTCCCTCCACCTCCTGGGTCCTGAGCTTACAGATGTGCACCTCCCGCCTCCACCTGTGTTGACAGATGTGCACCTCCTGCCTCCACCTCCTGGGTCCTTGGATTACACATGTGCACCTCCTGCCTCCACCTCCTGGGTCCTGAGTTTACAGATGTGCACCTCCTGCTTCCACCTCTGTGTTTACAGATGTGCACCTCCTGCCTCTACCTCTGTGTTTACAGATGTGCACTTCCTGCCTCCATCTCCTGGGTCCTGAGCTTACAGATGTGCACCTCCTGCCTCCACCTCTGGGTTTACAGGCATGCACCTCCAAGGGTGGCTCTTGCTTTCATCTCTGTGGCTGCAGGACACAGAGAACCAGCTGTGGCCACTTCTTATCATCTCCACCCCGCCAGGAGCAGGAGCTCCTGCAGACCTTCCCCAGGGGGCTGCACGCTGGAGCTGAACACGCTGCAGACCCTCCGCTGTCTCAGCAAGCGCTGACCCAAAGAAGACAACGCAAAGCAAAAGGCCCAGTGCGCGGTTTCGCCCCAGCGCAACACAGAGCGGCATCCAGGGAAGAATTTGCTCCCCTTGGTCATAACCAGCCTGGGTGACCGCACACTCTTCAACAATTTTCAGGCTGACCTGGGCTCTAGGTAAGCAGATGAGCAACGGGATAGGGAGAGTGAGGGTCAAGGACTTTTTACAAAATTTCTCCTGTTTAGGGCTGGAGACATGACTCGCTAAATCTCTGCCTCACAAACAGAAGTGGTGAGTTCAGATGCCAGGTCCCACGTAAAAAACACCAGGCAGAAACAGCGGTGCCCTGCACTTCTCGCTTGTCCTGGTGGGTGGAGCCTGGGAAATCCCAGAGAGAAACAAAAAGGAGGTACAGGCAACCCAGGATGATTCCCAAAGTCACCCTTGGCCTTCCATAGGGACACAGT
Source organism: Typhlomys cinereus (assembly GCA_023101885.1). NCBI lineage: Eukaryota > Metazoa > Chordata > Mammalia > Rodentia > Platacanthomyidae > Typhlomys > Typhlomys cinereus. Next base: position 1,101,721 of record JALPQD010000510.1, read on the forward strand.
GTTCTCTCTCTTTCTCTTGCTCTCTCTCTCTCTCTCTCACACACACACATATACATGTGCGCACATATATATGCACGCACACATACACACGCACATGTTCAAAAATTGAATTGATTGATTGATGGATGGATTGATTGATTGATTGATTTCTCCCGTTTAAAGACCTCTCCATGACAGATCCATTCTTTGCAGGGAGAGCAGCTTAGGGCTTCTGAGAGTAAATCCCAAGAGAGGACAGCTGTTGGGGATCCGCCCCAACTCCTGACACCCTGTGCAGTGAGCCCCTCCTAACTGTCTGCTGCTGCTCTGCCTCTGTCCACACACCTATCGCCCCAGTCTGGACTCCAAAGCAAGAGCCAGGAGCGGCACCTGCTGGGCTGAGAAGTGGAGAGAAGCCGGTGTGGCCTCAGCCCTCGCTCTACCCTCTCCACATGAACATGACCTCTGAACTCCCTCCTGTCAGATGTCAGATGGCGAGGGCCCCGCCAAGTGCCCTCTGATAGAGCTGCATTTGAACGCAGGACTCAGTCAGCCACCATGGGGACCTGTCCCTTTATGTCCCAGCATTCCTTGCAGGTGGCCCCTGCCCATTGACTGTAGACTTCACACAGAGCAGAGTCATTTGTGTCCATTTAGTTGACATTAACGGCAAAAACCAAGTGACCCGACCAGTGTGGCTGCCTGAGCCCTATGCCAAGCAGCACCACACACCTGCCAGGACTGCTCCAGGAGCCCACCTCGGCCCTCACAGGTAAGAAGCTGCAGAGCCTCCTCCACCTCCTTTATGGTTCCAGCCCAGAGCGCTGGGTCAAAGCAGCCTCATTTCGGTCTTTATGGAAACCTCTGAGTCACAAGACCTCGTCCTCTGAGGCGACAGCCTTGCAAACTCAGCCACAGGCCAACCAAGTGCCCCCCTGACCAGCCCCAAAGCATCACGCCACTGAGCTCACTGTCTACTGGGGCGGCAGGTGGACGCCCGGCCCCCAGGGACGCAGCCTGTGCAGCTGGACGCCCGGCCCCCAGGGACGCAGCCTGTGCAGGTGTTGCCACAAAGACCAAGGCATTCTTGAGGCATCCAGGCTAGGCAGCCACCAGTCCAGCTAGAATCAGAACCTGTGTCTCTCTGTGCCTCGGTGCCCTTTCATAAGACAGAGACAATGGCAGTCGCTCATCAGAGGGTGTGTTTGGAGGACGAATCGCGTTCACGTTTATGAATGTTCCAGGCCTGTCCTAGTCCACTGTAGGTGATGCTTGTGTGTTTATCAGATGCTGGGAGTTTACTCTGGAAGCCACGAAGCCTGCATGCGACAGACACCAGTCCTCGCGCGGAGCCCGCGTGCTTCCACTACTACGCAGCGGGTGCTGTAGGTTTCCATAGCCAAGGAAGCTGCCGGCCACCTGCACCTCAGGAAAGGCGCGGGGGACTCTGGGGTGCTCCCTTCTGAAATGGCAGCAGCTCCCAGGCCCCGGCTGTGGCATGTTCTGGCCCCAGCAGGACGTGAGACGCAGAGGCTCTGCCTGAGAATTATTTCTACTTCGCATGCACAGAAATAAGAGACCTCGAAGTGTCTGCAATGAAGGGAGTGGAGTCCGCTGAGGACTGGCCCAGGGCCGAGCTGCAGCGTGACTCCAAGGTGCGCAAGTTGTCACAGAGCCGGCGGCAACAGCGCCAAGGCAGTGTACTGCGTGGGGACTGTGCTGCCAAGTGAAAACAGCAGGTCCTGACTCCCCGTAGCTCTCAATGTGGGAGGGGCAATGAGGTTGTCCCCAAGACCCGGGTTCAAGTCCAGCTCGGCCAATTACTGGGAACACAGTACGGCCATGCCACCGAGGCTGGCCTGAGGTCCGAGGTCTCTTCCTCTTCATCCCGCACCTGGTCTGCTATGTCCCGCCATCGCTGCCTGGTGACATGCAGCCCCTCACCCTACACATGAGGACTCCCAGGCAGGAGGAGGAGGAGGAGCGGAGTGAGAGGGCAAGGAGGGTAAGAGCCAGGGAGAGGACAGTGAGGAAGGCACTAGGGAAGGCAAAGGGATGCAGAGGGCATGGGGAGGACAGAGGAGGAGGGAATGGAGGAGACATGGGGGAGGAAGTAGGAGGGATGAAAGGAGGAATGGGGAGGGATGAAGGGGGCTGGGAGGGGCGAAGGGGGCCGCGTGGAGGGGCGAAGGGGGCCGCGTGGAGGGGCGAAGGGGGCCGCGTGGAGGGGCGAAGGGGGCCGCGTGGAGGGGCGAAGGGGGCCACGTGGAGGGCTGAAGGGGGCCGCGTGGAGGGCTGAAGGGGGCCGCGTGGAGGGCTGAAGGGGGCCGCGTGGAGGGCTGAAGGGGGCCGCGTGGAGGGGTGACCCTCATCTGTTCTGCTCCTTGAAGACTGAACCACAACAGACCCGGGCCCATGTCTGCAAAGACCCCAGAGGAGATGTGATACTGAAAAGAAAGGCTCGTGCAGCCTCCACCGGCAGAGTTCAGAAGCCAAGTGAGAAGCTGCATGAGAAGTGAAAGGACAGAGACAGACAGAGGGACAGAGACAGACAGACGCCAACTGAGATGCACCAGCCCCACCTGTCCTGGTTCAGTGGAAAGACCCACAGATGGACCTGCTGTGGGGCCACCTGGGTGTGACCTGCCTACGAGAGCTAACTGCCGATTTTCTGAGGGGGACGGAGCACTCCCTGGAGCACTCCCTAGGAACAGTGCCATTTTCAGGAGACAGGGCAGGGGGCGCACGGCGGAGCTGGCAGCTTCCTTTCCTCAGAGAACACAAAGCACTGAAGAGTCAGCACCCACCGTGGACAGTGGTCTGAGACCCTCAAAGACCCAGAGTGCCGGCCCCCAGCCCTGCTATGTTAGAATAGGGGCAAGGGCTGCATCTACACACAAGCACCCCTCAAGGGTGACTCTAATGTTGGGCTTCCGGAACAGAGACCAAATGTCTAGGATGCCCCTTTGGATGTTCCTGTGGAAGACCCTTGTGCAGCCCCAGACTGCAGCCCACTTCAGTGTCTGGCATGGCCTGACCCTCAAGCAGGAAGTCAGGGAAGTCTTTAACAGCCAAGGGTAGACTTCAGATGATGCGGGCTGAAACCACTGCATTGAGTATTCACTGAACCTATCCAGCCCAGGATAGAAGATGCCTTGTGCACCCAGAGCCCCTCCTTGTGACTTGTAGACCCTGCCATGGTGCTAAGCCACATCCTCCGGGGCAGAGAAAGAGAGGGAAGGAGAGCAGTAGATGGGTGGACAGATTTGTCTCACTCAGCCGCCACGTGCCGCCCACTAGACTTAGAAACTAGACAGCATCGGCTGGCTCTGTCCAACCTGCGACCCCCACTCTCTGTCAGCCAGCCTCTGGGGAACCCCTCCGCTCCTCTGCCCACCACCCCGAGAGGTTCCCAGCAGCCCTGCCTGGTGCTAGTCCCCTAGTGAGAGCTGTTCGTTTCCATGACAACGCTGCTGACAGCAAATTGGAGTAGCACCTGGTGACTGAGCTTCTCCAGGCTGTCAGAAGTCGGCAAGTCGCCTCTGCCATTCACAAGGCCAAGCACCCATGAGAGGCGGAGAGCGGAGCAGCCGTTACAGGACACCAGCCGCTGAGTTCACACTGTCAGGAAAGAGGCAAAAAGGGAGAGAGAAGAACCAGGCACGTTTGAAACCACGGGGACAATCAGGCTCCTGGAAACCCTGGGGACAGACGAGTCAGGTTGCGAAGGCAGCAGCCTACGTGGAGCCCAGAACATCACAGCTTCATCCTGGCCTTCCATCCAGCACGGAAGCAGCTTGGACCAGGTTCTGCGAAGCCACGTGGGGCTGACGATCAAGGGATGCTCCCGTGTGATGGTTACTCTTCACTAGTGCTGCGAGAGAGCACCCAAAGCCAGACAACTTACGGGAGAAAGAAGATTTCTTGAACTTCAGTTCCAAAGGGAAGATACACAGCGGACACTGGCATGGCTGGCTGAAGCTGGCAGGCTGTCACAGCAGACCTCCACGTGGCTAGAGGATTCCTGGAGCGTCTCTCTTTCCTGTATTCTGTGGTCCCTTTTATATGGTCCACTACTGGGAGGTTCCTAGGAGATCGATGGAGGGTCCTATGGGATCTAGGACCAGTATAATCTCTTCAGCTGATCTTAGTTAATACCAGGTGTGTCAAGTTGACACCCAGGATTAACTATCACATCAAAGAAACAGCAGCCCACTGTATCTGGTGTTGCAGTTCGCCTGCATGGTTGCTGATAAATGACCATCAACTGGCTTAAGAGAACAAGGGGTTTATTTTTTCTTCTAATTTTCTGGTTACAGTTCTCAATCCAGCTTGACAGGAGAGCTCACACCAACACCAGGACCAAGGGAACTAGCCACACCATCACCACATAATGGCTGAGAGACAACCCTTTCTTGCCAGACCAGCATGTCTGACCAAGTGAACAGAAAGATGCCAACTCTCTCAACCAGCTCTCCGTGACTTATTCCAGGGCTGGGCCTTCCCCATCAGCTAGACAATCTCCTGCAGGTTTGCTCTGGGCCTAACTCAACCACTGATTCTTTACAAATGTGCCCAGAGCTCAAACCCTCACCTGTCAAGTTGACACCTGTGCCTGACTATGACATCTGGCTGCAAATTCAAGGGAGAAAATGGAAGGGAAAAAAAGGTGTAGAGACACACGGGCGTGAGCACACTTTGTCGGTGTGCTGTGCTCCGTCGGAACCGTGGGACGACGGGCGCGCAGCCAGGCCGGTGTGGCAGTGCCCACGGGAATCTCAGCGCCTGGGAGGCCGAGGCAGAGGACCAGGAGCTCAAGAGCAGCCTGAGAAGTAGAAGAGGAAGAGGAAGGACAGGAAGAGGAGGGGTTGAGACAACTTTTCACATGACGAGCGAGGAAAAGCCCCCGCTCGCTCTCAGGGAGGAGCCGGGACACATCATCTGTCCCCTGATCACAGCTAAGACCTCGGCAGGACTGACGGAGCAGCTGTAGAGACCCCGCGCTGCAGGGGTGGAAGGCGGCAGTAGCCACACGGGGCGGCCACACGGGGCTCCCAGCCCCTGTCCTTCCCTGTGGGCCTCAGGAAAGCCCTAACCTGAGCTGTCTGGCAGGTTCCACAGTGAGAGCCTCGGTGCGAGGTTGGACACCCAGGGCTGCCCACTCTGCCAGCCACACACGGGCACAAATCCCATTGCTCCCAGCAGCACGGGCCGACCGCCTCAGCAGGTCCATGCCCAGCTGAGGGACCACTTGCCATCAGGGGAGGGGCTGGGGCAAGTGCAGGAGGGTCACAGCAAGACTTCTGCAACAGTTGGACAGCCCCTGTGTGCAGGAGATGGACCCCAAATCCTACAGCCAGACACACAGCCCGGCACTCAGGACTCAGGCTGGCTGCGATGGCACCATGCAGGGCAGAACCGAGCAGCACGTCGCAGTCTGTGGGACCTCAGCTGACCCTGGCACACACCAGGTGCATCAGAACATAACTGTGTATTGAGCCACAGACAACAAACAGGCCCAACATTCCCCCTGAAGATTTTAACTGAACATGGCTTCAACACAGAAAACTCGAAGTGCCCAACACAGGAAAAAACAATCACTCAAAACCCAAAAATAGTCCCTAAAATATTAGCAACTTGAAAAGCACCATTCCCAGAATGCTAGAATCACCGACGACTGTGGGACAGTCCTGCTCCTCCACCGTCCGTGAAGCAAGGATGAAGCTTCCCTTTGTGGAACAGAAGGAAAGGGACAGTCGACAGAGCCAGAGAAGACTCGAGAGGGAATCGCATGAAGAAGGAGCCACGGCAGAGAATTCAGAGCAAGAAGAGATAATGGCGTCATGGGAGGTGTGGGCCGTGATAAGAAGATTTCATTCACGAAGAGGATGTGGCAGTCCTCAGAGTATCCACATCTAGAAAAGCCCAGAAATATATGAAGTGAAAACTTATTTGGCCACAAGAATAAATAAATCCACAACTGTATTTGAAGACTTCGGCCTCTCTCTGGTGGGAGAGGGTCCACAGAACCATAGAAAACCCCACGGCACCTCTGCCCACGCCCACGGCACCTCCGTCCAGCTCAGCTGAACTGCATTCATGGAACGCCCTGCGCCGGAGCGGCCAAGTGTGAGTTGCACATGAAGCATTTGCTACCGTGAGCCACATTCCAGGTCATCGAGTCCCCTCCACATGCTAAAGCAACTGAAGCCACATGACAACGCTCTGACCACACGAGACAAGGTAGGAATCAATAGCGGCCACCCGGAAAAAACTCTCTCCGTACTTAGAAATCAAATAACACACTCAAAACAGCCCCTCGGTCAAAGAGGTCTCAAAGAAGATTAGAAATCATTTAATTAAATGAAATTAAAGTGCGGCATATTAAGTTTCAAGAGTCGCAGCTGACATGGTGCTTAGAGGAAATGACGATGTGGAGGTATGAAATGTGAATGCTCGAAAAGAGAGTCTGAGTAATATAGTCTGAGGTTCTGCAGAAGGAAGAAAGATGAAGACCAGAGGGAGCTGGCACAAGCCGAGAAGCACAGCAGACGGATGCTTCAAAGACAGAAGAGCAACGCCCAAAACAATACACCAGCAGCTGAATTTTGAAAGGATCACTAAAACTGATAAACCTCCAACCCATCTGAAAGGGAAAAGAAGGACAGAGACAGACCTTATTCCTAGAATGAAGGAGGGGCCCGAGCCATGCAGAGCGTGAGACCACTCTGCACCCGCAATGGCAGAGTGTCTCAGTTCTTCCCAAAGCTCACTGACCGAATCTCGCTCAGAGAAAACCAGCCCTGACGTTTCAAGAAACGAATCTTCACAGAGGTGGCCCACCCTTGAAAAGGGAACTGCAGGGGCAGGAGAGATGCCCAGGGGTTAAACAAAATCTGGCAGAAATGGTGGCAGCCGCATTTCTGGCTCTGGAAGGCAGAGTCTGGGAAATCCCACAGCAAAGCAATGAAGAAGTACACAGCAATGGAAGATGATTCCGATGTCGCCCTTGAGCCTCCACAGGTACACACAGTGCTCTCTAGTGCGCGTGCTCAAACACACGCATCACATCATCATCCATCTATCTACACACTGGCATCTGCAGAGAGGGGGGGGAAGAGGGAAGGGGAAGGGAGAGGAAGGGAGGGGAGGGGAGGGGAAGGGAGGGGAAATCCAGATCCAGAAGATGACACCAATTACTTAAGAAAGCAGTGATGCTACAGGCCTCTCTCAGAAAGCAAATGATGGATTTCATAGTATACTACCCTCATCGCAACACTCTCCTGCCAGCAATATCAAAACGATACGAGAAAGGAAAATTAAAGGCCAATAGTCCTGGTAAACCACACAAAATCCTCAACTAAGTTTTAGCAAATCGAACCCAGCAGTATCTAAAAGGAATAACAAATCCCTATCAAACAAATTCATGTTGGAAACGCAAGGTTGGTCCATAAATTAACCAACAGAATCCACTTTATTAATAGATCGAAAAAGCAAAATCATGTAGATTGAGGCAAAATAGTTGACATAATTTACTCTTTCACTCCAAAAAAATAACTTCCTTCCTGGAAAAGAGCCAGTGACAAGGAGGAGAGAGAGGGAGAAGGAGAAAGAAAAAGGAGAGAGAGAGAGAGACTGAGAGAGAGAGAAGGGGTAGAGGGAAGAAAAAGAATTAGATGATAGACAGATGATACAGAGAGAGAGAAAGAAAAAGAGAGAGATGGCAGATAGATAGGTGAAGAAAGAAAAACTGGCGAGCAACAGATGACAGAAATGTCTTTTTATCTACAGTGAAAGACTCAATGGTTTGTTGTAGGACGAAGATAGGGAAGGACACTACCTTTCTTTCCTCAGAACACATCCTTGCCAATGCACTAAAGCAAGGAAAGAAACAGGAGGACATATAGATTGGAAAGTTAGAAATAGGACTGGTGAAGTGGCTCAGCAGATAAAAGCACGTGACACACATGCCTGACAACCTGAGCTCTATCCCCACAACCCACATAATAGCCAGATGCACAGCACACAACCGTTATAATCCTAGGCTCCCAGGCAAGACAGGTGTAGACAGGAGAGTCGCAGCATGGCAGATACAAGTGTGCCCACCTCAAGGCAGAGCAGAAGGAGAGAGTGACAGCCAATTGTTGTCCTGGGACCTCCACATGTGTACTGGAGCAGGCACGTGTGTACTGGGGCGTGCACGTGTGTACTGGAGCAGGCACGTGTGTACTGGGGCAGACACGTGTGTACTGGGGCATGCATGTGTGTACTGGAGCAGACACGTGTGTACTGGGGCATGCACATATGTGCTAGGGCATGCACATGTGTGTACTGGGGCATGCACATGTGTACTGGGGCATGCATGTGTGTACTGGGGCATGCACACATGTGTACTGAGGCGTGCACATATGTACTGGGGCATGCATGTGTGTACTAGAGCATGCACGTGTGTACTGAGGCATGCACATGTGTACTGAAGCGTGCACGTGTGTACTGGGGCGTGTGCATGTGTACTGGGGCGTGCGCGTGTGTACTGAGGCATGCGCATGTGTACTGAAGCGTGCACGTGTGTACTGGGCGTGCACGTGTGTGCTGGGGCATGCGCGTGTGTACTTGGGCATGCACATGTGTACTTGGGTGTGCACGTGTGTACTGGGGCGTGCACGTGTGTACTGGGGCATCCACATATCTACTGGGGCATGCACATGTGTGTACTGGGACATACACGTGTGTACTGAGGCATGCACGTGTGTACTGGGGCATCCACATATCTACTGGGGCATGCACATGTGTGTACTGGGACATACACGTGTGTACTGAGGCATGCACGTGTGTACTGGGGCATGCACGTGTGTGTACTGGGGCATGCACATATGTACTGGGACATACACGTGTGTACTGGATATGCACGTGTGTACTGAGGCATGCACGTGTGTACTGGGGCGTGCACGTGTGTACTGGGGCATCCACATATCTACTGGGGCATGCACATGTGTGTACTGGGACATACACGTGTGTACTGAGGCATGCACATGTGTACTGGGGCGTGCACGTGTGTACTGGGGCATGCACGTGTGTACTTGGGTGTGCGCATGTGTACTGGGACATGCACGTGTGTACTGGGGCATTCACGTGTGTACTGGGGCATGCACGTGTGTGTACTGGGGCATGCATGTGTGTACTGGGGCATGCACGTGTGTACTGGGGCATGCACGTGTGTGTACTGGGCCATGCACATATGTACTGGGACATACACGTGTGTACTGGATATGCACGTGTGTACTGGGGCATGCACATGTGTGTACTGGGACATACACGTGTGTATTGGGGCATGCACATGTGTACTGGGGTGTGCGCGTGTGTACTGGGACATGCACGTGTGTACTGGGACGTGCACATATGTACTGGGACAAACACGTGTGTACTGGATATGCACATGTGTACTGGGACATACATGTGTGTACTGGGGCATGCACGTGTGTACTGGGGCGTGCATGTGTGTGTACTGGGACATGCACATATGTACTGGGGCATGCACGTGTGTACTGAGGCATGTATGTGTGTACTGAAGCATGCACGTGTGTACTGGGACCTCCATGTGTGTTCTTAGGTTTGCACGTGTGTACTGGGCAACCACACATATATACTCATACATATGTACATCATACACACACATGCACACAAAAATAATCTAACTGTCAAGGCAGAAGATCTTGAGAAATCTACCCCAAAAGGCGGGGTTCCATGTGTAACTTACAAAGCTTCTCACAGGGCAAGAAGCTAGCATGCAATGAACAACTCTATATACTAGAAAAGAACAACTTAAAAATAATCTCAAGGCCAGAAAACTAGCTCAGAGGGTAAAATGGTTGTCACACAAAACTGCTGACCACAGTTTAATTCCGTAGAGGCCACGTGAAAAGCCTCATGTGGCGGCACACATCTCAATTCCAGTTCTCCGCTGGTGAGGTAGAGGCGGAGGCAGGAGACTCAGCCCCAGCTCCATGCTCAGATCTCGAATCTCAGGCCAGCTACACTGCAGCAGAAACGGGAGAGACCCGCTCAACAAGGTGAAGACAGAACTAACTCTAAAAGCTGGCCTCTGACCTCATCACACTCTGTGACGTGTGCCTGCATTCTCACACACAAGAATAAATAAAAAGTTCCTTTATAAAAGAAAATTCCAAAAAGATGCCGTTTACTATATCTCTAGAAAATGAAACACATTAACATAAATCCAGTAAAATAAACTAATGATCCAAGCCCAAGAATGATAAAAATTCTTGTGAAAGAAATCAGGTCCTCCATAAATGGAAAGATATTCCATGATCATAACTTGAAACACTTAATTTAGTTAAGATGCCAATTCTTCCCAAAATAACCTGTAGATTTAACACAATCCTAAATAAATGCTAAGCACGATTTCTTATAGATTCAAAGATCTTACGAAACTACTGATGTTAATACTAAAATTTATATGGTAAGGCAAGAGTACCAACACAGAGTTGGAGAGGTGGCTCCCCAGCTAAGGGTACTTGTTATATAAGCAGGATCTGAATTCAAATCTCTAGCATTTATATGAAAGCCAGGTATGGCTGCATGTTCCGGTAACCCCAGCATTGAGAGGAAGAGACAGATGGATCCTGGGAACCCATTGTTCAGCCACTGAGCTGAAACAGGAAGCTTTGGACTCCTGAAAAGACCCCATCTCAAGACAAGAAGGCAGACAGCAATAGAAGAAGACACTTGCCATTATCTTCTGGCTTCTGTGGGTGTATGCATAGATGTGCAATGTGCACACACACACATACACACAATGCACACACAATAATCAAAACGCTTTTGAAAAGGAAGACAAAGTCTGCACCTACACTGCTAGCTTTCGACTCACAGGAAGCTACAGCGATTGGAAGGTGTCGTGTTGGTGATGGGTGGGCGCCCCACAGTGGACATGAGATGTGGTTAATGGAGCTTTGACACCCTGCAAAGGTGACTGTGGGAAAGGATATTGCACACATCCTGACATTGCCACTCATGCAGAGGTACCTGACCACCTCATGTGACCCTGGGGGTCAGGTAGCAAGCCAGAGGACAGATCCCAGAGCCGCCTTAGCACTGTGGAGGGATCTGACCCATCTGAGCTGAGGGGAGCACGGACGCCCCCTAGTGGCCCTTCTCAGCCTCACACACTCTCCTGCATCTCAAGGCCCCAAGTGTGCAGCCTGGGTCACCCCTCAGTGGTCATCCCTCAGTGCCAGGTCACAACTGCAGATCACTGTCAGCCAGTGGCCCTGACCCACCGGCTGCCTTGCCACAAGGTGCTGCCTGGACCCGGCTGGCTCAGGGGTTCCCTGCCTGCCCGGCGCACCAAAGCTCGCTCGGCAAGTTGTGGAGTTGACGTGGGCCAGGATACATACATCACCCCACATGTTAGCACGGGCGGCCCCCTGCAAGGTGACAGCTCAGAAACTTTGACAGTGGGCTCTGCCCGCTGGTGAGCATAGCCTCTCAGCCATCCTGGAATGGCCCCGCGTGGGAAGAGTTTTGTTCCACCCTGTCCACGCTGTGAACTGAAACTCACACTCCCTTCTCAGCCTCAGCTGATCCCTTCCAGGCCCCTTCGGGTGCAGAAAGGGTGACTTCATCAAGTCCCAGGCTCCGTGGTCTGAGCTGCCCTCACACAGAGCGTTACCATTCACGGGGGGGAGGGGGGAGTGAAGGGAGCAACAGGAGGGGAGAGAAGGGACCTCACAGGCTACCTTCAGCCCCCCGAAGGTGCACTCACATAACCCCCAAAGCCAAGGAGGGTCTCACGGGACCAATCAAAGGTGGACCCTGGGGCTCCTTCAACACTACCTCCCACCCAGGAAGGTCCCACTCCCAAGAAGAAAAAGCGTCCACGTCGCAAGAGAGACCCTGGGAACAAGTCCCTGGTATTCCATGAAAAACTGGGACCAAGTTCCTGAGGCCCCTCCCCCCTAAGGCCAGGAGGGAGGTCCCCAGTCACAGAGGGCAGAGGTGACTCAGGGTGACTCCCACTGGCCCATGTAAGACGGTTTCGCTGCCACCTCAATCTCTGGCTGGCGCACACACACACACACACGCACATACACACGCACACACATGCACGCACACGTACACCCACACGCATGCACACGCACGCATGCACACACACACACACGCGCACACGAGCTTCTGAGTAAGACAGTCCCCAGCCTGGATGACCTGTGACCCTCCATCAGCAAGACAGTTTCATTTTTTCCCAGCTCCGGCTCCAGCCGACACGAGGTTCTCTGCACAGATCCCTGTGACTCAGACAGCATCGAGCGTGGCTGCTAAGAGCAGGACCATTCAGTGACGAGGGACGTTGTCTCAGCTAGTGTATCTCATCCCTGTGCCTTTGTGCCCTGTGCCGTGCCAACACATCAGCTGTTCCACAGCTTCCTTCCTCGCTGTTCCGAAAGAGGATTACAAGTGGCACGTGCCAGCCAGGGTAGCTGCCAGCACTGTGCCAGCCTGGGGAGTGGCCCTGTTGGCATGGCCGCGGAAGGCTGTTCTCCATTGGGGTCAGCTCTCGGGCTGCTTGCTGGGACTGAGGGAGCCTCTCCTGTGGGTTTCCTGCCCCTCCCCCCTTCGTCCCGCAGCCGTTAGCACTTTCATATTGACAAGCCCAGTTACCCCTTCATTCAGCGTGAGAAAGCAAGAGCGCCCAGCACTTAGCGGCTTCAGCTGGCGTTCACTGTCGACCCCGCTTACTGCAGTCACAGAGCTGGTTCTTCTAGGGGGTTGACAGGCAGTCTCGGCAAACCATGTTTCCACATCATTTTTCCAGAGGGGGAAAGTGGTATTTATGCCTTTATTCTAGCAGAGGAAGATTTACGTTCTTAATAATGGTAGTCTCGATGTGGTGGGGCCTAGATGCGCTAAAGCTAACGCTTACGTGTGTGGCTTGATTGACAACTCGAGATTTGCCAGCACACAGCTATGAGACATCTGGGAAGCTTGGGAGATGGGAGCTTTTATAGCCTTGAGGCTACTCGCATGTGATAGGCCTGAGATACGCATCGGATCCCTCGAATGTTTACGCATTTAATTACTGGCAAATGGGAGACGTTTTGTTTTATATCGTGGAGCTCACTCTTTCATAAGTTTCCGTATAAGCATCATAGCAGAAGCCAGCGTTCTGCCTCTCTCAGCCTGCTCTGCCACATTAGCTTTCCTCTAAGGCAGGCAGGCTCTACCTTCTGCCCCCAAAGCTGTGGACAAGCCTCCTGTGGCCTGGGTGGTCACGGCTCCCCGTGGCCTCTGAGAACACCCATGTGGGCAGCAGGTCCACTCTCCTCTGGCATCCCACGGGTCAGCGCCTCTGAAGCCAGAGCCTCCAGGACAGCAGAGGACATAAGTCCATAAAGGACAGGGCGTGGCAGGGACATGCGCCCACTAAAAGACCGGGCATGGCGGAACTCTGGGTGCAGAGACCAGGCAGGGCTGAGAGATGGCGTCTCCTCAGTCAAGTGCAGCCCTTGCCCTCCCCCCCCATTCCCTTGATTAAACAGGACATAGAGCCCACTGGCAGTGTAAGATCTTTCTACGCATACTGCCAGCATGAAAGTCAGCAAAATTGCATCTGCCTGCTTCATCATATGGACCTCAAACCTTGCCTTTTCTCTTCCTGTCTTACTTACCTCCCTTCTCCCCCTGACAGCGTCTTCCCCCACCCCTAGCTGGCCTCCCACATGGTCCAAGAAGCCCATGTGGAAGCGGCACATGGGTGCTAAAGAGCATCCTTGCTAAAGAGCATCTTCGTTGGGTCTGGGAAGCAAGGCAGGTGGTTTCTGCAGGACTCGCTCTCTGCTCTAACGGCCTCGTCTGTATCCTTTTCCTTGTGCTAGCTTGTCATGCTACCTACCGCTCTCTGCCCAGGATCCCCCAGTGCTGGCCACGAAGACGGTGGCTCCCAGTTTTACAGCAACACACCAAAGCTCGAAGTGAGGCCCTGGGAAGTCGCTCGGCACACGGGGAGTCGCCGCACAGAGTCGGGTCAACTCTGGCTCTGAGCACAGAAGTCACCTAGAAGCCGACCCCAGGCAAACACAAGCTTTCCACGAGCTCTAGGAGAACATCGGGGCCACAGAGGGGCGGAAATGACGGGCTGCATCTGGCCTGCACCCCAGGACTAGCAGGCCTCAGGCCTCTCCCTCCCTGTTACGGCTGCTCGGCCCAGCGAAGACAAGACGAGAGGACCTAGTCCCCGGAACCTCTGCTTGTCCATGACGGCAAAGCCAGGGCCGCCCTGCTCGGGACCACACTGGGGCTCCTCTCGGGATTTGGCAAGGGTGTCACCTGGGGAGTCTCCTCCACCATCCAGTCCCACGGGGACATCGGTCACTGAGATGACTGCCAGATCCTCCGCACTGGCCGGTTCCGAGGTGTTTGGCATTGGCCGAGTGCGGAACAGCTCCACGTTCCTCGCGCCCCTGCGCATTCTGTCCACGTCTATGGCACCGGAACCAAGTGATTGTAACTGACATGGGGGAACCTGTGGAAGTCAGTGCCGTTGGCGAGAGGACCCCGCACAGCAGAACCAAAGCTGTGAAAACGAGCGGTCTCTCTGCATTTTAGAGTCCACGTGGTGAGCTCAGGGGATGGCTGGCAATTAAAACGCTTGCCAAGCAAAAGGATTAGAGTTCAGATGCCCAGAGCCCACCCAAAGCCAGGTGGGTGTGGCGGCTTAAGTGTAATTCTAGCTCCAGCCCCTCAGAGCAGGCTGGGCACAGACTAGTCCTACAGGCAAGCACAAGGTTTAATTTGAGACCCAGGCCCACAATGATAAGATGGAAGAAAGATCAAAGATGATTGTCAACATAACCTCATGTCTTCACACACACGAAACATACATGCACATATGCACTCACTTCACATACATACACGCATGTATTACACACACACAAACATGCATGCATGCACTTCGCACATGCATATCCATGTGTTTACCTTACGAAAGGTAAACTAGAAAGGCCGGTGGCTGGGCCCATGGGATGCACCAGGCTGAAGAGTGAGTCTTTACACGTGGAGCCAAATGCCCCAACCCCAGCCAGGTGTCCACATCCAGAGACACCCTGGAGATAGACCATGACCATCCTGGCAAGGTTAAGATGTTCAGATAACACTTGTCCCCTCTTCAGACTACTGGAACATTTCTTGGGGTCTAGTGGGGCTGAGATGCACTGAGATGCAGAGCGCCCCATCTCAGCCTCTGAGATCATGGGGGGGACACGTCACAGCTGGCTCTGTGCAGAGTAGTTTGTGAAGCTAGTGCACCCAGACCTCTCAGCGCCGAGAGGTGCATCTGGGAGCGGACCTGAGAGTGGACGCCCCGCTTTACCTGCCTTCCCCACCTGGACCCTGGAGATTCAGTGGCTCCGGGGAGCGCTTGGAAGGCAGGTCCATTGGAAGAGAAAGTGCGGCCTCCCTTTAAGAAGTGCAGGCTGCACACGACGTTCAACCTCAGGGAGGCCCAGTCAGGAACGTGTCTGATGGAAGCTGGGAAAATAAGGCTGCACAGCCCCTGCCCCTCTTGCCTTGGAGCCACAGCACAACTGTGGGGGCTCCCTCCTGTCCCTCGGAACTGGGGGGCTCCCTCCTGTCCCTCGGAACTGGGGGGCTCCCTCCTGTCCCTCAGAACTGGGGGGCTCCCTCCTGTCCCTCAGAACTGTGAGGCCCTTGTCCCATCATTTGGGGGAACAGGGAACAGGGGGAGTTCAGGAGGCAAAATTCAGTGGTCACCTCCCCGTACTGTACACTCAGGTTGCGTGGCCCTGAGTCCACCAGCAACGAGCTAAAGCACATACAGATTCTCCTGCGCAATGGTGCCCAGGGCCTGGCGTCTGCATGGAGCCCTCGTGAGATGGGGGGCTCTCAGAACACAGCCTGTGAGGGATCCCTGAGACGGCAGCAGGACCCGAACGTGGACTGTAGACACCATCGGAGCAGCCACGCGCCAACGCTTTCCCGTCACGGTGAGGAGCCCGGGAGGCGTCATCCCAGCCAAGCTCCACCAAGGGCACACTTTGCTGTCCAGGACCCTCGGGTCCATGGCTGGGCAGCTCCAGGTCCCAGGCCGCCTCAGGACCCTTGTGCCAGGGCCAGGCGAACCGCCCTTGAACCCTTACAGGTTCTGCTGCTGGGTCTCCCCCAAACCTCGCCTGCTCCTGCAGGACCCTCACAGCAACACTCTAGACTGGCAAGCAGAGATGTCCATCTTGCTGACATCAGAGCTAAAAATTAAGACAATCTGCACAGCCAGATGGAGGTCAGAGAACACTGGCCAGCCTGCCCGGTGGTGCCCTTGGTCAAGCTTGTGACTGAGAGGCCCCGGGTCTGGCTGCTGCCTCTGGCAGGAGTCAGAAGGAAGCCTTTGCGGGAAGAAGCAGGGCTTGGCCACCTCCACATCTAATCACTCAAGTTAAGTCAGCAACTAAAAATGAAAGGCAATGGGCATTCTGGTCCCCAGCCTGCGGGCATTCTAGTTTCCAGCCTGGCATCACTGCCCCCCACATCCCCACCTTCAGTCTAGCTAATGTTCTTGCAGTGTCCTGGGCATGGAGAAGGCTGTGCAGTGGACTGAGGGCGGCTGTATCTGGACCACACTGGCTGGTGAGAAGCAGCGCTGGGGTGCAGGACCCGGCAGAGCTCAAAGCCCGGGCTCCCCACTGGACCAACAGGCTGCCAGCACGGATAACAGGAAGTACTAGAAGATTCCAGAAATCACACCGCACCCGGGAAGGAGGAGTAGCCAGAGAAAGCAGATGGCAACTGGATTCTCAGGAGCAGAAATCGGGGGCTGTGCCTTCGCTGCCAGCCTCGACGCTTCAGCAAAGAACTCGGCAAACAGTTCCACAGCCCAGTGCTCCACACGGCCATCCGCTCTCCGGGTGGAGATGCAAGAATGACCGAGGTGCACACAGACCCCACCTTGCCTGCCACACAGCACCACTCATAAGGCTGAGGAAGATGAGGGGTAGGGACGGGGGAGAGGGCTCAAGGTAGAAGTGCTTGCCACAAACACCAGAGTTTGGATTCCCGGATCCTACAGGTAAAGGCCGGGTGGGTGTGGCGGCCTCCCCGTCATTCCAGCCTAGGAAGGCAGGACCTGGGACCCTCCAGAGCAAGCCACCCGCTCTGCATTTGATTAGAGACCCTGCCCCTAAAGAGTAAGATGGGAGCGGACCAAGGATGATTCCAGTAGCCGCCTCGGCCTGCACGTGCGCATTTGTGCACACACATGCCAACATGCATATGCACACTAGCGCCCCACACATGCACACACGTGGAAATGGAAAAAAGGAGGCATGAGGAATCGAGGAATCGAGGCCTCCCTCCCGGGTGTCGACGCGCTGAGGCCCGTGGCTGGGCTGGTGCGCATGGCAGGTCAGCGTGGTCCCCGTCCTTCCCGGCCTTGCTGTGGCCCTGAAGCCGAGGGCACCAAGACTTCGAGGTGACCCTCCAGCGAGAAGAAGGGGAGGAGGAGGAGGAGGCTCTGGTGGTGACCCCGATTCCACAGGTGGTGACCCTGGTTCCACGGCCTGAGCGAGTGCTCAGAGGCCTGGAGCCTTCCATCCACACCGGCCCATTGGATCTTCCAGTGTCCGGCGTCTGCTGGTCCAGGGCCCAGCAGGACGGACGGATCCCCGCTCCCGGGCACTGGCTGACTCGGTGCCGACCTGGGTGGTGTCCCAGGGGTCACCAGGCCTTTAGGCATCAGGTGCTGGTGCCACTACCAGTCTCCCAAGCGGAGACTCTTGAGCGCCCTCCAGGTAGAGAGCTTTCCCACGCCCCCACCCCAGGCTTCTCTCGAGCAAGCCACAGGGAGCAGGAGTGTTGGGTGGAGCTGTGCGCAGCACCCGGTTTAGGAAAAGTGGTGCTTGCTGGGAAAGGGGCTCATGATAAGCCATGAGAGAGATTAGCCGCATGAGGGGGATTTGAGGAGCAATCTTCAAATATTCACCCTCACCCCCCTTTATCTCCCCTCAACTCCTTCCTTAACTTCAGTACACAACAGATGACAACTCGTCAAGAACAAAGAGCCATCTTTGGAAGATTTGATCCAAGGCTGATCTTAAGCCAGACAGACTGACCCATCAGAGACTGAGAGATAGACTGGTCTTTGCACTTTTGGATTTGAAGATAGATGTAGGTCTGCCCTGCCTCTTATCCTTTTTTGGAGATAAGGAGCTAGAAAATTCAGGAAATAATAAAGGCCACATTCATTGGAGGAAAAAAAAAAAGAGAAAAGAGTCAAGAATCGAGGAACCAGTGTGGGAAGGTGCTGGCGGAGGGTCCTCGGTGCACCTGCCTGGGACCCGAGGAGACAGAGCAGACTGGAGCCCGGATGCTGGGAACCCGAGGGAGGGGCTCCCCAGGAGAACACAGGCCCTGCAGACACAGCCCAGAGTTTAGGCAGGCTGCTCCTGGGCTCTACAGCGGCAGACCTGGAGCGGTGCTTGTTGCCTTTAATACTGTGGGATGGTCTCCAATCTGCAAAATAAAAAATAAATTTAAGAAACATAATGAATGGCTGCAGAGCTGGCTCAGGTTGACACCCTTGCCTCTCAAGCAAAAGGACCCGAGTTCAGATCCCTAGATCCCACATAAAAGAAAATGCCAGGAGGAAATGGCAATTCTAGTCGTGGACAGCAGAGCCTGGGAAACCCCAGAGAAAAGCGATGAGGAGGAAGAACATGCCAGGACGATTCCTGATGTCACCCTTGGACCTCCACAGGTTCACACACTCACGTGCCTTCTTGCATGAACACACCACACACACACACACGCACGCACACACACACACACACACACACACACAAATAGAACAGAAATTCACAAAGACATCTATAGATGACCATTGTAGTGTTGTCAGTTTGTTAAGAAGCAGCCTAAATATTACCAGGCAACTCTTCGGACTTCTCATCAGCCCGGGTGGGGAGGAGCCTGACCCTGGAGTGGGAGGAGCTTGGCCACAGCCACTGCACCTGTAAATCCCTTGTCACTGGATAGGAAGATCTCGGAGGCATTAACAGGACCCATGGGACTAGCTGGGCGAGGCTTCTATCGGCCGTCCTAGCACATCCTCCTGTGGTCTGAGAGTTTGCTCAAAGGTTACAGGTCAGCAGCATTGTCTGCGCTGAGCACCTGTCAGGTGGGGGCGCCTCAGGGTCACTGGCAGAGCCTTGCCCCTGGGTGCCTGGTGAGATCCCCTCACATGCGGCCCTGTGCCTGGCCCCACAGTCCCACTCCCCAAGTGACCCTCACAGGCATGCGGCTGAGTGTGTGGTGACAGGACGCGTTATGCCACAGCGCTACGAGCGAGGGAGCCTCCATCCATGCCGCGTGCGGCTGAGCCACGTCAGGGCCACTGGTGGCCTCTGGGCATGTGACCAGTCTACATACTGTTGTAGACTCAGGGTAGGCGGCTCAGTGGTCAGGAGTACTCACTGCGCAAGCGCAAGGACAGGAATTCAGATCCAGGGCCCTCGCAGCAGACCAGCGCTGCTGGGGCGTCCGGGGTCCTCAGCGGGGAGCGGGGGTCCTCAGCGGGGCGCCCGGGGTCCTCAGCGGGGAGCGGGGTCCTCAGCGGGGAGCGGGGTCCTCAGCGGGGAGCTGGGTCCTCAGCGGGGAGCGGGGTCCTCAGCCAAGGGCCCGCGGAGCGGTGGGCCACAGACGCCACACAGGTCGCCCCGCGCTCAGGCCCTGGCAGGCTTCCCTGGGCAGGTGGGCCCGGAACCCCGCCCAGGTGTGCGAGGGGCATCTTCATGTGCCGGAGCTGGATGAATGCTGGTTGCACATCACGTCACCCGCCCGCGCTCCTAATTGCTTCTGAGCAGAGGGGGCTCATTAGGAATTCCAGAAGTGCCCACGCCGCTCGCTGACCTCCGCGTTAACTCTCGCCTTTTGCCTCGTTAAGTCACATCCCAGAGCTGATATCCGCCCCTCATCTCTCCTCTGATTAAACAACGGCCCCGTAGCTCTTTCAGGGTCCCCATTTTCTTGGCACCGCCAGCCGGGGGCATCCCTCCTCGGACATGTCCACAGTTGCATTGAGTAACACACTGGCGTGTCAGACACCTCCGAGCCACCCTGGTCGGTATGCAGGAAGATGCTTCTCTCGCCAATTACTAAAAGCTTGCAATTTTCGCAGGTGTGGGAACCGCAGTTTTACAAATAATTAGGTTGGGATTTGCTCTCCTCTGCAGTAAGAAGACACTAATGAATCGCAGCCCATCAGCAGAGCTGGAGCCCTGAAGTGTGGGACAGGGCCGGGAGATTCCCCCTGCTGACAACGAGGACCCCACTTCTGACCCCGCTGAGGCCGTCTGCGTGGCCGGCAGCTGGGCGTCCTAACAAATGTTTTTCAGGGCCCAGTTCAGACCCGACCCGGGATCCTCCTACTGCTGGGCCTGCACTGGAAAGTGGTCTTGATTGCTCGCAGGTGCAAGTGCTGCGCGTCGGCTTCAAAATGAGCGCGTTCGAGACGCGGGATGAGAAAAGATACATTCAAATGTGAGCCAAGAGCTCCGGGCCAGTCTCTAGCAGAGAAGATATGCAAATGGACCCAAGCACATGACGGATGTCCCACGCCACCAACCTCCAGAGAGATGCCAAGGAGAACCATGGGGCGGTACCGCCTACCATTTGGCAGCGGCCTCAGCCAGAAGGTGGAAAATGGCGAGATGGAGGAGAATTTGGGAGAGGGACGGCGGGGTGGGACAGAGAAACGTGAAGTATCTGGGAGAAGCAAGAAAATAAACCCTTGGTTACTCCATAGTCCAGAAATTTCATTCCTAGGTAGATAACCCCAAAATGGGAAGCTCAAAAAATTGGGCTGAGTATGTAACTCAGCAGTAGAGAACTTGCCTGGAGTGGGCAGGGCCCAGATTCAACCTCCAATATTAAAAAAAAAAAAAAAT
This sequence comes from Typhlomys cinereus, assembly GCA_023101885.1. Classification (NCBI taxonomy): domain Eukaryota; kingdom Metazoa; phylum Chordata; class Mammalia; order Rodentia; family Platacanthomyidae; genus Typhlomys; species Typhlomys cinereus. Next base: position 1,122,666 of record JALPQD010000510.1, read on the forward strand.
GCTGGGGACCCCCACAGAGAGCTTGTCACGCAGGAGCCAAGAGCACTAAAGAGAGGCTGACGGGCGAGGTGGGATTTTCTCGGTCCGCTCAGCCACTCCGACAAAATGCGGCGAGTGAAGCAGCTTCTAAATACAGAAGTTGGGGCTCGCGGTGATGACGAGTGGCCCCGTCCTCCTGGGCTGGTGAAGTCTGCTCCCTGCTTCACGGCCTCGCCTGTTCCAGGCCGACGGGCACACATGAGCTTCACGGCCACACTTACAGGGGCGCCGGCCTACTCAGGGGGCTCCGTCCTCACGCCCTTACCACCCGCTTCAGGCCCGAGGTCTTCGCAAGCCTGCCCTGGGAGACACCCAAGGGCCGCACAGCTGTGCTGCGATTCCGCGACAGCAGATTCTTCCACCTGACACGCTGCAATGCAGGTAAACCTGCAAGACGTGGAGCTGAGTGACAGGACCAAATGGAGGGAACTCTGCTCCTATGAGACACCCCCAGCTGAGGCTGGGCATCAAGAAAACAGCTGGTGCCAATTAAGGCCAGCTAAGACCAGCTAAGACCAGCAAAGGCTCTAAAGTCACAGGTGATTGATAGGTCAGTGGCTGAGATATTAGTGAGTGATATATCGTCAGTGATGGGTATATTAGTGATTGGTGCATAAGTTAGTGTTTGGTATATTGCTACTGCGGCAAAATACTTCCAATAAGCAACTTGAGAAGGAAAGGCTTCTTTGGGCAGCAGACTCCAAAGGTTTGGGTGTGTGACCAAAGGACAAGGTGCACCCTTCAAAGGCACACCCCGGGGGTGGCTCAGGCCCACGGCCTAACCCCCCACTGAGCTCTGAACTTGGCAGCCCCGACATGGATGAGGCAAATCAACACACTGGTCACCTCTCAGTAGCGCCACCTGCTGGGCCTCGGGCCTCAGCACACAGCCTGCAAAGGACAGTTCATCATAATCCAATGAATTTGATGTAGATAACAGGAAGCTCGTTTGTTAGAAGCGATGCAGACAGATTTGTTAGAAGAATCAAAGACAGAGAAGGCCGTAAGATATGCTCATCACCATGGAGGTACGGGTTATCCATAACCGCTGCGGTTGTCCCAGGCAGCTGAGTCTCCCAGCATGCACGGCTGTGACCTGGGCCTCTTAGAGGGAGAAATCAGGCCAGATGCCCTGGAGGCTGGGGGCATCCTGCTAGAACCGCATTCCAGCTGTAGCCACTAGCCACATGTGACCTCTTCGTCTAGATCCAAACAAATCATAGTACAATGTTTCACTGGGCATCCAGAGCCTCCTCTAGCACTCAGCCGAGTGTGCCCAGCAGCATGTCCGGGACTCAGACAGAGCACTCCCTCCAGACCCCTCCCACGAGTAGAGCCTGCTCCGACCTCAAGACTAGGTGAGCCAGCACCTGGAGGATGGCTTCCAGTCTCTGCAGCAGCCCTAAGGCACTGAGCAATCCAGCAACAGCAAGAGATACAAGAGAGACTGTGGGGCTGTGCAGGCCCCTGGAGTGCCCCCCTGTCCCGTGCAGGCCCCTGGAGTGCGGCCCCCCCATGCAGGCCCCAGGAGTGCCCCCTGCATAGGAAGCAATTGGTCTCCAACATGCTAGTGTCGCAGAACTAAGGGGCGGCCTCTTCAGGGCAGCTGGAGACATGGCATTGGTGACTTCAAGTGACATCATGTTTGCTAATTAACCCTCCAGCACTGTCCATTCGTGGGCTGGAGTCTACTCTTCCTAAGCCTTCATGTTTGTTTAATTATCGTGCCAGGATTCCGGCTCAGCCAAAGTTTCTTTTCTCTTCTATCACAAGTGCTGAGATGTATTTAAGAATTTACCTCGCAATTATGTCGAGCAAATCCATACTGGTTCTTAGTTCGCTTAAGGGGGGAATTGAAGTGCCGTGAACTTAAATATTTTAAAAGTCAGAGTCGATGAACATCTCACTGCCGTCCAAAATCAGTCTAACATGGTGAAAAACGTGAGGCTGTCCCCGCAAAGTCTGGAAGAAGGGAGATGGGAGCGCAGGGCCGCAAGACGACTCAGGCAGCTTCCTGGAGCTTCCTGGCTGCCAGGCCATGGGGTCTTATTTACATGCAAACTTAACCAGGGCTGAAAGGTCAAGGCCCACCTGGGCTGCAGAGTGAACTCAAAGCCAGCCTCCGCAAGCAGGGCAGCTTCTGCCTATGGTGCAAAAGCCCCCTGCCCTCGGGGGCAACAGAGGCAAAGTCAGAGACTGACCACACTTCCTGGCCTGGGCAGACAACTGGGGATCACCTTACGAGAGGGAAGGACTCGGCCCAGACCCCAGCCCATCTGTCCACCTGCCAACCATCAGACCCCGCCCTATCTGATCACCTGCCAATCACCTAGACCCCGCCCCATCCGCCCACCTGCCAACCATCAGACCCCGCCCCATCCGCCCACCTGCCAATCACCAGACCCTGCCCCACTGCCCACCTGCCAACCACCAGACCCCACCCCACTGCCCACCTGCCAACCACCAGACCCCGCCCCACTGCCCACCTGCCAACCACCAGACCCCGCCCCACTGCCCACCTGCCAACCACCAGACCCCGCCCCATCCTGCCCACCTGCCAACCATCAGACCCTGCCCCACTGCCCACCTGCCAACCACCTAGACCCCGCCCCATCCGCCCACCTGCCAACCATCAGACCCCGCCCCTCTGCTCACCTGCCAACCACCAGACCCCACCCCATCTGCTCACCTGCCAATCACCAGACCCTGCCCCACTACCCACCTGCCAACCACCAGACCCCGCCCCACTGCCCACCTGCCAACCACCAGACCCTGCCCCACTGCCCACCTGCCAACCACTAGACCCCGCCCCACCGCCCACCTGCCAACCACCAGACCCCGCCCTATCTGCTCACCTGCCAATCACCGAGACCCCGCCCCATCTGCCCATCTGCCAACCATCAGACCCCGCCCCACTGCCTACCTGCCAACCACCAGATCCCACCCCACTGCCCACCTGCCAACCCTGGGCTTTAAAATCCACCTGTCCCCCTCCCCCCAGCTCTTTTCTGCCTTGTTTCCTCACCTTCTTCCCAATATCAGCCCCTATGGTTCTGCAACTCCATTAAAAACTTCCATCTAGTCGTGGTGTTGCGCGTTTGAGGGGCAAATATATCTATAGAACATTTACTATCTTACAGCTGGCAAGCTAGCGAGAGTTGTCTCGACATAGGGCGGCAGCTTACTGGTAGAGCCCCTGCCAGCCACGTGAGCTCAGATCCACCCTAAAGAGAAACAAAGATGCAGAACCCAGAGGCGCTCTAGAGGGTGCCCCAGCCCCATGGGGGGTGACAGACGACAGGAGCAGGCCTGCCCGAGGCTGCTCCACACCCGTCTCCTGGCCGCAGGAAGCCTGGAAGCTGAGACTCCCTGAGCCATTCTCCCAAGAGCACCCTGGGACCTGACCCAACCCTACGGCTGCCAGTGGCTTCCACACAGAGGGGTCCCAGCACACTGCTGCGGGGACCTGGGTGCGGCTGCTGAGGGGACCTGCGTGCAGGCACAGCTGCCAGCCACAGAGAGGAAACAACCTGCAGGTTCCCTCCACATTAACCCCAACATTTTATGATGCATCCCGTGCACATTTGTCTCGGGAGGAATTCTCTATTTCGTTTCACTTGTTTTGAGACAGGGTCTCGCTACGTAGCCCGCCTTGACCTCGCCTTGGCCTTCCACCGGCAGGACTCCAGACGCGCCATCACCCAGCACACAGGACGGGTTTGAATGAGCGCTCCTGGGCCAGAGCAGGGCAGGGAAGCTTGGGGGACACAGGGCCGAGGGCACGTCCAGCCCAGAGTGGCTGAGGGCCAAGGGCGCGTCCAGGCCAGAGGTGCTGAGCTCTTCACAGTAAGTGGAGCAAACACCAAACACAAATCCTTGCATCAGGCCAGATGTGTTCAGGATGCGCCAATCCACACTCACCCTCGCCCCTCCCTGAAGTCGGAGGCAAACACCACTATGCCACCGAGTAGCCCTGAGCTGCCTGCAGGGGCAAGCAGGGGGTACAGGGGCAGGGGGCATGCTCTGCCTCCACGGGGTCGCCATGAGTCCTTCATTGCCAGCTAACGATGATAGCACAGCGAGCTGGCAATGATCCTCAGTGTTCTGGAGGTGCACGGGCTGCTCATCCTCGTTATCGATGTTATTTACGGCGTCTCATTTCTCCAAGTAAACCTTCCTCCCCTGACTCTGATAAGTTAGTTTGAAATGACAGGTGTTGCCATATTGAACACGAAATGAACTCCAAATTAAAGAGACTTGAATCTTCAGATGTGCTGATAGGAATGTCCAGAAAGCTGTCTGAAGTCTGCACACTTAGACAGATAATCGCGTGAGGTAGAGGCCGTTAAAATGAGTTATGGCCTTGTGCGCGTGAACGTCCTGTCGCAAGGCCCGTCCAGGCACTCGCACAAGCACACTAGGAAAGGGACAGCTGAGCTGCTTTTCTTTCTTTTAGGGGAGGCTGCCAGCGCCTCCGATCCCTGACCCCGGCGAAGGTGAAAGTTAAAAAAGAAGGAATGGAAGGGTGAGGTGCCGGAAGGAGGGCAGCAAGAAGGGGAGCCCCAGAGCCGCGCAGTAGCTTTAGATGCGCTCCCATTTATTCTGCAGACAACTTTGAGAAAAAAAAAAGAAAAGTTACCTTGCCAAATAACCCCTTAAAACTAGGTGAAGAGCGCCGCCGTGTGGTACATCTCTCTGGCCGGCTCTGACTGCTCGAGGCTCCTCTTCTGACTAGGGCTCCTGTCTGCACACCCCACCTCTAGACACCACCCAGAGGCGTACAGTCACCTGACGGGAAAGCCAAGTGCACGCGCGCCCTGGGCAGCCCTGGCTGCTCCACCCTGGGGTACTCCTGAAGCCCACCATGCCCAAGGGAGCTTGATGAGGCGGAGGAGCTCAGAGCTGGACCGTCAGGGTGAGGAGTCCCTGCAAGGCTGCCCCACCCAGCAGAGGGATGCACCCTCCAGGAGGGCTCCCCCGTCCTGTCACCCACTCAGTGGTGAAGGCCTGGTCTGCACAGCCTGTCTGCGGTGTGCGGGGTCTGTCTGTGGTGTTTGGGGTCTGTCTGCGGTGTTTGGGGTCTGTCTGCGGTGTGTGGGGTCTGTCTGCGGTGTGTGGGGTCTGTCTGCGGTGTTTGGGGTCTGTCTGCAGTGTCTGCAGGGCAGATCCTAGTGAAATAGAAGGTACAGTAAACCACAGCCCTTTGTCGTCTTTGGCTGCCGCTGTCTTGGGGGCTTCTGGCTCTCTGTGTCGTGTCGTGAGCAGCTCGGGCCAGTGACCTAAGTCAGCTGTCTCCTGTGGCAGCTCAGATGCCCATCAATGGCGGCCACAGGACCTGCAGCCCACGCGGAGTCCTCAGAGGCTAGGAGGTGACCGCAGGAACACGGGTGGGGTGGCTTCTGCCTGGAGGCGCCCCTCAGCAAGTCTGTGGCTGTGTGTGGAGAGGTTTCCCTGTCCGTCCTCCCTCAGAAGGGCCCAGCAAGCCCAGCTCTGAGCCCTGCGCTCAGGACACAACCCAAGGGCCTCGCTGTCCTGCAGGGGCAACAGGTCCCACTCCTGCCCCATGCTCCACCCCTGTCCTCCTGCCTTGCATCAGAGGGGCCTGCTGATGCCAGAGGCCACCACGGACCCCACTGCACACCCTCTCCCCAGGGCAACCACAAGAAAGGACTTTCCCTGCTCGGGCCTGATGCCTGCATTCCACACACACCAACCCTCAGAGCTAGGGGAAGCCGCTTCCCCTCCTGTGCCTCGGTTTCCCCATCTGTAAGGATGACGGTGTCCTGACTCCCTTGGGCCAACTGCACCCCCAGGGGAAAGTGTGGCCAGAAGTTTTCTGGTCCCACCTTTCTTTGTCCCCTGAGGCAGGCCTGGAGGGAGCGGTGCAGGGGCCAGGTCTCTGGGTCCTGACCAAACGTGATCGTAAATCCTCTGAAGGTGTCCCACAAGCAACCAGGTTTGTCTCTGCTGGGCGCGCACGCGGAATTTGACTTTAAATCACCTTCAGAAAGGCAGATATTCTTTTCTTTAAAAAAGAAATGGTTATTGGATCCACTAGTACCCTTCAGTGATTTGAGGACTTTTCTGGAATGAAAATAAGGCCTAGGAAAGGCAGAGGGGACTGAAGAGAGATGAGGGGGTGCAGAGAGGAGGGACACCAGCTTGCAGGGACTGGGGACTCCTGTGGCAGGAGCCGGTGGTCTGAAGGGCAAGATGGAAAGAAAGGTGTCTGCACAGCAGCAGTGTGGAAAGAAGGTTCTGGAAATATCTCCACCCTGCCTGGGCACAAAACCTGTAAACTGATCTTTAAAGAAAGGACAGTTGCCATCCCTAGAGACCCTGTACACGTGGCTGCTGTGCCCCTAGACGGTGAGAGTGGAAACCATTTCTATATTCAGTGCTCTGACCCGCGAACTTTTGAATGATTCAGAGCTCAGCAATCCTGCTTGCCAAGCCCTCCCCGAATTCCACGTCCATGTGCTCACATGAGTGGTCATCATGAGGGGCTCCATGTTCTCACACTGTGGGCAACATCTCTGTACCGGGCTCCGCGTGCCCAAAGCAAGGATGCCCCTCGTTGGGGCTCCATGTCCTCACAGCAGGTATGCCCCCCCGTTGGGGTTTCATGTGCCCACACAGGGTTGCCCCCTTGGGTTGGGGCTCTGTGCCCAAAATGGGGTACCCCCTGGGTTGGGGCTCCATGTGGCCACAATAGGGACAGCCTCCGTGGGCCGGGGCTCATGTGCCCACACCATGACTTTAGCCTCATGGTGGATGGACAAAACTGCGGTCCTCCAGCTTTACCAGCTTAACAGAGGTTCTTGGCCAGGCGGGACTGGAAGCCCAATCATAACTATCTACATCCAAAATGCGTTTTTTTCTACAGCTCATGTTTTACATTATGGTTCAGTTAAACAGGTAAGGATATAAAGATGGGAGATGGACCTGCTAGGGGAATGTCAGGGGAGCGGGAAGGGGTAGCTATGCTCAAAATCCATTGTGTACATGTGTGAAATTATAAAAGAATAAAATGATTTTATAAAACTTAAAAAGAAGGGAAAGTTTTAGAGTAACTTAGTAAAACTTTTAGTAGAGTGGAGGCTCCCAAACTTTAAAGTAAAAAAAAAAAAAAACTAAACTAAAGAGAGTGTCTTTCTCAATGGTGAGAAGCTAGACGTTTCCACTAAGGATCCAGAAGAGCGAGGCCCGGATGCCATTACCACTAAGCATCGCAGAAGTCCCAGCAGTCAAGTAAGACCCTAACAACCTGAGCTCAGGCCCCTCCCGTGGTAGGAGGAGAGAAGCCCCTGGCTCAAGTTACCCTCCACTGCACGGGCACATGAGTGGCACTGCACACACACGGGCACAATACATGTGAATAAGATAAATCACAAGGGAGCACATGCAACGCTCTCGCGCTCATGGTTCTCAGAACGCCACTCTTACACACTCCACCAGATGCCTGGCCACAGCACGCAGGGGTCCACGGTCACGTCCAGTGGCCACACCTGGTGTCCAGTGGAGGCTGGGCCCAAGAGCCACACACAGGACAGGCAGTCCGTGGAGCAGACTGGGGCAGAAATGACTGGATCAGCTGTCAGGGGACACAGACAACTGTCACACACAGCCCACCCTGCACTAACCTGCTGGCCCCTCCCCCTCGCCCCCTTTCTCCTCCCTCCCACTCCTCCTCACCACAGCAGGAGAGGAGGACCAAGACCAAGAGTCAGGACCGGGCCTGTATGTGGCCGCTTCCCCACCCCAGGGATGAGACAAGGGGTTCTGCAGCTGCCCAGCGCCAGGACTGTGGGGGCCAAGGTGCTGCCAGCCCCTGGGACAGCCCTCAGCCTCTGCCTGCAGGGCTGGCGACTCAGAACTCCCTGGAGACCAAGATGGGCAGGGCTGCTTCCCGCGCTCAGCCAGCAGAGGGCAGCAGCATCTTCGTGAGGACAGCACTAGCTATCCCCCCCCCAAAAGGGGGGAGTGGGGGGGTGCACAGCGAGGCCAGGCAGGGCTGGGTCTCCTTCCTGTGCCCGGAAGGCTATTTTTACTTCGCAGGAAGGACCGGGGCCAGAATGATTTCCATCTCTGCGACCCAGTAATCAACCACTTCTCACTGGGGCCCCGGGGAAGACCTGCAGCCTGCACAGCAGGCAGAGTGGGGCTCGCTACCGCCCTCCGCCGGGATCGAGAAGCAAACCGAGGGGCTCTGCAGGTCCTCAAGGCCTGCACATCTGGAAGCCCGGCACTGGGAAGATACAGGCAGAGGATCCCAAGGTCAGTGTCATGTTTGTCTACACAGAGGCTGAGGCCAGACGAGGCTACTCGAGACCAAAGAAAGGAAGGGAGGAAAGAGGGAGAGAGGTAGGAAAGGACGGAAGGAAGGGAGAGAGGGAGGGGAAAAAGGGAGGGAGAAAGGAAGGGAGGGAGGGAAAGTGGGAGGAAAGAAAGGGATGGAGGGAGGAAGGGAAGGAGGGAGGCAGAGAGGGAGGGAGACAAGGGGAGCAATACCCTGAGGCCCTCTAATTCCAGACCTCAGAACTTGGCTCCAGCCAAAGAGTGAACCCGGTGGCGACATGCATCCAGGAGACTCCAGGGCAGGGTCCGCCCTGATCTCAAGGGACTGCCCACAGAGCTCCGGAGCAAGCGATCAGAGCCCCGGCAGGAGAGAAGCAGGTGGGTGGGGACCTCCTGGAGCACCGCGCCCCGCTCCCAGGATCTCATCCATCAACCTGACATTTCCTCCCACCGGAAGACGAGCCGACTGGCATCGTTAAAAAGCTTTGACGTGCAAAGAGCCTTCCTCAATATATAGAATTCCTAAGTTACTGAGATAAGTGGGAGAAGACTTGACATTTATTGTGCGTAATTCAAGCTCAAATAGGCTCCCAGGGAAGAAAAATCGCAAGTCGCTGGGCTGGGTCTTCAGCTCCAGCCTTCTGCTGCCACGGCGCGGCGCGCTGCACGGCTTTAGCTCTGCCTGGACTGTTACACTTCCGACAACAGTGTGTTGAGGAACACTTACCTTCTATTTTGAAATGAAGCACTGTGAATTCTTTTTCAGAAAAACATTTAAAATGAACAAGTGTTTTCTCACCTTTAAATATTTGATTTAAAAATAATAATTAAAAAATAGCTGACAGTTTTCTAAAAAACACAAAAATTGAAAGGTGAAAATGAGCATCTAACTTAAAGAGTAAAGGTTTTTCTAGGACTCTGTGCCAATCTTTCCTGGACACGCTGGCTGTGGTCATGCTGGCCGTGGACGTGCTGGCCGTGATCGTGCTGGCCGTGGTCGTGCTGGCCGTGGTCACGCTGGCCGTGGTCACCTGGCCATGGACACAGTGAAGGCTGTCCTCTGCTCCTGTGGAGCCTTGTGCTTTTGCACCAAAAAGCAGAACAGAAAAATGTCCCTGGGCAAAGTCCTGAGTCAGGCCTCCATGTATGCCTAGCTCAGGATCACATAGAGCTGTCAGGCAGGTCGGCAGCATGTTGGCCTCTGCCTCCCTGGGTAAATGGCACAGACAGTGCCAGGGGATTCAGAGGGCAGCATGGGGTGGTCCATTCCCCCGAGTGAACGGGTTGCTGTGGGAGGTCGTGGGCTGATGTCAGCCTGCGCTTTCTCCTGGCTCTGACATAGCGGTTAGGTACCAGCTAAGGGGCGAGCTCTAGTCTCCAAGGGTGGGCGGGATGTTGTGGACTGGGTTGTGGTGGGTGAAAAGGTCATCAGGGAGCCCTGGTTCCTGCAGTCACCTCCTCAATAGCCTCTGACCTGCCAATGACACGCAGACCTGCAAGATGCATCTACAGGCCCCGAGGGACGCCTTACATAATATGCTTGTGCTTGGTACAGACAAGCTCTTGGCATGTGGAGGCTCAGAAGCATCCCTGGAGCTTGGCTGAAAACAGGCCCAGAGCTCCAGCAGGAGACCACAGGTGCAGAGGTCAGGCAAGAGACCACAGGTGCAGAGGTCAGACAGGAGGACCACAAGTGCAAAGGTCAGGTAGGAGACCACAGGTGCAGAGGTCAGACAGGAGACCACAGGTGCAGAGGTCAGACAGGAGGACCACACGTGCAGAGGTCCGGCACAAGGACCACACGTGGAAAGGTCAGACAGGAGACCACAGGTGCAGAGGTCAGACAGGAGGACCACACGTGTAGAGGTCAGACAGGAGACCACACGTGCAGAGGTCAGACAGGAGACCACACGTGCAGCGGTCAGGCAGGAGACCACACGTGCAGAGGTCCTGCACGAGGACCACACGTGGAAAGGTCAGACAGGAGACCACACGTGTAGAGGGGTGCAAAGGTGAAGAGGGAAACTGGCAACTGGGCTGCTGCAGGCTCCTGCCCCCCAGAGCTCCCCAGTGCTCACCTGCCCCCCCCTCCAGCACCCACCTGTCTCCCCAGGGCTCCCCGGTACCCACCTGCCCCCCCCTCCAGTACCCACCTGTCTCCCCAGGGCTCCCCACTACTCACCTGTCCCCCCAGGGCTCCCCAGTACTCACCTGTCCCCCAGGGCTCCCCGGTACTCACCTGCCCCCCAGGGCTCCCCGGTTCTCACCTACCCCCCAGGGCTCCCCAGTTCTCACCTGTCCCCAAGGGCTCCCCAGTACCCATCTGTCCCCCAGGGCTCCCGAGTTCTCATCTGTCCCTAAGGGCTCCCCAGTACCCACCTGTCCCCCAGGGCTCCCCAGTTCTCACCTGTCCCCAAGGGCTCCCCAGTACCCACCTGTCCCCCCAGGGCTCCCCAGTTCTCACCTGTCCCCAAGGGCTCCCCAGTACCCACCTGTCCCCCCAGGGCTCCCTAGTACCCACCTGCCCCCCCTCTCCAGTACCCACCTGCCCCCCAGGGCTCCCCAATTCTCACCTGCCTCTCCACCAGGTTCCAAGGCGCCAAGCAGAAAGAGGTCGGGGATAGCGGTGGCTTCCTAGTCACGCGGAATGTGGCTTCCTAGTCACGCGGGTTTCTGTAGCTCCCGAGGACGTGTGGCCCATGACTGACAGCTCCTCTTCTTCCAGGATTAAATGTACCCACCGAGTTCTAATTAACCGGCTAGCAAACAGCCTTGAACACAAACCCCTCCAGAGACCGGAGGCTCCTGGGAGCTGGGAGATGCTCCCCTGCGTGCGCGGGCTGCAGAAGGCTGGGCTGTCACAGCCCAAGGTGGCAGCTCCCCTGTTTCTGTCGTCATTACAGGCCCAGAGGAATTGTATGGAGGCCGGGGACTGCCTCTTTCCCATCCGAGTTTTCCAGGGCCACCGTTCTTGGGCTCCTGGGCCACTGTCAAAGATGCTCATGGAGTCAGAAGAGAAAACAACTGGAACAATCCATGGGGTCCTTGACCTGCAGGGGAGCAAACCTACAAGGGTGTCAACTAAAAGAAAAAGGGAAGTAGGGGCTGGAGAGATGGCTCAGGGGTTATCCCTTTGCCTTGCAAGTAGAAGGACCCAAGTTTGAATCCCAAATCCCACATTAAAATGCCAGTGGAAATGGCACTTCCAGCCTTGGAAGGCTGAGCCTGAGGAACCCCAGAGCAAAGCAGCAAGGAGGAGGAGCCATCCAGGATGACTCCCAAGTCACCCTTGGGCCTCTACAGGCGCAGGCGCACGCTCGCACACACACGTTCACACTCAAACGACAAAAGAAAAGGACAAGAAGGGAGAGGAAGAGGAGACTGGATGAGAGGAAGGAAAAGAAAGAAAAAAGAGGGCTGGAGAGGTGGCTCAGGGGTTAAGCCTCCACCTTGCAGGTGGAAGGTCCTGAGTTCGGATTCCAGATCCCACGTATAGACGCAAGGCGGAAGCGGGGCGGCCTGCGCTTCTGGTCCTGGTAGGGCGGAGCCTGTGAATCCTGGGGCAGAAGGAGCTGGAGGCGTCCATGGTGGTTCGCGAATTCGTCCTTGGTTCTACACATACACAGACACACAGACACGCGCGCACACACATACATGCACACAGTTGAATAAATAATAATAATAATAAAAAATTTTAAGAAAAAAGAAAACTGACTTTGGACACGTTGACAGTTACAATGGGCCTTGCAAGGAAAGGAGAACTGAGCTGTCGACAGATCTCCACCGACCTCTGCCAGAGGGAGCCGCAGGAGCCTGCTCAAGACAGGGAATAGGACTTTACATCAGAAAAGCTGACTTGCCAGCAGCGGCAGCAGCGGCAGCAGCGCCACCCGCTGCCACACGGTGGTGCCCACGGATTCAAACTCTTTGCAGCAGCTGTCTGGGAATCAAGCCTGCCGGAGAGCCCAAAAGGTGGCCACGCTGGCCCAGGATGTGGCTTGCTGGCTCCCAGATGCAAAAATGCCGCAGTGAGGCTGAGAACGTCAACCAGCAGCAACTGGGCTGTGCCCTCTGCCCTGCCCCTCCCAGTGCCGGCTCTGAGGGCCAAGGGAAAAGTGCCAACTTCCCGCAGATGCCAGCCGACCCACAGGTCCTGCTGCTATGCCAAAGGTTTTTCCACGAAGTTTGCCCACACGTTTGACCAGCTCCACGTCCTGCCCTCTGCCTACAAGGCTGCAACCAAGTCTTCACGTGTGTATGATGAACAAAAATGATTGAGAAAAAAAAAATTAAACTTCAAATTCAGAGGTGCCAGGAGGCCTGTGATTTCACTGAGACTGCCCGGAGCCATAAGGTGGGAGAATAATCCAGGCTGATTCCCTAAGCCACCTCTGGGCCTCTGCAGACACACACACACTCAAGTGCCCTCTTCACATACACCGCACACACATGTAGACACACCTACATACGTATGTATACAAATGCACCCCACACACACATTCATGAAAAAGAAGTTCGAACACGGTCCAAGGGGAACTTCCCCAGGTGTCACCACCGGCCCCGGAACATGTGACTCTGTCCCGGTGGGACCCCGTGTGACCCCACGAGATGCTGCTCACCCTCTTGGATCCTCCTGGAAATGCAGAAGCCTCCACAGCCCGAGGAGAGTCTCTATGAAATGTAAAAGCCTGGAATGTTAGGAGCCTGGTCTCTTTCTAACCTTGAAGCACCCTTTGCCTGCCGGGAGGGCCGCGCCCGGTGCCCCTTTGCCTGCCAGGAGGGCCGCGCCCGGTGCCCCTTTGCCTGCCAGGAGGGCTGCACCCGGTGCCCCTTCATCTGCCAGGAGGGCTGCGCCCGGTGCCCCCTTGCCTTCTTGGAGGGCTGCACCCGATGCCCCTTCATCTGCCGGGAGGGCTGCGCCCGGTGCCCCTTTGCTTTCTGGCTGAGACCAGCTGGGCACTCTTACCTCGCCAGGGCTCCTGCCAGCCACAGAGCAAATCCTGGGTCGGCCGTCCCAGTGCTGACCCCTGCTGGGGTTCCAGGCTGCTGGCCTCTCCGGAACTTCCCGAGAAGCTTTGTGGAGCTGCAGGTCACCTCCCCTGTCTCCCTGTGACCCCCCTCCTCACTCACTGTGCCCTGGAGGCCTCCCACACCCGCTCCTGCAGGCCTCCCACACCCGCTCCTGCAGGCCTCCCACACCCGCTCCTGCAGGCCTCCCACACCCGCTCCTGCAGGCCTCCCACACCCGCTCCTGCAGGCCTCCCACACCCACTCCTGCATTCAGGGACGCCTTGCGCTCATGTCCACTTTCTATTTACAACACGGTTCCTTTCAAAAGCACCTTGGCTCTGCCCCACCACTGGCTTCTGGGTTTGCTCATTGTAAAGTTCACAAGATGAAACTTCACAAGGTAGAATACTGAATAGATATAATGCGGGGTGGTATGGGCATGAATCTGAGAGGCTCTGAAATCTCCAAGTCACATTAGGGTGATCTAAGAGCGTCCTATGGAGCATTCCAGAACAATCTGACCCTTGCCCCTGAGACCACAATGCCCTTCACAGCCCCAGGCAGAGTCGGCTCACATCAGCTCTCACAGGGGACACGGCTGCCTGCACTGAGCTGAGTCTCCTGCAGACTGGTCCTGAGGCGGGAGGAGACAAGGAAGAAAAAAGGAAAGAGCCACAGCACTACAAGGCCACAGCCCGAAGACCACACCTGGGGGGGCACACAGCAGGGAGAGAGGGCAGGAGCCGCCACAGCCCAAAGGAAAGGTCTCCGGATGCTTCTAGGTGGCTTCACTTATAATACTGAATGCCTTCATTCTTCTAAGACAACATTGTAGGATTGGGGAGGCAGCTGTCTTGGGGCACGAGCAGGAGGGCCTAAGTCCCCAGAACTCACAAAATGGAGTGACATGACCCAAGTTTATAATGTTGCAGGCACAGGAATTGACCGTCCCAATGTTGCAGGGTCCTTGTGTTCCGGGTGGAAGATTGAAACCAGAACACGTGTAGAGGATTAAGGTAGAGTTTATTAGAGGAGAGAAGGGTTAGAACTCATGGACTCCAGACGTGGAGTGCCATGAGGGGCTAGGGCGCCCTGGAGAACTCATGGTGCCTGGGCATGGAATCCACGAGGAGCGAGGAACAAGGAAAGACCCCATGGCACTAGAGTGCCCCGAGGGGCTAGGGCACCAAAGATGGCTGCCAGGGCCAGGCATTTTGTACACCTAGACAAGCCCGGGAAACTGGCTTTTTCCCATTGGTTAACTCCCATTGGGGCCCAACCCAATTGCTCTTGGGCCCAAGTGGGCTAGAGGTCAAGTTGTTTGATATCGAGAGCTCATCTCCATAATCCCTTCATGGGGAAGTTGGCCATCTTATCTCTGGGAGGAGTCAGTTCCTCAGCAGGAGTGTTCCTTGGGGTGAGCCCAGCAGTGGGGATGAGCTTCAGGAATTCCAAAGACCCTGGGAGACCATCCCAGCACCAGCACGGCTGCTCTAATCCTGCCTCAGTAACACCAGGTTGGCTGGATAACCAGTGTCACTGCAGGCCTTGGGTCCCAGTGAAAGACCCCCATCCCTGAAACAAACCAACAAAAAAGGTGGACAGCACCTAAGGACTGAAACTCAAGGCTCACCTTGGCCTCCACACACATGTGGCCTCTACATGTACACACAGACTATACATACACAGAGCACCGCACATACATAAAGAACAACAATTGTAAAAAGATATTATAAAATACAAATGACAATATAACCTTCCAATCACAAGTAACGCTGAAAAACCCACGTTTCCAGAGGACGTTAAACATGCTCTCTGTGACCACCAGAGCCCGCTGCACACAGTGACCAAGAAACAAGATGCAAGGTTGGTTCCCAGAAGCCGGGCAGCAGCCTCAAAAGCCCTCTGCCTGACTGGGGCTCTGGACGCCCTGGCTCTTGCCCTGCCGGTGGGTCTGTGAAACACATATGCTCCGCCTCTTGCCCGGAGGGAGGGTCCACAGTCCACTGAGCCTGCGACATCAGCAAAGCCTGAGGGTGCTGGGTAAATAAAATGGCCCGCAGTTATGCTTTGGCGCCTGTTTGATAAAGCACAGCTACAGGTCTAATGTGTTCATCCTCCCGGGCTTGGTGGGCAAGGCAGGTGGGGTGCCTATCAACGCAGGAGCCAATGCCCAGGGTTTGGGAGACAAGTGTGTTACATCTGAGTTGTGCACCTGGGATATGAGGCTCTGTCTAGACTTGAACACATGGAGCTGGAGTTCCAGGCACCTGTGCTGAGATGAACTGAAGTAGAGTCTCTGTCTCTCCAAGCACCACAATTTGAGTTGCTCATCTGCGCATACCCTTCTTACCATGATAACCTGAAACGTCTAAAACTGGGCCAACATATCCCCTAAGAAGCAGGAAGCAGAGTGGTTTGCAAAGAAACAGAGCACTAGGCAACAAGGAGGAAACGGCAGTGTGTGTGTGAGGGGGGTCCTCAACCAGCTACAGAAGTCTTAACATGTCATTTCCCAGACAGAGCCTGAAACGGAGCTTTAAAAAGTTCCCTTCCGGGGCTGGAGAGGTGGCTCAGGGGTTAAGCTTCTGCCTTGCAGGCGGATAGAGTAAATGAGGAGGTGGAGGCAGTCCATGGTGGTTCCCGAATTCGCCCGTGGTTCTACACACACACACACACATACATAATTGAATAATTAAATAAATTTTTAAAAAATTTAAAAAGCTCCCTTCCTCTCATCTCTCCCCTCCACGGCTGCATTGAGCCTTTTCGCACCACGCTGCGCGCACAGCTTCTCGCACCGCAAAGCTGGGGGGGGGGCGCCTGCAATCCCTGCACTCGACAGGCGGAGGCAGGAGGATTGCTTCGGACTAGGGCTCGCCCAGCGGGGATGGGCCTGCATTTGCGCGGCATCCTCACTGCCCCTGCACGTCCCCGACGCGCCAGCAGGTCCGGCCTCTGGAGGTCGCCGCCAGTCGCCTGCTTAACACCGAGCCCTTTTCCTGCGGTTTTTTCCCAGCATCTGGCTTTCCCCGTTTTCCCCTCATTGTCTCTTCTCTGAACGGCGAGCTGCAGCAGGTCGAAGGCTCCGTCCCGGGCAAGAGGATGCTACACGGGTGAGGGCCGCGATCCACCTGCGCCCCCGGCCCGGCTGCACCAGCGCGGACGCCACGGTGCTCGGCCGGTTCCCGACCGCGGGACAGGACGCTCCCAGCAGCCCCCGCGGCACGGGCCGTCCCACGAGGCGGCGGGTGATGACGTCATCCCTCGGGCGACGGCCACTGAGCGCCGTTTGGAAAGGGGAGAAAATGTCTTTCCCGGCGACGGCGGCCGCCGCCGGGGCTGAGAACTCGGGCTTCTCGGGTCCCCGCGCTCGGCTGGGCGGGCGCCGTCCCGCGCCGCGGCCCCGGCACGTGGAGGGCGCGGGCGGCGAGGCCGGCTGACTCGGGCGTGAGCGGGAGCCGAGGCGGCGGCGCTTCTCGCAGCGACGGGCGCCGCGGACGCGGCGGAAGGTGAGTCCGGCGCCCCCGGGCGAGATCGCGCGGCCGCCGTGCGGAGCCCGCGGGTCGGCGCTGCCGGTGGTCCCGGGTCCACGTGCACAGGCCGCGCGACACGGGCCGTGGGCACAGGCGCCGCGGGGACACGTAGCCGCCGATCCCGAAGTCCACGCACTGAGACGGGGTCGTGGGCGCTTGTCTCTGCTCGCGGGCGGGCGGCCCCGCGGGACGAGAGCGTGGCCGTTGCTCTTGGGGCGCCCGTGGGGTTCAGACACGGCCCGAGGCCATGTGAAGAGCGGCCCGCGCAGGCGAGATGGGGTCCGCCAGCGAGAGGGGCTGCGCCCCGCGCGTCTTTGCCTGTCCTGGTTCGGAGCCGGAGCCCGGCCTGAGACTTTCCCTTTCAGGCCCCGGGAGCCGGACGCTTCTCCTTCCCCCGATCGCGACCTTGACTGCGCGTGCGGGGAGGGAGCGGGGGCTGTCGGCCGGTAGCCGGCAGAGCGACGGTTGTTGGAGACTCGGGACTCGGCGGCGCGGCCTCCGCCCGCTCTTGAGCGAGGTCCGTGTGCGCCGTGGGCCTGTCGTGCCACTCGTGACCACCCCTCTGCTCCCTCCGCCTTGCCCGGTGGCGGCTCGCTGCCTCCTCCACGCCGTCCCTGGGGCTCCCCGCGGACCGATCCTCCCTCTGTCTGCTCTCTGCGCCCGCAGGGACACGCCAGTCCCCGTCATTCAACCAGCAAAACAGCTGTCTGGAACTTTTGAAGCCAGATGGCCTTTATGACATTTATTGACTGTTGCTTCTTTTATATTGGCATGGGATATAAGGCCTTTCGTTTCGAGCGCGCCCAGTGGGTGACAGGTCAGCCCTTCTCCAATGTGATTTCTGTTGAATCAAAGCACCTCTGGATAGGCTGGGCAGGTGACTCTTTCAATACCTAGTTGTTTTGGATTTTTTTTTAACCTTTGAATTGTATACATTGACTGAATGAAGCTTCAAACCCAGAGAGGGAACTTATAATACATTTATGAAAATGGCATTCTTTGCATTAGAAATCTTGACAAGTATTTTGTTGTTTATATTACACTGATTGGTGAAACTGATTTTTGAAATTTTAAGCTTCTGTTTTATGTAAAGATTGAATACATCTAAAAAGTTTAGTTTTCAGGACTTTTTTTGGGCAATGTTACTTTATAGTATTATGCCCGTATTTTTCTTTTAAATTTGTGTATTCACAGCTTTCCGTTTTAACCCACATATTCCTTGGGCAGAGGAACCCTTCAGAATTAAGGCATTAATTATAATAATCCTTTGCCAGATAGCTGAGTATTGATTTTTTTTTTTATTTCAGTGGATGGTATAAAATGTGTGACCATGAGTACAGACACCTGCTAAATCATGAGATTCATGAAGTGTCCCACCTGCACCAAGCATGAAACAGGGGTGCAAGCTAAGAGACAGGCATTTGGGGGGGGTGGGCTTCTGTTGCATGTGATGCTTTGATTTTCAGACTAAAAAAGGGTGATCATTTTATCTTTGAAACTCGTGCAGTGGTTTTTCTTTTACTTTAGCTTCACTTTGCACAATTCCATGTGGGCCTCGTCTTTTCTGCCTTCCAGACACAGACAATCAGAAGTGTCGTAGATACGGAGACTAGAGTTTCCTGATTCCATGAGCAGGAGGGGGCGACTGAGCAAGGTGACTAAAAGTTTCTGTTTCTGTTTTGATTTTCCCAAAGTTTTAAAGATAATTGATCTTGGGGCAAACCTTTCACAGTTGGAATTCTTGGTACAAACCTTGAACTGTGAATCGTTTGATACTTTTTTTTAAGGATTGGTTTTGCTGAGGGTCAAAGCAGCTGTCCTGCAGCCCTGGTTTGACTGCTGTCAGCAAGTCCCATCTCCCACAGGTGAGAGTGGGCTGGGTCCTCAGGGAGAGGTGGTTGTCCTGCCCACGGCCTGCTGCAAGACCAGTGGCTGGCCTGCTGAGGTGCGGGCGGGCAGGGGTCTCTGCACTGTGGAGACCGTGCTATTCAGTGCCCTTCATTCAGCTCCTACCCCCTCCCAACATGTTTCTCTTCCTTGGTAGACTGAGCTGCTCGAGGCCGTTCCATGGAATGCTTCCTGTGCCAGAGATCCTGTTGATTTAATCCTCATATCCAGCAGGTTCACACTGCAGACGGAGGACAGTGAGGGTGTGAGGTCAGGAGTCCTGCCTGACTGCTCTGGAATCTATCTTTCTGGACTGACATGCCTTGAAAGGGAAGTCCTGTCAGGACCACAAGTCAGCAGTAAGTTCTCAGGCAGCGTAGCAGAATTCTCAAGTCAGGCAGTGGGCATCGCAGAAACAAGGAGTGACTTAAGCCCACAAGTCAGAATCCTGCTGCGGGGGCCGTGCGCAGGGAAGGGGAGATGCAGGAAGGGTCTTAATCCAGCCTAGTTTTCTAGAGGTTCATGTGGCATGATCCAGCTGGTTCCTTTATCTCGAAACCTGTAGTTTTAAGTGTCTTGACTTGATGATTCTCTTGTAATCATTTCGTATTCCATAAATTAATCTATTGCTTTGTATTCCTAAGGAAATAATACCAAATTAAACTAAAGATCTATAACTCCAGGGTGAGTCAGTAATTCACCCTGAAACTCTAGGGTGAATTTGGGGCTATGTATCTGGCAGGGTAAACCTTCCTCAGAGATTAGTTGTTGTTGTTGTTGTTGTTTTTTTAATTTTTTTATTATTATTATTTATTCAACTGTGTGCATGTGCGCGTGTATGTGGCGCGCGCGCGCATGCGTGTGTGTGTGTGTGTGTGTGTGTGTGTGTGTGTGTGTCTGTCTGTGTAGAACCACGGACGATTCGTGAACCACCATGGACGCCTCCACCTCCTTCTGCCCCTGGATTCACAGGCTCCGCCCTACCAGGGCCAGAAGCGCAGGCCGCCCCCCGCTTCCGCCTGGCGTCTATACGTGGGATCTGGGATCCGAATTCAGGACCTTCTGCCTGCAAGGCAGAGGCTTAACCTCTGAGCCACCTCTCCAGCCCCTAGTTGTTGTTTTTAAGAAATATTTTACACCCTAGAAGGTAACAAATTAAGGGAACTCATGTACAAAATCAGACAGGTAAAAACACTCTTCCATGGGGTTTACCATACATCTAATTTCAGAGATAACTAGAATGTGGGAAGGGACATCTTAGAGTCTGGAGCTAACACTTCAGTTACAGTCATTAAAATGTTACAGCTGGTTTCTGCTGTGGACCACTGCGATTCAGAGCTCAAAGTGTTTGGTTATTTGAATCCCTTTTGGTCTGATTTATGCACTCCAGTACAGAATTGTCTATTCTCTAACCTGTACCATCGAAGCCACTTTGAAGACTCATTTGGTGTAAGACTGTGTATTTGTTTTACCTGTAATATACGTATTGTCTCTGTAGTAAAGTCTATAAATGTTCATATTGCTGTAAACGTCCAGCTTCTTTCTTCCGAAGTACACACATGGCTTGTTCTGGTGTTGCCGGCTGCAGTACTGTTTTCCACTTTACCCTGGGCACGAGACGCCTTCTGTCCTCATGACAGTGCGAGACTCTGCTGTCAACTTGGCAGCTTGAGGGAGCCTGTCTCGTGGGGGGGCTCATGGTGCGTGGGCCTGGGCAGGTGAGTAAAACGGAGGAACTGGCTAAGTAGGTTGGCGTCTTCAGCACCCCGGGCAGACTTGCCATCTGGCAAGGGAACTTTGCCCCGCTCAGCTCTCCTGGCCTCTGCCCCTGTGTTGGTGGGCTCTCCTGCCAAATTGGATGAAGAGTGGTTCTGTAGGTCACTCAGTCTCCTTGGCCGTTTGGTGTTGATCTTTCTCCCGCCCGCTCCCCACCACTTCCCCAACTCCCTGCAGACGCTGTATCTCGCGTACAAACAGGTTTTCTTTCTTGTCCATACTAATGGGCTGGCATTCGGTAGAATGCTTGCTAGACATTGCCACAGCACCGTCTCCGTCCCGTTTTACCACTGTGTCTGTCCTGCGAGCGCTTTGGGAAGCCACTGCCAGGCGGTCCTGGCGGGAAGGGCGCCATCTCCTTTGGCTGCATCTTATGAAAGGTGGGGCTTGCTGCGTGCCCTCTGCTGTGGTCTAGGTGTGGTGTGGTTCTTGGTGTGGTGTGCCGCCTCTCCCTGTGGGACCGCCTGGGGCTCCTGAGGCGTAGGTGCCCCCACGTGCTCCTGAGGCATAGATGTGCCCCCACGTGCTCCTGAGGCGTAGATGTGCCCCCACGTGCTCCTGAGGCGTAGATGTGCCCCCATGTGCTCCTGAGGCATAGGGTGCCCCCACGTGCTCCTGAGGCATAGGGTGCCCCCATGTGCTCCTGAGGCGTAGATGTGCCCCCATGTGCTCCTGAGGCATAGGGTGCCCCCACGTGCTCCTGAGGCATAGGGTGCCCCCACGTGCTCCTGAGGCATAGATGTGCCCCCACGTGCTCCTGAGGCATAGGGTGCCCCCACGTGCTCCTGAGGCATAGGGTGCCCCCATGTGCTCCTGAGGCATAGGGTGCCCCCATGTGCTCCTGAGGCGTAGATGTGCCCCCACGTGCTCCTGAGGCATAGGGTGCCCCCACGTGCTCCTGAGGCATAGGGTGCCCCCATGTGCATTGACTCCTTCCTGTGGCAGGGAAGTGGGATTGAGTTCCCCCTCTAACCCTCCTATTTTAACAGTGAGTTTTATTTTTGCATGTGTGGGAATGGTGTACACAAGAGGACATTTCAGTGCGTGTGTGTACGCGTGTGTGCGTGCACGCGTGTGCCTGTGGAGTCCTGAGAGTCATCCTGGGTTGCTTCTCTGCCTTAACTGCTCTGCTGCTCTGGTTTCCAAGGCTCTGTCTTCGTGGCCAGTACTGCAGGCATCGCCATGTCCACTGGCACGCGCTCTCGCTCGCTCTCTCTCTCTCTCTCTCTCTCTCTCTCTCTCTCTCTCTCGATTCTAGCTTCACAAAACACAATAATCACATATTTTGGTTCTGTCACATTTCATCTGGTCTAATCATAACCAGGAGAAATTTAGTTTCGGGTGCGTCCAGACGATAGCGTTTCTGCGGTTCACGGGGGTTCACGGGTGATTTGCCCTTTTCTGCATTTCTGCGTGCGTTGGAAATCTGTAACTCTTGTTTTCTTGGGGAATGGTCTTTTTGTAATCTAGTGCCTTTTTCACACACACACACACACACCCTTGTGCTGGGTCCTAACTCGGGCCCTGGGCTTGTTAGACAAGCACTCTCCACAGAGCTACACTCCCGACCCGAAGCCATGATTCTGTCCTCCGAAATCTAGAGGGCGGAGCCCTAGTTTATCTTGAACTCCTGGTCCTCTGTCTATAGCCAGAGGGCATCCTGGACACTCCTCCACAGAGGGCATCCTGACACTCCACAGAGGGCATCCTGACACTCCACAGAGGGCATCCTGACACTCCACAGAGGGCATCCTGGACACTCCTCCACAGAGGGCATCCTGACACTCCACGGGGGGCATCCTGACACTCCACATAGGGCATCCTGGACACTCCACAGAGGGCATCCTGACACTCCACGGGGGGCATCCTGGACACTCCACAGAGGGCATCCTGACACTCCACAGAGGGCATCCTGACACTCCACAGAGGGCATCCTGACACTCCTCCACAGAGGGCATCCTGACACTCCTCCACAGAGGGCATCCTGACACTCCTCCACAGAGGGCATCCTGACACTCCTCCACAGAGGGCATCCTGACACTCCACAGAGGGCATCCTGACACTCCACAGAGGGCATCCTGACACTCCACGGGGGGCATCCTGACACTCCACAGGGGGCATCCTGACACTCCACAGAGGGCATCCTGACACTCCACAGAGGGCATCCTGGACACTCCACAGAGGGCATCCTGACACTCCACAGAGGGCATCCTGACACTCCACAGAGGGCATCCTGACACTCCACGGGGGGCATCCTGACACTCCACGGGGGGCATCCTGACACTCCACAGAGGGCATCCTGACACTCCTCCACAGAGGGCATCCTGACACTCCTCCACAGAGGGCATCCTGACACTCCTCCACAGAGGGCATCCTGACACTCCACAGAGGGCATCCTGACACTCCACAGAGGGCATCCTGACACTCCACGGGGGGCATCCTGACACTCCACAGAGGGCATCCTGACACTCCACAGAGGGCATCCTGACACTCCACAGAGGGCATCCTGGACACTCCACAGAGGGCATCCTGACACTCCACAGAGGGCATCCTGACACTCCACAGAGGGCATCCTGACACTCCACAGAGGGCATCCTGACACTCCTCCACAGAGGGCATCCTGACAAACCACAGAGGGCGTCCTGACACTCCTCCACAGAGGGCATCCTGACACTCCACAGAGGGCATCCTGACACTCCACAGAGGGCATCCTGACACTCCTCCACAGAGGGCATCCTGGACACTCCTCCACAGAGGGCATCCTGGACACTCCTCCACAGAGGGCATCCTGACACTCCTCCACAGAGGGCATCCTGGACACTCCTCCACAGAGGGCATCCTGACACTCCTCCACAGAGGGCATCCTGACACTCCACAGAGGGCATCCTGACACTCCACAGAGGGCGTCCTGACACTCCACAGAGGGCGTCCTGACACTCCTCCACAGAGGGCATCCTGACACTCCTCCACAGAGGGCATCCTGACACTCCACAGAGGGCATCCTGACACTCCACAGAGGGCATCCTGGACACTCCACAGAGGGCATCCTGGACACTCCTCCACAGAGGGCATCCTGACACTCCACGGGGGGCATCCTGACACTCCACAGGGGGCATCCTGGACACTCCACAGAGGGCATCCTGACACTCCACGGGGGGCATCCTGGACACTCCACGGAGGGCATCCTGACACTCCACAGAGGGCATCCTGACACTCCACAGAGGGCATCCTGACACTCCTCCACAGAGGGCATCCTGACACTCCTCCACAGAGGGCATCCTGACACTCCTCCACAGAGGGCATCCTGACACTCCTCCACAGAGGGCATCCTGACACTCCACAGAGGGCATCCTGACACTCCACAGAGGGCATCCTGACACTCCACGGGGGCATCCTGACACTCCACAGAGGGCATCCTGACACTCCACAGAGGGCATCCTGACACTCCACAGAGGGCATCCTGGACACTCCACAGAGGGCATCCTGACACTCCACAGAGGGCATCCTGACACTCCACAGAGGGCATCCTGACACTCCACGGGGGCATCCTGACACTCCACAGGGGGCATCCTGACACTCCACAGAGGGCATCCTGACACTCCACAGAGGGCATCCTGGACACTCCACAGAGGGCATCCTGACACTCCACAGAGGCATCCTGACACTCCACAGAGGGCATCCTGACACTCACAGAGGGCATCCTGACACTCCACAGAGGGCGTCCTGACACTCCACAGAGGGCGTCCTGACACTCCACAGAGGGCGTCCTGACACTCCTCCACAGAGGGCATCCTGACACTCCACAGAGGGCATCCTGACACTCCTCCACAGAGGGCATCCTGACACTCCACAGAGGGCATCCTGGACACTCCACAGAGGGCATCCTGACACTCCACAGAGGGCATCCTGACACTCCACAGAGGGCATCCTGACACTCCACAGAGGGCATCCTGACACTCCACAGAGGGCGTCCTGACACTCCACAGAGGGCGTCCTGACACTCCACAGAGGGCGTCCTGACACTCCTCCACAGAGGGCATCCTGACACTCCACAGAGGGCATCCTGACACTCCTCCACAGAGGGCATCCTGACACTCCTCCACAGAGGGCATCCTGGACACTCCTCCACAGAGGGCATCCTGACACTCCTCCACAGAGGGCGTCCTGACACTCCACAGAGGGCGTCCTGACACTCCACAGAGGGCATCCTGACACTCCTCCACAGAGGGCATCCTGACACTCCTCCACAGAGGGCATCCTGACACTCCACAGAGGGCATCCTGGACACTCCACAGAGGGCATCCTGACACTCCACGGGGGGCATCCTGGACACTCCTCCACAGAGGGCATCCTGACACTCCACGGGGGGCATCCTGACACTCCTCCACAGAAGGCATCCTGACACTCCACAGAGGGCATCCTGACACTCCACGGGGGGCATCCTGACACTCCACAGAGGGCATCCTGACACTCCACAGAGGGCATCCTGACACTCCACAGAGGGCATCCTGACACTCCTCCACGGGGGGCGTCCTGGACGCTCCTCCACTGGGACTAGTTTCTGAACAGATAGCTTTTGCTATTGAGTGTTGTGCATTAAAAGACAAACCTGGAAAGCCTGGCCGGTGGCACACTTGTGAATCCAGCCCGAGGGGGGAGGAGAGGGGATCCCGAGTTCAGGTCATCCTCAGCCATGGCAAGTTCAGGAATATCCTGGACTTGGAGAGGCCCTGTCTTAAAAACAAAGTAGACATTACTTGCACACCTGTCTCACTTCTTTATGTGGTGGTCTTATAACCCAGAGGACCCCACAGTTACCTCCAGAGTGTGCAGGCCAGGCTCCTGACGCGCCCCTGCAAGTAGCCGGGTGGACAGCCAGCACCTCCCACGGGACCCTTTTGTTTAGAGGAGGCGTGTCCAGCTGTCCCCCCTCCCGTCTGGTCACAGCTCGCACCGCACAGTAGCGCTGTGTGTACAGTACGTGCAGTGAGGCGCTCCCTTTCCATCCACTTCCTGCAGTTTGCACACAAGGAGGAAGGTCTTGTGATGGTGGTCGCCAGGGCTTGCCTACACCACACTGGTTTTCCCTGAACCCAGAGGTGGCTGGCATCTATCCACATCTCCCTGCTGCTAAGTCAAGTGAGCAGCTCAGCCTCCGGCTGCGTGTGGGTTGAAATCGCGTCTCGGTACCTGTGTCTGTGCCTAGCTGTGCCGTGTCCGTGGCTCTTTGGCCCTTGCCCCTTGGTGCCCTCCTTCCATCACCCTCTCGTCTGCGCTCTGCCCTTTAGAGGTCTGGCAAGCTTTCTGTTTGGTTAGTTTGCTGTTTGCATCTCAGGGAGCTGCGTCCTCTTTGGTTGCTCACATGGGCATGCGATATGCCGGATGACACCAAGAACAGGAGTGTGGCCATCCGTCCTCTCTGCGCTTACCTCGGGACCGAGTCAGGACCAGGGCAGCTGGCGGTGCTCAGCCACATGTCAGCCCAGCGCCTACCTCCTGGGAAGCACTTGGTGTAGCACTGGTTGCTTCGACCCTTGGTTTGCACACCGGCGGGTCCTCCGGGTCCTTTGCTTGCAGGTCCTGGGCTGTGGTGTGCCGAGAGCGGCACTGCAGACCGTAGCTGTGGCGTGGACACATACAGGCAGTGGGCAGTTCTGTGAGTGGGTCTTGGAGGCCAGTGTCTGCACCTCAAGGCCTTTGCTCTGGACTTTGAGATTTCAGAGATACGTTGTAGGGTGGTGAGTGTGCTGGACTGACCAGCAAGGGCAAGAGAGTGGACTTCCGCCCTCTCTGCCTTCACCTCAGTCGTCCTAAGCCCTTCCTGCGGGTGCTCACGGAAGAGGGGCGTCCCCTGGTGGTCCAGATGGCTCAGAAGAGCCCGCGTCTGTCCTGCACTGAGGTAATCTGGATATTCTGCAGGACTCTCTGCGTCAGCCAGCCGACCCCCTCACAAGGAAGAGTCTCGTGCCCTCTTTGTGCCTAGTGGAGCTGCAGTCAGGTCCTAGTCGTGCGGGTAGAGAAATGGGCAGCCTCAGCCGCCTCAGCAAAGTGCACGGTAACCTAGAAGTAACTAGGAGCCCTGCGTTGGCACAGTTGGGCTTTTAACATCAACTCGTCCTCTGAACAGGAGCCTTCAGAACCACGCCTGCTGATCATGTAAATGTCACGGGTTTTGCAATTTTGTTTGCATTTTGTTCGTGTGTTTCTTTTGGCTTTAGGCTTTGACTCAGCTTTACAGAGAAAGACCCATCTATATTTCGTGACTTAATGAAAATTATTTCTCAGAATTGGCAGACTTAGGAGTTTTTCTTTTAAAAGATTTAGTTCATTTTAATTAATTAAGTTTGGAAATCACTGACAGCTAGAATAGCATTAATTATGTAATGTTTTCTGTCCTGTGGGTATAAATGACACAGATTTAGTTTCTTTGTCCAATAGAGAAATTTTTGGCTTTCTTTTAAGCATATTAGCATATTTGAGGGGTTTTAAGAGTAACAGGTTGGGGGATGTACCTTAGTGGAAGATCATTCTAGCATGCATGGAGGGGAGCCCAGCCAGGTAGAGTGGCGCGTGCCTGCGATCTTGATCTCAGTACTTGATCTCAGTACTCTGTAGCAAGAAGATGGAGATGAGCCTCGGCCACATTCAAGAAAGAAAAAGCAGCAGCCCAGCTCTTGTCTGCAGAAGACTGTTGATTAGAATGTGTCTTTAGGGTCATAAGTACGCCATCGATGCCTAAGTGAGCTTGTTTGCTGTGCTACGCCATCAGAAGCTTAGGTGAGCTTGTTTGTCTTTTCACAGTGTCACAGTAAATTCACAAAATGGAGCCGTTTCACTGCTAGCATTTCGCCTTGATGATCAACAGAAGCGCGCGGGTTCTTCCCTTCCAGCCCCGATGACTAGTGTTGGTGGCAGCATGACACGGTCAGTACCCGTCACGTGGGTGTCATCTGTCTGTCTAGCTCCCTCTCCCTCCCTCTGCCTCCCTCTCCCTCCCTCTGCCTCCCTCTCCCTCCCTCTGCCTCCCTCTCCCTCCCTCTCCCTCCGTCTCCCTCCCTCTCCCTCCTTCTCCCTCCCTCTCCCTCCCTCTGCCTCCCTCTCCCTCCCTCTCCCTCCTTCTCCCTTCCTCTCCCTCCCTCTGCTTCCCTCTGCCTCCCTCTCCCTCCGTCTGCCTCCCTCTGCCTCCCTCTTCCTCCGTCTGCCTCCCTCTCCCTCCCTCTGCCTCCCTCTCCCTCCCTGTCCCTCCCTCTGCCTCCCTCTCCCTCCCTCTGCCTCCCTCTCCCTCTTTGCTCCCTCTACCCTCTCCCTCCCTCTCTTTCTTCTTCCTTCCTCCTCCTCCTCTCCATTCCTCCCTTTCTCCTGTCCTTACTGTGTTTGTGTACACATGTCTCTGTGCGCATGTGGACCACAGAATAGCTCACGAAGGGTTAAGGAGGCCTCTGCGAGTCAAAGAAGGTCCACAGGGCCTGAGGCAAGAGCTGGTAGGACGCAGTCTCCATGTTAGATGATGAACCACGTTACTGTCTGCTGGAGGTGCCACGCCTCAGTCAGGCTGGAGGGCAGAGGTCAGCTGCAGAAGCAAGCACTCCCTGGGGGCAAGCAGGCAGGTGCAGTCTACAGCGCAGAGAGAGGCGCTGCTTGTCATTCTTGCCTGCGCTGGATGGCCGCGTGCCAGGTCAGTTGGGCTGTGGTCATTGCTCTGCTGGGGCGACACAAGAATGAGGAAAAGAAAGACAGAGATGGAGAAGCTAGGATCGGTTGGGTTTTTAATTCACCCTCGAACTTCCGCAGTCACAGTTTATTCTGATGAATTATAGGGTGGCACCTTTCTTCTTCAGGGACGAGTGGTTTCTCAGTCTGTGTCTTGCAGCCCCACCAGTGATCCTGCTTGCAGTGTCCATGGTGCTTGTAAAAACAAGTCCCCAAGGGCTCGGCCCCGCACATCTGCTCTCAGCCTGCAAACCATCAGCGCTGCATCCTGGTGGGGCCACTGAGGATGCTTCGTGGTCTCAACTTCTGCTTCCATTCATACTGGGAGGCCCAAGGGTGACATGGGGAACATCTTGGACTGCTCCATCTCCTCATCGCTTGGCTCCGAGGCTCCTGCTTCCAGGACGGTAATCGAAGGCCTCGGTCACCTGCACCTGGCATTTATACTACTAGCACTTACACAGTAGTAGAGAAGTTGCTTGTGATAACTGTAGTGCTTCTCGTCACTCCCCTTCCAACACAGCGATAGACACTGTGCACTTCGAGTGTGCACAGTGGTCAGTCTGTGATGCCCGTGTTAGTGCCTGGCCTCAGAGTGAGTGCGATAAGCTAGCTGTCTGCACTGCGGCTCGGAGCAGCTAGAGGGCACGGCCCAGCCAGAGCCCATCTTGGCCTTTCCTGTTTCCTAACTTAATGGGGTGTGTTGTCCATCCCAACCCAACACTGACCTCGGGCACCACAGGGCTTTCCAGTGCTGATCGGTGAGGTTCTGTGAGTCCTTGGTCTTTACTTCTGGTTACTGAAGAGCCAGTCATGGTGTGTGGTGTAAGAAATTACACGAATCCCACTTCCCAGCAGGCAGTGCTACTGGTGGTTCATCAGCCTCAGACACAGTGGAACAGAACTACTGTCTAGTATTTTACAGTGAAACATTTCTTGGGGCTGGAGAGATGACTCAGATTAAAGCCTTCACTTTGCCAGCAAAAGGGCCTGAGTTCAGATCCCACATCATGTGTACAAATGCTGGATGCATGCAATTGCAGCCTGCAATTATGGCCTGGACGTCGGAGCCTGGGAAACCCCAGGGCGAAGCAGTAAGGAGACAGAGCAGTCCAGGATGGTCCACACGCCACCTTGGGCCTCCACAGGCACACGCACTCACGTGGCCTCTTGCACACACCGCACACGTGCACACACATAAGCGCACAGATGCACACAAATCAGGCCCTATTCTTCCAGGTCCGACTTAGGTTTGCTTTTAGTTTCAGATTTTTGTTTAGTTTTCTGTCTTTCCTTCCCTTTAAAAAGAAGAGTTTCCTAATTTCTACCTGTGTCTTCAGGTCAGAACAGACCAGCCCGCATAAATGATGGTTCATCATCGACTCTCAAGTTCACGTATGCTCGTGGGTTCTGTCTTAGAGCCAAAGAGTGACCAAGAAAGTGTATTTGCCGTGAAGTGGTTGTCTTACTTGAGAAGAAAATTTGTGTGTTCTTCTTATTGCAGTACTTGGTGCTCTGTCTGACTCGGCAAAACGCCACCTGTGACTTCCTTTGTTGGCAGCGACACGTCTCAGCCGTGGATTTACTACTCTGGAGACATGGACAACGGAAGGCGAGGGTGGCACAGTTGTTGTTTCAACAAGGACAAGAGGTCAGTGGCTCACACAAGTCAGATGAACACATTAAACCCTGCGCGCAGCCACGCAGCCACTTGTGCGCGCAGACACTTCCCGAAAGGAAGCAAAGCGCCTCTTCAGTACCAGAGCTCCTTTACATTCAGACCCGCCGCACGCATTGTCCAGAGCCTCCTTTGGTCAGACCAGATGAACAGGTGTCCCGGCTGCTTGCTGCCAGGTGGGCAGCACCTTCCTTAGGAGCGGGGCAGGTTCCCGCCCGGCCCACTGACGACAGACACTGGATAGGAAGACTGGGTAGAAAGGCTTGGAGGTGCCTGCTTCTGTAATGACCGCCCCTCAGCTCTCCTGGCCTGGGCACCACTGGGCAGCGCCCGCTGCAGAGGAAAGGTGGGTACAGAGCCAAGAGGTGCGCCTTCCCTCCGAAGGGAGGAGGAGGGCCAAGTCCATCGGGATTGATGAAGGTCACTTCTTTTTGAGGGCAAAGGGGCATTTCTGTAAGAAATGAAAAATCGGAATATTGTCCAATATCAGGGTTCAGCTGACACCTCGGGAGGGTTCTAAGTTCCCACACCCCAGAACAAGGGCTTGCACAGACACCAGGTAGCGGCAAAGCAAGAGAATCTGCTAGGAAAGAAAACACTCCTGAGAAAGACTGGGGGCGGCGACAGGTGTGGGGCTTGTGAGTCCTTGCGTACCACAGGCCTCTCAGGCTGTTCTGCGGTCAGCTTGGCCGGGAGGTGGCCAGCGGTCTTCCCACGCTGTGTTTCATTCTCTGTGTAAGTAAGGCTTCCGGTCCTCGCTCTGCCCTGCTCTCCTGCTCCTGGGGTGTCTTGTCACCTCATTATTTCCCGGGAGACTTGTCAAGGTGAGATTACTGTCCACTCTGCAAAGTGCTGGAGGGACCTCGGTGCACTAAGCCTGGGGTCTGTAGACACCTGCGTGCTTTTCCCAGACCTTCACTCACCTTGTCCTCCAGATTCTCTTGTCAAAACTTTGGTTCAGGTCTGGTGGGTTCTGGTCTCTGTCCGCACAGATGGTGTCATGGTTTGAAACGTGTCCCCCCAGTCTCATGTGTTTGGCAAAGTCATGGCACCTTGAGAGCTGGAGCCTTGCTGGAGGGAGGTTGTCACGAGGCTGGGCCTTGAGGTAGATGAGTCCACCCTACTTCCAGGAGAAGTCTGCAAGCAGTCTGCAGCTCTCAGCTTCCAAGATGTCTGCGGCGCCTTAGCCTCCTCCAGCTTCTGCAGCCAGCCATGCCGCCTCCACCTTGAGAGACTGTATTTCCCCCCTGGAACCGTAAGCTGAATAAACCTCCCTCCCTTTCTCCCTTAAGTTGATTGACTTGGGGTGCTCTCCCACACAATAGTTAGAGTAACTTTCACAGATAGGAATCTGTAGCAGGGTCGCCTGAGGCTGGACGGCTTGTACAGTGGGAAAGGAGAGTAAGGTGCAACCAAGACACCTTACCAGAATGCGCTTGTGTCAGCTCTCATTTCAGTAATGTCCATGTTTTAAAACTCCTTGCCGTCCGGTTTTGATGATAAGTCGTGGAGGAGCAGTGTGTGTGGATGGCGCTGTTCTAGCTCTTCACAGACAGCTTGTGTTCCTGTCCTGCAGGCTGCTGGGCCCTGCTCGGGCGCTGGCTGCGGGGAGCAGGCGTGGGGAGCGCTGTGACGCTGGCCTTCCGGCCTGCTGGCCTCAGGGGCCCTGACATGTGCGTCTGCAGTGTTTGGGTTCAGCCCCACACGGAGCTCAGCCCTGCATTCTCCGCGCGGCCGCCTCCCTCTCCCCCTCTGCCTGCTCCTGGCTGCTCCGCCCCCACACAGTTGACTTCCCCTGAAGATGGACACTTTCCCCAGCTCATCTCCCACCTTTACCATGCTTAACTCAGAATTATTCTGTTAAAATGTGTGTATATGTGTCGAGGGGAATGTCTTTTTGCTACTTGGTCCTGTCTTTGACCCAGGATTTGTGGTTCTTCGTGGGTCTAGACCACGTGCGGCATGGGCCTTCACACCAAGGTCCAGTTGCAGCGTAAGTGTCTGTGCACCCACCTGCCCAGCAGACGAACCACAAGAGCACATCTGTCCACAAAGGAAAATTAAATTATGGCATCTGCAGGAAATTTGATGTAGCTGGAAATCATTGTTAACATGAAATAAATCAGATCAGGAAAGTACTTTTTCCCTCATGTGCAGAACCTAAATTTAAAATTAATGCATGTGTGCATGTGTTAGTATGTGTATGAAGGTCACGAAGCTAAGAAGGGACCATGACAGCAGGGAGCGATGTAAAGGGGTCGGGAGCACGGTGGTGGAGTGCATGTGGCAGTGAGGCAGGGAACAGGATCGACCGTCCCAATGTCGCAGGGTCCTTGTGTTCCGGGTGGAAGATTGAAACCAGAACACGTGTAGAGGATTAAGGTAGAGTTTATTAGAGGAGAGAAGGGTTGGAACTCAGACTCCAGACGTGGAGTGCCATGAGGGGCTAGGGCGCCCTGGAGAACTCATGGTGCCTGGGCATGGAATCCATGAGGAGCAAGGAACCAGGAAAGACCCCATGGCACGTGAGTGCCGCGAGGGGCTAGGGCACCAAAGATGGCTGCCAGGGCCAGGCATTTTGTACACCTAGACAAGCCCGGGAAACTGGCTTTTTCCCATTGGTTAAGTTTACTCCCATTGGAGCCCAACCCAGTTGCTCTTGGGCCCCTGTGGGCTAGAGGTCAAGTTGTTTGATATGGAGAGCTCATCTCCGTAATCCCTTCATGGGGAAGTTGGCCATCTTATCTCTGGGAGGAGTCAGTTCCTCAGCAGGAGTGTTCCTTGGGGTGATCCCAGCAGTGGGGATGAGCTTCAGGAATTCCAAAGACCTTGGGAGACCATCCTGCCTCAACAGGAAAACTAAAGGGGCTCCCTGGGGGAGGAGCTGCTGGCAAGATCCGGGCACTCAGTGTGCGTGAGGAACATGAGCACTTGCTATGCCAGGCACAGAAGCCTGATTCAAGATGGGGGAGACGCACTCTAGCAACACGCCCGGGTGTATTCCGCAGAACAGTCACCCACCACGGGCTGCACGCCCACGTGAGAAATGAAAGCTTGCCCAATCCTCCATTTTCTCCACATCCATTAAGTTTTAGCTTCATCTGTTTGGTACTGCTTGAGCCAGGACTTTCCAACTCTTACAAACATGTAGGATCACCTGACCTCCAAGGCCATGGGTGGCTCTAGGTGCATGCGCCCTTGCAGAGCAGATACTGCCCTCCCCCCGGGGAGTACCGGGTCCACAGCACCTTTCAGAAATGTCTAGAAGTTGAAGAAAAGATGGATCCGATCAGGCGGCTGCCGCGACAGAATGCTGGTCGCTCGCTGCTCGCCACAAATGGCAGGGCTGCTTCCTTGAGGTAGCCGTCAGGTTCATTTTTATCTTTCTATATGGATAGATCCTTTTTATTTTAAACAATTATAGTTGTTTCTGCTTTAAACTTTGGAGAGGATAAATTACCAGCTAGGGTGAAAAGTGATAGGTTGAAAGTTCAAGCTGTGCAGAGAAACCGTTATTACTATTAACTTTTCATTCCAAACACGATGTTTTTCTGTCACAAGAATTCTTGTGTCCCAATTCCTTTCCCAGACACCAGTGTGGAGACACTCAGGAATAGTGATGCATGTGCCTGAAAGACCCCCGTCTTTCAGTCAGGAACGAGGCCACCCAGAGAAAGACCAAGACCCTTCTCGCTGCAATAGTTTTATTTAACGACGCGCCGGGCGGCTCCAGCAACCTCTCATGCAGGAGAGACTGAAGCGGCCCCGAGCAGCTCGGGCAAGGGGTTTTTAAGGGGTTTTGGGGTAGGGGGGTTGCTTAACTGAGGAATTTTCTATGACCTTTACAGTCATTGGTCAGCAAGAGCTCGGGTGGAGTTGGCTCTTGGTGATCTTTCCAGTCCACCTGCTTAACCGCAGGCTGTTCATTCTGGGTGACCTTCATTGATGGAATTCCCTTTGGGCAAACTTGCTTTTCCAGAACTGAAGGGCTGGAGGTCTTAAGGGGTGGGGAAATACCTGTAAAAAGCTCAAGGCTGTACATAGTTTTAAGCAATGACTAACAATGGATGCTTGGATGGCTATAAACAATGGATGCCTGAATGACTACAAGCAAGGGCTATACTGTGGGCCTGAACCGGCCTGCTTTGTGAATTTTAGGGCGAGGGTCTCAGGGTCCAACATGCCTAGAGCTTTTTCTTTCAACATGAAGAATGAGTTTTTTATTTTCAGGTAAAACTATTAAATTGTGGAAAATAAGTGAACAGGACAAAGGAGCAAAGGTTATAACCTGAAAGACAAAGATGGACGCCTTCGAGACCCGTTTAGAATCACAACATGCGGCGCACGCTGTTTTCCTTACCCTTCAGTGCTTTCTGGGAGTTAGTGGAACGTGTCCCGTGGCTGTTCAGAGAAGGCTTTGAGTGAGGTTGGTGGGCTCTGCCATCCCTGCCCTGCTGTCCCCTGCACAACTGCGTGTCCGAGCGTCAACAGGGCCACCAGCAGTGCCGCCCACTGGCGAAGCCCCTGAACGGGTCGAGGCACAGCAGGCTGCCCAGCCTTGCTGGCGGGTGGCCAGCAGGCCAGCAGGACACTGGCACCGCTGCCGCCTCTAGGCTTCTGCGCTCTGCTGACCGTGCCGAGCATCGCTGCTCTTCATGTCGGATGCTTCTCCCTTTCTGTGGCCAGCTACCGTGTGACATGACCGCGGCTCGTCGGTCTAACAACTAGGTTTTTTGTTTTTATGTTTTAACTTATTTAAAGTTGGGTAAATTTTAAAATTCCAGCGTCCTCTAACTGACCATTGGTTCGTATCAGCAATGTACTTAAATTAGCGAAGTGTGCTTGCTCTAGCCCCTCCAGGCAGGGTGGGCTCGAGAAGCCGCCCCTGGGCAGGCCGAAGCCTGGGCCTCAGCCAGCTGCTGCTCTTCTGCCCGGCCTCCCGGTCCCTTGAGAAGCTGGGGGTGCTGATGGCCAGGGAAGACCGTCCTG
Organism: Typhlomys cinereus; assembly: GCA_023101885.1. Lineage (NCBI taxonomy): Eukaryota > Metazoa > Chordata > Mammalia > Rodentia > Platacanthomyidae > Typhlomys > Typhlomys cinereus. The sequence goes on from JALPQD010000510.1 coordinate 1,157,589, forward strand.
CCCCCAACAGGCAGTGGTAGGCGCAGCTGGGGTGAGTGTCCTAGGCTGTCCTCAGTGACTTCACTAGGCCCAGACAGCGTGATTTGCTCAGATCTAGTTTGGGGGACCTATGTTCTCTTCCAAAACATTGGTGACTTGTGGCGCAGTGCGCTCTGCGCTGCATCTGTGAGCTAGTGTCCACGCGCTCTGTGCCGCATCTGTGAGCTAGTGTCCACGCGCTCTGTGCCGCATCTGTGAGCGAGTGTCCACGTGCTCTGTGCCGCATCTGTGAGCGAGTGTCCACGCGCTCTGTGCTGCATCTGTGAGCTAGCGTCCACGCGCTCTGTGCCGCATCTGTGAGCTAGTGTCCACACGCTCTGTGCTGCATCTGTGAGCTAGTGTCCACGCGCTCTGTGCTGCATCTGTGAGCTAGTGTGCTAGTGTCCACACGCTCTGTGCTGCATCTGTGAGCTAGTGTCCACGCGCTCTGTGCTGCATCTGTGAGCTAGTGTGCTAGTGTCCATGCGCTCTGTGCTGCATCTGTGAGTTAGTGTCCACGCGCTCTGCGCTGCATCTGTGAGCTAGTGTCCACGCCCTGTGTTGCATCTGTGAGCTAGTGTCCACGCCTTGTGCTGCATCTGTGAGCTAGTGTCCACGCGCTCTGTGCTGCATCTGTGAGCTAGTATCCACACTCTCTGTGCTGCATCTGTGAGCTAGTGTCCACGCACTCTGTGCTGCATCTGTGAACAAGTGTCCACGGGCTCTGTGAAGGTCTCTGTGGTGTGGAAGGAAGAAGCTGTGGACCTGGACCCCCTCCACTGCCTCCTGCTTTGCCCCCAGCTACAGTCAGCCTCAGGAGCCCGCTTCCTGCATGTGCCATGAGCGCATGTGCATAAGTCCTCCTAGATGCAACGCTGGCTTGATTCCAGGCCCCTTGGATAGAGTTGGCCTGGGTAAAGCCATCGATCAGTGGCCAGAGTGAAGCACATGAGACGTGGTTTTCACATGACTACAGTCTGAGGGCACAGGGTCAAGGGTCACAGTGTGAGGGCACAGGGTCCAGGGTAAAGGGTCACGGTGTGAGGGCAGAAGGTCACAGGCCCAGCAGTTCCGTTGTGCTCCTCAGTATATATATGAGCTTGCACCTGTTCTCAGAATTCATGCCACCTGTTGGCTTCACCTGAGCAAGAGCCGGAAATGGTAATCTCGTTCTTTTCCTGGCAAATTACCATAATGCCACAGAAAGATTTCATCGAAAGAACTCTTTCTGCTAGAATGACAGTTGCTACTACTTTGGTTCGTTGGGCGTAGAGGGTTACGCAGTTTCGTTTTAACCTTGGGCACGGTAGAGCTGGTAATTCTTGTTCTAAGGAGTCCCTAGGAGTGGCCAGTCCTGACGAGGCCTCAGAAATGGCAACACTTCCTGCCCTTCCTCAGGTGGTGCCAACAGAGTCATCCTGACCCACGTTTCCAGGTTTCTTTGTGTAGAGCTTGACCAGTGAAGGCAGCCGGGCGTCTTCCTCATCCAGGCCGCTTCTGGCATCGGGCACACTGAGGACCTCCATTGGCACTTGTTTGCTTTGTTTAGAACCTGCACTTCCCGTCCCCAGGTGTTATCCCCAGGTGTCAACGAGGTGGGTCTTCTGCCCGCTCCACAGGACTGACTCTTGGGCCGTGTCAGGCAAGGTGCTTCTCGGCCTCGCCCTTCCGGTCTAAGAGGCACTCCGCAGCCATGCGGTTCTGCACTCACAGCGAGGTGGGGCCGGGACCCCTGTGCTCGTGCAGAAGTTCACACGGGTGCCTCTGTAGCCAGCTCCCAGTTGGGAATCAGAGCCTTCTTGTCTCCGCCCCCTGCTAAACCCTCCAAGTGCCAACCCCGTCACTGTGGTCTGTGCCCTGACACAAAAGCAGACACTGGTGCAGTGGGAGCAGAGGTTTGCTTGTCGGCTGCAAAGAGAAGGGGTTCTGTCTGCACCTCCAAGAAGTCTGATCCTGGCCCCCAGGGGACATGTCTCCATGCCACCTCAGTGACCCGGAGCCCAGTCAGGGGCAATCTGTCTTCCTGCTTTCAACAAGAGCAAGCCCCCTCTACAGTGGACAGTAGGAGGGCCCAGGACAGAGCGTCCACTGCACCTGCTGCTCTCTGTTGAGCTGGCGTCTCACCCGTGACAGGCCTGTTTGCCCCTCGTGGTACTGCTGTAAGCTCTTGTGCCACTGTGACCTCGTTTTGACTTCTGTCTCCCTCCGTTGTAGTTCCCGTACTGAGGCCCATGGACCACATGGTGGAGGCAAGCCTACGGCACGTGCTCACGCATACCACGTCAGCTCCATCTCGGTGAACAGTGACCGCGAGACTTCAGCCTCTGAGCCTTAGAAGTCACAGACAGAAGTTTCTGGATCCTTGGCACATGCTGTGATGTTATGCTACATTTTAGTGTCAGCCTGACAGCTGCAGACTGGGGGCAGCTGTGGAGGGTTCATGGTTGGAATGGCCCCTGAACAAGTCTGCAGGTGCTTGACTGATTGCTGCGGAGAACCAGCCCATATGGGAGGAACTTTCCAGTGGTGGACCGCATAGTAGGAGGTGCAAGGAGGAGGGACTTGCTCCTCCCTTATCCCGTGTCAACTTGCTGTGCAGTCCCTCTGCGAGCGTTGTTCACTCTTAGAGCGTTGTTGCCTTCCTCGTTGCTGCCGCTGCCTCCGTCCTTGGCGGCCGCAGAGCTCCAGCCTGTCCACCTTGTCGCTGTTCATCGCCGACGTCGGAGCCCAGCTGTTCTTCACCGACGTCGGAACCCAGTGTCTTCGAGCCTCCAGGGAAGTGAAGGCTTGAGACCTTCTTGGGATCTTTTGGCTTTGTGGCATTGCGGTCAAGAACAAAGTAGCTGTGGGCGGGTATTTTGAAGAATTTTGATTTCTGTCTTTTTTATTGTAAGTTAATCTAATAAACTTATTTTAGGTCTTACATTCTAGAGATTCTGTTTCTTCAGAGAACGCTGACTAATGTGTATGTGGTTCTGACCGGTCACTGGCATTTCCCGCACCTTGCAGCAGCTCCCGAGTGCGGTTTGCTCTGAGCACGCGCACTGTTCAGTGGAGGGTGTTCTGTGCACCAGGACTGACTAAGCCCGTGTCAGCCTGATCCACAGGTGTTTGGAAGTAAAGCTGCATTTGAAACCGCAGCAGGCCATGATTTCTCCTCTAATCTCAAAGGGATAGAACAGAAAATGCCACGCGGAGTCGTTACTGGAGGCCACTTTAGCCCCTCGGCTTGGCTCTGCCTGCCTCAGGCTCCTGGGTACTGACGCCTCCTCCCCGTGAGCTGCGGGTTAACTGAGGGCCCTGCCGGCACCAGGCACCACTGTCCTCCGAGTCACCCCGGGGGTCGCAGTGACTGTCCCGGCCCAGGGCCCTTATGGTCCTGGCACTTGGTCCTCGCCCAGTTTCCTGGCAGAGATCTTGCTCCAGGTGGCTTTTCTGTGTCCATGGAAGCCTCTACCTTGCATCTCATTGACTCAGACAGCAGATCCCGCTGGGTTCTGGGACAGTAGATCCCGCTGGGTCTCCGGGACAGTAGATCCTGCGGAGGTCGGCTCCTGTCTGCTGGGCCTGGAGGTCTGGTGGGCGTTCAGAGAGGACTGAAGAAGCAGAGTCCAAAGGCCACTGCTGACTTTAGTCATGGCGGCGCAGGGTGCAGCGTGCTGCGAAGCGCTGGCGCGGGGTGGCAGCCTCCTCGGGTGCCCCTGGAGGTCTGTGATGTCGTCCTGAAAGAAGCTGTTTCAGCCGATGGCAGCAGGTGGTCTCGTTTCCCTGCGGAGCGTCCACGGAGCTCCAGTGAGCCCAGCAGCCTGCAGCATGACATCCAGAGGCTGCAGTCCTGCGGGGGAGGCCGAGGCAGGAGGGTCGCTGCTCCCAGGCTGGTCTCGCTGCATGGCAAGACCGTGTCTCGAGCCGAGACAGGCTGTTGTGCTGCTGCAGACGCTCAGGTTGTCACTGAGCTGCAACAAGGGACATTTCGTGTGGACCGGACCTGAACTGGGAGTCAAGAAGGGACTCAACAGACACCAGGAAACCTCCACCGCCGTCTCCAGAGCTGCATCTAAGCTGAGGGTCTGAAGCCCACTAAACCTCAGCCAAGTGGACAAAGGTCCATAAGTGTGGCGTGGTGGCAGCGAAGTGGGGCGCAAGCGCGTCCTTTGCCCAGGCTATGACACCGCTGCTCAGGAAGGCGGGAGCTCACAGCACACGAGGAGGCGACATTTCCACATCAGAGGCCGAAGCAGTGAGACGCCTGAAGAAACACCCAGAAAAGACTCAGGTCTGTGCTGACACCGAGGCTGTGGACAGACTGCAGCAGAAGCCTCCCGTTCCATTTACAGTTCTGGGGACTGAGAGTCCAGCGTGGAGAGGCCCGTCTGCTCTGGTGTCACGTGACCGAAGCCAGCGCTAGAGACGGCACGTGGAGGGAAGGAGCGAGAGCAAGGGAGACCAGGCTCCCTTTTACTCGGGGTCCTCGATTTGTAAGAGAACTTTCACTCTGTTCCTGAAGACGGTGACTCAGGACCCCTGCCCCAACCGAGGACGCCCCCACCTCAACACCTGTCCTTGACGGAGCATGGCCAGGACTACAGGTCGCAGACAGGATGCCTTGGGTGGCCCCGTGCTGAATCAGACTCGGCTGCTGTCGGGCAAGGATGTGTCAAAATAAGTGATCACATGGGGCTTGCCGCTCACTTGTGATCCAGGACTCAGGTGGGGGCAGAGGCAGGAGGGTCACTGCAAATTTGAAGCCAGACTGATCTTGGCAGACCAACTAGGGCTCGAGACCCTCTTCAGAAAACCATGAGGGCAAGAAGGAAGGAAGGACGATGCTAGGAAAACACACGGAGAAAAGTTTCAGACAGAAACTAGTCCACCGAGATGAAACATGGAAATGAGCTGTAGGCACTGCCCCAGCCACCCGCTCACTACCCCACGGATGCAGCTGTGCCACCTTGTCCTTGCCAGGAAGACGCAAGTTGGGCTTCTCCCCGTGCCTTGCCATAAGGAAGGCCTGGGGCATGACAGGCATGAATACTCGAGAGCATCTTGCAGGGCTGCAGAGGGAGGCTCTGAAAGCCCAGACCCGGAGAGAGCATCGCAGACTCAGCCGCAGCACAGACAGCAGCTCGGAAGCGCTGGAAGGTGGCTGAGCGCGCATGGTGCACCAGCATGCTCTCACCTCGAGCGCTGGGGAGGAGAGGCAGATCCTGAGCGCACGGCCGGCCAGCGGTGCTGAAGGTAGGCAGAGAAGCAAGAGAGGACCACAACATCTGGCCTCCACACGCGTGCCCATCCACACGCGTGCGCATCCACACACATGCGCATCCACACGCACATCCACACATGTGCATATACACATGCATGCATATACACATGTGTGCACATCCATACACATGCATATCCGCACGCGTGCACACCTGCATGCATGCCCATCCACACACGCACATCCACACTGCATATCCACACACGTGCACACCCACACGCGTGCACATCCACACATGCACACACATCCACAGGTGCACATCCACACACACATATACACAGGTGCACATCCACACACACACTACACACACGCACACATATCCACAGGTGCACATCCACACACACATCCACACATGCACACACATCCACAGGTGCACATCCACACACACATATACACAGGTGCACATCCACACACACACATACACACATGCACACACATACACAGGTGCACATCCACACACACATCCACACATGCACACACATCCACAGGTGCACATCCACACACACATCCACACATGCACACACATCCACAGGTGCACATCCACACAGTGCACATCCACACACACATCCACACACACATATACACACACGCACACATATCCACAGGTGCACATCCACACACACATCCACACATGCACACACATCCACAGGTGCACATCCATGCACACATGCACACATATCCACAGGTGCACATCCACACACGTGCACATCCACACACATGCACATCCACATACGCACTCTACAGGTGCACATCCACACGCACACATATCCACAGGTGCACATCCACACATGCACATTCACTCAAGTGCACATCCACACGCACACATATCCACAGGTGCACATTCACTCAAGTGCACATCCACATGCACGCGCACATCCACAGGTGCACATCCACTCACGCATATCCACACATGCGCACATATCCACAGGTGCACATCCCCACACACGTGCACATCCACACGCATGCATATCCACAAAGTAGCCACAGGCACAGGCATCCATACTGTGTAAAAACTAACTTAGACAGTGGCCACCAGCCCTCTGAGAGAACAAAGAACCAGAGGGGTGAGCAAATGGGAAAGGCACGTGAACGGACCAGGAAGGAGCCGAGCCTGCCTCCTGCGGTGCTCGGGGACAACCTGGGGCCACAGGATCTTGCACAGGGAACCGCTGAAGCACCGGTCATCACCAGGGGACACAGGTGAGTGTCTGTCACCCAATAATAAAGCAACAAGAGCCAGCGGAGAGGCCAATGGAGTGGATCTTCAATGCCACAAAAACAAGTCTGTAACTGAACATGGCTGAGGAATCGCCCACCTGTGTTAATTGGGATTGCCTCTTGGGAACAAGATGGGAACCTCTCTAGAGGTTTAGGTGGCCCTGGATTTGCCCATCTCAGTGGTGGCCAGTGGGTTGCTGGAGAGTTTGAAGTGTCTTAGCGACACATCCCTGAGCACGTCCGTTACTCGGGTGAATTGCTCAGCACGTTCTTGCAGGTGCACCTAGTCCTGCCCAGAACCCACGTTGAGGAGGAGGGACCAGCTTTACAGAGGGTACCGTGGCCTCCTCGCGTGCATGTTGTGGTATGCGTGGCTGCACCGCTCTCCCTCTCTTTCCCCCACACACATACGTACGCATGCGCGCACACGCAAATTTTAAAACTCCCTAGTGCCTGCTCCACACCTGTGTTCCCCACCATGCCACTGGGGTTCTGCTGCGGTCCAGGGTGCCTGTGCTCTTGCCAGGCCCTCAACGCCATCCTCCTGTAACGGCAGGTCGGGACTCCACGACACATGGTCTCAGAAGCATCCCCTTACTCGGCGGCCAGGAATGACTGTCCACCTCGCGCATGCTGGGGCGACGGCCTCGGCTCATCAACAGGACGCATGCCAGCGCCATGGGCCAAATTGCTCCTCTTCCTGGCTTTGGAAGAAACCGAAATTTAAGCGTTGCTTGATGAAGCATCAGAGACGGGAGAGGCAGCTGAGCCGAGCCCAGCCGCTGCATCACGGCGAGGTGCCGTGGCAAATGGGTATTTTTTTCTCTTTTTCACTTGTTAAAAAAAGTCCATTGAAGTTTGAATTCTGCTACTTTTCACTCGGAACCGGTGCCAGTGACGTTCAGCGGAGAACGTCGCGCTTCTTTTCTGTGCTCAGGCCTGTGGAGTCCCTTGGTGGTGAGCTCGGCTCGGCCAGGTGTCCGGGTGCCTCGTGCCTGCTCGGCCAGGTCCTCACCGTCCTCTTCTGTTTTCTGAGCAGAGCCACAAGGACCGCCTCCTACAACGGCTTCGGGATGTTTGATAGAAACGCCCGGAGGGATGCCACACCGGAAGCCAGAGAAGAGCAAGCCAGAGCCAGCTGAAGCCGCGGGAAGTGTGTGCAGGTGGAAGAGAAAGAAAGATGCGGGCAGCGTGGGCAGTCTGGGCTTCAGTAAGATCCTTCACGCGGCCTGGCGCCCCACTGAGAACATTACTGGGGTGGCGCCACCACTGAGAACATTACTGGGGTGGCATATGTTCTAGGACAAAGGCAACTGGAGAAGCTGCTTGGAGGACTGAGTCTCCCCGAAGCCAGTCTCCTGCTGCCAACGAAAGGACAGCGCCCTGCCATGGGCTGCAGCAGCCTCCTCCTCCCACAGACCCGAGGGAGGGCGGCTCCAGGGGCCTGGCCTGGCTCTGCCTTCAGCCCAAGGAGAGACGGGAGTGGCTCCCCAGGGAAAAGCCCTCGGCAAGATTGGGGGATATTTGCCCAAAGAAGGCCATTACTCAAGTATATCTTAACTCTGAGCCTTTTTCAGTTTATAGACCAAAAATGTATCCTGTGAGGAAAGACTTCGTCACGTCTCTCTGCCCAGCTCTTCCCTCTTCACTGTCCACCCCTGGGCCTACGCTGGACATTGTGTCTCATGCCGCCCAGGGGGACTGTCAGTTGCTAGGACATGATTGTGCCTGAGTGGGCAGCTGTACTCACCGTGGTTCCTGCCCGCACAGCCCCTAGTGTGGCCGCTTCTGGGACAGTGTTTTTAACCCTAAGTCTTCTCTTTGCATGCATGTAAAGCTTCACTTAATGAACTGTGCGGAATATTCTTTGGGAAACAGCTTCTCCAGCAGTGGTGGCAGAATCCGTACAGCACCTCAGATTCTAAGCGCAGCTCTGCACGCAGCTTGTCGAAGCTACCCTTCTGGGAAAAGCTTCAGCTGGGTTTGCCTCTAAGACAAGACATCTCAAGGCAGCAGAGCAGTCAGGGCTGAGTGCAGTAGACTGGCCGCTCGGCCTGCACGCCGCTTTCAAAAGCATGTTGACTAAACCTTCCTTTGAAATTCTGCCTTGCGTACTTTTGGTTATGATGGGATGGTCTTCGATGCCGAAGTTTCCTGATAAAAATAGGGAAGTGTGCCTACACTGGGTGTAACTACGAAGCGTCTGAAACTTCCAGCGTGTTCCATCCATGAGCTGATCAGCCGCTGGGATGGGGAGCCAGGGCCTGTGCCCCTCAGAGTCAGCGAAGGCATTTTGGTTACTGCTGTATATATGGGAGGACAGCACGCCTCCCCCGGAACGAGCACAGAAAAGGATCTGGAAGTCCCTTTTTCTACGAGTAGTTACAGCGCTGGATCTTAGCCATGCAGGTCACACGAGAGGCGCGAAGTGTTCCCACGAGCGCCAGCCGGTCACGGTGCCACAAAACAAAGCGCTCCAGTGGGGTGTGACTGTGTGTGCGTCCGAGCTCGGTGCTTACATGTGCACAGGTCTGCAGTCTGCAGCTGAGCCGCGCCCTGTCCCCGCGCGTGGCCTCCCGCAGTGCTGGCTGAGGACTTCTGAGACAGCCCAGGCTGGTGAAGATGCTTCCTCGCGGTGAAGTCTCGCTGTAGCCCAGGCCAGCCCCGGCCCTTTCTTGAACTGCCCGCCTCCGTCTCCCAAGGCCGGTGCTACGTGCCGCCACCAGAACAGTTTTCCTTTGTTATCTTGTGGTGGTGTTTTCGTTCTTTTATGTACTGTAGATGTGGGTGAGCACATACACACGCCAGAGCACACATGTGGGCTCACAGGACTTCAGAAGTCTGAACTCGAGGCATTGAACGGAACTGCCAGGTGTCACGTCGCCTGCACCCTGGATCGCCTCTGACTCCTTTCTCTATATAACCCAGTTTATTTTTCTGTTCTGATGAGGAAAGAATTCTGTATTTCTCAAATTGGCTTTGTTTATATTTAAACTTGGAAAAACGTTTTTCTTTCACTCGCTACTGCTGGTTGCATTTTTCTCAAAGGAGGACAGTGGCTCTTGAACCTGCTGTGAACTCACCACTGCCACGGCTGCAGGCCACCTGCCTTGCACCACACCACACCTGCACACGCGTGTGCACAGACACGCGCTCAGGAGATGGGCAGTTCAGTCTTGTCTTCAGCTGTACATCGATTTAGGGGCCAACCTTGATAACGTGACACCCGGTCTCAGAGGGAGACTTATTTTACATAAAGCTTACCATGCATAAGCAATGAGTGAATAGCTTTCTCTGAAAGTAATTGTGCGCAGTTGCATGGTAAAGCTCTGTATGCCCTCTTTTCCGGCTGGAACCATGGAGGCCGTACCAGAGAAGAAAAAGAAGGTTCCTGCTGTGCCAGAAACCCTCAAGAAAAAGAAGGTTCCTGCTGTGCCAGAAACCCTTAAGAAAAAGCGAAGGAATTTCGCAGAGTTGAAGATCAAGCGCCTGCGGAAGAAGTTTGCCTTGAAGATGCTTCGAAGGGCGAGGAGAAAGCTTATCTATGAAAAAGCTAAGTACTATCATAAGGAGTACAGACAGATGTACAGGACTGAGATTCGAATGGCGAGGATGGCCAGAAAGGCTGGCAACTTCTATGTACCTGCAGAACCCAAACTGGCATTTGTCATCAGAATCAGAGGTATCAATGGCGTAAGTCCAAAGGTCCGAAAAGTATTGCAGCTTCTTCGTCTTCGCCAGATCTTCAATGGCACCTTTGTTAAGCTCAACAAAGCTTCAATTAACATGCTGAGGATTGTGGAGCCGTATATCGCATGGGGATACCCAAACCTGAAGTCAGTCAATGAGCTGATCTATAAGCGTGGTTATGGCAAGATCAATAAGAAGCGAATTGCTCTGACAGACAACTCTTTGATTGCTCGGTCTCTTGGTAAATATGGCATTATCTGCATGGAGGATCTGATTCATGAGATATATACTGTTGGAAAACGCTTCAAGGAAGCTAACAACTTCCTGTGGCCCTTCAAATTATCTTCTCCAAGAGGTGGAATGAAGAAAAAGACAACCCATTTCGTGGAAGGTGGAGATGCTGGCAACAGGGAAGACCAGATCAACAGACTTATTAGGAGGATGAACTAAGGTATCACCCTGGAGTTTTTTTGTAAACTGGTCAATTAATAAACAGTGACTGCTGGTGAATTGAAAAAAAAAAAAAAAAAAAAGCTCTGTATGCCACGTGGCAACAGTGCTTCGTAGTAATCGTGTTCACTGCCTTTCCCTCCACGCGGCGGGCAGCTCCCTGCAGCCCCCTGCCACTCGCTGCCTTCCTGCCCTCTCATCCGCTTTAGAGACAGCCAGGACCATTCCAGCCCGACCCTGGAGAAAAGGCTCCAGTGCTGCGCTCGTCACTGGCATCACAGCAGATGCCAAGAAGCCGCTGGGCCGAGCCAGGCAGCAAGTGAAGCCTGGTGCCACACCCCTCCCCTTCAGCCCAGCCTCCACGAAGGCCCAGAGGGTGCTGCGAAGTACTGCAGAGGCGCCTGGAGAGCACAGGCGGGCACGTGCTCTTAAATGTGTTGCACTCATGGACGAGTGTCCGTGCTTCACCCGCAGGGAGCGGTGGAGTGAGGACAGAGCCCAAGGGGAGGAATGTTCTGTCCCAACTGCCATCCTGTGGTCACAGCTCTCGTGTGTCCCGGCTAGCCAATCCTTCGCCCTGCAGATGGAGAATGTTCCCCAGGATCCCTGCACACCAGCCACGGGCATCTGCCTGGAGTGCCACAGTGCCAGACTGCACCTCTTGGCTCATTTCAGGTCTCCCCACAACTAGGCCACCTGCCTTTTCCGCTGGCGCTGCTGAGTCACACGCTGCACGGGCGGGCCGCTATGCACACAGCGTGGACAGTGCTGGGTAGACGAGGCCAGGACAGCAGGTCCTTCTGTGGAGTCATCAGGAGGCTGTAGTGGGGCTTGACTGGTGCGGGTGGCAGCCCCTTCTAAGTGCTTTTCCAAATCCCCTGTGCCCATGTTTCCCACACTTCACCATGGCGCTCTGGACCCAGCTGAAGATCTTGCTCTGGCAGGAAACTACCTCCCCTGAACTCGGAAAAGGCTACTGAGGAGTCGGTCCTGCGCTCCTGGCCGGTTCTGCTTTCCTTGAAGCCGAAAGGGCAGCACTGCGCGGCCTCCTGCCCACTCTGCAGCAGACCGGAGCCTGCACAGGTCCCTTGGTTACTTTGGTTGTTACTTGGACTTTGCTTTGCCTGGGAACTGAGCGCAGGCCTGTGCACGCTGGGCAAGGCCCGGCCACGCTCCACCGTGGGGACCTCCCACTGCTTCCCGAGCGCTGTGCGCTGCCTTCCAACTGACAGGACCCTCCAGCCTGCTCGCACCTGTCCCTCTTCTTGGCCTCCTCCAAGCCCACAGCGGTTGCCGAGTAAACACCTGGGTCATTCTGAGGACCGACCGGCAGGCATTTTGAAAGAGATGAGCCAGCCAGGAGGCCACAGCTGCTGCCTTCGCCCAGGGAGAGGGCATCTGGGGCGCTCTACACAGACTTCGTGGGATTCTTTTTTTTTTTTTTTTTTTTTTTTTAACGTGGGACCTGGGATCCGAATTGTGGGATTCTTTCTACTAAAATATCTTAATATTTGAAATCAGTGCTCTCCAGTTCAACGCAGACTGGACTCTGCAGGGCTCACCCAGCAAGCACGAGGACGCACCCACGCAGCGAGGACAGCACCCACGCAGCAAGGACCGTACTCACTCAGGAAGAGAGGACGGCGCCCACGCAGCGAGCGAGGACGGCGCCTGTGTAAGGCTGGTAGGCACCACTGCCTGTGTCGCCCCTCGGGAGGCAGAATTGGGGCTTGTGACGGTCAATCCTGGGTGTCAACTTGACACCCGGCGGTAGTTAAGGTCAGCTGAGGCCACCTGAAGAGATCATGTGGACATAAAAAGAGCAGCCCTAGATCCCATCAGAACCTCCCAGGAGTGAACCAGATGAGGAGTCACAGGAGAGAAGGGGGAGGGGGAGAGACAGAGACCAAGACCCTGAGACTCCAGCCAGGTGGAGTCTGCTGTGCCTCCGCCTGCCAGCTTCAGCCAGGCAGCCATGCGGCTTCCGGCGTGCAAGTCTAATTCCTTGCCATCTGGAACTGGGAGTTGAATAAATCTCCATTTCTCCCTTAAGTTGTTTGAGTGCTCCCTCTCTCTCAGGAATAACCATTACAGGATTCCAGGGCAAGCTGGCTTAGACTAGCAGAGCCAGGCATCAGGTTCCAGCAGTCAAGGATGATCCGAACGTCAGACTCAGAGATGCCTGCCCTGGGACAAGCTCACGTGCGCCCACCCACCCTAGCATCTCCTAACATACAGGACAAAGTTGGACTTCCCAAGAGTTCTTGAAAATGTCAGGTCTTAGGATGCAGCATTATTCTAAGGAAAATTTTTCCTTTCATGTCATGCTGACATAGAAATAGATGAAACAAGGTTTCTTTAGTTGCATCTATAGCTGTGACTGAAATTCATCTCAGTTATCACTTCCCTTGAGTTATTTGGAGTAACTTTGATCGTGGCCTCCAGTTCTGGCAACACGCCGTGGAGGTCACTAAGCCTTTGCACTTGTGGCGCAGGTGCAATCACAGACTCGCCCAGCCTCGACCCCTCCCCCAAAGCCGAAGCAGAGGAGCTGCCCTCTGCAGCCACATGTCAAACTCGTCCCAGCTCATGGAGACTTCAGCTTGCCCCGCATGCGGAGGCAGCAGAGCATGCGCCTTCCTTGTCACTGAGTCATGAACGAAGGACGGAGCTACCACCACGGTTCTTGCTCCCCAGTATCGTGGCTGGCTCTACGGGAGGAGGTGCAAGTCCCACGATGCCTTTCCACCCGATCCGTTAAGCAGAGGAGAGAAGACTGAACACGTCCATGTTACCTTTATTTTCACACCTGAATCAAGTGTGGAAAAAGTCAAACACACACAAGAGGATTTTTACAGCATATCAAAGACAGCTTTAAAAATGTGCTGTAGAAAACAGCAAGACGTGGGGTGGCCTCTTCGCCAGCAGCTCCGGACCTGTTGACCCACAGGTAGACTCAGCCATCTCCAAAGAATTTGGCAAAGATTCATTTCTCTGCTTCCAGCCTTCTAAGTAGATGCACATTTTACTACAACAACGTTGGTTGTGAAAGCACACAGGAGTTAAGCACAAATGGCGAGATTTAATCGGCTGTCACTGCAACAGAACTCCACGCCTGGCGTGATGATTGACAGCCAGCCTGGAGCCCTCATCGGCAAAGCCAAAACCACAGGGAGTGCAGGTGGACCTCCAGTTTATTAATAACTCACACCGTGGTCTTTACCACCCACACCCAGATAAATTAAATATGCCATATTCTGTTACGAATTGTGATTAAGGCCACAATATTCCTTCTGGACAAACCTTTTAAAAGCAATGTACTTATTAAGTATTTTAACAAATTAAAACTACAGATAATTTCTAAATACATATATCGTCACTATTATAATCAAATTATTTATACTATTTATATATCCAGAGAAAACTGACTACCAGTCGCTGACAGCAGGCATCAGTCTGACATGCTTGTTAATTGATCCCACAGGCATAATTATATCATAATTTTATTGTCTGTCTTGCCACATCAGGAACGCTGCCTGTACAGAATGCATAAGCACAGTAGTGCGGCCGCCGGAGGCTCACGACGGCTGTCCACCTGCTGTCCACTCGGGGAACAGTCTTCCTAGAAGGTGCTGGTGGAGGCTGTCAGCCGCCTCCCAATGTAGATCCTGAACAGAAAGAACAGTTAGTAACTTGAATAGCTGGACACCATGTCGCCCAGGCAGCACAGGGCTGCAGAAATCCCCTGCCCGGGCGTCATCCCCCGTTCATCCTGGGCCCTCCTAGGAAGAGCCCAGGGGAAAGGTCTCTAGAAAGGGGAGAATCCTGGCTGGCCAGGCAGACAGCGAGCTATGCAGACCAGTTGAAGAGTAGCTCTAGGCCTGACAGATGGGCAGCTACTGAAGTGCTCTGGGCAGGGATGGCACTACCCAGCGAGAGTTGGCGCTATCCAGTAGAGCTACGAGCTGGCCTCGGGACTGAGCAAGCAGGTAGCTAGATCCCGGGTAGAGATTCTGCGTGCTGGATCTGGAGAAAGCTTCCAGAACCAGCATCTCATCCAGTTCCTGCTGAACCTGACCCAACACACTGGCCAAAATGAGGGGTATGGGGGGGCAGCTGCGCAAGAGCAGGGAAGAGGCACAGGAGACAGGGCCAGCAAGCTCCCGAGACACCAGAGCTTCCTGCCCCAACACGTCCCACATCAACTCAAGCCGTAAGCACCGCGATGCTTTCCTGGGCAGTGTGATGCATCACAGCCGCAGAACCGTCTGTACCAGGTCTTACGAGCAGGAGGTGGCCTGACAAGTGCACGGCACAGCAGAATGCACCAGCCTTCCTGGAGACCCGAGTTCAAGCCCACAGCCTATCAGTAGATAGGAAAAACCAAGTCCTCGAAGCTGTCCTCTGACTACGTGTGCCCGCGACCCTTGCTGCTCACCCGCGACCCTTGCTGCTCACCCGCGACCCTTGCTGCTCACCCGCGACCCTTGCTGCTCACCCGCGCGACCCTTGCTGCTCACCCGCGCGACCCTTGCTGCTCACCCGCGCGACCCTTGCTGCTCACCCGCGCGACCCTTGCTGCTCACCCGCGACCCTTGCTCCTCACCCACTCCCGTGCACAGTAGTTCAGGTGGACCACTCACGCGGTCCAGGAGCGCACACTGCCGTCACTGGGAGGCGGCAGGACCTGACCGGCACACGGCCCTGGCTGCGCAGGCGCACCGGACAGCAGCACCACTGAGCACTGCAGCTCTCCCCAGTCCAGTCTCAACTGGACACAGAAAGAGAACGGGATGCCTACGTGACCCACCAGCACACAGCTTTAACAGAACCATCCCTCCCGCGGACGGCAGCCAAGGCCTCCGAGACCCAGGCGCCACTTCGGGGGTTTGTCCAATCTGCCTGAGCTGTGGAGGGCCGCGGCCCGGGGCGGTCACCTACCCCAGTCCGATGGCCAGCAGGTGGGACAGCAGCAGAGACGGAAGGAAAACCTTGAGGAACTCCGCGGAGAAGACCCCCCCTTTCTTCATGACGCTCGTGTTCCTCATGCTCAGAGTGGCCGTGCGTTTCGGGTGCTTAAAGAGGAACTCCCTGAGGGGGGAAACTGTGCTGGTCAACGGAGCCTCTGTCCAGGAAGACCCCATGATACAGAAAACAGGCTTACTTGGGGGGCACATTTTCTGGCCG
This sequence comes from Typhlomys cinereus, assembly GCA_023101885.1. Classification (NCBI taxonomy): domain Eukaryota; kingdom Metazoa; phylum Chordata; class Mammalia; order Rodentia; family Platacanthomyidae; genus Typhlomys; species Typhlomys cinereus. The sequence continues at coordinate 1,173,415 of JALPQD010000510.1, forward strand.
ACTTGACCAATCCCAGATCCAGTCAGAGTTTTTCTTCAAGATGCTTTCGAGTTCTCTCCTCCTCTCAATATAATCTTCCTCGGACTAAGAGAGAGTAACTGTTAAAGCAACGAGCCCACCATACTCGCATATGGTGCCAGCCAGAGACCTCAAGAGAACCCCTTGGACCCCTGGGCCAAGAGCAGCTCCAAGAAGACTTGAGCTTCCCCTGAACAAGCCGGGCAGACAGCTGCCCGCCTGTGAGGGAGCCTGGGGCGCTGACCAGCAGGAAGAGGCCGACACCATGTGAGACCTGCTTCCTGGACACTTTTCAAGTACAACACCCAAGAGATACACACAGAATTACCACAGCCCGAGCTAGATACTGCGCCTCACAATGCTAGGTCAGAGAGCCCTGGAGGAGAAATACTGTAAATGTAGCTCCCGACTCCTCTCCACATCCCTGGGTTGTGACTACACACCGACACCATGGCCCTCCAAGGATGGCCCATGGGACAGGGCCCCACCACTCAGAAAATTCACTGTGAAGCCTCAGCATTGGGAATGTCCCACCCAGAGAGTTTTAAGGGCCAGAGGCATTCCTTACAAGTCAGCCTTCAGCCAATTCCCCGTGCGACTGCCATATGGACAGACGGCAAACACCCTTGGCATGGGCCCTGACTTACCTGAGAGCTGTTTTTTTCTCCAATGCTGTGAGTGTCTATCTCGGACGCTCTGTGAATCTCTTGAGGTGTCTGGGAGCGAGGTGGGCTTGGTGAAGAAACGAGCAACAGATCATCGTTTAACACTCTGGCATGAGAAGCCTACACCCGACACAGAGGTGCTTCCACAGTAAGCACGGGGTTGGGGGGTGCGCTAGCACGTCTTCCCTCTGTCAACACCAGGTCACACAATCCCCGTCCCCCCTTCCCCCCCTGGACTGCAAGGTGTGCTGCAGCCCCACAGCTCGGGCACCCGCCTTGAGCGCGACTCCAGCCGTGCACCCGGATTCAGTTCCTACTGCTGCCGCGTAGGACCCCGCAGCCTGCAGGAGTCGGGGGTGAGCACCAGGGAAGCAAGTTCCGGAGACTTGGGACTCACGGTCAGCAACCTCGTAAGGCTGCCAGACATTAAGGGACAGAAGCAGGTGGCACTTTTGATACCCATCTCCTGGCCTTTTTTCATTTTTTCCTGAGTTTGTATGTACGGGGCACAGGGATGTGTTATGTGACTGCACACAGGGACGTTCAGGTTGAGACTGGGCATCATCCTCGGTCGCTCTTCACCTTCTCTGGAAGCTGGCTCTCCACTTGAACCCACAGCTGGCTACTCTGACTAGTCGGCTTGCTCTAGAAGTCCCGGCTCTGCCTTCCAGGCCAGGAATTCCAAGCAGTCTGCCCACCCACCAGGCAGTCTGCCCACCCACCAGGCAGTCTGCCCACCTCTCACAGGGCTCTGGAGAGCGGAGCCCTTTCCGCTGGTATCCTCACCACTGAGCCACCCCCAGCTCGTTTGCTACACATCCAGCAGATGCCAAGTCTGCGTGAGGGCTGCGACAGGCAGGCGGAGGTGGCAAGCAGCCTGAGGCCTGCCCCGCCCACGGGGCATGGGCCACCTGTGACCGCGCTCTGGGACGTGGGCGCCTCCGCACCTCAGCAAACCTACCTGTCGCAGTGCGAACTCTTGGAGCTGCTCCGGCCAGACTCGTGCTGGGCGTCCAGCAGGATCTTTTCCATGTCGCCATTATAAATCGAAACCGAGTCTGGAACGCTGCCCCCACTCCCGTTGCTGAAGTGCAGTTCCACCCAGGAGCCTGAGGCGACCAGGAAACAGCAGAGCTAAGATCTACTCACCGGAAGTTGGTCCTCGTATCTGCCCCCTTGCATTCCCAGGTGCCGCACGGTGCCACACAAGGGGGCTGGCTTGCTTCCCACCCTACAGAAAGCAAGCGCGCGCACGTGCAACACGCATGCACGTAGGTCTACTTCTGGGTGCAAGGCGGCGTGTCTCTTCTGATTCAGAGGACAGTGAGGAGGATTATAGATGACCGAGACAAACTGAACAAATGAATTTAGAGATTGCCCCTGGAGTTCTGCCAAGTACAGTGCGTGAACTACTGCAGTGGACTCGAGGCACTTGGGGAGAAATGGAAGAGCCATCAACTCACTGGTTAAGTGGGAGATGTGGCTGAGCGGTACAGGCTGTGCCAGAAAAAAAAAAAGGATTGTTCCAAGTTCAAGGCCGACTTGGACCACTCAAAATTTTCTCTGAACCCCAAAAGATGAGATCCACCTGACTGTGCACACCTGCAACCCCAGCCCGTGGCGCTGCCACAGTGAGTTCAAGCAACCTGGGCACTATGACCCAACAGCCAACGCACCACGGTGAACCTGCACCCCAACCTTCCCCAGCAGGAAGATTGCTGCAATGATTTCCACCCGGCCAAGGACACGGTGAAACCTGATCTCAAAAAGAGAGAAACCAAGCAAATCATGTTTTCTGGCAGAACACGCACTTTCCCACACCAGAATGATGTCTCAGCACAAGACCTGACTTCAGCCATCTACAGTTGCCAAATGTGTCCAATCAACCAGGGAAAATCCACAGCCCAGGAAGAAGCTGCAGATTCACGGCCTCCGTTTGCAAGTGATCACACACACTTTCAAACCTGTTTTTTCCTCTTCGCCACCTTAGGTCTCTGACATGATGACGTTCGGTTCCTGAGGGGTCCGCTCACTGCAGGTGCCCCCCAGCTGCAGCTGAGCCGCACCTCCGGGAAGCACTTGCCCCGCTACTTCAGGGCCCCTGGTGCTGGCTTTGGACGCGAGCATCTCCCAAAGATCAAACCCAAGCCCTTCAAGGCCCCTCCTCCCGCTTCCCCTCCTCCTCCCCCTCCTCCTCTGGCATGGTGACTCCTACCTGCCATCTCCCCACAATCACGAAGCCTGAAATAGTGTGAACCCGCCTTGAAACAGAAACAAAAACATCTCCGGTTGGCAAGCCGCAGGCCCGGCCCACTGGCCAGCCCGGCAGGGCCCTGGCTCTGGTCAGCTCCATTTTTCCAGGTCAGTCTCAGATTCTGGACCTGGTCCACGGTGTCTGCTGACTGACACCCGCGGCCGCGCAGGTCTGTCAGGGTAGAAGAGCAGGGTGTGTCGGCACTTCCCACACCACTGCTTTCCACTCCAGCCAGTTCTTCCTTGGCAACTCAGACTCCAGCACGGGCGCCATGTTGACACGACCCCCAGAACTAGACCCTGCCCCACGTGACACCCACTTCTGCCTGGCAAACATAAATTAGGGACAAGATCTTTAAAAAAATAGTAATATGCCAACTGAGGGGTCCTCAGAGCCCCCTCTCAACCCCTACGTCAGTTCCATCAGTCCTAGAACTCACAGACGTCAAGAACACTCACTACTTAGGTGTGACACTACAGAAACATTAGATGGAAGGAGCCCAGAGGCAGGAAGGAGGGGCAGCCCCTTCCTCCCAAGGCCACTCTGCTTCACAAGGTTCTCTTGCTGTCATTTGTCCTGGCATAACTGATGCCCACCCTCTTTGGCCTAAGGCCATCCATCCTGAGGCCCCAGTAGGTCAGTCATTAGCATGAATCTGAGGAGACTCCAGGCAAATGGATTCTTTATGAATGACCGGCCCTTGGCTCACACCAGTAATCCCTGGAGGAGGCAGAGGGAGCAGAAGTGCAGCTCTGTGCCAGCCTGTGGCACAAAGCAAGACCCTGTCTCCACGTCCTACCATGCAGGAAGTCTCAAAGGTCAGGCAATCTGGATGCTGCAGCAGTGTACCACAGACAGGGGACGCCTTGTAAAGACAGAAGGTTCCTTCTACAGTGTGTGCTGTATGGGCAACAGATGCGACTGAGGCAGAGCGAGCGGCACTCCGTCTCCCAGACACTCACGTGGGTGGTCAGTCCGTGTTCACCCTCATGCTGGCAACACCTGAATGACTTCCTAGGGAGCAGCTCTGTTATGAACCTGAGGCACACTTCCTGGAACGTGGAGAAATGTGTGCTGCTAATTGACTTAGATCTTGCAACAGGAACTCACAGAACCATCTGGAGGTAAAGGAGTTCAAGGCTCAGCCACAGAGAGGCTTCCGGACTGACTGCTTCCGTCACCCAGGCCTGGACAGGCGACACTGCCAAGCCCGCAGTGGCTCTCATGGGCACGCACCGCCTGAGTCTACGACACTCACCATGCCGTGCAGCTAGAGCACTCCCAATCCCAAGCACACAGCTCAGCTACTCAAGGGAGCAAAACACAGTTCCGTTCCCCGCTTTCCAGAGCACCCACCCCTGGGGTGGCAGGACCCAACCTGGCTGTAAAGGGGCATAATTCCCCACTGTTCTCCACAAGCGAAGCCCCCCCTGAAAATGCTGAGCTGTGTGCTCAGGAAAAGCACTGAGAAGGCCTGCCTGGCCGGGACGGTGCTTGGGCTGGGCACAAGGATGCAAGCTAATCTGCACGCCTACAGGGAAGTGCCCCCAAATCAGACAGCACTTTGAGAAGCTGCGCTGAACACTCACTGACAACAGTGGCTGAGCCCTTCTCACAGATAGGCAGGCCTGGGCTTCCTTTGTCTCCTGGGCCTGAGCAGTGCCCCCCCTCCCCGCCCCCAGGCCTCTGGCTCCGGGTCTCTAAGCTTAGTTCCTGCCTCCTCTGCCCTCCTTTTCCCATCCCTACAAACCTCTGATCACAGCCTGGATGGCAGAAACGCCTTCCATAAGCACTGTGCAGCGCTACAGTTCCCTGGGGGCTACAGTTCCCTGGGGCCAGAAACACTTTTCTCCTTGCCTAGGTCTCCCTGTGCCGCCTGTCTGCACCCACACAACCTGGTGCAGGCAGCTGGCAAGTGAGGAACCGGAGCCCTCCGACCCTTCAGGACCCTGCAGGTAAGCACCTTCCAGGGCCAGAACGGGGCAAATCAGGAACCAGAGCCACCAGTGCTAGGGTTGTCCCTTGGGAAAAACAGCTGGTCCCTCGGGGTGCGGGCAATGTTTACTGTTCCAGGCGGACACAGACCGGGCAGCAAATAGGCTAAACGCTGCCTCAGCCCAGAGCAAGCTTGGACTCACATTTCATAGGGCAGCTGTGACGCCCCACGTGACGGCAGTGACCCCTCCTCCTCTGGGCTGGCCGGGGAGCGAGTGCCCGGCTGCACGTACTCAAACAAAGGCCCAAGCCTTGGTGTGGGCTCCACTCGCGGTGTAACCATCTTTTTATAGAGTAAGCACAGCACAAGGCAAAGACCTCAACTCCTCGACCACAGCCTCGCCCTCCTGTGACTCAGCAGTCTGGTGGGCAACCCGGGAGGAGGCAGCCGAAGCCCCCAAAGACGAAATCCAAGTCAAATACATCAACACCAGCAGCACAGCTTGATAATTACCAACAGTGAATTACGGCAGAAGGCTCCAGGTGTCCCCGGACCTCGTTTACGAGGAGGGAGGAAAACACTTCCAGCCTATTCAAAAGGAACTATTAGAAGCTACAGGGAAGACTTGGGATTACTGGACTTTTAAACTGTAGCTCCAGTTTTCAAACGAAGGCTCCACAATTCATCAGGCCACTGACATCTTCCCAGCACAGTTGTTTAGAGTAATGAATAAAACGAGCAACTTGCTAAGCTAACGATAAGCTTGACAGTCCTAGCACTGAAGGGCTTCAGGCCCCAGGATTCAGGGAGCCCTTTCCCAGCCGTGTTTACACGCGCAGGGGCGCGCGCCGCAGAGCACAAAGGTCACCGGGCCTCCCGGGTGCGCGGGTCTGCGCCGGCCCGCAGCTCGCTCGGGGTCCCGGGTCCTGCAGGTCCGTCCGCCTGCCGGGGGGCTGAGATGGGCGATGGCCGGGTACCCGCGGGTCCACGTGGGCCTTCAAGGCGCTGAGCCCGCACCTCCCCCCCGCGGTGGGACCCCCGGCCCACCCGGCTCCGCTCCCGGCTCCACCTGCGCCGTCTCCGCTGTCCAGGAACGGAGCGCCGAGCGCTTCACCGCGCTGCGCGCTCCTCCCCGCGGACTGAAGGTCAGCTGCCGGGCGAGCTGTGCACCGGGCGAGCTGTGCACCGGGCGAGCTGTGCACCGCGCGGCCCCGCCGGCGGCTCCGGGCCTGCGGCAGACGGCAGCTCGCGGCGCCGCGGGGCGACCCCGAGGCCCGGCCCGTCCCCGCCCCGCAGCCGCCGCCGGGGGGACGCCGCGAGCTGCCGTCGCCGACAACCTCCAGGCCGCCACCCGCGGACCCCTCGCGCCCGCGCAGGAGCGGATCGCGGCCGCAGGCCCCAGACCGCGACTGCTCGGGAGGCCGAGGACGGCCGCTCCCCGCCGCCCGCGCCCCCGCCGCCCGCGCCCCGCCGCCCGCGCCCCGCCGCCCGCGCCCCGCCGCCCGCGCCCCGCCGCCCGCGCCCCGCCGCCCGCGCCCCGCCGCCCGCGCCCCGCCGCCCGCGCCCCGCGCCCCGCCGCCGCGCCCCGCGCCTCACCCTGCAGGGACTCCTCCTGAAGCCCGGACTCTCCGCTCTGCGACATGGCGGCTCGCGGACGGCCTGCGCCGGCTGCGGCTCGGCCTCGGCGGCGGTCGGAGAGGAACGCGCGCCGCGGCCGCCCGCTCCGCTCTGAGCCCAGGCGGCGCCAGGCGCTGAGACGCACCGCAGGGGGCGGGGCGGGGCGGGGCGCGCTGGCGCTCATTGGCTGAGAGGGCGGGGCGGGGCGCGGCGGCGGCGGCCATTGGCCGGGGGGCGGGACCTGCGGGGACAAGACGCGGGGCGCGTGCGGCACGTGCAACGCGTGCGCGGTCGGGGCGGGCCCGGGACGCGTGTGCCTGAGACGGACGTGGGTGAAGCTTGGGGCGGTGTCGGAGGCGGGGCTTGGGGCGCGTGTGCCCAGGAGGCGGGACCTTGAGGATGCGGAGAGGGGCTGGGGGCGGGGCCTCAGGTCGGTGCGTGCTGGAGGTGGGACGTGCGAGTGTGCGGGGAGGGGCTGGGATGCCAGGTCCCAGGAGCAGGACGTGCGAGGATGCGGAGGGCTTGGGCGGAGCCGCGGGTGCACGCTGGCAGGAGCAGGACGGCTGGGGGTGCGGGGGCCTGGGCGGAGGCTTCTGGACGCGCGGGAGGTACCACGGCGCTGGGCGGTCCCTGGTGCTGTTGGGAGCAAGCGGCCTGTGGCTTCATGTAGTGTGGAAACAGGCTCTCCGGTCCCCACGCGGAGCTATATAGTTCGGGGCGTCATGGATGGGCGGGGCGCCTGCAGCTTCTGCCGAGTACCCCACCAGCAACGGGAATCTCAGCCCCACGCAGAGCTCGGTCCGTTTTGTAAGAATTTTCAGCCGAATGTCGTTGCGCAGAGTAGACCCCGAGCTCCTTGCCACCTGGGAAGCTCGGAAACCGGGACACCTCCCGAAGGAGTGAGACCAGCCTGGGACGCTACATCGATGCGGCCTCCCCAGCCAGGGGAGCAGGGTGGTCTCTGCAGCCTTGCTGCCCCTCGCTCATATCTCCTAGCCCATCTCCCCCTTTCTAGTGACCGCGAATGCTCCAGTGTTTTGCAGCCAGTATCTCTTCCACGTGAAGTCTAGGTGGCCGATAAGCAAGCCTTCCTGAAAGAATTATAGGAGGGGCCTGTGAACGAACTCAATAAACTTCGTTTATTTATTGCTAAAATAAGGCCCAGGGTTCAGCTCTCTCTCTCTCAATGTCTTTCTCTCTCTCTCTCTCTCTTGTCACACACACAAAGCTGGTGTCAGCATTGACTTGAGCCTGTGATCCTAGAAGATCCCACATGGCAGAGATTATTCTGTCTGGACCCCTTCAACAGATGACAGAGGTCCTGCCTAGACCCCTTTCAGTAGATGGCACAGAACCTGCGTAGGCCGTCTCCTCTGCTCAATGCTTACGTAAGAAGTACTGGGAAGAACCCATTCCGCTAATCAGTTCTTTTCCTGTTGTTCGCATCTGGCTTTGGTTCTGTCTCTGCTTCCTTAAGCGCCTCTGTGAAGCCAGCGCCACTGTTCATTAGCTCGTCAGAAGCTTATTCTGTTGCAACCAAGTGTAGCCTGGTTTTTGAACTGCAAATAGAGCCAGGTAAGAGCTATAAGCAAAAGCCACACTATGGCTCCGGGGAGGAGGAGGAGAGAGGAAGGAGGGAGAAGGGGAAGGAGAAAAGGGGGAGAGGGGAGAGTGGAGGAGGAAGAAAGGAAAAGAAGAGAAAGAGAGCTGAGGATTTGGGGATGTGGCTCAGTGATAGAAAACTTGCCCAGTATGCCCCAAGAGCACACATGCTAAGGGATAAAATCGGATAGGAAGAATAACAGCCTTACTAATGGTGGAGGCGAGAACATGTTCTTAAAGGAAAAGACTGAAGGTAGAGGTGGTTGTAGGGTCCGCTCGACCCATCTCCCCAGCTCGTGGCCGTCCCCATTCAGGGGTCATTTAGAGGTCATTCAGAGTCTGTGCTGGTTACCTGGTAAGCATGTTTTGGGCTGTTTGTTTATTAGATGTTATGTGGCCTAGAACTCTGGGACTGCAGGCGCACCGCCACGCCCAGCGTGAGCCAGCCTGTCTGTTAGGAGTGTGCTTATCCCGACCAACAGCAACAAACAGGGGTACCGGAGAGTGAACCGACCTGTGCTCCCAGGAGAGCAGGAGCCCGTGGCTCTCACACAGCCTGAGCCCTTCTGGGGGCGACCTGCCCTTTTCCTGATCTCCTTCGATGCGCTTACATTTACATTAAGATAAGCTCCAACTTTGCTCCATAAGAAAGAAAATAAAAAACATATTCCTGAAGAGATGGCTTAGGGGTTAAGCCTCTGCCTCGGAAGCAGTAGATCCTGGGTTCATGTCTCATATCCCACGTGAAGGGGAAATGGCGGCAGCCTGCACGGCCCATCCTGAAGGCGAAGCCTGGGAAACTACAGAACAATGCAAAAAGGAGGTAGAAGCAATCCAGGGTGATTCCTGAAGTCACCCTTGGGCCTCCACAGGCATACACAGTGCCCTCTGACACACACACACACGCAGACCTACACAGAGACATACAATGCAAAACATAAAATATAAATTGCATGAACTGTGATAAAGAACTGGTATACATCAAAGACAACAGCTGACATAGCTGGAAATGACTCCGTGTTTAAGCCCTTTGTTTCCCAAGCAAAGGGACCTGAGTTCAGATCTTCACATCCCTTGCAAAAGAATGCCGAGCAGAAATGGTGGTGGCCAGCACCTCTGGCCCAACGAAGCAAATAAGGAAATAGCAAAATGATAAGGAGGTAGAGAAATCCAGGGAGATTCTCTTAAGCTCACAAAGTGGGTACACAGGTGACCCCGCCAGGGATTTCAGTTGTCTCCTCAGCGCTTGCTCACCTGGGCCTCTTCTCAGGTCTGGCCATCCAGGACCCTCCCTGCCCGCCCTCTTTGCCTTTGGTCCAGGTCACTCTGGCACAGAGAGGCCATGAGACTACCTGCTAGGTGTGTATCCTGCTGGTGTGGTGACAGAAGGGCCCGGCTGTGTCCCTCGGAGTTCAGGACTGTGAGCATAGATTCCTAGAAGAGCTGCACCCGCATCTTGCAGACAGCTGACCGGAGCCCCAGTGACATGGAGAGGTCGGCAATGCTGCACATCCGAGCACGATTATCTTGGGCCATATTTAGCCCCCACACACAATAGCCATTTATCGCCCACCTCTGTGTGACCTGACATCCTATTGACTGTCAGGTGATTATCGGCAATACTCTTTCAAAGATCCAAACAGACCCCTGATTTCCACCAAAATATTTTAAAAGTGTTTTGATTTATGATTTTCTCTGTGATTATAGAACTTTAAAAAATGTTACTACGGGGCTGGAGAGGTGGGTCAGGGGTTAAACCTCTGCCTTGCAGGCAGAAGGTCCTGAGTTCAGATCCCAGATCCCATGTACAGACGCCAGCCTGCGTTTCTGGTCCTGGTAGGGCAGAGCCTGTGAATCCTGGAGCAGAGTAAACAAGGAGGAGGTGGAGGTGGTCCATGGTGGTTCCCGGATTCGTCCGTGGTTCTACACACACACACACATATACACACACACATACATACATACGCACGCGTGCACACACACACAATTGAATTTAAAAAAAAAATGTTAGTACGGTTACCATGGAATGTGGGACGCCCTGAACCTGCGTTCCCAGTCACGGTCACCCTGGTTTGGCCCCAGAGAGTAGCGGTTTTTCCCATCTACACAACTTGCCCGGGTGGACACTGGGTGCCTGTCTGCTGCGTGAGCTTCCTGAGACTGCCGCGGGCGAGGTGGAGCTGCTGCTTCCCTCCCGTGACTCCCGCCTGCTGCTCCCTGGAGGGTTGGGGTGCTGAGCCTGAGGGTGGGGCTGGGATGGCGCTCAGCTGAAGGCTGTGGAGCTTCCAAAAGCCCTGCAAACAGCCCAAGATGAACGATGGGCCTGGTCACCTCTAAGCCCAAGCAGAACCTCCAGCTCAAGCCTGAGAGGTCGGGGGGGGGGGCCTGTCCTGTCCACGCTGGGGAGGGGAGAAGAGGAGAGGGGAAGGGAGGGAGGGGGGCCGCCCTGTCCTGTCCTGCTGGGGAGGGGGGAAGGCCTCCCTATCCTGTCTACACTGAAGTTTTCCTAGGTACAAAGTCAGAATCAAGTTGGGGGTTAGGTGGTCACACTGCCAAAACAACTGGGACCCCAAAGCGAAGAGGCCTGGGGGTGGAAGCCACGACGGCAGGGCGCCCAGGCATGGGCGCAGCAGCAGAGCTGCACAGGTGTGAGGGGAAGGAATGCAGCAGAGGCGTGGCGATGCAGCAGGTGGTGGGAGAGGAGCCTGCAGCCTTCCACCTTTCTGGCCTGACTCGTGCTCCCGCATGCCGTGCAGCCAGCGCGCTGTTCCGACCAGGCTGTTCCGGGCTGTTCCGGCTCCCTCCTTCCTCCAGGAAAACATCCACTTTTCCAGGAATTCACAGTGTCTGCATTGCACCAGGCTATTTTTAGACGCCATCATGACGAAAACTTGAGACTGGTAAACAACAGACATACGCTTGAGGTCCTGAGGCTTGCACGGTGTCCTGGTTGGCTGCAGAACGGGATCCCCAGGGAAGGAACGGGTGTTCTTCCTCAGGAGCCGGCCTCTGCTTGCCAGAGAATGTTCCAAACAGGAAGCAGAAAAGTCATGCAGCCAGGCCAGGGCTGGACAGTGTCCCCAGGGAGGGGCTGCTGTTTATCTGCTCTTGGGTGCGTGATGTGATAGGGCCAGGTCCCGCTGCCCGGGCGCCTGGCTTCTGGGTGAACTCACCGATCAGGTGCTGAGGGCAGCCTGCCCGTGTCTGGCTGTGTCTCGGGGACGCGCCCAGCCGCGCGTGCTGCATCTCCCAAGGCACAGCCCAGGCGTATGGCAGCCGCGGGTGAGACCTTGAGCGAAACAATTTCTTTTATGAAGGGAAAATGGGTGCTAAGGACCAGGCAGGACCTAGAGATGGGCATTGAAGTTCTCCTTGGCCTCTTGGGGAAAGTGCCTGTATTTCTTTTTCTTTCTTTCTTTTTGACATTTGTGTGTGTGTGTGTGTGTGTGTGTGTGTGTGTGTGTGTGTGTGTGTCTGAACATTCATGTATGCTTGCATACCACAGAAAGCTTGTGGAGGTCAAAGAATAACTTTGGGAAAGAGTTCTCTCCTTCTGCCATGTGGATTCTTAGGGTCAAACTGACCATCCAACACACTGGCACTTTTTTTAAACCTGCTGACCCGCCCCCCGGAGTGCCTGTAATACTTTTTTCATGCTGTTTGTTTCTGGCAGAGTCACAGAGTTGCTGGGGCTAGGACTGCAGGCAGATGCCACCACAGCGGGCTCAGTGCCACCCACTGCCCCCCAGGGTCTCCCTGTCTTTGGGCTGATCTCAACTCACTATGTGGACAAGGGCATCTTGAGCTTATGATCCCCCTGCTGCTTCCTCCTCCTCCTCCTCCACTTCCCCCATGGGATTACAGGCCTGTTCCACCATGCCAGTCTGCAGGATGCCAGGGATCAAACTCAGGTGCACGCCCAGCTGACTTCACAAACACACAAACACACAAAAATTTTGTCTTCCAGGGAAATTGTAATTGCACAGCAAAATCGATCACGTTCAGAGGTTTTACAATATCACGCTCACCTGCCTTAGCCTCCCCCTACTTGTGTCCCCCCACAACCTCTCTCTACCTGCCTCCCCCTATGTAGCAATTACTTTTAACTATTGCTGTGAGAGAGCACCCAAAGTCAAGCAAGTTAAAGGAGAAAGGGAGATTTATTCAGTTTACGGTTCCAGAGGGAAGGGACAGTCTCTCAAAGAGGAGATGGCACGGCTGGCTGGCCAAGCTGGAGGAGGCTAAGTCACCACAGACATCTTGGAGGCTGAGAGCTGCAGACTGCTTGCAGCAAAGGCAGACTTCTCCTGGAGGGAGGGTGGGACTAATCCACCTCAAGGCCCACCCCTTGTGACTGCCTTCCTCCAGTGAGGCTCCACCTCTCAAGATGCCATGATCTTGCCAAACACATGAGACTGTGGGGGACACATTTCAAACCATGACACCCTACTAACCTCTCTCTACCTGCCTCCCCCACTAATTTCTCCTTATCTGCCTCCCCCCACCAACCTCTAACAGCCTCCCCCTGATTCAGAGAAACGGTCTCTTCAGCTGTCCCATCTGGGTTACCAAACATTGCAGGGACAGGACCGACTGTCCCAATGTTGTAAGATTCTTGTGTTCCGGAGTCAAAGATTGAAACCAGAACACGTGTAGAGGATTAAGGTAGAGTTTATTAGAGGAGAGAAGGGTTAGAACTCATGGACTCCAGACGTGGAGTGCCATGAGGGGCTAGGGCGCCCTGGAGAACTCATGGTCCCTGGGCATGGAATCCACAAGGAGCGAGGAACAAGGAAAGACCCCATGGCACGTGAGTGCTGCCAGGGGCTAGGGCACCAAGATGGCTGCCAGGGCCAGGCATTTTGTACACCTAGACAAGCCCGGGAAACTGGCTTTTTCCCATTGGTTAAGTTTACTCCCATTGGAGCCCAACCCAGTTGCTCTTGGGCCCATGTGGGCTAGAGGTCAAGTTGTTTGATATGGAGAGCTCATCTCCGTAATCACTTCATGGGGAAGTTGGCCATCTTATCTCTGGGAGGAGTCAGTTCCTCAGCAGGAGTGTTCCTTGGGGTGATCCCAGCAGTGGGGATGAGCTTCAGGAATTCCAAAGACCTTGGGAGACCATCCCAGCACCAGCACGGCTGCTCTAATCCTGCCTCACCCCCCCCCACCAACCTCTCTCCGCAGACTCCCATCAACCTCTCTCCGCAGCCTCCCACCAACCTCTCTCTGCAGCCTCCCACCAACCTCTCTCCGCAGACTCCCACCAACCTCTCTCCGCAGACTCCCACCAACCTCTCTCTGCAGCCTCCCATCAACCTCTCTCTGCAGCCTCCCATCAACCTCTCTCTGCTTGCCTCCTCCGCCAGCCTCCCCCACTAACCCCTCCCCCGCCAGCCTCCTTCCATAGCGCCCCCTCCATCAGCACTCCCCACCCCAGCACAAAGCTGTGAACGCTGAAGCCCACGCAGACACGAAGCCCACGCAGACACGAAGCCCACGCAGACACGCCTTCCTTTCCGCTGAGCCGCAGCCCTTCTGCGACTCAGTGGTGAGTTCCCACAAGCACAGAAGGGTGCGTCACCGTCACTGTCCTTGACCCTGACTGGTCATGGCTCTCCGCAGCCCTGAGCTCCCCCCCCCCCCCCCCGTTTCTCCCGTCTCGCTCGTGGCCAGAGCGCAGCTTCTGCAGACTGTTTTCTCCGGCGACGTGCGGTCCAGGTCTTTGTCCTTTCCTGGCTCCAGCTCATTGCCTTGCATCGCGGAACAGCCTTGGTTGTCTGGAGGATGGGTCCAAGTTTATTCATCGCTTTACCGCAGGACAGAGGACACCTCGCCACCTCTACCCTCAGCAGTACCTACCGAGCTGCCCTGACATTCTGGCGCAGGGCTGTGGGGCCACCCCCTCCTCCGCCCTCTCCTTGGGCTCCCACCCCTGCCCGCCCTGCCCTCTGCCTCCCCTGGCAGAGTCCCACCTGCTCTCGGCTCTGGCAGCCGCGGGGCGTCTGCTGCTCCTTGGCGTGTTGTTTGGGTGGGTGCTGTCGTCCTTACAGGGCTGCGTCTTTAGATCTCAGGCCAGGAAACTTAAAATACAATCAGCAGTTTGCAATTGTGTAAATGATGGATTCTTAGCAGAGTGACTGAGGACAATCACAGACAGGGACCTATCAGAACACCGAGCTGGTCCCCCGCCCTCAGGGAATGAAGGACACTGCCAGCTGAGGGGCTGCTGCCCCACACAGGTACTTCCTGTGGTTGGGGGTGGGGTGGGGAGATGGGGGACTCCAGGGGCAGAAGTGCCTGCCCCCCCTGCGCAGGAGACAGGGCTCACGGAGGGGGGGCAGGACGCCGTGGGAAGACATTGCTTGCTGCCCGCTCCTGCTTGAGCCCAGGGACACCAGAAGATCACTGCGCTCAGCTCCGCCCTCTCTCTGAAAGTACCCCAAGCCACCACTCCTGGGTTCCCTTACCTCCCTGGGCACCGTGTATCCCCATTCTTCCCAGTGCGATCCGGAACACTGGACCGTAGCTTCCACAGTTGTCTGCACAGCGCCACCACCTGGTGAACGTGTCGAATTGACAAATTTCAGGTGCCCCAGATCTGCCAGCTGCCAGGCCAGAGGGGTTCTCTGCGTTCCCAGTCAGTGTTGGGGATGGTGTTAAGCCCCCCAGAGCAGCTGTCCTTCGCTACAGCCCGAGATGTCCAAGGTTGTCCCAAAAGTTTCTCCAGGTGACCCTGAGGACATGCGCCCCGAGGGACCTGTGGTGGAGAAACACCCAGGCTGCCAGGACGCGGGCGACCCCCACGGTGCCTCTCCAGCACTTCTGTCTTAGCACACTGGAAGAGCACGCCAGACGCTTCAGCACACATGGTCGGGGCAGCCCCATGGGGACGAACAAGTCACACAGCCGCTTGCTGGTCAACGTGAGGAGCCTTCACCCACTGTCCCCTCCCCTCCTTCTCGTCACATCTTCTGGGAGCCACCATAGTTAAGGAAACACCGCTGGAGGGGTCACCAGTAATGTCCATCTGCTGAGCATGAAGCCTTCCATAGCTTCTCTTGCTGGGACCAGCTCCACAGGGCCTGTGGCTTCTCTCTCAACCCAGAAAAACCCACAGAATGGCTCAGATCAAGATGGCCAGAGCTTGGCATTTACTCTAAGGACATCTGCGAAGCTGCCAGGCCGTGACGTCCACAAAGTGACGCTGTGACCTGCTGTCGCTGGGCCAACAGAAGCTATTGCAGAAGCGTCCCGTGGGGTAGCCAGGGGCACCAACAGAGCGGGACAGGGCACAAGGTTAGGGTCCAAGGAGGGGCTGGGTTTTTGATGCACATGCTGAGTCATCTGCATTTCAGGGTTCAGACGCATTCTCTGGTCATTGAGCACATCCAGGCACAACGCGCAGCGCTGCTGTTTCCAGACCACAAGTTCTAGGCCTCTGGCTCCGCCCCCTCCCCGTTCAGTTAATAAGAATCCAAAGGAGGAAAAGGAAACGTGTCTGTAAGCCATATTGGGAAGAGGCTTATTTTATTTCAGTTGGTTCCCCTCAAAGTTGGAGCAGAAGAGGTGGAGTTTAAATATGTGCACAAAGCAGGAGCAACGCCCGGCTGGGCAAAGTTCTGCTCCCAGATGCTTCCCCCCATTTCCCCCAGCATTGTCACAAGCAGGAATTTTGGCTGTGCGACAGTACTCAGACGCAACTTAGGGCAGACGGGCATTTACTTGGTTTATGGTCCCAGAGCAGTTATGGTCCATCGATGGCAGGAATTCCATACAGAAGGCATGAGCGAGGAGGAGGCGGCAGGACACCTGTCACAGTTAGTGTGCATGTTGCTGATAAATTCATGACCAAATGGCTAAAAGGGACCGAGGCTTTATGACAGTCCAGTTACATACAGTTCTTTGTCTAGCCTGGCAGGAGAGCCGACCCCAGCACCAGGGGCGAGGGAAGTGGCCACACTAATTCCAAGGATTGCTGAGAGGCCAATCCTCACTTGCCTGCCCCTATAGCAAAGGATGCCCTACCTAGCTCCTTCACCTTACCCCCTGCCTGGGACTAGCATGCCCACCGCGGTCTGGGGCTCCTCATCAGTCAGACAATCCCTTGCAGGCTTGCTCAGGACTTAACTACTAGTTCTTCACAATAGGCCCAGGGCTGAGTCCAGCGTCAAGTTGACCCTGTGTCTCACTGTAACAGGGCTGGTTCGGGTCACTGCAGCCATGAGGCGATAGAGCAGGTACTAGGGAGAAGCTACCAAGTCAAACCTCAAGGCCCTGTGACGTGCCTCCCCCAGCAAGGCCTTACTTCTCAAGGTGACTCAACATTAGCATGGGCTAAGGAGGCCCGTGGAGACGGCTCACGTGCCAGCCCGACAGCAGTTCCTCTCCATGCCAGCGTGAGCTCCCGGGGGGTTTCCACTTCAGGTTTGGTACTTTGACAGCCCCCTGGCCAGAATGTGGGCGAAGGCAGGGGTCTGTTTCACTGTCCATTTACACGGGTCACATCAGGGTACATGTCCCCTACCATATTAGATGATCCTTACGGAAAGGGAACCCCGTGCCCCTCAGCCAGAAGAAAAGACACCCCTGAAAACCTACAGCACAGTAATACGCCAGTGTGAAGTGTGAAGAATTGGCAGTTAGTCCTGAGCAAGCCTGCAGGAGGTTGATGGATGCGAGGGGGCAGCCCGCGGTGGGCGTGCTAGTCCCAGGCAGGGGTAAGGTGAAGGGGCTAGGCAGGGCGTCCTTTGCTATAGGGGCAGGCACGCTGGTCTGGCAAGCGAGGACTGGCCTCTCAGCAATCCTGTGGATTTGGTGTGGCTGCCTCCCTCGGCCCTGGTGCTGGGGCCGGCTCTCCTGCCAGGCTGGACAAGAAGGTCAAAAAAGTCTTAGTTGTTGCTTGGTACAATGACTTCGTCCCAAGTGCCAGTTCTGTAAAGGCAGCAAGATGCGAATGTCCAGGAGATGCTTCAGGGAAACTGAGCCCCGGGCTCTCCTGGTGTCTCCACTGGCTGGCTGGCACCCCTGGCATCTGAGATACAGGAATCTGAAGGGAACAGGAGGAGTCGGTTGACTGTGCCCAGGAAGGTTTCGTGGGCAGGAAGGGATCACGCTAGAATGTTCCCCAGGGGCCTCCCCGGGAGACTAAACAATGATAAAGTCATGCTCGGCACATTAGCCAGTGTGTAAGTATTTTTCATCACTCCCGTGAGAGACACAAGACAAACAATTAAAAAGAACTAAAAAGGAGGAAGGATTGATTCTGACGCATGGTCAGTTAGGCCTGCTTTAGCTTGAAGAGAGGTGAAGGTACGGCCGCAGGAAGCTACAGTGGGACACAGCTACTGATGGGGGATGATAAAGGGGGGAGAGAGAGGGGAGAGAGGAGAGAAAGGAGAGTGGAGAGAGAGGAAGAAAGAGGAGAGGGGGAAAGACAGAGGAAGAGAGAGAAAGGGGAGAGAGGAGAAGGGGAGAGAGAAAGGGGAGAGGGGGAGAGAAAGAGGAGAGAGGAAGAGAGAGGAGAGGGGGAGAGAGGAAGGGAAGAGAGGGAGAGAAAGAAAGAGGAAAGAGGGAGAAAAAAGAGATGGAGAGAAAAAAAGAGATGAGAGGGAGAGAGAAAAAAGGGAGAGAGAGAGAACACATAGAGAACACATACATTCCTTTCCAAGGCCCCCAGTGACCTGCACCCGCCCCTCTGGCCCATCCAGCCCAGGACTCAGTATAGGATCACTCCCTGGACATAGCATCCTCTCCAGGACACCACTAGCTGTGGGCCGAGCCCTCAACGCGTGAGTCTCTGGGGACAGTTTCCATCCAAACCACAATATGTAGCAAGAGAACAAGCCCCGGATGCAGGCGGCAAGGCGGATGCAAGCCCCGGATGCAGGCGGCAAGGCGGATTCAAGCCCCGGATGCAGGCGGCAAGGCGGATGCAAGCCCCGGATGCAGGCGGCAGCCCCTAACCCACGATCCCGCACTGGCTCTCCAGGGCCGCTGACTACACACTTCGCACCAGTCACAGATACATTGTTGCTTTCCCTTTGAGAAAAGGTCTTGCTATCTGGCTGTGCTGTGTAGCCCAGACTGGATCAAGTCGCGGCAAACCTCCCCCCTCAGACTTCTAAGCCCTGGGCCAAAAGCGTGCACCACCCCAGGAGGCAGATGGAGAACACTAAAGATAACTTGTTCTTATTTGGAGGGATTTCCCCAAGTGCTTGGCGATTGAACCCGGGGCCGCGGCACTGAGCTAGTGCTCCTCCCCAGCCAGTCAAAAGGCTGCGTGTGCTCAGTGGGTGCAAAGGTTCTCTTCGTTACCTCGCGGTCAGCACGGCACACCGCAGTGACCCAGCATTCACGTAGTGGGTATGTCCGAGATTATTTAACATTTTTATTCCCTTTTAACTTACTTATTTGAGAGAAGGGGGGAGCAAGCAGCCACGCGCATGGCGCAGCCTGTGGGGGTCAGAGGACTTTCAGAAAGCTGTGCTCCTTCCACCACGTGGCTTCAGGGACTGAGCCCAGGTCGCTGGGTTTGTGCACATGCCTCGACCCACTGAGCCCCATATTATCATCATTTTGAAACTACCTCATGTCGCCACTGCTGGCCCTGGTCTTGACGCGGGCATGGATGGTCTTGACGCGGGCATGGGTGGTCTTGACGCGGGCATGGATGGTCTTGAATCCTCACCCTCTAACTCGGAGGGCTGGGATCACAGGCGCATGCCACCAACCCCTGCTCAGGCGGTGCTCCGGACCAAACCAGGCTGTGAGCTTGTGCTGGGCAAACACCGGGAGACTCCTCTGCTTAAAGGATCCCGCCCTACGCTTCTCTGGCATTCGCGATCTAAGCGATCGGGTCTCAGTGTGTTTCTTCTGGGGTAACTGGGGCTCGAGATAGCAAGGACGGCTCGCCCACACTCAGAGGACAGGACGTGAGCTCAGCTCTGGCTCTGTAACTCCTGGGGAGACCTGGGGAGAACTCCTATTCAACAAATCAGGTGACGGAGCCACCTCCTCTTGCCAGGATTCCCCCCATTGAAATTAGGGGCGTTCTCGAGTGCTAGGGCCCCGGCCCAAGGCAAAGCTGTGCTTTCCTTCTCGTAACCCAGCGTGTGTCACCGCAGCTCACAGCTGCTGCCCCACTCCGTGGGCGGCCCCAGCAAGTCCAAGGCCAGCAGAGGCTGCATGAGATGCTCTCAGAATAATAACAGAGCGGCCAGCCAGATAGCTCAGCAGCTCAAGGCACCTGAGCACAGGTTCCGGCTCCTCTGGCAACTTGGACAAATTAGGTCACTTCTGATCTGGTCAGAGGGACCCGCTGGCTTCAGACATGCCCTGGGCGGCACCTGCCATCCCTCCCTACAGATTTGATTCCCGTATTCACGCATACACACATAGATATGCAGACACGCACACACACATACACATACACATGTACACACCCACAAACACGCACATGCACGCACATACATTGACTAGATTCATTTGCTCTAGAGTCCAGCATGCCACATGGACTCAAGTGGACAGCATCCTCCTGATGTGTGAACAGAGACCAGCCCCTGAGTCAAGGACCACCAAATGGCCCACTAGGCTTGGACAAAGAGGGAGGGGCTTGACCTCGCACCCCAGCACATTCCAGTTTCAGCAGGAGCCAACCACAATGACTTCAGTACTCCCAAATCCCTTGAGCCCACAGCCTCTAATCCCCCCTTGTGTGTGTGTGCATGTGTATGCATGTGTGTATGTATGTGCATATGTGTATGTTCATGTATGTGTGTATATGTATGTGTATGCATGTGTATTTTTGTGTGTATATGTGTGCATATGTGCATGTGCATGTGTGTATATTTGTGGGCATGTATATGTGTATGTGTGTATGTACGTGCATATGTTTTATGTATGTGTGTTTGTGGGTGTGTGTGTGTACATGTATATGTGTATATGTATGTGTTTGTGTGTATATGTGTGTTTGTGTGTGCGTATACATAAGAGGTCACTGTGTTAAGGACCAATGGTGACTTCGGGATTCATCCTGAATTATTTCTTCCTCCTTTTTTGCTTTGCTCTAGGACTTCCCAGGCTCCACCCACCATGGCCTGAAGTACAGGCCACCACTGTTTCCCCCTGGCATTTTTATGTGGGACCTGGGATCCAAATCAGGACCTCCTGCTTGTGAAGTAGAGTCTTAACCCCCAAGCCATCTCTCCAGCCTTGATCTAACTTCTTATTGCTTTGTTCTGGGGTTTCACAGGCTCCATCTTTCGGGGCCACAAGTATATGCCTTTGCCATTTCTACCCAGCATTTTTGAACTCAGGTCCTGTTGTTTGCGAGGCAAAGGTTTAACCCTTGAGCTATCTCTCCAGCCCAGACAGCAACTTTCAAAAGTCAGTTCTCTCCCCGCACCATGTAGACTCTGGGAATCAAGCTCAGGTCTCTGGGTTTGTGAGCAGATTCCTTACTACTGAGCTGTTTAAAATGCTCCGGCTCAAGCTCAACGTGACTCTTTGGCCTCAGTCTCCGGGGTGTGTGTGTGTGCGTGTGTGCGTGTGTGTGCGCGTGTGTATCAGAGAGCACTGTGTGTCCTTGTGGAAGATCAAGGGTGACTTCTGGGATCATCCTGGATTCCTTCTACCTCCTCTTTTGCTTCCCCCTGTGATTTCCAGACTCTGCCCGCCAGGGTCAAAAGTGCAGCTGCCACTGTTTCTGCCTGGTGTTTCTACGTGGGACCTGGGATCTAACTCAGGACCTCCTGCTTTCGAGGCAGAGTCTTAACTCCTGAGCCATCTCTCCAGCCCCTCATTTTCTTTTTTAAAATTATTTTAATTTTCCAATTTTACAAGCACATTGAGTACTTATCCCTGCTTCCCTCCATGCCCCTCCCTCCCATCCCCTCCTTCCTTCATCAGTCCCTCCCACTTCTCCTCACCCTCCTGCCTGTCTGCTTCTATGGACTTTGCATTTTCTTTCTTTGGGGTTCATGGCGTTCCTCTTATCTCAGCCTCCCCAGCCCTGGGGTCGCGGACCAGGTGGGAGCACTTTGTCAACGACTGCCGGGTGGTCTGGTTGCTCCGCATGGCTGCCGTGGGCTTCATCTTGGCGGGCTTGGATGGGAAGGGCTTGTTGCTGGTAGTTGGCTTCTCTGACGTACCAAATGCTCCTTATGGGCTTGCTGGCTCTGCTTATGTCTTCGAGGGAAGGATCTGTCAGATTAGACACAGACGTTGTACTGGTTACTCTTGGTGTTGCCATGAGACATCACGGAGGCTCAACAATTTAATGGAAAAAAAAGGAGATTTGTTCAGCTTACGATTCCAGTGGGGAGATACAGTCCCGTTATGGTGGAAAAGGAATGGCTGGCAGAGGCTGGAGACATCGTAGAGGCTAAGAGCTGCCGCTGCAAGCTCAAGAGGAGAGTCACTCACCTGCGCAGGGCCCGCCCCTGTGCCTAAAGACTCAACCTCGTGAGCCCGTGCGGGACAACTCACATTTCAAACCATGACAGGCGTCAAACTTGGCAGTGGAAGTCTTGAGTTCTGGCAGTCGTGAAGAATTGGCATTGAGTTGAGCCCTAGGCAAGTCTGCAGGAGATTATATGATTGATAAGGAGGGCTCTGCCCATGGTGGGTGGGACTGACCCCAGGTGGGTGAATAAAATGGAAGAAACTGGTTAAGGAAGCTGGCACTCTTTGGCACTTGGACAGACGTGCTGGTCTGGCCAGTAAGGTTTGCTGCTGTCTCAGCAGTGCTATGGATATATGAACGTGGTGTGGCCAGCTCCCTTGCTCCGTGGACGCTCCCGCCAAGCTGGATTAAGAACTGTAACCACGAATCCTAAGAGGGAATAACACCCTTTGTTCTTCTTTAAGCTGTTTGGTTCTGAATTTATTGGCAGCATGCACAGCAACTGTGACAGGTCTATTCAAACATTTCTCACATTTTTATTCAGCCATCCTTTTATGTTTAAGTTATGCACTTTTTTTGTCTAAACCAATCTCAGTATTAGATACTTGCTGCTATATGTTGCAATACGAAAAGAAAGGACTTAGTGTTTTGCTCTGGAGTTTCCCAGACTCTGCCTTCCACAGCCAGAACTGCAGGCTGCCACCATTTTGACCCAGCATTTTTACGTGGGATGTGGGATCTGATATCAGATCCTTTTGCTTTCAAGACAGAGGCTTAACACCCGAGCATCTCTCCAGCCCCTCTTTATATTTCTTAGTGTGTCAATGGTATCTGGTGTTTACAGAACTTTATTGTCCAAAGAATGATGGTCTTTATATGATATCATTTCTTTTTCCTGTGCAAGTTCTTTCTTTTCCCTCGCTCCCTCCCTCCTTCCTTTCTTCCTTCCTTCTTTCCTTCCTTCCTCCCTTCCTTCTTCTGTCCCTCCTTCCCTCCTTCCCTTCTTTTTTCTTCTTTTTCTTCCTTCCTTTTCTTCTCTCCCTCCCTCCCTTCCTTCTTTCTTTCCTTCCTTCCTTCCTCCCTTCCTCCGTCTCTTCTTCCCTCCCTTCCTCCCTTCTTTTTCCTTCCTTTTCTTCTTTCCTTCCTTTTCTTCCTTCCCTTCCTCCTTCCTTCCTCCCTCTATTCCTGCATTCCTCCCTCCCTCCTTTCCTCTCTTCTTTTTTCCTTCCTTTTCTTTCTTCCTTCCTTTCTTTTTCTCTTTCCTCTTTCTTTTTTTCTTTTTCTTTCTTATTCTTTTGTTTTTTAATAAAGAATAAAGATTTATTTTCTTATAGTTCTGGATGTTTGGGAATTCAGGATCAAAATGTTGCAGTTCTGACTTGGTGAGTTCTTGTTCCATGTCTCATCTGCTTGTGACATCACCTCAAATGGCAGAAAGCTAAAGGTGAAAGAGGACCGGCCATGAGTTCCCAGAAGTTCACAGTCTGGTCAACTCGCTCCTGTGGAAATGCTTGCATGGTGCAGTGTGGTGCAGCGTGGTGCAGCGTGGTGCAGCGTGGTGCGTCGTGGTGCAGCGTGGTGCAGTGTGGTGCAGTGTGGTGCAGCGTGGTGCAGTGTGGGGCTGAGGGTGCAGCATGGTGCAATGTGGGGCTAAAGGTGCAGCGTGGTGCAGCGTGGTGCAGCGTGGTGCAGCGTGGTGCGGCGTGGTGCGGCGTGGTGCAGCGTGGTGCAGTGTGGTGCAGCGTGGTGCAGTGTGGTGCAGCGTGGTGCGTCGTGGTGCAGCGTGGTGCAGCGTGGTGCAGTGTGGGGCTGAGGGTGCAGCATGGTGCAGTGTGGGGCTCAAGGTGCAGTGTGGTGCAGTGGGGCCCAGTGGCGCCCAGTGTGGGGCACCATGGAGCCATTGTCTGAAAACGCCTATTGGAGATGTTTGATGGAAGGTGGAATTCTCAGCTGGGGTTGGTCCAGCATTGAAGCCGCTGCTCCGTGGCCTTCGAGTTCCCTTGCCTCATGACACATCATTTTCGTGACACATCGTCCTCTCTGGGCTGTGCCTGTGGCCTCTGCCCCAGCCTTCTGGACCTGGGTCAGCGTCATCCACCAGTCTGGACTGTCCTGAGCAGTTGTCTCTTCAAGTGTTTATTCTGCTCTCACCTCCCCCCATCTTCTGGCTCTTATGGTTTGCAGCTCTGCCTGGAGTTTCCTGTCTGTTTCCGTGTGTGTGTGTGTGTGTGTGTGTGTGTGTGTGTACATGAGCAGGTGCGTGTCTGTGTGTGCATGCACGCATGTGAGTGGCGGCCCAGGTGTGACTTCAGAAATCATCCTGGATTGCTGCTGCCACTTTTTTGCTTTGCTTTGGGGTTTCCACCCTCCAGGTGGGAAGTGCAGGCGGCTGCCACTTTCCACCCGGGGTTTACGCCTGACGTTTACCTGGGATCCAGGACTAGAACTCGGGTCCTTCTGCTTGCCAGGAGAGGCTTAGCTCCTGAGCCGTCTCGCCAGCCCTGTCTCCTTCTCTCTTCATGTTTCAATATGTATTATTCCTCTTTGTGTTTCTGTGTTTGTTGTGTGCACAAGTGCTTGCACTCACGCTGCACATGTGCGTGTGTGTTGTGTTGTGCATGTACTTTCACAGTGTGCTCGTGATGGTCAGAGGACAGCCTGAAAAGGGGGTTCTCTCCTCTGCACGGCAGTTCTGGGGTTGAACTTAGGCCACCAGCCTTGCCGGCAAGCGTTTATCCACAGAGCCGTCTCGCCAGCCCTGTCCCTCCTTGTTGATTTTTCAGCTTTGTTCAGCTTGTGGATAAGCCTATAAGACAGTCTCTAACTATTTTCACTTCTCAGTGTTGCTTCCCACCCATATATGTAAATATTTTATGTAGCCAAACTTATACGCGCAACTTAAAATGATGTGTTTGCGGATCTGGACCGATTTCACAATTGGATTTGCAAATATGGCCATTATGGCTGAAAGCATGTGTGCTTTCCAGTCGTGTAGATGACAGTGGTGAACTCTGACCTGCGCAGTCCTAATCCGCCAGGACTCACACCACCTCCACCATGACTCAGCCTCTCTCTGGCCTCAGGGGTCCGAGACTCTGAAGGGCGTGTCTTGCTCTGACCTTCCTCGGGCTTTGAAGCTAGCACATGCTTTCCACTCCTTCAGCTTCCACATGCTTCTTTTCCTTGCCAATCATTTATTTAAGGTATATGTCTCGTGTTTGTGTGTGTGTGCATATGTGCATGGGTATATCCCATGTGTGTGCATGTATGTGTGGGTGCATGTGTGTAGGGGGTCCATACCATGTATGTGCATGTGGGGCACAGCCCGTGTGTGTGCATGTGTGTCAGGTGTGGTGCACCCTGTGTGTGTGGCTGTCCCCATTATGTACATGGTGGTACACCTGTGATATACTCCTGTGTGTGCATGCTGGTACATGCAATATGGGGGAGTACACCCCATGTGGGGGGGATGGGTACACCCCATGTGGGGGGATGGGTACACCCCATGTGGGGGGGATACACGCTATGTGTGCATGCGTGTAGGATGCACCCCATGTATGTGCATGTGTATGTGGGTGCACCCCATGTGCGTTGAGGTATACCCCATGTGTGTATGTGGGGGTACACCCGTGTGTACGGAGGGATAAACCCCATGTGTGTGTGGAATACACTCCATGTGTGTGCATGTGTTTGGAGGGATACCCTATGTGTGTGCATGTGGGGGGATACCCATGTGTGGGGTACACCCGTGTGTGCATGTGTGTAGGGTGCACCCCATGTGTGTGTGTGGTGCACCCCATGTGTGTGTGTGTGGTGCACCCCATGTGTGTGTGTGTGTGGTACACCCCGTGTGTGTGTGTGTGGTACACCCCATGTGTGTGTGTGGTACACCCCATGTGTGTGTGTGTGGTACACCCCATGTGTGTGTGTGGTACACCCCATGTGTGTGTGTGTGGTACACCCCATGTATGTGTGGTATACCCCATGTGTGTGTGTGGTACACCGCATGTATGTGAGTATGTGTGGTACACCCCATGTGTGTGTGTAGTACACCCCATGTGTGTGGGGTGCACCCCATGTAGTGCATGTGGAGGCATGAAGTCCGTGTCAGGCGTCATGTCCTGTGTCTCTCCACCTCTCTGAGACGGGGTCTCACTGATCCCGGCTTTGCAGGCCGCCCTGGGGTCCGCGCCTCCTCGCTGCTGGGGCTGCAGCTCAGACGCCACATCACGTGGTGCTTGCGACCTACACTGAGCGCATGTGTGAACACAGACAGCACTAACCCAGCTCTCAGATGCATTTCTTAGGGTCACAGGAAGAGACTGAAGCCAGCAAGGCGGCTCAGAGGGCAAAGGTGCCTGAGCCCAAACTCAGTGACCCAAGTTCAACCCCTGCAGCCCACGTGATGGAAGGAAAGAACCGACTTTGAGACTTGTCCACTGACCGCCGCGTGTGCAACGTAGTGTGCACACATGCACTGTCTTTTCTTTCTCAAAAAGTTAATAAATATTTTTACATGTGATATGTGCATGAGTGTGTATGTGTTTAGTGCATGTAGCATGAGTATTGATGTGTGTGCATGAGTGTGCAGTGCATGGAGCGTGAGTGTTAATGTATGTGCATATGTATGTGTGTGCATGTGTATGTGTGTATAGTGCATGTAGTGTGAGTGTTGATATATGTGGGGGAGTGTGTTTGTGTGTAGTGCATGTAGCATGAGTGTTGATGAATGTGGGGGAGCATGTATGTGTGTAGTGCATGTAGCGTGTTGATGTGTGCGTGAGTGTGCATGTCTGTCATTGAACCTGGGGGCAAGACTGACCAGCTGAAAAACCCCAGCGGCCTCCTGTCTCCTGGCCCTGCCATCCAGAGCTGGGATCACGCCCATCTTTTTACAGGGTGCCAGGGATTTGAACTCAGGTACCTTCCCCTGAGCCACCCCAGCCCTGCTCTCCTGCTGTCCTGCTACAGGCAGAGCACAACTCTCCAGTGCTTGAGGCTTGGCATCCAGTGACGACGGGCACCCCTGCTGCTGCTGGCTGACCCGTCTGTCCGTCATGGAGCCTGCGATGGTGACACATGCTGTCACCTGTGACCCCAGCCTTCAGAGGGCTGATCTCGGTGAGGTCAGGACCACCTGGGCCACACAGAGAGACCCTGTGTCAAACGCATCAAAAAAGCCACAAGGACTTTGCTTCTGCGCACCGTCCTGGCAGAAGTCTCCGGCAAACCATCTGTGCTTCGAGTTCCATTTGGGGAGTTTGTTACTATTGATTCAAATGTCTTTAAAAGCAATTTTTTCCAAGTTAATTTTGTTGTTTCCAGAAATTTTTCCATTTAATATTTTAATTGCCAAATTTGTTGGATACAAATTTATCAATCTCTCCTTTTCCATATCTAATATATTTTAATAAACTGAGGTTTGCAAATCGCGTGGGTATTTCCAAAGAAGACTCCTGGCGTAGCTATTTTTCTGTCAGACTTTTTCCTCTGTGATTTCTGCCTGTGTTTGCCAGCTCTTTCTCCTATTTCATTTGGTTTGCTATTTTTCTAGGTTGCTGAAAAGGATGGGAAAAAATATCCATGGAAGTACCAAAGCCCCCAACCCAAGGCTCAAGTCATGCTCCTACTATCCATCAAAATGCAATTCAGAAATAAAGATGGTCACTTATAATAAAGAGCTCAATCCACCAGAAAGGCGTGAATTTTATGTTATTTCTTCCTTTTTAGACACATGAATGTTGTTATTTATTTACTTATTCTGTCTTTAGAAATCTATTTTTCGGGGCTGGAGAGGTGGCTCAGGGGTTAAGCCTCTGCCTTGCAGGCGGATGGTCCTGAGTTCGGATCCCAGATTCCACGTATAGACGCCAGGCGGAAGCGGTGGCGGCCTGCGTTCCGATCCTGGTAGGGCAGAGCCTGTGAATCCTGGGGCAGAAGGAGGTGGAGGCGTCCATGGTGGTTCCCGAATTCGTCCGTGGTTCTACACACACACACACACACACACACACACACACGCACGCACGCACATACATACGTACATTAACAATTGAATAAATAATTTAAAATTTTTTAAAAAAATAAATCTATTTTTCGGGGCTGGAGAGATGGCTCAGGGGTTAAGCCTCTGCCTTGGAGGCAGAAGGTCCCGAGTTTGGATCCTAGACCCCACGTATAGATGCCAGGCAGAAGTGGGGGCGGCCTGTGTTTCTGGTCCTGGTAGGGCGGAGTTTGTGAATCCCGGGGCAGAGTAAACAAGTAGGAGGTGGAGGCATCCATGGTGGTTCCCAAATTCACCTGTGGTTCTACACGCACACACACACACACACACGCATGCACACACGCACAATTGAATAAAGAAAAATTTTTTTAAAAAAATAAAAAAGAAATCTATTTTTCCATTGATGTATATTCATCATGCACGGTGCTGGGTTGTAGAAGGACATTTTCATACAAGTACATTCCCGACAGTGCTGGTTACGGTTACCTGTCACCTTGAAACTCGGGATGCTCTGAGTGCCTGAGGGGGTCTCTTAGCTACAGACCTGGCGTGAAGAGCCAGTCCCAGAAGAGTCAGAGCGGTGTGTATTGCCCCCTTGCTCTCTGCGCTTGCTGTGCTGTGGAGGGGCCAGCTGCTCCGAGCTTCTGAGTGTGTAGTCTGTGACTTCCTGGCCATGACGGGTAGAGTCTAGACCCCCGAGAGCCTGCACCCCGAGAGCCTGCACCCCGAGAGCCTGCACCCCGAGAGCCTGCAGCTCTGCCCCCCAACTAGGTTGCACAGGGCAGATACTTTGTTGCCACAGTGAAACTAAAGCACCTGTGTATCCAACACCTTCTCATTCTCATTCTTCTTGTTTCCTAGACACAGTCTTTCCTCTTTGTGTCATGTACATATATATATATGATATTCTGTACCTATATAAAATTAAGAATACAAGTGGTAGGAAATACATGATACGTGCCTTTCTGACTGAACTTGCTTAAAATGATGATCTTGTTGCACTCATTTTCCTGCAAATATTACTCTGTCCTTCTTTACACTTAGAAATCCTTTGGGCACACATCACATACCTTTATCTGTTGTTGGGCGCGGGTTGGCTCCATGGGAATGCCACTGCAGCAAGTATCTCTGATATACGGGTGTGAAGCACCCAGGAAGAAACAACCCAGTCATGAAGTGGCTGTTTCCAGTTTGTCCATGAATTTCCATCCTGGTGGGGCTGATTTGCCTTCCTACCAGCGCAGATGCCAGCTGCAGCCCTGTGGTATCCCACGGCACTGTACGCCCTTCCATCATAGCTTCTTTATTTTAAAACATTTTAACATAATTGTTAGACAGAGAAAGTATATTGCATGCAACAGAGCGTGGGTGGAGGCCAGAGACAACCTTCAGAAGTCAGTTCTCTCCTTACGCCATGTGGGCTTCCAGGGGATGGAACTCAGGTCACCAGGTTTGCGTGCAGACCCCTTACCACTGAGCCTTCTTACCACCCCTCACGCTCCTTTATAGGCACATTCCAACACGTGACCAACACGGGGTGTTCAACACGGGGTGTTCAAACCGTGCATATGGCCCCAATCTGCCGGCTCGTTACAGACTTCCAGCTTAATTGCATTACGGCCAGACAATATGCTCTCTGTGATTCTGTGATTTTAATCCTGCGATTTTTTTTGAGACTTGTCTAGAAAATGACTGATATGTATAAATTCTGGTTATATTTCAAAGTTCGTGTTCTTGGAAGCAGTTTTTGAGATGCAGCTGGTAGATTAAGTTTGCTAATGTTGCTCAGGACTTTGCCTGGCTCTGGCTGGCTTAGTTGTTCTCCTAGTAATTATCTTTCCTTCCGGGATCTCATTGTACTGACCTAGCTTGTCAGAAATTCCTGGGTTCAAGGGATACTCCTGCCTCCGCTGCCCAGTGCGCCATGCCCAGCTTCTAACCATTATGGTGGCAAGGATGTTAATTTCTGTACGTTAAAGATTTTTCCTTTTTTCTTTATGTTTCTGTCAGGTTTTGCTTTATATATTTTAAATTATGTCTTATGTGCATGCACATTTAAAATTCACATGTCTTTCTAGTGAACCCCTTCCTACGAGTGATCATCTTTATTTCTAAAAATGTACTTTGTCTTCAAGTTTATTTGTTAGATAGTTAAGTTCTCTCGCCTTAGGGCAGGGATGTTGGTATGACCACAGTATGTTTTTCCTTGTTCATTTGTTTTCAAGGTTTTTTTTTGCATATTTTTCTAAATTCGTTCTATTTTCATGTTGTGTGTGTGTGTTCACATGTTTGAGGCACATGCACATATGCATGTGTGCCTGTGGAGTCCAAGGTCAATCTGAGAATCATCCTTTACTGTTCTTCCACTTTATTTTTTTTGAGGCTGGGTCTCTCGCCAAATCAGAGCTCACCAGCAGGGCCGTCTGGCTGGCCAGCTTGCCCCGGGGTTCCCAGTCTCTACTTGCTGGGGCTGCTGCATGCAGGCTGCCACAACCACCTGGCATTTTACATGGGGACTGAGGATCTGAACTCCTATCCTTTTGCAAGCAGGGCAAGTGCTTTTTTTTTTTTTTTTTTTTTTAGTTTTTTTTTTTATTTATTCAGTTGTGCGTGTGTGCGTATGTATGTGTGCGCGCGTGTGTCTGTGTGTGTGTAGAACCACGGACGAAATCGGGAACCACCATGGACGCCTCCACTTCCTCCGCCCCGGGATTCACAGGCTCCGCCCTACCAGGACCAGAAACGCAGGCCGCCCCCGCTTCCACCTGGCGTCTATACGTGGGATCTGGGATCCGAACTCAGGACCTTCCGCCTGCAAGGCGGAGGCTTAACCCCTGAGCCACCTCTCCAGCCCAGGGCAAGTGCTTTTAACTGCTGAATCATCTCCCAGCCCTCAGCAGCCTTTCATGATGGTTTTAGATTTCAGAATGTGTTGTTTCTAAACACATTCTTCCTTTTCTAAAGGTTGAGGCGATTGCTTCCCATGGAATTTCCCATCTATGACAGATCGTCTTTCTAGAAATCACTTTTTGTCTTTTTGTCTCCTGGATGCATCTTATTTCACTTTCATTCCTGACAATATGACTCTATGCATGGGTTTTCTATAGTTCTTTCCTCCTCCCCCTTCTCTGCTTCTTCATTTTCCTCCTCCTCTTCTTCTCTTCCTCCTCTCTTCTCCTCCTCCTCCTTGTCCCTTTTTCCCTTCTCTTCCTTCTTACGTATGTCTCAGATTGGCCTTGAACTCATGGCAACTCTCCTGCCTTGGCCTCCTGATCTGTGATTGCAAGCCCCTGGCTGAGAATTCTCTGGCATTTTGGTAACGCCCCTTCCTTCTGCCGCGTGCTGTCTGCAGTATAAGTTGCCAGTTTCCTGAATATGCTCGTCATTTTCTTTCTGTTGCTTTCAAGGTTTTTTCTTTGGTTTATTTTCAGCGTTGGGAGGTTTGGAGCCTGTGGTTCTTCAGAAGTTCTTTCTTACTCTCCCCTCCTTCTGGGGCCCGGGACTGCACACATGTTGGGCCCCTGCTTATCTGTTCTCTGGTCCTCCGGCTCCGTTGACATCCTGAGCGCTCCCACTGGTCTGTCTGAACCTCACACTCTTTCTTCCATCCCTTCATTCTGCCGTTGAATCCATCCCATGAGGTTTACGTTTGGCATCGTGTCTTTTACTCCTCAAATTCTGTTTACTTCTGTCTTATGCTTGACTCAGTTTGTCTTCCAGTAGATTGTTAACAATCAGTATTAAACATCACTCCCCAATCCCTAATACTCCATATACCGAGCCTTGGTTCTCAAAGCGACTCTTTGGAGACAGGCCTTAAAGATGGGGGGAGCACACGGAGGACACACGTCGTGCGGCTGCAGCGGGAAGAGGCTGCCTGCAAGCCAAGGACAGAACTCTCAGGAGAAATCAATTCTTGCAGCACCATCGTAACCTTGGACTTCCGGCCTCCAGATCCGTAGACAATAAATTTCTGTTGCTTGAGCTGATCAGTCTGTGGTGTGTGTGTGTGTGTGTGTGTGTGTGTGTGTGTGTGTGTGCCTGGGCTCATGTGTCTTGTCAGAGGACACTTTCTGGTGCCGTTTTTCCCCTCTCCACTTGGTTTAAGAGCAGGCTCCTCATTGCTGCTGCTGCTGCAGCAATCCAAGCTGGCCAGCCAATGAGTTTTGAGGATTCTCAGGTCTCTGTTCCCATTTCTCCACAGTCCCACAGCCTCCAGTGTTCTGAACTCCAGTCTTCACAGGTGCATGGGGTCCGGGATCTGAACTCCAGTCTACACTGGCACGGCAGGCACTTCACCCGCTGAGCCTGCTCCGGGTGCTCTGTGCTTGGTGTTTAAGGCTTGG
This sequence comes from Typhlomys cinereus, assembly GCA_023101885.1. Taxonomy (NCBI): domain Eukaryota; kingdom Metazoa; phylum Chordata; class Mammalia; order Rodentia; family Platacanthomyidae; genus Typhlomys; species Typhlomys cinereus. The sequence goes on from JALPQD010000510.1 coordinate 1,205,259, forward strand.
CTTGGGCCTGGCTCTGCTCTGTAAAGCATCGGCCCTGACCTGAGTTGCTGCCCTTTGGGTAACAGCCAAGAAAGGCTGACTCCAGGCCCAGGAGATGGCTCAGTGGTTAAAGCATTTCTATACAAGCTGAAGGGCTGGAGCTGGGTCCCCAGATCCATGAAGAGTTGGGTGGGTGTGGCCCCAGAAGGCAGAGCCTAGGAATCTTCGGACTAGGCCTATGGGCAAGTTTGGGTTTAGCTGGAGACCCCACTTTGAAAGGTAAGTTGGAAGAGTCATGGAGAATGATTTCTGACACTAGTCTTGGGTCTACACACACCTGCACTTGCATGTGCCCACACACATGCAGAAACATGCAACACGTGCTCTACAACCACATGAAAATGGCTTTTAAAAAAAGACTAAGCCCCATCTTGCAAACAGCACCATCTGCCAGCACGCCAGGAGGCAGGCCAATGACCTGTGCCTATGCACAATGACACCTAAAAATATGCCAGATCACCAAAGCCACCAGACCACAGCGTGGGCATCCCCGCGCCTGGACTCTGAAAGAAGAGCCCCCGAGATGGAGCCCTGGTCACTCAGCTCAGCCTAGACATCGAGAGCAGCGTCACTGCGTCTACTCCGGAATCTCTGCTCAGGGTTTTGTTAGGGCGCTTGACCCCCTACAGAACTGCTCTCTTTCTCCAGGACAGCCTCCCTGAATTCTGAAGCCTCTTCAGTCCTTCGTCGTGTGTGTGTGTGTGTGTGTGTGTGTGTGTGTGTGTGTGTGTTGCAGTTACTCTGCATATTACTGATAAATTCCCGATCAAACACCTTAAGAGAACAAGATGGTTTCCCGGCTCACAAGTGTGTCTGGTTACAGCTCCTCAGCTAGCTGGGCGGGAGAGCTCACACCAACACCAAGGTCAAAGGAATGGCCACACCATGTCCATATAGCAGAGAGGGACGATCCTTACTTGCTGGCCAGCACGTCTGACCAAATACGCAGAAGGATGCCAATTTCCTTACCCAGCTCCCTCTGTGGTTTCCACCTGCCCGAGACTAGCCACACCCACCATGGTGGGGCCTCTCTAATCGGACAATCTCCTGCAGGTTTGCTTGGGACTCAACTGGCGATTCTTTACAGATGTGCCCAGAGCTTGAACCCTTAACTGTCAACGGCACCGTATCTAACTCCAATAGCTGTGTGAGTTTCCCAGCTTTACGAAGTCCTCGCACCCCCCTGACAAGCCAATACTCCACTGTTCCCAGTCAGCTGACACTCGCTGGTAACCCCAGCCCCAGCTAGAGGCAGGTGGGAGAATAAGCTGGCCTCAGTTACATAGCAAGTTCAAGGCCACCCTGGACCACCAGAGAACCCGTTTCAAAAGGAAACAAAAGTCAAACGTAAAGAGGGTGGAGTGTGATTTTAACCTCAGCACTGGGGCAGCCGAGGCAGAAAGATCTGCAGATCAATGTCAGCTCGCTTTCAAAGCACGTCGTTCAAGCGCATCTGCGCAGAGTCGATCTCAAAATGAAACAGAAGCTAGGAATGGGACCCATGCCTCCGGTCCCGGTGTTGGGGAGGCAGGAAGGTCATCCCAAGTTCAAAGCCACCCTGGTCTATAAAGTGAGTTCTGGGTCAGCCAGAGGATGCACTGTGAGAACTTAGCCACCCGCCTAGCAGGCAGGTTCCCGCTAGGTTCCCAGCGGGTGGCTGGGGGGTGGGAAGGATGGGATGGCGCTTCGGGGTGGGAACGGTATTATTTGCTCTCTGGAACACTCTGGAAAGAAATGCTCTCTCAGCAGGCCCGTGGAAGGCAGCGCTGGGCTCCGGGAACACTCCGGAAAGGATCGCTCTCTCGGCAGCCTGTGGAAGGCAGCGTTGGGTCCGGGAGGCCAAGGGTTAACGGTTGGAACACCCACGTGCAACTCCCCGGCTGCTCATGGCTGCTCACACCCAGCGTGAGAATGAGGTGAGTGAATCTTGCCACAGATAGTCCCTAGCGCGCGTGGGCAGCGGTGGCGGGCAGGCCGCGCTGACCTGGCTGGCGTGCCCCTCCCTTCCTCCGCGGGGTCCTCTGCAGCGCGGGGGTCGTTTCTTATCTTAATTCACCAACGACCTGCTTCTAGGAGGACCCGGGAGGAGCAGTCGGGGAAAGCCAAGGGGCGGGCGGCGCTGGGCCGGCGGCGGGAGCAGCCGGGAGCGGGGAGGGCCGGGATTCGGGGCGCTGCCCGCCGTGACGCGCGGTCCCCGCCCGCCGCAGCGCCGCCGCGATGGCTGAGCCGGGCCGTCGGACGCCGCCGCCTGGAGCCCGCTCGCGGGGAGCCTCGGTGAGCAGCCGCGCAGTTTTCGGGACCCCCGCGCGCTCCGCAGCCGGTCGCGGTGGGGATCAGGGCGCGCCCGGGTAGGGGCCTCTGCGCCCTGCCGGTGCCTGGCACGGCGCGTCCCCGGCCCGCGAGCTTCCTGCGCAGTGCGCTGGCACGGTCCGAGGAGGTGCGGGGGGCGCGAGGTGACGCGGCCCGGGCTGGCGGGGACGGCGCGGGGCAGCGGGGGATGGCACCGTGTGTTAGGGGATGCGCAGGGTGGCAGGGGACAGCGCGGGTGGCGAGGGATGGCGCGGGGTGACAGTGGCACGGGGGTGGAGGGGATGGAGGGTCTGGCTCATCTCCGTCTGCGGCCGGGGTGACTTCCCTCAGGCCCTGGGGTCCTGCGGCCCGGGCACTCCTGCCCAGGACGAGGGTCTTGTCTGCTGGTCAGGTGACCCCTCGCGCTCCATCAGCCCTGCGGGTGCCGGTGACGCCGCGCTGGGTGGGGACGCGCAGGTGCGCCGCCTCACGGGCCGGGCGGGGATCCGCGCTCCAGCACCTCCCAGTGTCCCCCCAGAACCTGCCGCCCGCCCCCTTTTTTCCTTTTCCGATTTTTATTTTGGTGTCTGTTTTTCAAATACCTCATGTTCCCCTTCCCAGTATGGCCGCGTAGCCGCGGGATGCCATGGATTGTAGTTTGCTTGGGTTCCAAGGGCGACACGCTGGTCTGGCTCGTCTTACCAGAGAGAAAAACAATCACGCAGCCCCTCCATTTCGCCTCTTGCAAGAATCCGTGGGGTTTGTAACAATAGCCTGCTTCCAGGGTGCACGCGAATATTTCTCCTGCTGGTGGAAGGCCAAGGCCCCCTGCAAACGCAGGAACCCTGGACCCACAGACTTGGGCGCTGGCGAGCAGGACGGCAGGACGCAGACATGCTTTGATTCTGGGGAGCAAACAGGGAGCTGGAGCTGTTGGGGAAGCACCTCCTCCTTGGGTGGGGGCAAGAGGGCAGAAGGAGGAGCAGCCCTCCTTGAGCAAGGCTGGGCACCCTTTCTTGTAGGAGGCAGAGGAGAAGACAGACCATCTGTCTGCCAAGGTTTGGGATTAAAGCCAGATTTGTGGTCTTCCTGCTCCTCTCCGGCTGTGAAGGCCTGCCCCTTGGCCATCATCTTCAGTGTCTTGCCCCTCGTTACTGGTGGGAGGAACCCTGCCTACCTTTTGGTAAACACAAGGAGGGAGGCTCCCCCAAGCATACCTATCTGGGGGTGCGGAACCTCAGTATCCTTCACACGCACCCTTCACCCCATTTTCTTCTTTTCTCTCTCCCTCCCTCCCTCCCTCCCTCTTCTCTCCCTCCTTCTCTCCTTCTCTCTCCCTCTCTCCCCCTCCCTCTCCCTCCTCCCTCCCTCCTTCCTCCTCCCTCTCCTCCTTCCCTCCCTCCCTCCTTCCTTCTCTCCCTCCCTCCCTCTTCTCTCCCTCCTCTTCTCCTTCTCTCTCCCTCCTCCCTCCCTCCCTCCTTCCTTCCCTCCCTCCCTCTTCTCTTCCTCTCTCTCTCCCTCTCTCTCCCTCTCTCCCCCTCCCTCTCCCTCCCTCCCGTCTGCCCTGGTAACCCACAGCCTACGGCTGTGAGGAAGCATTGGAGCAATGATCCTGACCCTGGTCTAGGGTTCTAGAAGAGAGCAGTCAGCCGGGCGCCTCACCCTTGGCATGTGTTAGTAACGTTGCCTGTGCTGCAGCTAGTCTCGCGCGATGCTCAGGTACCGCACTCTCCTAACACGTACCAAGCCTGGGGTCAATCTTCAGTCCTGAACAAGTAACTAGAAGCTGTCCATTTATTTATGAATGCGTTTTTTACTTTTTATTTCTGTGACGGCGTCTCGCCGTATCCCAGGCTGGCCTCAAACTCATGTCGCGCCTACTGTCTTGGCCTCCTGAGTGCTGGCGCCGTGAACGCCATCGCAAGTGCTCGGCTGTAAAAATAAACACCGGGTGAATAAGCAAACGAATAAAAGTCTGGAAAGGAAAAGGCGAGGAGGACTGTGTGCCCAGCCCTGACGGCCCAGAGATCTGACCACAGCGCGTGCCCCGTCCTCACGCCCCGTGATCTGGCCTCAGGCTGTGTCAAGTCTGCCAGTTCTGGGTCTGGGGTCTGTGCCCCCTGTGGTCACAGACACTGTTCCTGAGCATGACGGCTCTCTGGGAAATCCCAGGACTTGGGAAGCTGAGGCAGGAGGATTGCCCTGGGTTCATGCTGAGCTGCATAGTGCGTTCTAGGCCAGCCTGGGCTACACAGTGAGACGATGGCTCACAATGTGAAAACCGAACGAACCCCCGTGAAACCTGTTATTATGGGAAAGGAAAAGACGAAGGAACGCCAGGCCCGAGGGTTCTCCCCGGGTCCTGCTCCCCGGGTCCTGCTCTCTGGGGTCCACACTCTGAGTTCTGCTCTGGTCTCCTCACCTGTGTTTGGGTCAAGGGCTGAATCACTGTCCCTCTGCTCGGCCTCTGACTATAGGATATAGATCTTGCTCTCCCTCCCTCTTCCCTCTCTCCCTCCCTTCCTCCCTCTCTCCCTCCTTTCTTGCTCACAGGTATGTAAAATCCAGTCACAACCCACCCCCTCAAGGAACCCCCTCAATGGAGCTCCCGGGACACCAAGCTAAGACATAAACAGCGCTTCTCATCAGGCATTAGGTCCCAGGAACTAGAAAGTAACCGATACAGCGGTTATGATACTCCCAGCACCAGCCGTGGCTGTAGGCACAGTGTGGCACATAGGCCTAGAGTTTGTTCATCTCCATGGAAACGGCACCCATGATGCTCTTGCTCCTGCTGCTCATGTGCCAGTCTTTTTTTTTAAAAAAAAAATTATTTATTTATTTTATGTGTGTGTATCGGAGGGCACTATGTGTCCCTGTGAAGACCAAAGGTGACTTCAGGAATCATCCTGGATTGCTTCTACCTCCTTCTGGCTTCGCTCTGCATATTCCAGGCTCTGGCCACCAGGGCCAGAAGTGCAGGCCACCAACCTTTTCCGCCTGGTGTTTGTTTTACATGGGACCTAGGGTCTGAACTCAGGACCGTCTGCTTGCGAGACAGAGTATTAATCCCTGAGCCATCTCTCCAGCCCATGCCAGTCTTTTGATGTGTGTTTGACAGTGGCACACTTGTCAGTGGGATGAACATGTGTTTGACGGTGTCACATACCTCAACAATGGAGTTGGAAGTCCTTGTCTGGCCCCTCCCACTCTTGGTCACGCCTCTCCCACTCTCCAAACAGAGCATTTGTCCATGTTACTATTAAAGTCCTGATTTTAAGGTCAAATAGCATTTCACTGTGTGTATCACATTTCCTCTGTCCTTCCTGACAACTCTCTTTGTCCATTTAATGTTAAGGGCCCCTGTGGACCCTAACATGGCATAAGTGCTCCAGTATGTCAGGAGGTGGACGGAGGAGTGCTTGTGTGGAAGGCAGCATGAGAGACAGGTGGAAGGTTGGCCCTGCCCTCCCCGCCCTCCCCTCCCTGCCTTCCCCTCTCCTGCCCTCCCTGCTCTGCCCTCCCCTCTCCTGACCTCCCTGCTCTGCCCTCCCCTCTCCTGCCCTCCCTGCTCTGCCCTCCCCTGCCCTCCCTCCCCTGCTTTCCTCTGCCCTGCCCTCTCTCCCCTCCCTACCCTCCCCTCCCTGCCCTGCCCTTCCCTGCTTCCCTGCCTTCCCCTCCCTGCCTTCCCCTCCCTGCTTTCCCCTCTCCTGCCCTCCCTGCTCTGCCCTCCCCTCTCCTGCCCTCCCTGCTCTGCCCTCCCCTCTCCTGCCCTCCCTGCTCTGCCCTCCCCTCTCCTGCCCTCCCTGCTCTGCCCTCCCCTGCCCTGCCCTTCCCTGCTCTTCCCTGCCCTGCCATGCCCTGCCGTGCCCTGCTGCAGCTGGAGGTGGGAGCCGGAGCTAGAGGTGGCAGCACTTGCTTCTGTAGACGTAGAGCTGGGTATGCAACTCTGCCAGCCGCATCCACGGCTGGGCCAGGTGCGTCCTCTGGGTGTTGAGAATGTGGGTGCAGTGGGGGCAGCTGGGCTAGGTCAGCGAGACCTGCCGTGTCCACCAAGTCTTTGCACTCACCATGGACAACAGCTGCGTACGACAGATGGAGCAGATGGAAGCCACAGTGACCCAGCTAGTGGCACGCAGGGTGTGACCAGTGGTCCAGCGGAGCGCCAGGGCAGAGCGGGGCACTGTGGTGTCCCCAGGGTCGTGTAGCCTTCTAGGCCTGGCCTGCTGCTGCCCCAAGCCCGGGGACCTGCGCTGTCAGCTCCCCTGCGGTCCCCTATGGCGAGCGTGGACACGGTCCTTTGGTGTCCTCCCCTCTCCGCGACGGCTGGAAGGTGCCAGGTGCACTGGTGACGTCATTGTCTTCCCAGCTGTCCGTGCTGGGCACTTCCTCATCCTGGGCGCCTCCGCACCCCGACCCCACACAGCCCGGAGGCCTGGCCGGGCCAGCTCTCTGCTCTTCTGTGACAGTTCCACGCGATCAACAAGCCCGAGTGCTCAGAGAGCCCTGCGCACCAGCCGCGGTGCCAGGCCGGACGGGTCTGCCGGAGCCTCGCTGCACTGGGCTCGTGTGGACGGTATCCCGCTGTCTTTCTCTGATTGTTTTGTCTTTTCTTTTGTTCTTTGTTGGGGGTGGTTGGAGAACAGTCTCACTGTATCTCAGGCTGGCCGGGAGCTCTGGGCGACCAGGTAATCCTCCTGCTCAGCCTGTGTGCCGAGGCTGGAGCTGTGCCGCGCTCCGGCTGCCTGACACCTGTGGCCGCTGATGTTGTGCCGACCTTGTGTTGCCTTTGTGACTGTGTCGCCATAGGTGTTGGGGGCTTTTCCTTTTGTGCTACGCAATGAACAGCCCCACAGCTCCGAGCAGCAAGCGGAAGCCAAAGGCTGATCCTGTGGCCTTGAAGCCACAGCGGGGCTGGCAGGGGCGAGGCCAGGTGACGTTGACGTGACCCAGTGGGGGTGCTGCCCGGGCAGTTCCCAGCGACCCCCTCCTGGCCCTGGAGCCTCATTGAAGAGGCAGGGGTCAGGGTGTACCCTACCAGCTCTTCCTGAGGGGGCGGGTTCAGGAGCCCCAACCTCACTCGCCTGGGCTCCATGTCAATCATCTCCTGGCTGTTTACCTTTGACATCTGAATTGAAATGCTAGGAGAAACGAACATTCCGGAAGGAGGCCAGGAGTTGCTCAAGAGGAGCTGTTTTCATTTTGAGCTGTGAGATTGGAGAGTTTTTACAGCCACGCTGTCTTGAAGCTCAGCTCAGCGTGGCCCTGAATGGGCCTGGGAGACCACGCTTGGGGCGTCCCAGGGAGCAGGGGAGGCCTGCGGGGAGCCTGTTGGGAGGAGGTGGAGAGAAGCGTTGCCACCTCCAGAAGCACCGATGCTGGGGATGCAGCTCATGGCAAAGCCTTGTCTGGAATGCACAAGGCCCTGCTTACACCAGGATCACCAGGACAAGACAGGCCCCATTTCTAGCGGTGTCCAGTGGGGGGAGAGAAATGCCCATAATATGAAGCTTGACCATTTTGGGGTGACCGGTGTCCAAAATGACTATTTTGGGGTGACCGGTGTCCAAAATGACCGCTTTGGGGTGAGCAGGCGGCTCGCCATCATGCACCTCTGGAGCACGTTCATCTTGCGAAGCGGAAGCTGGTCTGTGTCGATCGCCCTCCCTGGGTCCTGGATTACTGGCAGCCGAGACCTTCACCGCGCTCCTGCCATCTAGACGTGGCATCTCCTCTTCTTTCTGGCGTCTTTGGGGCGGCCCGCCTGCCTCTTCCAGTAGATTTTTAACTCCTTTGAAGAGAAGGTCCTCGCCGGACACTTCCCCAGCCCTCTACAGCTGCCAGGGGCGCGTTAGGGCCCAGTAGGGACTGTGTGGAGCTCTAAATTCACTGGGAAATAACCCAAAACTTAAAAACGCTTGCTTGCAGCTCTCTACTGAACTAGGCTTTATTTTCATGGTTTTTGTGTGCACGCGTATGTGCACATGTGTATGTGTGTGTGTGCGCGCGTGCGTGCGTGCGTGCGTGCGTGTGTGTGTGTGTGCGCGCGTGCGTGCGTGCGTGCGTGCGTGTGTGTGTGTGTGCGTGCGTGTGTGTGTGTGTGCGTGCATGTGTGTGTGTGTATGTGTGTGCATGCGCGTGCGTGCGTGCGTGCGTGCGTGTGTGTGTGTGGTGTGTGTGTGTGTGTGTGTGCTCGAGAGTGATTTCAGGAATCATCCTGAATTATTTCTGCCTCCTTTTTGCTTTGCTCTGAGATTTACCACTTTCCATCTTCCGGAAGTGTAGGCCCCTACCATTTCCACCTGGCATTTTTATGTGGGATCTGGGATCCGAACTCAGGTTCTTTTGCTTGCGAGGCATCTTGCCAGCCCTAGTTTCTCTTGTTGTTGTTGTTGTTTTAAGGTAAACATTATGCCCAGTGACAGCCATGGGCAGATAGCGAGTGCCCCTCCCAGCTGGGTTTGGAGCACTGTGCGCACCCGCCGGCCAGGTAGACTTTGGAGCGCTGGGCGCCTCCCTGGCCCGACAGGAAGTGATCTCTTGCTTCCAGCAGCATCAGCTCAACCTCTGCACGTCCCGTGAACCGGCTGTGACTCCTGCATGTTCCTTCAAAGAATGCTGGTCGCTTGAGTGACACCTTTCATCTGCTCCGTGGTTCTTTCCTTGTTGCTCGATAGCATGTCTTCCACTAACATCCTTTCCACTCACGTTCCTTCCACCGCATGGTCCTGCCCTTGGTCAGTGTACCTGTGTATGCGGGACAAGGACACTTATTTTTTCTTCTTTTTTAAACTTTTACTGAACATTATTTTAGTTTAATCTTTTCACATTTTTAATTGATCTGCAGGTTAACATTCAAACTAAGGGTTCCTTGTTGCATTTTGAAGCATATGCTAATTTTGAAGATGTATTTAGTAAGGCGAGCTTGGAGCCTGCAGGAGATGTTCCAATGGATGTGGGAAGATCCTGCCCGTGATGGGTGGGGTCATTCCCTGGGCAGATCATAAAATGGAGAAAACTGGTTTGGCCTGGCAGAAGGGCAAGTGAGAGAGTGTGTCCCTCTCGACTTCCTGGGGCGTGGCCAGTTCCCTGGGCTCCGGGCGTTGGTGGAGCCTTCTGCCAGGCTGCTGAGCTGTAACCAGAAACTGTAATCTAACAGTTCTTGTCTTGCTCCCTAAGCTATCTGGGTCCTGCATTCACTGAGCAACAGGAAGATAAAACCGACACACTGTCTTCTTCCCATGCCCTCCTCTGTCCCCATCACCCCCTCTGGCTGCTCCCTTCCCCTGCTTCCGATGACCGTGCGCAGTGTTACCTCCGACCTTTCACCTCTCCTCCCTTTAGAGCTCTTCTTCCTTCTCAACAGTCCCTTTCTGTCCATGTCACCGTTTCAGAGTGACAGGACACTTGCAAAAACAATCTTTCTGCCCATGTCTTTAACCTGGGTTCCTGCGGTCACAGCTGTCCCTGGGGGCACACCTGGGGTCACACCTGTGGTCACACCTGTGGTCTGTGGTCACACCTGTGGTCATACCTGTCCCTGCGGTCACCCCTGTCCCTGTGGTCACACCTGTAGTCACACCTGTCCCTGAGGTCACCCCTGTCCCTGAGGTCACACCTGTCCCTGAGGTCACACCTGTCCCTGTGGTCACACCTGTGGTCACACCTGTCCCTGCGGTCACCCCATCTCTGTGGTCACACGTGTCCCTGGTCACCCCATCCCTGTGGTCACACCTGTGGTCACACCTGTGGTCACACCTGTCCCTCTGGTGACACCTGTCCTCTGCAGTCACAGTCACGCCCATCCCCTGAGGCCACACCTCTTACCCAGGTCCCGGCCGTCAGCAAGCTCATCAGGAGCAGACCCTGCTACTGGGCCGTCAACCCACCTTCAATTTCCAGGACCTCACGTCACATTGGTGATGTGTCTGTTGTTAGTTTTGTTTCCCGTGGTCCTGAAGCTTGAGAACACTGCTGACGCTTGTTTCCAGAATGTTCCCTTGTCTTCTGGTGATCTCTCCTCCTGACTGGAGCGAGGCTGTGGCTTGGGTGGGACTCGATGGTGGAACTGCGCCCTGGGCATTCCCCGCAGTTCCCATCGCCCGCGTGTGACGCCGGCTCTGCGCATGTGCCTCGCCCTGTGGTGTGTCTGCGCAGGGGAGTCCCCTGGAGTCCCTGGAGTCCCCTGGAGCCTGGAGGTCGCACTGGGCCAAAGAGATCCCGAGTGTGGTTTCTGTGCTGGCCCCCACCTGACCTGCGCCAAGTCGGGCCTCCGTGGGTTTTTCCCGTGGCTGGCCCCAAGGTCCTCGCTTCTTGTGTGCATTAGTGGCTCACGTTCCCGGTTCCTTTCTCATTTGCAGTCCACAAAGACCCAAGTAACGACGCCATCCGTGGGCTCAAATCTAGGAACGCAGCTGGCTTTGCCCACACTGGCACTGGCTTTGGCTCTCTGTGCTCCGGGGCACCGCCTGTGCTTTCTCAGCAAACTTCTGCCCTGGAGGGGAGGCTCGCTGGGCGCCCGGGGGGCCCGAGGCTCGGGGCTCGGGGCTTGGGGCGGCCTGGCTGGTCTCCAGGGCAGCGTGACCCACGCTGGCCTGCAGTTCACGATGTCCCTACTTCAGCTTCCTGCTGTGGGGACAGTGGGTGCTCATTGTGCGAATGGTGCGCTCAGAAGTCTGAGCCTGCTTGCTTTCCATCCTAGAACTTGACTGCTCAGTTAGCCCGAGGCCTGAGGATTTTATCTTTGGCTTTGATGTCTCTTCCCATCGATGGACTGGATTAGCTTTCCAGCCTTGGCGAGCGCCTTGAAATTCAGGGTTTTTCTCCACACGGGAGGTTTGCCTGGTCATGGTTTTAACACGAGCTGTTTCATGTGCTGTCTCTCCTCTCCCCACACCTTCCTTCCCCTTCACTTTCCTCCCTTTCTTTTTTTCTTTCTTTTCTTTTTGTCTCTTCTTTTTTCTTTTCTTTTTGAGATAGGCCCTCTCCCTATAGCCCAGGCCAGCTCAGATCCACCCAGTAGCCCAGGCTTGCCTTCAGCTTGCCTTCTTTGGCCTCGGCCTTCCAGGGCTCGGATCACAAGGGAGCTGGCTGGCTGTCCCCCCCTTTCCTCTTCAGGCATGTAGCACCGAGCTCCGCTCCCAGCCCTTGTTTATTCCGGGGGATGCTGGGATTGAATCTAGTGTTTTCCACCTGCTGGACACGCGTGTCCACTGGGCTGCGTGGCCAGCCCTCACCTCTCTAAAGGGGGCTGGATCTATAAGCAGCTCACTGTCTTCTAACCACACCTGCGCGCTCCGCAGAGCCGACTTCCAGGCCGTCTGCAGACCCTGCTGGTGTCTCCCTGGCGGGTCCCCTGCCTGGGCTGTCCAGTGACTTCTTTCACCTCGAGCGATGTTGGCGGGGACTAGGGTGTCATTGTTCTGGGATCTGCTTCTGTTTCTTTTTCCTTATCACCTTGTGGACAGGTGCCCTCTGTCTTCGAGCAGCGTGCGTGTGTGTGTGTGTGTGCGTGCGTGTGTGTGTGTGTGTGTATGTGTGTGTGTGCATGCATGCGTGCGTGCGTGTGTGTGCACGTGTGATCTCTCATGCCTGAGGTCTCTGGTGTGTGCAGGGAACCTTCTCATGTTCGTGGGGCATTGCTTTGCTTCTTTCCTGGAGTGTCCTTCAGATCTTTCATGACTTTTATTGTTTCCACTGAGGTATGTATAGGGCACACATGTGTGAGTGTGTGTGTGAGTGTGTGTGTGAGTGTGGGGCACACGATGCACTGGAAGGTGTGTGCTGTGCAGGCGCAGGCGTGACACCAGCATCCTCCTCCGGCGTCTTCCGCCTTACCGTGGTGAGCCTGGCCTCTAATCAGAGCTCACCATTAGGCTGGTCTGGTCACCAACTGGCTCTGGAGGGTCCCAGGCTCCGCCTTCCAGGGCTAGAATGACAGGGGGACCCCGACACTCGCCTGGGATTGTTATGTGGCACCAACCCTGACCGTCCGTGTCTTCCCACGAGGACCCTTGAAGATCGAGTGGCAGGAGCGGAGCTGTCCTTGTCCTCCCAGGCGTGTTCACAGTCACGGTTTGGAAATGTCTTTGCCATCTGCAGCATCATTATTTCGATGAGCACATGCAACCTCCGGTAGCCCTCTCTTAGACCCCAGCTTCCTGTGCTTTGTCAGCTCTGGTCGCACCCGCCGAGGTGGGAGATTTTATTTAGCGCCGAGAGCCGGGTGCTGGAGCACCTTGCCACCCGTCACCACGTCCGAGAGTCTCAGAAGATGGTGTGGTGGAGCCATTTGACACTCGGGAGCGGGAGGCCGAGGGTCAGCTCAAGGTCATCCTGGGCAGCCACCCTGGGCCGCGTGAGGCCATATCTCCAAAAGGAGGAAAGGATAGTGAACATTCCTGGGATACCTTCTGCTCAGAAGTGGAGTCTTGTGCTTTGTTAAAATAAATCACCAGCCAGGAGACGCTCGTGAGTGAGCTTCCTGCTCCCAGACCTGGGCTCACATGGCCGAAGGAGAGAACTGACTGCCTGGAGCTGCTGCCCTGCCCCGCGCACCAGGACATGCACGTCCACGTCTGTCTTTCTCCTGCGAATGAATGATAAGGAAAATAATCTAAAAATGTAGTCAGCGTATGTATGTATCTGTGTGTGTGAGTGCGCACATGCGTGTGCATCGCGTGTGCGTCTGTGTACAAGTGTATGTGCATAGGTGTGCACGTCTGCATATGTATGTATGTATGTATGTGTGTAGGAGTGATGCATGTTGCAAATGTGAATGTGCATTGTGTGCAGGTCTGTGTGTATACATGTGTATGTGTGTGTGATGTGGGATGTGCGTGCACGCGTGGACGGGTGTGTGGTAGTCATGATAAGGTGCGTGGGCGTCCTTCTAACCATTGAAGGCCCGCCTCTCCTGCTGTCTGTCTTTGGTCAGCTCTGTCTGAAGGAATGCTGGGATCACAGAACCTCGCCACCGCCTCTGGCTTTTTATGTGGGTTCCGGGGATGAAAGTCAGGTCATCAGGCTTGCTGGCAAGTGCCTTTACCCATTGAGCAATCTCTGCTCCTGATCTCATCCTCTAGAATCTGGGGTACACTTTTTGCGAGACCATGAGACCCTAAGATGATTTGAAAGGTATTTTTATTAGTGTATACTAATTATATATATCAGTGGGTTTCTTATACTGTTTTCATATGTGTCCCTAATGAACATGGTCACATACCTGATACCCTCTCTTGGCCCTTCCCCTTTCCACTCCCCTTTTCCTCTAGAGTGAGGTTTTAGGAACCATAGTGCCTTCTGCAAAGATCTGTTGGAATCTTGGCTCTGACGTGCTCTCTGGAGCCCGCTGGCTGTGTGGTGAGAGTCACATGGTGAGAAGCCACCTGTGAGACCACACGGCGAGAGGCCACCTGTGAGACCACACGGCGAGAGGCCACCTGTGAGACCACAGGGCGAGAGGCCACCTGTGAGACCACAGGGCGAGAGGCTATAGACACCATGTGCTAAGAACCACATGGAAACCACATAGCTGCTCAGGCCGCTGGCTCACCTGAGTACCTGAGTTCCAGCCAGCAGAGCCTTTCTGGCTCTAAGATGTGCAAGCCGAGGCCAAGGGTCCTCCAAGCTTCACAGCTGCGGCAATACCCAGAGGTCAGGAGGGACCCCCTGTCAAGCACCTCCCAGGCTCCAGGAGGGACCCCCCCAGCACTTCCCAGACTTCCGGCTACACAGCCTGAAGTACAATCATGTAAGTAAGTTTCTAGTCTCCCGATGTATGCGGGTCACCGGGGTGTGGCTCAGGGGCGCAGTGCTGTCTAACACACGCCCCACCTCGGGCTTACGCCAGGCGCATGCTGCCTGCAGTCCCAGCACTCAGCAAGGCGGAGGCAGGACGGCGCCTGGCAGGGCTGGCTCAGGAGCAGAGCCCGCGGTGAGCAGCCAGGACATGGGGCTCTGCGTCTTCTCTGTGGTTCCTCCTCTACATCGAGAGGAATCTGGGGGCCACTGAGACAGCTCGCTGGATGAGATCCCAGTTCACAAACCTGGCGGCCTGAGCTCAAGCACGCAAAACCCATGCAGTAGAAGTAGAATTGATTTCCTCTGACCTCCACCTCGGCTAGCATGTGCCCCCCCCCCCTCAAGGAGAAAGGAAATCTGAGAGTCCACAGGTCTACAGACCATGGCTGCCATCTTTCCTTCCTTTGTGCATTAGAAGTATATTTGGAGTGTATTTTTAAATTTTTGCTTAATGGTTTTTGCTGCATTTAAGCTTAAATCTGTTCTCTTTGGTGCTTTCTACTGGTGCATCTGCTTTTCTTTCTTGCCTTCTTTCACACAGACGGAGGTTGTTTTCTTTCTTCTACTTTGCCGTGTGCACCTTTCCCATTATAGTTCACGATTCCCACAGGTGACATCAACCGCCATGAACATCCTCTTGCAGGCAGAGCTGGGAACGCAGAGATTTTACCTCCTTCTGCGTCTCTTCAAACCTTCTTGTCATTTATGATTATGTTTCTGCTTTGCTTATTATATGTCACTAATAGAAATTACCACTGCAGTTTTTTATAATCACTCTTTTCTTTTTGATTTCATGCACATTTAACACTTCCAGTGCCTTCCGTCTCTGTGTCTCTGTCCTTCCCCTTGGAGCGGCTTCCTTGTTTCCTGGATGAGTGAAGTATCTAGTGTGGTGGGACAGAGTGCTTGACTGGCAGCTGTCCCTCCGATAAATCAGCTGTCCTCACTCTCTTCCTTTCTCCTCCTCCTCCTCCCTCCTTTCTCCTCCTCCCCCCCTCGTTCTCCCACTCTTTCTTCCTTTTCCTTCTCCTCTTCCTCCTCCTCCTCCACAGTTGGATCCCTCTTGGGCACAAGCTTCTCTTCTTTGCTGTTTCTTCCTCTTCTCCATTTCAAGTTAATTACGTGTTTCTAGATTTTTGACAAGCCTTGAATCTTGCTGCTGTCACTTTCCCTTCCTATACATTCCCCTCTGCCCGTCCGAGCAGGCAGTGGCTCTGCGCTCTGATCTCTCTTCTCCGTGTTCCGACTCCTGCTTTGCTCCAGGTGATCTGAGTCATCTAGAGTTTGCCTGATCTTCCTCCTGTGGTGCTGACCTGCCACAGGTGCCCACCCCCCACCATCCAAGTGCTCACTCTGCTTCTGAGCTTGGTGATCATGCTTGTCATCTCCAGGGATGTGTTCTTTGCAGCTCACGTGCGAATATGGCTTCTTATGGTGTCTACTCTGTGGAGTGACCTTTGAGGTTGTAAATTATCTTCAGGATGATTCCTGATGTTGCCCTTGGGCATACTCAAAGTGCCCTTTTATGCAGTGCTTCCACATATATACACACCCCCACATGCAACACACCATACACACGTACACACACACGTACACACACATGTACACACATTCAAGTGCCCCTTGTACACATGCCTACACACACATACACCCATCCACATTCCGCACACACACAATGCACACACTACATGCACACTACACACACACGCACATACATACACATGCACATACCACACATGCAGCACATAGGTACTACACACACAAGCATATAGCACACACATGCACACATCACACATGTATACACATGCATGCACACATCACACATGCATGTATGTACACACCACATACATGTACACATGCATGCACACACATGTGTACTTGCACACGCGTGCATACACACATCACACACCTATATACACATATACACATACACACACTGCATGCACATCCACACACACCCCACATGTATATACATGTACACATATGTATACACACATGCACACACACCACACATGCACACACACCACACCTGCACATGCACACACTAGCCCAGCAGTGTGGCCTGCACCATTTACCCATTTTAAAGTGTAAGACCGCACAGCACCATGAACTTGATAGAAGTTTAACTGGAATTCCAGAACTGCTATCCCAGTGAGGGAGAGGAGAAAGAGAGAGGAAAAAGAGAGTGGAAAGAAGGGAATGGAGGTTTTATACCCTCAGGAGTGGTGGGTGGGCTGAAGGGGAGGGTGTGACTTCCAGGCCCTCCCAGCCTGGACGTGTGGCGGGATCGGTCTTTGATCTTGTAACTGCTGAAGCACCTCTGGGGGCGGCAGCCGTCAAGCTTGAGCCAGGAGTAATCCTCACACCCATCACTCATAAGGCTGAGGCAGGGGGATTGCCAGATCTAGCTTGTGCTACACAGTGAGAACCCGTCTCAAAAAGAAAAAGAAAAAAAAAAATCACAAAAAGATGGCATAAGGCATGGCTGGTGGGAAGTGGGAATTCCGTGCTCTCTGCTGACTCTGTCTGAGTCCAGAACTGCTATAGGAACAGCCTGGGTAACAGCAGACCTGCTCTGCGATCGGCGGTTTGATTCCCGTGTCTGATGTCACATGGGTTTTAAGACGATTCTGAGCTGCTTTAGCTTGTTTGCTGCTTTAGCTTCGGTTTTCCTGTGTTAGTCGTTGTCCTTGAACATGGTAGTGGCCCCCAGGCCCAGTGACTGATCTCTCCAGGGGGTGGAGGTGTCGCACCGGGTGCACTGCGGATGCAGTTCTTACTCAGTTACTAGCGTGCCCAGGTCACTGCTGGCCAGGGCACTGCCCACGCCCCTGAGCATCTCTCTTCTGCTGCCATCTGAGGTGGTCTCTTAGGATGGGCACATGGACAGCGTGGCTCTGTCTCCTCAGAAGTATCCAGAATGTTCTTTCCTTGCCTTCCGGTTCAGGGCACCCCCAGGGTTTGGCCTCTGGCATGTTTGCTGCCTGGACAGTCAGTCCAGGTATCAACTTGACAACTGAGAACGGAGTCTTTAGGCACATCTATGAAGAGTTAGTCCAGGCAAATCTCTGAGCAGGCCCAGAGGCCATTAGCTGGTGTTGGCAGGCTCAGCCCATCGTGGGCAAAACCATCTCTGAGAGGGGAGCTGAGATGAGAGAGCTGGTTCAGGAATTGGCCGGCTGGCACGTGAGAAAGCTAGAAGCAGCTTACCTCCTTCCGTGGACGTGGTGTGGCCACTTCCTGGGCTGCCATTGGCCTTTGTCCTTCCATGACAAGCAGCTGCCACGGATCGTGAATGTGAATAGACCCTGGTCCCTGGGTGACAGGGGCAACACTCACTGCACTATCACAAACTTGAACGAAGACATTAGTTTTGGGGACAGGCCTAAACACCTCTCTCTGCTGTACTTATGGAGAACTTCAGGAACGCAGGAGTCAGCGAATCAGCTCGGGGGAACCTCTGGGCCCACTCACAGGAGGACACCACCAGAACATGCCTGCCGAGATGAGCTTTGGGGCCAGCAAGCAGAGGGCAGCAGGGAAAGGTAGGAGGTGGGGGTGTCTCAGACGGGAGCCCCCACCTGCCAACCCACCAGTCCTGTGCAGCGACTCAGAGTGTGGTCAGGATGCTGGCAGAGGCTGTACAGCTGGCACGGAAACCAGGGCGGAGTCTGAGGTCAGTATCTGGAGCTCATGAGTCTGAGCCGGGGCCAGGAAGTGGGGTCAGCACTCCAGGGCGAGGCAGCGCCGGGAACAAGGCACTCCAGGGACAGGCGCTGAACAGGGCCGCCCCGACTCCCTGAGCCTACGGGATGCGGGCTTTTGTCCCTGTCTTGGGATCTCGCGCGCTCAGTCCCCGGAGGCCGTGTGCATGTGTTGGGGTGCTGGCCGCTCCAGGTGGCCACGAAACTGTGTGCCACCCCTTCTGTCCCTGCAGCTGAAACTCTGCCGGCTGAGCTTCTGAGGGGGAGATGGATGGAGAGCTGATGCCGTGGGAATGCCAGGTTCCCGGACAGCAGAGAAACCATGCCATTCCCCAAACACTAGAACCTTCTTAGCATGCTCGAAAACAGCCTCAGAGAGGCAGGAGCAGGCGGCACGGGGCTGTGCCCTCCGGTTACATGTCGGCACCCTGTGTGGAGAACAGCAACAGAACAGTGGTTGGGAAACCAGAGAGAGTTCAGTTAACATGCGGTGTCTTCCCACCGACATTAGGGAGCAAGTGTGTGCTGCGGGGTTTGGCCAAAACGCCCGGAGGCCCTGACAGAATCAGAGCAGGAGGAGGGCGCGCGCTGCGTGGTACACAGACGCGGTCGCTCTCTGGCTGTGCCAGCTGGCGGGTCTGAGCTGTAATCAATGCCAGCTCTGTGTGCCTGCCCTTCTTTGTGTGGCATCTTAAATATTCTGTCCGGCACCGGAGTTTGGTCAGCAGGACCCGGCACTGCTGGGTCTGCGTCCCTCCGTCCCTGTAATTAGCCTCTTCTCGTGGGAGTCGTGGGTCTCAAGCCAAGTGTGGGTCACCCCTTCTTCATCCTGGAACCCCACAGTTCCCGGCATGCCTCTGAGTGCTGTTGACCCCGCTCTCTGTCTGGGGACCCTCGTCCGGCTGTCTGCCCGCCCCTGCGCTTCCACACCTGTCTTGGAGTGCTGTGTGAGTTTCCTTTTCTACAACGAGATGGTGTGATGCTCACTAGGAGTCCAGAGTTTCGTCCTGTGACTGATTGGCAGGGTCGCCTTGGGCTGACCAATCACCATGGCCGAGGAGGCTGCTCACCTCACGGTGGCCAGGAAGTGCTGTGGAAAAGGGTGGGGTCCCAGGGATCCCTTCAAGAGCGCCGCGCACCAGTGACCCATCTTCCTCTCACTGGACCCCCACCTTCTGAAGGTTCTGTTGCCAGGAGCAACACTTGGCCGCTGACACTTGGCCTGGGGGGGACACTTACCCAAACCACGGCCATATGCGTGGTGGTAAGTTTAGGCCCGAAGGCACAGCCTGGCTCGTTCCTGGAGGGTGGCGGGCAGACACCTGCTCCGCCTTGTTGAGCCCTCCCTTCCCACAGCTTGAGTGGCTCCAGCCCACCCCTAGCCTTGAGACTTAGATACAGAAGTGTCCAGAACTGGGGGCGGGTGGGCTAGACATGGTAATGAGGCTCAGCCCTGACAGCTCACTCGTGGCCACGTGGAGAATAATTTGCAACTCACACATCTGATAACCTCGAGGTTCAGGGACGTCCACAGGCGGGTCCCACAGTTGCAGGACCCCGGGCCCTTCAAGAAGAGCTGGGGTGCAGCTCCTCTGCCCCATGGGCTTCAGTGACTCCCTGGCTGCCGCTCAGCTTGCTCTCAAGGCCACAGAAAGCTGACTGACTTTGCATTGTCTGGACAGTTTCCCCGCAGTAATGGGTAGCAGACCCCACAAAAGCTTTGCGAGAACGAAGGGTCTCTCATTTAAAAAGCACTACATAAAGTTGAAGACTAAGCTCTACTGATGTCTAGGTTGGGGGACTTCTCGGGTGGGTGGGCTCATAGAGGACTGTTATCCATCCTGATGTCTGGGGGCATTTCTCAGGTGGGTGGGCTCATAGAGAACAACTGTCGCGTCCTGAAGTCTGTGTTGGGGGACTTCTTGGGTGCGTGGGCTTATAAGGACTGCTGGCCAGCGCTGGGCTCCACCGGACAGCTCCCTAAGCTTACCAGACTTGTCACATGGCCTGGGCGCTTTCCGAGTGACTGTCTCTCTGGGGCGTGACAGCAGCTTCCACCAGTTCCTGTGTCTGAGAACTGCCTGGGGTCCTTCCAGGTCTGCACTGGCCTGCTTGAATGCAGCACAGCAGCTGTGGTTTAGGAGGCTCAGCTGCGGAGATTCAGGACCCGGAACGGCCCCAGGCCACATCCTCATGGGGCCCAAGACTGCAGGTCTCCAACCCATGTGCAGCCAGGGATACGAATGAGAGCCCACCAACAGGTGGTCATGCGTAACAAGCCCTCTGAAGCTCCACGACAAGGCGGGACTGAGCAAAACCCACAGCTTGTGGAGGGCAAGGGCACAGCGCGCACGGGGCGGGGCGCAGCGCGCACGGGGCAAGGGCACAGCGAGCACGGGGCGGGGCGCAGCGCGCACGGGGCGGGGCGCAGCGCGCACGGGGCGGGGCACAGCATGCGAGAGCAAGGGCACAGCATGCGAGAGCAAGGGCAGAGGGATTAGGGTTGGGTTAGGGTTAGAATTTGTGTTGTGGCTGGTTCCAGGCACAGGGAATCCCGTGGGAACAGTGTACACTGAGGATTCATGTTGGATTAGGGTTAGGGTTAGGGTTAGGGCTGAAAGGCTGAGGCGGGTGAGAGGCTTCTGCAGGATGCAGTTAGGACCAGGGTTAGGGCTTGGGTAGTGACGCAAGAGGACAGAGGCTGTGTTCATGGCTCATTCGGGGATCAGGGCTGGTACTGGGCTGGAGGCTGCTTCAGGCAACGCATCCCACAGCCAGGCAGGGGCTTGAACTCTATTTCCTTCGCATCTCTACTGGAATTGATCATCTCTTCCATTTGTGGGCATCTTTGCTTAGTTTGTTATCATGCTGTGCATGCCACACCTGAGAGTGTGAGAACACGTGTGCCGCGGTGACATGTAGAGGTCAGAGGACAACTCTGCGATAGAGCTGACTCTTCTACTTTTACATGGGGTCCAGGGACTAAGTTTGGGCCATTGGTTTGTGAGTCCTAGGGAGCTACCCGCTGGCCCTGGGCATGTTCGTGTGCAGGCAGTTAAGGCTCAAGGCTTTCTATGCAAGAGGCTCTTCAGGGCCACCCATGTTGGAGTAGAACAGCTGGCTGTTCTCTATAACCACAGGACTTCGCTGCGTCCTGCATGCACAGCAGTTGGTTTTCTGTCGCAGTCTTTTGACCGCAGTGCCTCTTGCTGGGCTCTTCTCCCATCTACGCCCTTGGTGCCCTCTGGTGCAGGTTTGCCCAAGACCGTCCCCTTGGTGTCAGGTTAGTAATGGATGTGGGCATGGTTTTCTGTACTGGCTTCTGCTGAGCTTTCCATCTGCCTCCTGTGCATCGTGGCAAGGGTCGCTGCCTGAGGGGATAGGATAGGAACTGCTCACGCAGGACCAAATCAGCATGGGGCTCCACCCTACCTGCCACCCCAATGTGTGGCCAGCACAGTTGACACTGTCTACCCAAGGAGTGAGGTCTGTCCCTGCAGCTTGGGAATTCAAATGTCTTTCCTATAAGGACTTCGGTCCCGCGTCACGAGAGGAATTTTCATGGTGCAATACTTCCCTTATGCAATTCTCCCCTGAGCTCCACACACACACGGCTCTGCATGGCCCGCATGTCCACAGAGCACTCCCCGAGGCCCACCACACAGCTGTGCACATCCAAGAAGTTCTCCCCGAGGCCCATGCGCACGCGGCTCTGCACGTCCTGCGTGCCCACGGAGCTCTCCTAGAACACGCACCATCCTTTCGGCCCCTGTGGTCACTGTGCTGGGGGCAGGAGTGAGAGCGAGAAGACGCCTGGTTCTCTGGGCAGCAGCCTTGCGGCTGGTCTGTCTCCAGGTGAGAAAGGCTGACAAGTACTGGCACGTGCTTCTCCCAGCTGAGTCTGCTGGGCCCCTGTGAGGGCTGCGGGCATCTCTTCCTGCCAAGGCCTCAGCTTCGTAGAGGCGAAGGGAGGCCGGATATATCCAGCCATTCGATGGCTCTTCCACCCTCACAGTTACTGCTGAGCCTGGTGTGTGGGGCTGAAGGTTGAGGGCTCTTCACCTGCGCCCCAGGGCTCCGGCTTTGACCTGTGCCCCAGGTTAACAAGTCTCCTCTCTCTGCCTGGGTTCCCACGGCTATGCGACCTGGGATGAAGTGGACCTGCTGCACCCCCTCTTCCAGCACCATGGTGGCCTGCACCCCCTCTTCCAGCACCACAGTGGTCTGCACCCCCTCTTCCAGCACCGCGGTGGTCTGCACCCCCTCTTCCAGCACCGTGGTGGTCTGCACCCCCTCTTCCAGCACCGCGGTGGTCTGCACCCCCTCTTCCAGCACCACAGTGGCCTGCACCCCCTCTTCCAGCAACGCGGTGGTCTGTGCTGCCCCATGTGGAGTGTCAGGTAGATAGAGGTGTCGGCTTGATGGTCGTTTGAGTGAGCACTGGGCTATTTGTAAAGACTAGCGGTTGAGCCCGGCCCTGAGCAGGCCTGGAGGAGATTTTCTGGCGGGTGAGGAAGACCCAGCCGTGGCGAATGGGCTAGTCCCCGGGCAGGCCACAGAATGCAGAGAGCTGGCGAGGCAAGCTGGCCTGCTGCTCTGGCAAGCAAGGACTGTCCCTTCCTCAGGCGTTGTGTGGACATGGCCGTCGCCGTGCGCTCTCCTGCCAAGATGGCCAGCTGTAAGTGGGCTTCTGCAAGCCAAATGAGGCTCGCCGTTCCCAGGCCTGTGGTCCTGTCTTCGTGACTGTCGGCAACGTCACAGTCAGCTGCTCCATGGAGCGACGGCAGGATGACACGCCACGAATGTGCCTGACCCTCTTCCTGAATCCCACCGGTGGGGTCCTGCACCCCAGACCTGCATCCTGATCTTCAGCCCCCTCTTTAGTGTCCACATCCCCCTCTGCCGGGGAGGGTGCTGTTCACGGCCCCGGCTTCTGGGCCCAATTCCGTATTGCCCACCAGAGTCCCCCCCTTTACCATTAGGCTCCGAGACAGACAGACACAGTCCAGGGATCCCAGGGAGCCAGGGACAGGGTCACAGGGCTCTGCTGCGGCTGGTTTGGGTGTGGTCTGCAGCTCTGAGGGGTGCATGCCAGGGGAAGGGGTGCTCCTGACCCCCGCACGATACATACGTGCGGGCCTTTCATGAATGAGTCTCTGCTTGGAGGCCGCACCCTGCAGCGTCAGTAGCCCGCAGCTCACGCTGGCTCTGCTCCGCGGCCGGGACCCCAGGTGCTGTCCTAGGCCGGGGTCAGGGCTGCCGGGGCTGGGGCTGGGGCTTCGTGGGCGGCAGCACACAGCCAAGCCACAGAGCTCGGATCCAACAGGTGCCATGGCCTGGCTCCCTTCAGCCGGGCCTTCTACAGTACAAGTGCACTTGCTCCGCCCCGTCCAGTGCTGCAGGGGTGTGGGGCCCTCGGCTGTGCACTCAGGGCGGGACGAGGCAGCTGCGCCCTGCGCTGACCCACGTGACTGCGGCAGCCTCCCCTCCCCCCAGCCGGCGTGAATACGTGTATTCTCTGTTGTGGTTTGCATGACATATGCCAGTTGACAGGCACATAATGGTGTTGTGTTCACTGCACACACTGGTACAAGGCGGGGAGGGGACTCGTGACATCCCAGCAGGAAGACCTGCCGCCAGCCTCAGCCGGCCAGGAGGACATTCTGCCTAATCCTCAGTCGCACGTCCCACGCGTGCCACTCCTGTGTTGTGGGGTTGCAGGACAGGCGTGTGCGTGGCGCTGGTGCTGATGGTCCCTGGCCCTGGTTGCACAGTGCGCCCAGCATCAGGCAAGCTGGCACAGTGTACTTGGCAGGTTGGTATTTGGAGATAGCGTCTCTTGTAGCAAAGGCTCCAGCTCTGTACGTAGCCCGGGATGACTTTGAGCTTGTCTCCTCCCTCTGCCTCCGGCTGCTGGGATCACCAGGGTAGCACCTACCTTGGCTGTGGCTTTAGGACATGGTTGCTTTGCCCACCAACCGTCTCATGCCCGTGACTGGAACTGCTCAGTGGAGGCCGTGGAGAAGTTAATTTCTGATGAGTGGAGCAGTGGGCTCCCTAGGCAGCAGATGGTGGATGCTGCGGCGTGGCGGACATTACTGAGTGGTGGATGTTGCCGTGTGGTTGATGCTGCCACGTGCCTGCCTCATGGAGCAGTCGCAGGCATGTCCCGGCTGCAGGAGAGTTGGCAAGGGGTCAACAGGAAGCCGCGCCTCCGCGATGAGCTGTCATGTGAGTGATACAGATGCTGCATGACCTCGTGTATGTGTGTGCGCGTGAATGCACATTAATGAATGCTCAGGGCGGTTGTGGAAGCTTCAGGAGATGGAGCCTTGCTGAAGGAAGGCACGGCACAGGGTATGGCTTATGGTTGCTGGCCCGGCCCTGCCTCCTCGATTTGTTCTTGCTCTCTCTGCCTCCCAGTGCCCGTGGTGACGACCAGTCTCCCACCTGCACTCTTGCCTTCTGCTATGTGATTCCCACCATTATGGAAACCACACCTAGGTGTCTAGAGCAGGAGGAATTCAAGTGAAGGCTGTGATGTGCTGAGGACGGCATGCTCAACGCAGCCTCTCCTGCGGGACGCAGCGTGCAGGACGCAGCGTGCAGGACGCAGCGTGCTCCCACGGCCTCTCTGGCAGGGCTATAGCATTGCTGTTTCCTCACCATTCCTATATTTCCTGTTCTCTGCAAAGACACTGTTTACACCCACTAGCTGTGTCTGAATTGCTAAACTTTGGCCTGGAGTCTGTACCCTGCCCCCTCTGCTCCTGGTCAGCCCGGGGGCCCTGAGCGGCACACGGTCTCCCTCTGAGCCACAGTAAGGAACGCATCTGTCACAGCGGCACAACGATGTATCTACCTAACACATGTGCATGACTGTTTGAAAATAAAAGATTTCTCTGGCTCTTAAAACATAAATGCAAAAATTCAGGGCTGGGATGTTGTGAGTGAGTGCGGCGCACACATGAAGTCCTGGGTTCTGTTCCCAGCACCACACAAGCCAGGTGTGTTGGCTCACTTCTGATCTCAGAGCTCAGAAGGTAGATGCAGGGAACGAGGAGTTCCAAGTTATCCTCAATTACACGGGGATTTGGAGCCAGCCTGGGCTGCATGAGACCGTATCTCAAATGAGCAGCCCCTCCCCACACACACAGTTTAGAAAGACAAAGTGAAAGGTTTAATGGCTTCTGCTAAATCACCTAAAGGTAAAAACATAAGATATTTTGGTGCAATTTCAGACCTTTTATTTTTCTGTGAATTTTCCATATGTGCACATACTTATTTTCAAAATTTTTACATTTATCTTGCACACATTTATCATTTACAACAAAAATGTTATCACCCATACATATGCTTTCTATTATTTTTTAAATTAGCATATCACTCACTGGCGACATGCAGGCGGGTCTCTGAGAACAACTTGCAGCAGGGGCGGCGCAGGCAGCAGGGGCGGCGCAGGCAGCAGGAGTGGTGCAGGCGGCGGGAGCGGTGCAGGCGGCGGGGGCGGTGCAGGCGGCGGGGGCGGTGCAGGCGGCAGGGGCGGCGCAGGCAGCAGGAGCTCTCTCGTTTGTGTTGCAGGCTCCCCCAGGCTGACTGGCCTGCAGGCTTCCAGACAATCCCTCTCCCGTCCCTGTGGGAGTCCAGCAGATGCTCACCGCTGCCTCTGACTTTTTGTGCAGGTTCGAGGGATTGAACTCGGATCGTCAGCATTGACCTGCAAGAGCTTTTAGGTACTGAACCATCAGCCTGGCTTCTCCTTTCTTCTTTGTGCTGCTGAGACCTTTGAGTAGCAGCCGTGTGTGTGCATTTACAGCCAGCTTTAGGACACACTCAGCAATGTGTGCCTTCTGCCTTCCCACCAACAGTGCAGACCGGGGACACTTGTCACCGTGGTGGTACTCTCCGGCGCATGCGCCTTTGCGGTTGGGGCGAGTCTCTCTCTGCCGTTGGACATTTAGGTTGCTTCCAATTGTCTCTCTTGTGTAATCGGAAGTATCAGCACAGTATTCTTCAAATGAGTTATATTTAGTGCTTAGCGCGGTGCCTGGCCTTTGGGTAATGCTGGGAAATACTTGTGAAATAAAGTAAAAACCTGTGCACAGCCCATAGTATTGTGTTGTGGTGTCAGGATTGCGTTCTGGGAGAATAAGGGGTCAAAGGGCACACACTGCACTCTGCAATGGTCACCCCTTGAAGGAAGGGCTCTCTAAGTAACTACAGGGTTAAGGTTCCTGCTTCAGGGTCCAGCTTGTGCCACTGTGTGGAGTCTGGTTGGTTCCTGACTAGGGGGCTCTGGTTCCTGTCACACCTGGTACTGGAAGGATGCGGAGAGATGGCTGCAGCCCCCACCTGTGGCACTCAGGCGACCACCAGCGTGCGGTCATGATGGGCGGTGCTGACCGTGGTGCCCGTCTGTGGCCAGCTAGGACGTGCCAGGGGCTTCACCTTCGTCACAATCTTGTCACCTGTCCTAACCATTTAGAGCTGACCAGACCTGGACAGACAGGAGCTAAGGTTTCCTGCGCGTCGTGTGCGTTGATTATGATTTCTTTTCTGGTGGGACAGGCACCTCCTGGGTCTAGTTTCGGCTGTGGCTTTGGAGCCCCATTGAAAGAAGCAGCTGTGAGAAAGAGTGGGTTCAGGTCAGGATGCTGCGGGGGGGGGGGAACGTAGTGAGCGAGGGGCTTCCCTGACCACCACAGAGCCAGCCCGGTGCCCGTGACTCAGACGCAAGCTGCAGCCTTGTCCTGGCAGCGAGGTCCTGGGGGGTCACAGGGTCACCAGGGTCGTGGGGTCGCTTCTTCTGCGGCCAATCAGAGCACACAGTGTGCTCCTGCTGCCTGACAACCAGAGGACCTCCGATGCACGGGAGCTGCTTCTTTGAGGTCGCGCTGGCTGAGCGCCTCTGTCAATCACCCAGACCAGCCCTTTTCCACATTTGCATTCTTCAGTGTCAAAGAGTGTGCATTGCTTCTGTCTGCTCGACAGAGAAGAGAAATGTTCTTTTTACTAGAAGTACATTCCCACCAGTGACTTTATAATGACATAAAATGGGGACGCCCTGCCCAAGAGGGAGAGAGAGCCGGACCGTGTGCTGACACACCCGGCTGCTCACCAACCGGGTCCTCCCTGGAAGGAGCTGTCCAGCGCTGGCCTCCGCCCCTCACTTTCTCTTTCACATGAGCAGTGCCGGCCCCTCGCAGAGCCCAGCTTCCTCCCTGATTGCTCGGCGAGGAGCAGTGTCAGGATTCTCTGGGCAGCAACTGCCACAGCTCATGAAGCTGTGGTCACCCTGAGCTCTGGACCCTGGACCTTTGGGGACCAGCTCAGCTGGCTTAGAAACGGCTTGGGAAACGTTCCTCCCCCCCTGGATGAAGTCTCGGGGTGGTAAATCCCGTCTACAAAATAAAGGCAGCTCTTTGCTGAGTCACAGACGCTTCAGAGCTGATTGGCACAAGCCAGCAGGGTCTGGCAAACTGAGAAGGACGCGCACTGCCCAGATGAGACGTGGAGAGAGGAGCCAAGCGTGGTGCTGCAGAATGTAAGTGTGTTCGGAGCGCTGCAGTGTCTTTGTTATTTTGCATCTGGGCTGAGATTTGTCCTCTCAAGTTTATGCAGCTCGACTTCGCGTCTGTGTTTGGCACGCGCACACAGACACAGGAGAGGTGACCGTGCGCTGCCCTGGGCGTGTAAGGAGGATGCTTCCAGAGTCTGCGTGCGCGTCATGTCTGCACTCAGGGAGCAGGGCCCCTCTCAGAGAGCGCGTCTCCTTTAAAGCTCGGCTGTTTACTGGATCGCATGTGCAGCCCAGGATTTGTTTCTGGGGTCTCTGTGGGGTGAAGGATCTGGGTGGTGGCTGTGCTCGGTGCTGTGGATGGGGCTGTCGGGAGGTCTGGGCACAGCCCAGAGCCAGCGCTCGCGGCCATGCCCGGCTTCCCCGTGCGGCTGTGGCACCCGTGTCCCTCGGGCCCTCTAGTTGGATGACGTCTTCTCTGTGGAACGCAAGGTGCAGAATTTGCCCTGACAACCCTTTCTGTCTCAGAGGAAGCAGCGGCTGTGTTAGTGGAGATCCACTTATATGCTGCCTCCGTTTCCCATGGCCACTGACTGACAGGGCCGTGCTGGGAAGGCAGCTCGGGCAGCTGGCAGTATCTAAGTTATTCTACTGAGAAACAGGCAGTTGAGCAGCCGTGAACACAGGCTACAGACATGGGCCGTCGCCTGTCTCAAGATCGGAGCTGGAGACTTGAGGCTCACATGCAGCGCTCATCCCGCAAGCCTGGGAAGGGCCGGGTGACTCCCGTGTCACCAGGGTCAGGCAGCGTTTGGATGGGGTTTGAGGGCTTCAGAGGGTGCGTCTCCTCTCACTGCGGTGCAGGGATGCATGCGCAGGCCTGTGGCCAGGTTCTTTCCCCTGGTCCTTGCGGCTTGAGCGCGCAGACTGAGCCTTACGGTTCTGAGGTACCATCAAGCCAGAGGTCCGGTCCAAGTGCAGTGAATTCCAGTCCAGCCTGAGCAGCTCAGCAAGGCTTTGTCTCAACAAAACAAAACAAACGATCTGGACTACAATGATGGCCTGGGGGTTAAGCCTCCACCTCAGAAGCAGAAGAACCTGAGTTCAGATCCCAGATCCCATGTAAGAATGTGGAGTGGAAATGTGGTGGCTGCACTTCTGGCCCCAGAAAACAGAGCCTAGGAAACCCCAGAGCCAAGAAATAAGGAACTAGAGCAACCCAGGAGGGTATCTTAAGTCACCCTTTGGCCCCATAGACACAAAGTGCCCTCTTGCCTATATACGAACATGCACGCGCACACACACACACGCGCACACACACATACACAGCAAACACATATACAAACACAGACACTCACATACAGGCAGACAGACACACACACACAAACACATAGACATACAAACACATACACACAGACAGACACAGACATGTACACATAAACACACAGATGCACATCATAGACATACACACATACAGACAGACACATAAGCCAAACATACACACATAGACACACAGACATACACACATATACAGACAGACATACATAGACATATACACTGGCAGACAGACAGACAGACAGAGACACGTATACAGATACACATGCACACATGCAGACACACACACACAGCCACACATACACACAGACATGCACACACAGACACACATAGATAGTGACACATACAAATACAAGGCAAACAGACACACACAAACACATAGACACACACATAGACAGACACACATACACATAGAAACACACAGAGACACATAGACATACACACAGACACAGACACACACACACACACACACACACACACACACACACACACACACACACGGCAAACAAGGGTGAGGCCTGGGGTTCAGGCCCCAGCATTGGGGGGACAGACAAAAGCTAAAACTCCGACTTCTGGAAGCTCTTAGAAGCCGCCGCTGGTTGCCGGCTCTGCGGCTGGAATTCTGCTGGGCACGGTGCCCTGTCTTACTTCTCCCACCTTCTCAGTGCCTGACACACACCCGGGGTGTGGTGGGTCGTGGAGTTAGTCTCCCATCCAGACCCCCAGACAGACCATTTGGTACAGGGACAAAGAAGTCCGGGTTGCCAGTTCCAAGGGACAGCATGTCTCCTGGGAAAGGCTCCGTCACCTCAGGCGTCCTCGACCTCCTCTCCCCCATGACCTCCCCATGATGCCTCTGTGACCTCTGGGGCAGGTGCTACTCTCAGAACTGTGGGCCCGGTGCCCCAGCTGAGCTCTCTGTGATGTGGCCTGGTCCACATGCAGACACTGTGCCAGGCCCATGTTACACCAACACCGTGCCCATGTTGTGCTGTCTCTGTGCCAGACCCACGCTACGCTGACACCGTGCCATATCCGCGGTACACCAACACTGTGCCCATGTTGTGCCAACACCGCGCCAGGCCCACGTTGCGCCATGTCCACTTCCCAGGTCCACGCCATCCTCTGAGAGATCCAGCGTCGTCTCAGTGGCGGGAAGGTGTCAGAGCAGGAGAGACGTCACGACCCCCCATGACCTTCGTGAGGTTTGGGTGCTGAATCTGCCTGGAAGGGCCGAGACGCAGGCAACTGCGGAAGCTCGTGAGGTTGAGACGTTGGCGTCCACACTCCATGCGTCCACACTCCATGCGTCCACGCCGGCTTCCTGCCGTGCCGGCCGGAAAGCGCCCGGCAGTTAGTGAAAAGCATGCTGGGCAGTGGAGTGACCACAGCCCGTAGCTGTGACCTCAGAGCAAGAAGAGTGACAGCCAGGGGCCGAGGGCTGAGAGGGATCACTCAGAGGGCTGGCTGGAAAGTGGCCACTCGGAGCTTCCCCAGCCCTCGCCCCAGCGCCCGTCCATCACAGGCCCCCTTTGCTGCTTCTCCCTTCCCCGCCACTTTCTTCCTTCCCCTCTCTGTTCTCCCTTCCCTGTTCCTCCACCCAGACCTCTAGCTCCCCAGCACACAGCCAGACCTGCAGCTTCCAGCACCCAGCCAGGCCTGCAGCCCCCAGCCCCCAGCACCCAGCCAGGCCTGCAGCCCCCAGCACCCAGCCAGGCCTGCAGCCCCCAGCCCCCAGCACCCAGCCAGGCCTGCAGCCCCCAGCCCCCAGCACCCAGTCAGGCCTGCAGCCCCCCAGCACCCAGCCAGGCCTGCAGCCTTACCACATTTCTTCTAGGTCTCCACTTGTTTATCCTCAGGAACTCTCGCCTTGGTCCGGCATTATGAAAATGCCCTCAATGTTTGGTCTAGAAGATTTAACAGCCTCGTGTTCACACACCGTGTGGTGATCTGGTTCTAGATGTTTTCTAAGTGCAGCCTGGGTGTGGACAGGTGTGCTTTGTCTCACAAATGTGCCCTTGTTTCAGAACTAGGAAAGACACTGTTACAGTCGCCTGCATAGTTGCTGACAAATCACCATCACACGGCTTAAGGGAACAAGGGGTTTATTTTCTCTTACGATACTGGTTACAGTTCTCAGTCCAGCTTGAGAGAGCTCACACCAACACCAGGGTCAAGGGAACTGGTCACACCATCTCTACACAATAGCTGAGAGAGGGAAGACCCTTACTTGCCAGATCAGCATGTCTGGCCAAGTGAACACAAGGATGCCGAGTCTCTCAACTAGCTCGCTGTATTTTATCCATCTGACCAGGAACTAGTCCCGCCTACCATGGGCTGGGCTTCCCCGCCAACTAGACAATCTCTTGCAGGTTTGCTCTGGGCTCAACTCAACCACTAATTCTCTACAAATGTGCCCAGAGCTCAAACCCTCGACTGTCAAGTTGACGCCTGTGCCTAACTATGACAGACACCTTCTCTCCCCTGAGTCTACGGTGCTTACCTTTCTCGTTGCGGTGTGTGACAGAGGCTCCTGAGGGAAGAAGAGTTTACTGGGCTCACGGTGGGAGATACAGTTCCTCACGGCTAGGAAGCATAGCAGTAAGAGTCTGTCATCTAGTCAGTGCCACGGTCAGGAGGCGGAGAAACAATGCGGGTGCTTGGTCAGGATGCAGTCATGACTGGTATCGCCTGAAGCAGAGGGTCTCGCTCCTCACTATACCTTCTGTGACACACCCACACTTGTACCAACGGTGTCTCCAAGGTGACGCAACAGCCCACCAGCGTGACAAGATCAACCATCACAGACGGCTTTCAGACCTGTTGTCAAAAAGGGATGGCACATGGCTAGTGTGAGCCTGCTTCTCTATTTCCCTGTTTCTCTGCCCTCATCCCAAGGCGTGCGATCTTGATAACTATAGATTTATGGCAAATGTGAAATCAACTCCAGACTGGCTCTTTTTCCTCCAAATTTTCTGGGGGTAATTCTGATAGCTTTCCTTTTCCATATTTATTTTGGAAGCTTCTTATTTGGGATTTTTGCTGGGATAGTATATTAGTTGGGGTTCTCTAGAAGAACAGAACTGATAGAGTTTATAATCTATATTTTAATTTGGGAAAGACTCACATCTGAACAACTTTGAGCTTCCCAACGCATGAACATGGTGCACCCTGTTCTGTAGTCCTCATCTGTTCTGTGATTTTTTTCCTTCATGCACATCTTGTGGCTCTAAGTGTTCAAATATGAGAAATATGCCATTGGATTTACTCCTGCATTATTCCATATTATTTTGGCTGCTGGCAAAATGAAAGCTGGCAAACAAAATTGATCTTCATCATCATTCGACTTCATATTTTGTTACTAAACTCAGTGTTCTAGGAGTTGCTGGGGACTTTGCACGTTGACAATCGTCTCCTGTGTGATCGAAGATGGAGCATTTCCTCTGTTTGCATTTGTGTCACTTTCTGTTCTTTTTCTCCTGTACAGTAGCAGACATGATAAAAATAGCCGCCGTGCTGACCTGTCTCATGCGGGACGGGGTAGGAAGAGCGGGGCGAGACGGTGTCTTGTTCTAACTTACTGATTCTTTTTGATCGAGGATAGATTTTGAATTTCCTCAGACTTTTCTGTACCTTTTCAGATGGCTATGTGTCTCCTTCTCGTGTCAGGATTTTGAGACGGTGACTAATTTAAAAATTGGGCCAGTGAGATGGCCCGGTGGGGAAGCAGCTGTCAGGACCTGAGTTCCATCCCTGGAACCTGGAGGCGGAAGGACAGCACAGACTTCTGAACATCCTCTCCAGCCTCCAACCACAGGCCGTGACATGATAGAAATCAAAATAACCTTAAAACAGCAGCCAAGCGTGGGATGAGCGTCACGCGGCCGTCCTCTGCTGGGCCGAGCCGCTGGCGTCTGAGGGGTTTGGCTTCATCTGTGCAGGCACAGCCTTCCCGTGATGGTTTGGGGTTTTCATTCAGCGTGTGCTGACCTCACGTGGTGACTTGCCAACTGTCCCTTTCGTTTTTCTGGAAGTTAGTCCAGAATTGGAGCAGTTCCACCTCTCGCGCTGGGGACCCCACCATCTGCGCCGGGGTTTTCTGCAGCAGCCACAGGCTGTCCGGCTGCCCGGGAGCAGCTCGCGTGCACTTCTGGTGCCCGGGCCTCCCTTTCCTGGCCCTTCCCAGTGTCCCGCAGATGCGCTGCTCTCTCCCGTCTGCTCTTGGGCCGGGTCCGGTGTGTTCAGGGTGTGTCTGAAGTCGTCTGATACTGGACAGAGCGTATGGCTGTGCCATCTTCTTTTTGTCTATGAATTATTTAGATTTTTTGTTTAAATCTCAAGAAATTTAGTTAGGCATAGTGGTCGTGTCTATAATCTTAGCACTTAGGAGGCAGAGGAAGGAGAGGATCAAGAGTTTAAAGTCATGCTACATACAAAAAGAAATCCAAACTTTTCTTCGTAATGTTTGATTTATTTATGAGAGAGAGAAAGAGAGAGAGAGAGATTCATGGAGATCAGAGGACAGCTTTCCGTCCCCCATGTGGGCTTCCGGTTTGCAGGCTTGTGGTTCAGCCGCTGAGCTACCTCGCTGGCCGAGGCTGTACGCTTTTCTTGTATCATTCCAGGACTGTTTCTAGCTCAGTTTCTCTTTGACAGAACATATTGGCTCCTTTGTTGAACTACCCAGCATGCAGTCTGTCTTCATACATGTTTCATGCGTACTTAAGAACACTTTCTACTCTGGGAATTTGAGGTGGTGTGCCCTCCCTGGCCGGGGTGATCAGTGATGCCCAGCACTGTCTTCTCTTACTGAGACATGGAGGGGACCCCCCTTCCTCAGCCCCCCTTAACAGTGAGTGTGCCTGCTGCGGCTTTGCTGTCAGCTTTGTCCTGTGTCTCTTTGGAGCACTGGGGTTTGCAGCACAACCATCCAGGGTACAGTGCATTGGGATGAAGTGGCTCCTTTTATTGTCACCGTGTCCTAGTCCTGGGAAACCCGTTGTAGTCCTGAAATTAGCCTGTCGGACATGATACGGTCACTTCGGCTTTGCTGTGCGGAGCTGTCTCTCCACATACCTTCCCATTCTTTCAGCCATTCTGCGCCTTTGCAGTTAAAGCGAGTCCTTTTCTTCGAGCTGGGTCTCTAGGGGCCCAGGCAGGCCTTGAACTCATGAGCTTTGGGCTCCCGATGTTCCTGCCTTCACCTTTACCCATGAAGTGCTGGGATTACAGGTGTGCATTCCATAGCTGACTTTATTTTGGCATGTGAATGTGTATGGAGTGTTTGTAGGTATGTCTGGGGCCTCCAGGGGCATACACAGCGCCTCTTCTACGCCCGCACATACATGCCCAGTGCCTCTTCTACGCCCGTAGAAGAGGCACCGTGTGTGTATGTGCGGGCATAGAAGAGGCACTGGGCATGTATGTTGGGTGTAGAAGAGGCACTGGGCATGTATGTGCGGGTGAGAAGAGGCACCGTGTATGCCCCTGGAGGCCCAAGTTTGACTTTGGAAATCATCCCGGGTTGCTCTGCCTCCTTATTGCTTTACTCTGGGGTTTCCCAGGCTCCGCCTTCTAGGTTGGACATGCAGGCCGCAACCATTTCTGCCCGGCATTTTTTCATGAGATTTGGGATCCGAACTCTAGTCCTTTTGCTTAAGAGGCAAAGACTTAATCCCTGAGCTATCTCTTCAGCCCCTCATAACTAACTTTCTATTTATTTACTTACCAGAGAGAAAGAAAGCAAGTGAGAAAGAGAGCGTACAAGCCAGAGAGAGAGAGAGAGAGAGAGAGAGAGAGAGAGAGAGAGAGAGAGAGGAACGAGAGAGAGAGAGCAAAAGAGAGAGAGCGAGAGAAGGAGCACAGACACAGATGTACGCGGGTCACAGTGCACCTGCGGTCAGAGAACAACCTTGGAAGTCAGTTCTGTCCCTCCACTGCGTCGTTTCTGGGATCAACTCAGACGCCTTTACCCTTGCTTTAAGAGGCCACTGACTGACACAGTCTCGCTGGCTCTTGCTTCTTAAGTGAGGGTCTTTGGCAGACAGCATGAGATACAATAGATGTCTCCTTCTGCAGTCTGGTCTGCGCATGCCTACTGTTCAATCCTGTCTTCGCAGTTGTGCAGCTTAGAGATGCGGCTGCCCTAGATCCAGTTTTCTGCGGCGTATCACCTCTTCTCTGTTCCTCTTTCTTTCCTTTTCTTTTGGGGGGGTGTTTGGCTTTCCTATTGGCTCATCTATCACACTGGCTTCTTGTTTACCTTCGAGGATTTTCCATTAGCTCACTCAGTGTTTCCTGCAGAGAATTCTTACTCTCCCGTGATTCCCTCCCTTTCCTCCTCCTGCTTGTTCTCTGATGTCAGGTGTTTTACTTTGATCCCTGTTTAAACCAACAGTGGCTGTCACTGGCTGTGCACCGAGTGACCTGTTCTTTCAAAGCACTGGCAGCACAGAGAAGCCTCCTGGATGCCCGGGCACATGTGAACATGGCTTCTATGCCATAGCCTGAGGAGTCATCCCTGCACTGCGTGTTTGACTGCAGTTCATGTGTGGAAATAATTTCAATTTTTATTTATTTATTTAGTGTGTGTGTGTGTGTGTGAGAGAGAGAGAGAGAGAGAGAGAGAGAGAGAGAGAGAGAGAGAGAGAGGAGGGCACTCTGTGTCCCTGTGAAAGACCAAGGGCGACTGCGGGAATCATCCTGATGGCTTCTACCTCCTTGTTTTGCTCTGTGATGTCCCAGGCTCCACTCACTGGGGCCAGAAGTGCAGGCTGCAGCCTTTTCCACCTGGCATTTTTTACGTGGGACTTGGGATCTGGACTCAGAACCTTCTGCTTGTGAGACAGAGTCTTAACCCCTGTCATAGGCACAGGTGTCAACTTGATGGTTGGGGGTTTGGGCTCTGGCACATTTGTAGAGAATTAATGGTTGAGATAATCCCAGAGCAAACCTGCAAGAGATTGTCTAGCTGATGGGGAAGGTCCAGCCCATGGTGGGGGGGATTAGGCCCTGGAATAAAATATTGAGAGCTAATTAAGAAAGCTGGCATCCTTGTGCACACTTGGCCAGACATGCTGGTCTGGCAAGTAAGGATTGTCCCTCTCTCAGCCATTATGTAGAGATGGTGTTACCAGTTTCCTTGGCCCTGGTGTTGGTGCGTGCTCTCCTGTCAAGCTGGACTGAGAACTATAACCAGTAATCGTAAGAGAAAATAAATCCCTTGTTCACTTAAGCTGTTTGACAGTGATTTATCAGCAACCCTGCAGGCTGACTGCAACAACTTCTGAGCCATCTCTCCAGCCAAGAAATAACTTAATAACATACAGTCACTGTGATTCACATGTAAGTAGAATTCATGGGCCTTTAGTTTGCTCACTCTTTTAAAACTCTGTCCCTCATAAGGTCTGTGCACATTGGGGTCACAATGTGCTTCCTGCCCCTGCAAACCCCTGGGCTGGTCGCTTGTGTCAAAGCCCTTCCCGCCTGACCTCTGTTGTCCCATTTCAAGACCAGCAGGTGCCAGTTCCTCCTCGTTCCTTTTTATTCCTCATCGCTATCTCGCTCTGTGCGTAGGTCACATGTTTACCAGCTCCGGGCAGGTGGCCGCCCGGGTGGCTTCTCCTTACCTAACACGGATGCTGCTGCTCGCTGCTGGAGCTGGTTCTCTTAGGCAGGCATGAGCCGCGGACGGCAGACCCTGGGGCGGAGGCTCTGGTTCTCTTAGGCAGACACGGTGTCGCTGAAGCAGCCCTGCCACGCCCTCGCTCACACTCCAGCCTCTGTCTGCTCTTGCGGCGGCCATCTGGCGGGAAGCTTTCCTCTGCTCTGCAGGGCAGGGGTTCGCTGCTGGGTCTCCACCCCTCAGTTGCACAGCTTGTGGGTCCTGGGGAAGCAGGAAGAAGGGGCTTATCTGACTTCTTGGTACCCTCCTAGCCTCCTCTTTGAGAGACAGGCTATGGGAGGTGGGGGCTCCCCGAATGGTGGCCTCTCTGGATGGTGGACAGGGCCTCATGGTGGACGGCTGGCCTGAGGCCCTGGGAAGCACACGGTCCGGGCTCCCATGTGCACCAGCATGTCAGGCCGTAGGAAGATATGAGCGCATTGGCTGATTTCTTATTCTCGATCCTCTCCTGGGTGTTCTGTAGGTCATGTGACCAGGCCATCCTGACTATAGGCCACGTGACCAGGGTGTCCTATGCTCTGCAGGCACATGGCCAGGCCGTCCTGTGTGCTGTCAGCCATGCAACCAGGCTGCCATGCGACAGGCTCTTTGTAGAACTGATTCTGCTCCTGGCTACTTTCAGCTCTTTAATGCTGGACAACAGATGGGTTTTTTCTGGATTATGTGGCTATGTGTATATCAGCAGTGTGAGTGCGTGCATGCGTGTGTGTGTGTGTGTGCACGTGTGCATGCGTGTGTGTGCGCGCGTGTGCATGTGTGTGTGCGCGTGCATGCGTGTGTGTGTGCGCGCGTGTGCATGCGTGTGTGTGCGCGCGTGTGCGTGTGTGTGCGTGTGTGTATGTGTGTGTGCGTGTGCGTGTGTGTATGTGTGTGCGTGTGCGTGTGTGTGCGCGTGTGCATGTGTGTGTGTGTGTGCGTGTGCGTGTGCGTGTGTGTATGTGCGTGTGCGTGTGTGTGTGTATGTGTGTACATGCTTGGATTAGAACCAAGGGTCTCAAGCATGCTAGGCAAGTGCTCTACCCCTGTGTTATACCCCTAGTCCCCTGGGGCTTTTGATAAATGGTCTTGCTAAGCAGCCCCCACTGGCCTCTAACTCACAATCTTCCTGCCACTTCCCTTCTCAGGCGGGATTACAGGGATGCATCCCAAACCCAGCTCTCATGACTTTTTTTTTTTTTGAGATAAGTTCTCTGTAGCCCAAGCTGCCCTTGAACTCACTCTATAGCCCAGGTGACCCTGTAATCCTCCTGCCTCCCTCCCAAGTGCTGGGATCTCACTCCTGCGTCACCACACTCACGGTCTGTGTGCTGGGCAAGCACTGCGCTGACTCAGTACGTCCCCATCCTGCGCAGGATTTCTTTCCTTTTTTTTTCTTTTCATTATTATTATTTTGTTTTTCCAGATTTATAAGCACATCGAGTACTTATCCCTTACTTCCCTCCATCCTCCCTCCCTTCCCTTCCCTCCATCAATCCATCCCACTCCCTCCCGCCCTCCTGCCTGTCTTCTCCTATGGTCCCCAGGGTTCCCTCTGGCTTGTCTACTCTTGTGGGGGTTCAGGCCTCTTGTGACATACTAAGTCGCTTCTCCTCGAGCCACCCCATTGATAGGGGCATTTCCCTTCACTCATCTAGGCCATTAATCCTCAAGGTTTCCACCATGTGTTCTTACCTCTCTTGAGTTTCTTGATAGCCTATGGGGCATGTTGGTATGTCAGTCATTATACATGTCTCGTAAGGACAAGTCTCATTGCAGTGAGTTCCTAGATGCAGCAATGCTGCCTCAGGAATTTTTTCTTTTCAATGCATGTGTATGATGACATTTGCATGTGGGTAAGTGTACATGTGCAGGCGTGGAATAAGGAAGTACTTGAGCATGTGTGTCTGTGAAGGGTCAAGGGATCATCCTGGATTGCTCTCCCGCCTTATTTCTTGGCTCTGGAGATTTCCAGGCTCTGCCTTCCAGGGCCAAAAGTGCAGGCTGTCCTCATTTCCCCTGAGATCTATGTGGGATCTGATAGCCAAACCCAGGGCTTTTGTGCTTTCAAGACAAAGCCTTTAACGCCTGGGCCATCTCCCCAGCCCCAGTTCAGGATTTATTTTTAAATCACCTTTATGTCTTTTTTGTAAAAGACCTCTTTGAAAGTAATACAGCGACTGTGATATTGTTTCTATTGCTATTGGTGCAGTGAAGATACTTGTTATCGTGGTTATTGCAATCATCTCCCAGCCTCTGACGGTGCAGCGGGCGGCACACTTGGGTAGACTCACAGCCTCTGGCATGGTGAAGCCTACGATCTATCCCGTTGTGATCTCTTCTGTCTTGTGCAAACCTGGGAAGCTCTTCTCCTGGGGCCCCCTGAATGCGCCCTTACTTGGCCCCCAGGGTTTCCATGCTGCCAGTTCTTTCTTAATTTTCCTTCCTACCACTTGATCTTTTGTGGTAGGAAAACAGCATTACATAGGTTCTGCCGGTCCCTTCATGGCTTGCCCTGCAGGTGCCTGATGACTTGAAGGTTGCTACTTGCATGTGGCCAGAAGGCTTCAGGACCCTGGGATCGCTTGGTAACGAGCTGCAAGGAGAGCGTCAGGACCTTGATCCAATGCACCGTGTGGGGCAGGGCAGCGTCAGGACCTTGATCCAATGCACCGCTCGGGGCAGGGCAGCGTCAGGACCTTGATCCAATGCACCGCTCGGGGCAGGGCAGCGTCAGGACCCTTGATCCAGCTTCAGAACTCTGTTATCTTTTTCGATCATCTGGGTGTTGTGAGAATATGTTTCCCTCTGATGTAGCAAAACCACATTCTTTGGAGAAATAATTTTTTCCTGCTTGAAACAGTTTTCTGTCTTTACAGGACTGCTGTCCTTACCCCCATCAAAACCTTCGATGAGCAGGTTCTGTCTCATCCCGGGTGGCAAACTCCTTACGGAGCTGAGCACAACCTGAGAGGAAGAGGCGAGCTGCTGTCTGCTCAGAAGGCCACAGAGTTGTGCGAGCCAGGGCCTGCAGGCCTGAGGGCGCAGCTCTGCATCCCCCCCAGTCCACGGAGCCCCCTGTGCTCGCTGCCCTCCTGTCTTACCCACACCGGGGACACACAGAAGGGCCCGCGATCTCCAGCCCTAAGAACTGGAATCAGGCCTGGTTTCCAGCAGGCGCAGTGCAGTGTGTGACGCCACCTCAGGCGGCAGCTGCAGGCCTCGGCCACACTCCTCTCTCGGGTCCCAGCTCGAAGCAGGCTGCTGGTTGTGTCAGAGCCCAGAAGCAGCAGCCTGGGTCTTGGAGCTGGACGCCGTGATCCTTCTGGAAAGTCCGCTTCTTTCCTTGTTCACGGCTCTGTTGACCGTGAGACCGAAGTCCAGGCCATTTGCCATTCTGTGTGTTTAGACACGTATGTCAACAGGCAGATACCTGGTTACCAGGCTTGGCACTGTTTATATGCAAAAAACTAATAGAGGGGCTGGAGAGATGGCTCAGGGATTGTGACTCTGTCTCACAAGCAGAAGGTTCTGAGTTCGGATCCCAGGTCCCACATAAAAAAAAAACAAAACAAAACAAACAAAAAAAAACAAAACAAAACAAACAAACAAACAAAAAAAACTAATAGAGGTGATCACATGGGGCACAGATATGCGCAGTGGTGTGGGGTTTGCCACATAACCATTAGCAAACGCAGCCTTCACCGGGCGCCAGTCCCCGGAGCTTTTTCACTGTGGAAAATGGAGTTGTCCCCACTGCTTCCTCCAGCTCTGCGACGCGTCTGTGCTCTGGCCCTGCGTGAGCGGGTGTAGACGCCGCCATGCCTGGCGTTTCAGAGGACGGCTTCAAACTCGCCCACTTTTACGGTTGAGTGATTGCTGGTAGATTGTCCTGCGCAGCGTTTGAATGCTTGGCCCCTGGCTGGTGACGCTGTTTGAAAGGTCGTGGAACCTGAAGAGAGAAGAAGTGAGTCCTGGAGGGCAGGCCTTGGGGCTTTAAAATGTTTCTTTATTGAGAGAGAGAGAGAGAGAGAATATCATGATGCATAGGTGGAGGACAATACGTAACCTTCAGAAGTTAGCTCTTCCCTTCTACCATATGGGCTTCTGGATATCAAACTCAGGTGACCAGATGTGCAAGAGGATGCCACACCATGCCTGCTGAGTCAGGTCCCAGAACTTGAAATTGTTTGTTTTTATTATTATTAATTCAATTGTGCGTGTGTGCGTATATGTGTGTGTATGTGTGTGTGTGTGCGTGTGTGTGTGCGTGTGCGTGTGCGTGTGCGTGTGTGTGTGTGTGTGTGTGTGTGTGTAGAACCACGGACGAATTCAAGAACCACCATGGACGCCTCCACCTCCTCCTTGTTTACTCTGCCCCAGGATTCACAGGCTCTGCCCTACCAGGACCAGAAACACAGACCGTCCCCGCTTCTGCCTGGCATCTATATGTGGGGTCTAGGATCCGAACTCAGGACCTTCCGCCTGCAAGACAGAGGCTTAACCCCTGAGCCACCTCTCTCTCCAGACCCCAAAATTGTTTTTCAGAAAAAAAAAAAACTTAGCTCTATTTTCTGTCTCTTCTCTGCTTCCTGACTTCATGTGCAATATGACTAATCACATTCCACTTCTGCTGACGTGCCTTCCCTGCCATGACGGACTGCACCCTCGAGTCGTGAGCTAGAATAAACTTTTACTTCCTAAGTTGCTTTTGTCAGGCATTTGTCAAAACAACCGAAAGTTGCCGAGGCAGTAATAACCCATCTTACGTGCAGGCCACATGTTGCTCATTGCTAGTGGACACACAGGGGGCGTCTGCCTCTAGGCTGCTTAGAGTTATGTTGCTCTGAACATGGAAGTGGGGGTGTCTCTTGAGATCCTACTTTCAGTTCACTTCAGTGTAGGCCCAAAAATGGAATTGCTGGGCCCATGGTAATTCTATTTTTATTTTTTAGGAACTCTCCAGACTGTGCTTCATAGCAGTCTCACTATTTTAAGTTCTTATTGATAATATATAAGGTGCCAGTTTCTCCACACCCTTCCGACACTTGTTATTTATGTCTGACAGTTGTCCCAATTACTACGGTGTGGCATCTCTCAGAACCTTGGTTTATTTCCCTGAAAGGTCAGCTCAAATCCTTTACCCACCCAGAAAATGAGGCTATTTTTTGTTGTCGTTGAGTTCTAGAAATTATTTGTGTCTTGTGAACATATTCGTCTAACCTGTGGTTTGCAAATACTTTCTCCCATTCTGTGGGAGGGTCTCACTTTGTTGTAGTCTGATTGTTTTTATTGTTCATTGCCTTTGACATCTAAGAGATCGTCATCAGATCCAAACGCTGCCCTGTGCTGCTTCTGTGTTCGCAGTTTCATCTTGAGGGCGCTGGTCCACTTCCCCAAGGCTCACGTGGTGCAAGGCAGGGAGGGTTCTGCTGGTTCCGCTGTTCTGTACCTGGATCTGGTCCCCAGCACCGTGTGTTAGAAAAACTCT
The DNA here is from genome assembly GCA_023101885.1 of Typhlomys cinereus. Taxonomy (NCBI): domain Eukaryota; kingdom Metazoa; phylum Chordata; class Mammalia; order Rodentia; family Platacanthomyidae; genus Typhlomys; species Typhlomys cinereus. The sequence goes on from JALPQD010000510.1 coordinate 1,247,096, forward strand.
TCATTCCCCCCATGGTCTGGGCACCTTGTAAGAATCCGTTTTATCTGTACCTAGCCATGTCGGTTGGACGAGACGGGTGTGGAGCCCGTTGTGCTGTGGGCACGTGCGCCCCATGCCGCCCTGCTCTGGCTCAAGCTCTGCTCCGTGTGGCCCAGAGGCTGCTGGCGTCGCGTGGCCGTGTCGTCCTGAGCTTGGGCCACCGCTGCTGCCTGGAGCAGAAAGTGTCTTGTCCCACTGTCTGGCCACCGCGAGGCGATGCTTTGCTCTTCAGGATTCACACGGATAGACAAGGCCTCACATCTGGGACCCCACACCCAGGACCCCTCGCATCCGGGACCCCCCACCCAGGACTCCTCGCATACGGGACCCCCCACCCAGGCCCCCTCACATCTGTGACCCCCTCACACCCAAGACCCCTCACACCCAGGATCCCTCACAGTGGGGCCACCCCGAATCCAGGCCCCCTCACATCTGGGACCCCCTCACACCCAGGACCCCTCACAGTGGGGCCACCCCAAATCCAGGCCCCCTCACATCTGGGACCCCCCACACCCAGGACCCCTCATACCCAGGACCCCTCACAGTGGGGCCACCCTGAATCCAGGCCCCCTCACATCTGTGACCCCCTCACACCCAGGACCCCTCACAGTGGGGCCACCCCAAATCCAGGCCCCCTCACATCTGTGACCCCCTCACACCAGGACTCCTCATAGTGGGGCCACCCTGGCCAGGCCCCCTCACATCTGTGACCCCCTCACACCCAGGACCCCTCACAGTGGGGCCACCCCGAATCCAGGCCCCCTCACATCTGAGGTCACACATCCTCTTGGTCCTCGGTCGCATGTGCAGCTCCCCGTGTTGTGTGACACGTCCACACATCTCCCCAGAGGCGTGGGCGACACCATCACCCCACCCATGGCACAGCGTCCCTGGGTATCCCCAGCTCTGCTCTTCCGCCTTTTCCTGAACCAGTAGTTTCTCCTGCTGTGTAGATAGTTGTGTCCCTAAGAAACCTGTAACATGCGTGTCTTTTCCTGCCCCTCTGACAGAGAATACTCCAGCCAGCCATGACGACATTCCTCCTGAATCATATTTGTAAAATACCCACCACGAGGGAGTTTTATGAAAAAAGTCTTCATGGGTTTAGCTTGTGGCTGCACTAGGACAACTGGTCTACCCTGCTGACCCGCTGTCATAGAATGAACTGCTGTCTTGAGCGTCACCCCTGGGATGGTGCGGAGCTCGGGCTCACGCACAGGGACCAGGATGTGAATCCAGCTGGCGCTGGGCCTCGGACTGCTGCAGTTGCTGCAGCCCTGCAGGGCAGCCCAGGCCGTGCATGGTGTGGACCTGGAGAGCTGGGTGCAGGGAGGGTCTCACCACTGCCCAGCGATGAGCCCAGAGGCCTCCAAGTGCCTGCTGCAGGGTGGGCACCAGCCGCCATCCTGGCTGGGAGGCACTGGGGCCCTTGTCTGCCCAGGGGGCACCAGTGTACCTGCCTGTCCAGGGGAAGCACCCCGTGTGCCCGTCCACCCAGGGGGAGCACCCCGTGTGCCCGTCCACCCAGGGGGAGCACCCCGTGTGCCCGTCCACCCAGGGGGAGCACCCCGTGTGCCCGTCCACCCAGGGGGAGCACCCCGTGTGCTCGTCCACCCAGGGGGAGCACCCCGTGTGCCCGTCCACCCAGGGGGAGCACCCCGTGTGCCCGTCCACCCAGGGGGAGCACCCTGTGAGTCTGCTTGCTGCATGTGTCCACTCTAGCAAGTGCCTGTCAGCGCCTCTCGCCTTTTCCCCACAGGCCGTCAAACTTGTTCTTGTTGAGCGTGAGAAGACTTGTGTGTGTTTGAACGCAGCCCCTTGTGAGACACTGTGTTTGGGGCGTTTTCTCCTCCGTGGTGACTGGTCTCTTCACGCTCCTGAAGGTGGACGCTTGTTGACAGAGGCTCTCAGTGTGGCCAGCGTCAGATGCAGGCCTTGGCGCTCAGCTTCAGAAAGTCTGGCCTTTCCCAAGGTCAGAAGATCTACATTCTCCCACAGAAAAGTTGTTTTCCCTTTGCACATTTTATCTGAAATCCACTGGAAAAGAATTTTTTTTGTGACAGTGTTTTCTATATAACGATTTGCCTGTGCTTCTGCTTGAGCCCCCCAAGTGCTGGGGTCGCAGGTGTAATCACCACATCAGACTGCAAGACAATTTGTCTTTGGCCAGAGGCAAACCATGGCAGGGCACCTGGTTAACTTGGCATCGTCAGTAGAGATGCTGTGTTGGCTCCATGTAACTTGTGTTGCTTCGGCACGTGTCAGGCTGTGGAGCTCTGGCTGTCGGTTTAAACGGTCAGTCTGTCTGCGCTTATTTCATAAAGTGATTGTTGCCAAAGGGACGAGACTTTATGTGACCTGAGCACTTGCAATGTTAAGTGACCTGCGTGCTCGTGACTGAGTGCTCGCAATGTCATGTGACCTCGGGCTCGATGTTAACGTGACTTGAGCACTCCCAATGGCATGTGACCTGAGCGCCCTCGACGTTAACTTGCGCGCTCCCTGGCTTAGCCAGACCTTGAGACCTGGGCGGCTCAAGCACCTGCAAGACAGCCAGTCCACCGAGCGCCGTCTGCGCACGGTGGACGTGAGCTCAGCAGGCACAAACAGCGTCTGCCTCCGCCCTGAGAATCCAGCAGCACACCTGCTGTGTAACTGACATCAGGGTAAACGGAGGCCTAAGATGTGTTCTTTGGCTAGAAGCTTTGGGTCCTGCCCCGAGAGGCTCTGCACACGTGGCTGCTGTGTGCCATGTGCATCAGAAGGTGGCAGAGGGGACAGGAGATGTTCCCACATTCAGTGCTCTGACCTGTGGACAGTTGATTAGTAGCCGACACACCACACTGCCTGCCAGAACACTGCATTCCATATCTGTGTGCCCCCAACACGAAGGCCTCTCATGGGATAGGCTCCCTGTGCCCGGTGTAGACGGCCTCCCGTGGGCCAGGGCTCCATGTGCCCACGTGTGGACGGCCTCCCGTGGGCCGGGGCTCCCTGTGCCCACCGTGTGGACGGCCTCCCGTGGGCCGGGGCTCCCTGTGCCCACCATGTGGACGGCCTCCCGTGGGCCGGGGCTCCATGTGCCCACAGTGTGGACGGCCTCCCGTGGGCCTGGGGCTCCAGGTGCCCAGTGTGGACGGCCTCCCGTGGACTGGGGCTCCGGGTGCCCAGTGTGGACGGCCTCCCGTGGGCCAGAGCTCCAGGTGCTCACATCATGAACTTAGTCTCACAGAAGATGGACACAACTGCTTTTCTTCAGCTTTATCATGTGTTCTTAACCATGTGGAACTAGGAGTTCAATCCTATTTTCTTTTACTGCTTACATATTATCTATATTGTCCAATTTAAAAAATTAGGATGTACAAGCAGGAAGTGGACATACTAGGGAATATCCAGGGAGAAGCAGGAGGGAGACCAGGCTACCTGTGATCAAAATGCATGGTCTACATGTATGAGATTGTAAAAGAGGAAAATGAAAACAAAATTAACTTTAAAAAGTGGTGAAGAGAGACAGAGGGAAAAAAAAGAAGCCTTGACAGAACTTATGTGTCGGGGATGAGAGGAGATTGTATCGTCCCCCCCCCTCGTTCCTCCCGTGAGGACAGCCCTAAGCTCAACATCAGGAAACTGCAAGGAAAGAGAAAGGGGCGACTGATGGGGCCTGGACACCAGGAGTGCAGGAAGTGACAGCCTAGAACAGTTTCACTGGGAGAGCGTGAAAAGACACTCTGAACTGTCAGGGAAATGCTAACCACATGTGCAGTGCAACCTCACCAAAATGGTTAAAATAAAAATGGCAGCAATAGGGGCTGGAGACAGCGGCTCAGAGGTTAAGACTCTGCCTTGCAGGCAGAAGGTCCTGAGTTCGGATCCTAGACCCCACGTATAGACGCGGGCGGAAGCGGGGGCGGCCTGTGTTTCTGGTCCTGGTAGGGCGGAGCCTGTGAATCCCTGGGCAGAGTAAACAAGGAGGAGGTGGAGGCATCCATGGTGGTTCCCAGATTTGCCCGTGGTTCTACACACACACACACACACACACACACACACACTCACACACACTCATACATACACACACATGCACAATTGAATAAAAATGAATAAAAAATATTTTTAAAAAATGGCAGCAATAGCAGCTGCTGGAGATCCTGCAGGACACCCAGGCCTCAGATTTAATTGAATGAAAATTGGTGACCCCGTGCAAACAGCTGGTTACTGTATGCACCGCCATGCAACACCGAAACCTCACTTCCAAGCATGAGGACTTCACATGTCCCTAAAGATTGTGCATGACTTTTCACCCGGGCACAATTCCTAGCACTCATGGGCTGGGAAAAGCCTGATACTTCAGTGAGTGGCTAGACAAGCCATGGAAGTTGCTGGAATGACAAAATTACCCAAGGAATCTTTACTAGCCTCCTGGAGTGCACACGGGACCAAGGCAGGTGAGCATAGAATCCTGGGGTCCTCAGGGAGCCCACGACTGTTGCTCAGCTGATCTGGTTCTCTGAGCTGTTTTCATAGGAGAACTGAAGTTAGTTGAGATCTGAACGGTTAGAGATCTCTAACTTCCTCTGCATTCTGTTGCAACGGCATGTGCTCTCCAGTGATCCTCGTGTGGTCTCTAATGATCCTCATGTGCTCTCCAGTGATCCTCATGTGCTCTTCAGTGATCCTCATGTGCTCTCCAGTGATCCTCATGTGCTCTTCAGTGATCCTCATGTGCTCTTCAGTGATCCTCATGTGGTCTCTAATGATCCTTAGATCTACAATGATCCTCATGTGCTCTCCAGTGATCCTCAGCTACAAACTTTTTATTTACAAAAGGGAGCTCCGTGACTCCTGTCAATCATAACTTCACAGAAGGTGTGGATGGTGATGGCCGGGCTGTGAGCGGCTGGCAGAGACCCAAGACAGCAGCTAGGTCAATGTGTTGGAAAGCTTGCTTTTCTGTCCTTCCTCCCACCAATTTTCACTACTCTGCTTTCTGGAAACTTCTCTCACAGTAGTTCATAAAAGATCAACATAAATTCCTTCTTTGGAATGTTGTGGCTGGGATGAGGTCATAACCCAAATACAGGCTGATTCCAAGTCCACCTCTCAGGTGTTGACGATCACGTGTGTGTTTCTAGCAGTTACTGTCAGGCTGTCACAATCAGTGCGTCACGCGGTCCTTTCCACCTGCAGCAAAGCGTCTGGTGTTGTCATCTCTGAAGGACAACATGCCCCAGCCCATCAGCCTCCCGACGGCTTTGACAGTACCCAAGCAGAACACTTTGTTTTCTTGTCAAGGTTGGTAATGTGCTTCTTCCTGTGAATTTGTGCTAAGGCATTATCGCACACCAGATGTCTGTGAAGCCAGCTGTAGTGTGCAGGGAAGACAGGAAGGGCATTGCTCAAAGGGAAATGCTAGAAGCTGGTGCCTGGTCCTCAGGGCCAGAGGGGGGGGGGCCTGACCTGCTATAGCCCTGGTAGGAGCTGCAGCCGTGCCTGGCCGGGTCTTTCTAGCTCGGTGTCTGGCCCACGGGAGCTGGAGCCCTGCTGGCCGAGTCAAGAGCCTTCGAGAACAGTCTTCTGTGGTGACTGGTCCCTGCTTGCTCTCGAGGCTTAAGGACGCCCAGGAGAACCGTCTACTGAGAACCCCAGAGGTCAGGCCACCCAGGTGGCTCCCCTCAGTGCCCTGAGCCTCCGCTGACGGCTGCCGAGAGGAGAGAGTTTGTGCCTGTCGCTCAGAACCGTGGACTATTTCTCATTGCAAACCCAGGACAAAGGATTAGCGTGAGTCCTTTTGAGTTCGACCTGGAGGCCGGCGTCTGGCCCAGCCTGGCCTGCCGGACGCGCAGCCTCGCTGTTGCCCTGGAGACACATGCAGCCAGCCTGGGGTTGTCACTCACTTCCACTGGGATGTCTGCCTTCGGCTTCTAGGAGACACACATGCAGACCGGCTCCGGCTGGATGGCCTGTGACCCGCCTGCTCCATGCACGGTGGTACATCCCATGCAGGAGCCCTGGACGCCCACCCATTGGTTCGAGGCTTTTCCAGGACTGGCTGTGGTGACAAGCAGAAGAGAGGCTTTCTGGAAACTTCATTGGGCCTCATTGACCCGAGTTGCTACCCTGTGATGTCATCTGTTGGCACCCTCCTTCCCCAACCTTCTGCCCCCCCTCGACACCCACAGTCCAGATTCTGCTCCCTGGGTCTGGCTCCTCTAGGTCCAGCTTTCCTGTGTCCACTCCAGAAAAAGCCCAAGCTGCTTCATATGACTCGTAAGACTGCTTGTGGCAACCAAATGCTTGCGAATTACAGGGCCGGTGTTGCAATGGTTGTGTGGGAGTGGAGGGCTTGCCCTGGTCTCTGCGTGCCCTCTAGGACTCATGGTGACATTGAAGTAAGGTCATAGCTGGACATTAAATAGCCCCGGGGCCAGCAGAGACAGGGCAGGGGAGCAGCCTTTCCAGGCCTGGCAGCTGCTAAGCATCCCGAGATTTACAATAGTGATTAACCCACGGCAGGAGCACATTCATCAGCCATAAAGCGGTGTCTGCACCTCTTACCACAAACACAGGTCAGCCCAAGGCCTCTACCACGGCCTCTTGAAGAAAATTTATTACCTCCTCAGAGACCCCAAAACGGAAGCCAGTAGATGGAACTATTAATTTAATGGCTTCCCTCAAAGAAACCATGAAAACATGAGTCCAGCTGTGCTCCGACAGCGAAACCCACTCTGCAAGACGGTGGGGTGGGGGGGCGGGGAACAAGCCAGGCTCTAACAATGCACCTCGAGTTTCCCAGAGGAGCAGGTCATGGACATGGCAGATGCCCAGCCGGCTCCCAGGATATGCTCCCCAGCCTGAGGCCGGGGCAGCGGGGCAGCGGGGCAGCGGGGCGGCCGCGGCGGGGCCTGACCTGGCTGGCGCATGCAGCGTCTCATGGGCTGTGCTTTCTCTCCAGGTAGGTGAGCAGATGTAGTGGAGCCGTGCCTCGGCGACACCTGCCAGGGCTTGGCGTGGCTGCCCAGCCCAGACAGAGCAGCTGCCCGGCGTCCTTCCGGTCATCCAGCCTCACCATGTCAAAGAAGGCCGCAGGCAGCCGGGCCAAAGGGGAGAAGGCAGAGGCTCTCGCCGCACTGCAGGCTGCCAACGAGGAGCTGCGAGCCAAGCTCACGGACATCCAGATCGAGCTGCAGCAAGAGAAGAGCAAGGTGGGCACCGAGACCCCCCTGCCTGCCCCGCCCCTGGGCCCTGCCTGCCCCGCCCCTGGGCCCTGCCTGCCCCGCCCCTACCTGCCCTCTCCCCAGGCCGCTGCCTGTCCTGTCCCCAGGATCTAGCCTGCCTCCCTCTCTGGCACTAGAGCAAAAGGCTCTGCCTATATGAGATTTTAGTCCAGTCTCTCCGAGGGGACCCACCCATCCTGGAGACCCCCCCGAAGGTTCTTAAGGTGACTCAGGATGGACAATTCTGGAGAGGTGAGTGGGGGAGAATTGAGTGCCCTGGGAGCAGGGCGATGGGTGTCCACAGGCTGTACTGCTCAGGGCAGCCGTCCAGGCAGGGCACGTGGCATGGGACCTTTGCACAGCAGCGCGGCCTTGGAAACAGCCTGTCTGTCCCCTGCAGTGTTTATAGCTGGCTTGAATCCAACAGAGCGGGTGGTAAGAATGAGTACACACCTTCACAAGCTCACAACTGTCTGAAGTGCCAACCATCACCAATGCCAGCATTGCATTGGTCGATGATGTATCCAACCTCCGTCAGTCCCCGTGACCGGAGGAAAGAGAGGCGGGGCTGAGGGTTTCTCAGTGTGGAGGACTCAGCCCTGCTTGGAGGTGCTGGGGCAGAGCTGGAACCCATAAACACAGACGGGCAGCCAAGGGTCTCAGTGTGCTTCAGGGAAGCCTGGGCTCCCGCTGGCCAGAAGTGGACCTCTTGTGGGGAGAGGGAGGGCCCCTTACCCAGGTCCATGCTTCCTTCCTTCTTTGGAATGGCCTCTGCTCTCTCCTCCCTCTCCAGAGGGAGGACCACTAGAAGAGTCAGGTGAGCTCTTGGGAGGGGGAGGCAGCAGAGAACGTATCTGGCGAGACGGCAGCCTTGGACATGGGTGGAGAGCGGAGGCAGGGTCTCTCCTGGCTGCAGGTGGGTGATTTCGCCTGTAGTTCTCTCCTCCCCTCCTTCCTGTCCAGGGAGGACACATCTCTGCAGGTGAAATGGTTGGTGAAGGCAGTAATGGCTGGTGATTCTGGGCCTTGGCTTATGTTCCAAGTGTCATAGTTAAGCACAGGTGTCAACTTAAGTGTTGAGGGCTTGAGCTCTGGGCACAGTTGTAGAGAGTTGATGGTTGAGTTGAGCCCAGAGCAAACCTGAAGGAGATTGTCTAGCTGATGGGGAAGACCCAGCCTGTGGTGAGTGGGACTAGGCCCTGGATAAATCACAGAAAGCTGGTTGAGAAGTCGGCATCCTTCTGTTCACTTGGCCAGACATGCTGGTCTGGCAAGTAAGGATTGTCCATCTCTCAGCCGTTACGTGGTGATGGTGTGGCCAGTTCCCTCGGCCCTGGTGTTGGTGCGTGCTCTCCCGTCAAGCTGGAGTAAGAACTGTAATTGGACTGTCGTAAGAAAGTAAACCCCTTGTTCCCTTAAGCTGTGTGATGGCTCATTTATCAGCAATGTTGCAGGCTGACTGCAGCACCGAGTAACCTGGTTTTCTGCAGCTTAACCTTACTCTCGTGTCAAAGGAAGAGTTGTGTTTCGTGGTACATGACAATCAAATGGAATTCAGGTTTTGGTGTTCCTAACTAAAGCTATTAACAACTCTGTGCTATCTGGGAGCAGACCCATTAACCCGATACCTTTACTGCCAGCCCTTCGCCAAAGAAGGTGCCAGTCTTGCCCTAGTTCACCAGTTCCTCCTTCAGCTGCAAAACGGGGGAACAGTACTCCCTTGGAAGTGAGGAGGAAGCATGGAGCGGCTCTGGGAAGGCTGCTTGCAGATACCGGAAGAGGTGGGCTGGACGACTGGGCACCTCCTGCCCCTATAAATTCACATACATCAGCTAAGGGAGAAGGAACTGGACTCTGGCTTTCGATTGTCTAGTACAGTTTGTTGTCCAGTGTGGCAGGACAGCGCACAGCAATACCAGGGCCTGAGGACCTGCCGTATCACCCCACAGGACTGCTGAGACGACAGCCGTCACTTACCAGACCAGCATGTCCTGCCAAGCGTACCACCCTCCTCAACCCGCTCCCTCTGTCTTACCCGCTGTCCAGAATCTAGCCCCGCCCACCATGGGCTGAGCCTTCCCCACCAACCAGACAATCTCTTGCAAGCTTGCCTGGGCCTAACTTAACCACTGATTGAGGGTCCAGAGCGCAGACCCTCAACCATTGAGTTGACACCTATACCTAACTGTGACAGGGCCTCTTCTGCTGCTATACAGAATGACGCCCACAAGTGCCTAGCCAATGCCTGTGTGAGTCCATGGAGCTGCTTGGTGAGCTGTATGCAAAGCACCAGATGTTTCTCCCGCCCTCCTCAACCCATTTGCTGCTGGAAGGAGAGCTGCTGAAGAACCTAAGGGTAGCCAGGCCCTGCTGGCCGGCTGTGACCGGTTTCACAAGTAGCGATCGCCAGTTGGTGCCACACAGCTGCAAGTGTTCCACGTGCCCCGCCCCAGAGCACCATGCGTGTATCTCTCTCGCAGCATCCTGGGGAGACCTTCACCTGCCTATAGCATTGTAGCATCGAGGCTATTTCTTTTTTTATTTTTATTCAATTGTGCGTGTGTATGTGTATGTGTGTGTGTGTGTGTGTGTGTGTGTGTGTGTGTGTGTGTGTAGAACCATGGACGAATTCGGGAGCCGCCATGGACCGCCTCCACCTCCTCCTTGTTTACTCTGCCCTGGGATTCACAGGCTCCGCCCTACCAGGACCAGAAGCACAGGCCACCCCCACTTCCGCCTGGCGTCTATACATGGGATCTGGGATCCGAACTCAGGACCTTCCACCTGCAAGGCGGAAACTTAACCCCTGAGCCACCTCTCCAGCCCCATCGAGGCTGTTTCTAACTTCCAGCTTGTACCACGGGAGAATCCTTCCCAGGACAGATGAGCTCATCTCCAAAGGCCTTTGAATGCTCTAGAGGGGCCACATAATGCCTTGCTGCTTGGAACTGGATTGACACTGGCAGCTCCCACACCCCTGCCTGGATCAAGCACAAGCAGGGTACCCTAAGGGTGCTCTGGTCAAGTCTGGTCTCAGCCTAAGAGCAGAACAAGACTTGAGCTCAGATGTGGGTTACAGGGAGTTGCCCTCCAGTCACGGAATGGAATCTTGGTTTGGATCTTGCAACCCACCCTGCAGCCTCCAAGTCTCTGTTGTGGCCCTGGCCTGATGCTCAGTGGGCACCATCTCTGGGGAATTCTTGGAGCATTGTACAGCAGCAGACCTCTCTTGACTTGCCTTCAGTCAAGCGTGAAAAGAAGCCACCCACCGAAGCCGCCCACCGAAGCCGCCCACCGAAGCCGCCCACCGAAGCCGCCCACCGAAGCCGCCCACCATCGAAGCAGCCAGGAGCTGACGTCTGAGATGTCAGCTAGTGCTGACATCATACCGAGCACTGACTACTAAGCATCTCAGACGTCAGCAGATGCTGACGTTGCACCAAGTACTGACCTCGCTGAGGACAAAAAACGAAAGAACTTAAATGAATCAGAAATGTTCTCTGGGGGCTGCCTTCCGTGAAGAGCTCAGGGAATCAGCACAGAGAAGACGTCCAGAGAGGAGCCCCAGAGGAATGGATGAGACGCGTGTCGGCATCAAAGCAGCCGCCTTGATTCCACCGTGGCCTCGAGGCTCGCCGAGGCCCTGCTGTCTGTCCACACTCGTGGGTGCTCCTGCTGCCTGACTCGAGGGCAGGGCTGCGAGGACAGCTGTAGCTCCAGCACATTCGGATGCTCAGCCACCGCAGGCACAGAGGAAATCTGCCCACAGCACGGATGCGCGATATAAGCCCAGAAAGTCACCCATCTGGCTGCAGCTGGAGAGGAGCCTGTCCCTGCGGGAGACCCCGGGTTGGAAGCCAAGGCCTCCCTACAGGAGCCCGTCATGGACACACGTGCGTGCAGCTTGCGTGCAGTGTAATGCGGAACCCAGACCTCCTCCAGGAACCCTCCCGCAGACGCGCTTACCCAGCAGCAGTGCGTGCGGTGCAGGAGGTGAAGGCGAGCACGTGTAGACCGTGAGAGCTGAGTCACGTCTTGCAGAGGTGGCCCTGGAGCCCAGAGCCTCATGGGAACAGCGGGACCCAGGGTGCTGTTTCCAGGCAGGGCTTGTGTGGAAGCAGAGGGCAGGATGGGCACGGCTGGCCTGGGAAGCTGGGGAGGCATGGCTCCAGAGGGCAGGGCACAGGTCAGGCTTGAGCATTGGGAAGACGGGGAAGCCTTGGCTCTGCTTGGGGAGGGATGGGTCAGCACAGGTCCAAATGCAGCAGCAGGAGTGGGCAAGGAAGGACCCTTCAGAGAGAGACAGGCTGCTGTGGACCACGGGCTGGGAAGAAAGATGCATCCCCTTGGCTCCCAGGACCACTGGGGGAGGTCTGCATGTGTGTGGGGAGTCTGAGCGTACTCCAGGTGCAGGAAGCCTCTGAGGGCCTGAAGCTGCATGTGATCTGATTTGCATCCACGTGTCACATATTAGAATAGATTTACATATTTCAATACCCCCATCTTCTGTATTTGTAGAGGAGGGTCCGAGACCCTCCTTGAATACTAGAACCCACAGAGGCTCAAGCCCCTTTTGCATCATCATACCCCGGCGTGTAATCATCTGCATTTTCTGCGTACTTCAGTAGTTTATCTAAGTGAGGGGCAAGGAAGAATACGCATACGGAGGTCAGAGGGCAACTTCCAGAAGTCAGTTTCTCCTTCCACCACGTGGGTTGGGAATTGAACTCGTGTCACCCGGTTTCCATGCAAGTGCCGCATCCTCTGCACCTCTCACCAGGCCTTTAAAGAAATTTATTTCAAAAACAATTATTTGGTATTAATGCAACGTTACCACTTATTAAAAATGATAGCAAGGGCTGGAGAGATGATTCAGGGGTTAAGACTCTACCTTGCCTAAGTTCAAATCATGGATCCCATGTAAAAAAATACTGAGCGGAAATGGAGCAGCCTGCACTTCTGGCCCTGGAAGGTGGAGCCTGCGAAACTCCAGAGCAAAGCAAAGAGAAGGTAGCAGGATCCAGGATGATTCCCGAATCACCCTTGGGCCTCCACAGACACACACAGGGCCTTCTGACACGCGCACACACGCGCACACACACACACACACACACACACACGCGCGCGCACACACACACAATTAAATACATACATAAATAAAAAAGATAGCAAATTTGTATACTGTATTGGGCAGGGTTCTGTTATGGAACAGACCTAATAGAATAGAGAGCTAGATAGTAGATATAGATGAATAATATATAAATAGGCAGACAGATGGTAGTAGACAGATAATAGAGACAAATGATAGATATAGGTAATACACAGATAATAGATGACGGAAAGATAATTGGTAGAAGATAGAGGACAGATAGATATAGACAGCTAATAGATGGAGAGCCGTTGGGTTGGCTTGTAGGACACAGGCTTTGTAACCAGCAGTAACCACGTGCAGGCTGAAGAAGCTGAGGCCTGGCTGCTGCTCGGTCCTGGGGGCTGGTCCTCAGCAGCCACTCTGGCAGGAAAGCCTAGAGGATTCCGAGAGTCGCTGGTCTTCAGTCCACGTTGGAAGGCTACAGAGCCTCGAATGTGAGGTCAGCAGAGAGCTTGGAGCAGTGGTGATAGATGCAGGGTCAGAAAACAACAAGAGATGGGCAGACGCAGCTTCTGTCTCAGGAACCTTCATATCTATCTGGGCAGAGGCTGGATTCCCCCTACTAACCCTCTTTAGAAACAGCCTCTCAGACATGACCACAGTGTGTGTCTCCTAGATTCACTGCCACGTACCCTAAGGACACGGATGTGCTTGTCTGTCTGACATAAAGAACTAAATCTTGGCTGAATATTTGGTATTACTTGCTGTACAGCATCTTCAATACTTTTCAGAGCAATCAATATTTTGATTTTTCAGTTGTCAATGATAAGAATGCTGCTTTGCATGAACACATAGTACAAAATGTCAGAAGTACATTTAGGAGCATTTCAGAAGCTGTTGGACATTCCATCCTAATTCCAAATCAAAATTCACTTAATGATTTCTTTATGGAACTCAAATCAGCCATTCAAACAGCAGTTTTGTTTTCGTATTTCAGATGATTTTACTGATAGTCTTAGGAAGGTAGAAATGTGTGTTACAGTTATTCTTTCTGCTGCTGTGCAACTACACTCAGGCACAAGTTATGGCAGAAAAGAGAAGATTAATCGGCTCGTGATTCCAGAGGAGAGATGGTCCATTATGGTGGACAAGGCATGGTAAGCAGCAGCAGCTGCAGGCTGGCCAGAGCACTGCAGACTTCACGGAGGGCAAGTGCAGACTGCTGTGTGAAGCACGCTGCTGGGGAGGCAGGGCGGGGCTACCTAACCTCAAGACCTGCCCCCCAGGGATGTGCCTTCCCCCAACAACGCTCTGCTTCCTAAAGGTACCACCACCTCCCCGAATGTTAACATTGACTGAGAATGCAAATGCACGAGCCCGTGGGGGACAACTCACATTGGAACCAAGACAATGAAAATCTGTTACTTGTTTTGTTCATGAAAACCTCAGGCGAATCCTATAGCTTGCATCTGGGACAGGTCAGTTCCTTTAAATAATACCAACGGACACAAGAGTGGTGCATGAGCGTGAGTACTCAGAAGTGTTCAGAGGACAGAGAAGAGTCTAGAAACTTGGGACTCCTGTGGCTGTGGGATGCCACGACCCTTCCTGATACATTAAGGAAGCAAGAGGACAGAGGAATGGAAGGCATCAAGTAGCAGTTTTTAAAATTAAACATTCTGACAATACAATCCAAACAGACTAATTCAATACATGTGGAGGAATGATGGTTGGAAAAATCTGGAAGTCTTTGTTTTCTGTGTTTCTGAAGAGCAGAAAACTTTGTTTCCATAAAAGCAGAAAACTCAGGGCTGGAGAGGTGGCTCAGGGGTTAAGCCTCTGCCTTACAGGTGGAAGGTCCTGAGTTCGGATCCTAGACCCCACGTATAGACGCCGGGCAGAAGCGGGGGCGGCCTGCGTTTCTGATCCTGGTAGGGCGGAGCCTGTGAATTCTGGGGCAGAGTAAACAAGGAAGAGGTGGAGGCGGTCCGTGGTGGTTCCCTAATTCGTCCGTGGTTCTATACACACACACACATACACACACGCATACATGCACAATTGAATAATATTAAAAAATTTAAAACAAAAGAGCAGAAAACTCGATACAGTAAAAAAGTGTCAGTTCTTCACGTGTAACACCGTTGCATCTGAGCTGAGGTTGGCAGCAGAGAGGCTGCAGGACGCCAGCTCGCTCAGGGCAAAGTGGTCGTGTTGTGTATTCAGAACCAAGGCTGCCGCGAAGTCACGCCACACAGGACAGAGAAGCCCTGCTAAAAACACTGCAGATTCATCGTGCACTTGGTCATTTCCCATCCAGAAACATCTTTCTGTTGGTAAATTTTTCCTAGCCCCACAGTCAGGTACATAGGACGCTGCAGCCCACAGCGGAAGAAGCTGCTGCCCTCCCGAGCATCTTCCAGATACTTCCACGGAGTGATAGTCGAAACACTTGGCCCGCCCTGTGGCTTAGGGAACGATGATGGAGCTCAAAGGCTCTCCTGTTCCGGAATGTCCTGAGGTTGGTGGGAACGGAAGATCAGATGGAGAGGACTGACTGACTGTTAAAAGTTTATGATGCCAGCTGGCTACTGGGGTGTGGGGGAGGAACGAGCAGACGGGAGGTGGCAGGGATGGCTCTGCATGCCCTGGAGGGTATGAAAGTGGGCGTGCAGATAGGGTAGTCCCCATATTTCAACCTGACCCGCTAAGAGGTAGAGAAAATCTGGATGAGAAGGGGGAGGAGAAGGGAGAAGAGAAGGGGGAAGAGAAGTGGGGGAGAAGGGGGAAGAGAAATGGGGGGAGATAGGAGGGAGGAGGGGGAAGTGGAGAAGGGGGAAGGAGGGAAGCGGGGGGGAAGGGAGGGGAGAAGGGGGAGGAGAAGAGGGGAGAAGGAGAAGGGAGGGGAAGAGGGGAGGGAGAAGGGGGGAGAGGGAGAAGGGGGAGAAAGGGGGAGAGAAGGGGGGAGAAGGGGGAGGAGAGGGGGAGGAGAAGAGGGAGAGGAGAAGGAGAAGGGGGGAGAAGGGGGAGAAGGGGGAGAAGGGGGGAGAAAGGGGAGGAGAGGGGGAGAGGGGGAGGGAGGGGGGAGAAGGGGGGAGAAGGGGGAGAAGGGGGAGAAGGGGAGAAGGGGGAGGAGAAGGGGGGAGAAGGGGGGAGAAGGGGGGAGAAGGGGGGAGAAGGGGAGAAGGGGGGGAAGGGGAGGAGAAGGGGGAAGGAGAAGGGGGGAGAAGGGGGGAGAAGAGGAGGAGAAGAGGGGAGAAAGGGGGAGAAGAGTGGCCTCCAGAGCTCTGTTTCGAGAGGCGCCTGGAGACTGTCCTGGACAGGCAAGCGGGCTCAGCTGGGCCACTGGGCTCCTCCATGGTGGGTGTGGGGGTGAGCAGTCCACTGGAAAGTGTGGGGGGTGTAGGAGGCCGGGTTCAGCACGGAGCCCTCAGGGGTTGGCACGGAGAAGGGCCGGCAAGGCGGGGCTGTGGCGTAGGGCCTTGGAGGTGTGTGCTGAGGGCCCGTGGTACAGGCCTGTGCAGGCCTCAGTTCTGAGTCACAGCCGTCCAGCAGAACCCACCCTCCGACCCCTGTGCTCAGCGTGTCTCTGACGCCTGAGTCTGAAAGTCCCAAGTCTGTCTTTACGGTGCTTTCTATCAGTGCCTGAAACTTGAAGAGAGAAAAAACATCCCTGTTGCCTCCCTGGAGGTCCGCGTGACACTATTAAGGGTGTCGATGTTTCTGTCTTCTTGGACTGGGAAAAATATTCCCTTAAGGAGCTCGGGAGAAAGTCAGGGCTGGGGATTTGGATTCTCCTTGTGGGCTAGTCCCTGGCCTGGGCCGGTGGCAGGGCCCTCGCCATCCTTTACCCTGCTGGGGCCACACCTTGTGGTGTGGGCTGGACCTGTCCGCGGCCCCTGCTGCCCGGGTCTGGTCCCTTCTCCCACCCCCGCCTCCCTGCAGCTCCGCTGATTCCCTCACTGTTCCATCTCACAATGAAACACACACTGCTAGTTGTCAAAGACGCAGCCTTCATGCATGTTTTAAGGTATGACCTACAGTAAGAAATGTGCTCCCTTGTGACTGTACACACCTAGTCTCAGAGCATGCTCACCTGAATCCATGGCCCCTGATGGTTTTGACCTGATTTCAACAAATCGACCCCACCTCCTAGAATTCTCTAGCTCAGCAACAATGACCAGAAGCACCAGAGAAACCTCCCCGGGGAACAGAAAATACAGTCAATGGATAGGGACCAAATTATCTCAGCTCAGTGGTTGTTTCCAAGTCCCCAGGCGACTGGCTGGGGTTGAAAAGCAGACATCGTGGGAGCTGCTGAAGGCAGCAGAGCAGGGCGCTGCTTTTGCAGCGATTTTAGCAGGTTCCAGAACCGCAGGGTGATGCTAGGCCTTTGTCATGGTGGCTGACTCTGGAAAAAATACTCCGAGATGTGCCTGGATGTCGAGGGCAGTTAGGGCTTCTAACCAGTGGAAAGAGCTTGCAGCATCCTCTTAGTCTAGACGTGGGGAAAAGCTGAGATCTGGGTGGCTCGCACAGTGGCTGCTGCAGGGTGTCTAGACCTCCTTGGGGAGAACGTTTGCTCTCCGTCCCTGCGGGGCTGGGAACGCCCTGTAGCAGAGTGAGCACATCTGTGCAGCGTGCAGCTCAGGGGGAAGCTGCTTTCCGTGGAGGACGCTCCCTGCACCACGCTCGGGAGGATGCGCCTGCGTCTTGTCACAGTTCCGTGTGCGCCTTTCATCCTCCAAAGGCAGGTAGCATTGGCTTTGTGCCACATGGACATAGGGTTGAAACTTCTATCCAATGGCTGTGGACTTGACGGGGCACCTCGTCCGTCCGTGTGCTGGGTCCCAGGCTGAATGAGAAGGAGAGAGCAAGCTGAACACCAGATTCCTTGCTCTCTGCTTCCTGACGCCGCTCATGGGGCCCTCACACTCGACGGACGGTGCCCTGCACTGTGGGCCGAAGCCAGCCCCTCCTTCCTTGCTCCGCTTTTGTCCCGTGCTTCCTGATAGCAGAGGCAGAAGTCCTGATGATCCCTTGCCACGTTCATTCAACCAACACTAAGCACCATAAATTCTGCCCTGGTGTGGGAGAACCGCAGCTAGCGATGGCAGTGCCCCTGGGTCAGGGTGACAGGCTGGCGAGCCCCTGGCGAGTGAGTGTGTCAAAGCTAACTGTGCAGCGGACTCCACCATGAAGATGCCCCCCCCCCAGTGGACGCAGCCCCTGTGCACAGGACCCGCTCTGAGTCGGCCCACGCCTGGCGGGGCTGTTCCGAGGAGCAGAGGTCACCTGACCTCACTGTGGGAGGACCAGAGAGCCTCAGGGCTCCTTCCCGCTAAAACGCCGCATCGCTCCTCCTACCCACGGCTTGACAGTGGCCTCGGTAGCAGCCACCTGTGTTCTGATGCTCATTTGGGCTTTTCCAGGACCAAACCTCCCTCAGCCACTGTCCTCATTACCTAACCGATCGCCAGTGAGACCACTGCAGACACACCAGGAGTGCAGGCATGTGCTCTGCCTTGTGTCTTTTCTCACAAAGGAACTCGCCTGTAACAGTCTCTCCAAGGGCGAGCTACTAGAGCACTCATCCTAGGAGGCTAGCGGTCATCCCATGGAAATAGAACCACAGGAAAGGTCTCTGCTTCCTGGCAGGGCCACAGAGCATGCCGGTGTGGTCTCATGTCAAATTCTCCCTCCATCCATCTGGAGGGCTCTGTAGTCTTGTTAACTGCTGTTTGAGAGTCATAAATGTCACATGACATATATATGTGTGGCTGCTGCATCTAGAAACAGCTGGGCCAGGAGCCCCGTCAGATGGTGTGTGCACGCACACCTCGGGTGGAGAGCGGTCATTCCTGGCCAGTCGATGCCACTGAGACGCAGGACCCCCACCCTCACCCCCAGAGCCTGCGCTGCATATCCATTCGGAGGCCTGATGTGCTTCCGGACAGCATCTGGCCCAACCCTGTAGCCTCTCAATCCCCTCGGGCAGTGCGCTGCTTAAACAGCCACTTCCTGAGGTGAGGGAGCCGTAGCCCCGCCCTGGGTCTGAAAGGGGACCGAGGCGTGATCCAGCGCGGTGGCACAGACCGTGCCGGAGGTCACGGACAGTGTCGGCACTCTGACAAGCGCTTGCTGTTTCTCCGCTTCCGCCTCTGTTGGGGCCGTTCTTGCGTGGCTTCCAGGCTTGGAGAGGCGGAGCAGGCCGCTGCCAGGACTGATGTGTAAGAGTCAGGAGGAGACTGCAGAAAAATTTCGAGCTGGAGACCAAGTAGTAAGAGGACTCGTTCCAACGGATGTGGGCTGACACATGCACGACAGGACTTGCTCTAAGCAGGGGTGACGTTACGTGCATGGCTGGTCGTTGTCCTGGGCTGGGAGTCCAGACAGGCGCCAGCTGAAGCTGGGGCAGGCGAGGAGGCCGTGGGTACTGGCTGTTGGGTTTTAGCCCTAGTCTCTCTCTGTTCTCAACTCTGGACCTTAAACCCCACCTCTCAGGTCCCTTGCCAGGTAAGCAAGGGGAGACAGGCCAGGCCCTCCGCGTCCAGTTCGATGGCGGCCCACGTGTGAAACAGGCACTCGCTTTGATGGCCTAGGGAATGCCACTTTAAGAGGAACCAAGGGTGGACACGAGGAAATATAAACATAAAACAGTGAAGAAAAGGGCAGGACTCAAGGCAGGTGACACCACAGGTGAGCAAAGGCTCAGCGATGTGAGGACACAGAGGTTCCGAAGAAGACGATGCTGGAGATGGAGAGAACGCCGAGACACCACCGTTAGAGCGGCGTCCTCATGTTTGGACAGAAGGAAGCTGCTGCCGTCCTCTGTTGACGCACCTGTGAAAGACTTTCAGCTGCGATCCAGAGTCAGGAAGAAACTCTGGTTCCAAATCTGACTTGGAGATGTAAACGTCAGCGTGAGATGTGCATGTGCAGGGTGTGGTTTGATATGCTGTGGCATGTATGCCACATATATGTAATCAATGTAGGCATCACATGTATATGATATGATGTGAATATACATCATATACATCACATATATAATGATCTTTTGTATCATATGATGATATGATGTACATACCATTGTATGTATCACACACACAGATATGGACAGATGGATGGATAGATAATAGATAGATGGTAGATAGGTAGATAGATAGATAGATAGAAGATAGATAGATAGATAGATAGATAGATAGATGATAGGTAGGTAGGTAGATAAATGATAGATAGATAGATAGATGATAGATAGGTGATAGGTAGATAGATGATAGATAGATGATAGATGATAGGTAGATAGATAGATAGATAGATAGATAATAGATAGGTAGGTAGGTAGATAGATAGATGATAGATAGATAGATAGATAGATAGATAGATAGATAGATAGATGATAGACAGATGATAGATAGATAGATAGATGATAGGTAGATAGGTAGATAGATAGATGATAGATAAATAGATAGATGATAGATAGGTAGATAGATGATAGATAGATAGATAGATAGATAGATAGATAGATAGATAGATAGATAGATAGATAAATTATGGCCTGCCTGGCAATCACCTACCGGGATTGAGACAGTCTAAGGGTCACAGTTATGACTGTGAAGAATGTTTCCCATCAAAAGAAGTCATAGCAACTAGAGGAGATAAAGGACAGGCTCCAGTACACACATTCCCGAGGAGACCTGGGTGCCCTGAGGCCGCTCGTCATCCCAACAAGGGAGAAAGCAGAAGAATCAAGCATCCTCACTCTTCGTGCAGGCAGCAGCGGAGGGAAGCTCCCAGCTCTCTGTCACGCGGCACAGGCCCCACTGGTGGGTCAGAGGCACTAGGGAGGGAAGAAAGTCCACGCGTGGGCCCAGAGGCCGCAGGTCCTCTCGGGGCGGCTGGCATGGAGGCAGCCCTGCGTCGGAGATGCTCACAGGGTCAGCCAACGCCCTGACTTCATTACCAGCACTGTGCGAGAGTCAAGTGGGGGATGATTTGTCTTGGTTATGAATTGATGGGACAGAGAGACACACGGGATTAGCAAGTCACAGCTTCTGGGGGGTGTCTGTGAAACTGAGGGGAGACCCACCCTGAATGTGGAGGGCCCCATCCGACAGGCCGGGGGACGCTGGCCAGCACGGCCATGTCTCTCTGCTCCCGTCTGTCATCGTTGAATGACTTTGCTCCTCCCATCCTCCCCCATGACGCTCTGTCACGGCACGCAGCAGCAATGGAGCCAGATGTGCGCGGAGCCTCTGAAGCCGAGAGCCTAAATAAATCCCTCCTCCCGTGGGCTGCCACGTTGTGTTTTGTCAGCATGGAAAGGCTGACCTCAGGATTCCGCTCCTGCGCACCTTCCGGTGAGCCATCTTAATGAATTACTTAAAAAGATGCTAGCGGTCCTGGAAGCACTCGCTGGCCTGGACCTTCCTTCCGCCCATCAGCCTCTGGAGCCAGAGGCAGAACTCTGCTCTCTGCCTGGATGGCTAATGGATAAAGGCTTCGCTGACACGCTGAGCGGATGGAGCGCCGGAAGCTCCTCCCTGCTGGGGTGGTGAGAAGATTCAGGGGACCTCCTCGGTGTGTTGACAGGAAGTGACAGGAGCCTCCCAGAATTCCCGGGAGCTGGCCAGCTGCCTCTCCTGTGCCCAGGGTTCTGCTCAGAAGGCGGCCGGCCGGTTGCCTAGCTGCACGTCCCCAGGGCCCAGAGGGGTCTCCTGAGGCTCTCTGGGGCTTACTCCTGTGGAACCTTCAGGAACTGTGGCTGTCTCCAGACACCAGGCTACTCTGCTGTGGGCTTTGTTAGGCGTCTGGGGTCCTGCCCGTGGACTGCATGCTGGGTGCTTCGTGGTGGGCAGGAGAGGGGGCTTCTGGTGGTGGCCGGACTTTAACCAGGCCTTCCACACATGTGCGATGTGGACGTGGACAGACCCTTTTGTCCATCAAAGTCCTGGGCCTGGGCGGGGCGGGCTGTGCTGCCTCTGACGACCTGGCGGTGGTCAGTGTGCAGTTCCTCCCACCTACGGTCTCTCCAGCTCCAGTCAGATGTTGATGTCTGTTCTGGCCAAACATGTCCCTCTCGGGCCCACTGTAGCCCGACCCTTGGGACCCCAGCTACGAGGGGAAACTAGTCATTCCCGTCCCACCTGGTTGTCCTTCCTTCTTCCTGTGTACACAGAACATGTTCTGGAAACCAGCAAAAGTTATCAATCAAGGGATTCCTCAAAAGATTCAGAAACACCACGCGAATCTGCCTTTTAGTAGGGCGTGGTGGCTCGAGCCTGCAATCCCAGCGCTCTGAGGCAGGAGGATCCCCATGAGTTACAAACTAACCTGGGGTGCAAAGCAAGTGCCAGTCACCCTGAGCTAGAGAGAGAGGCCTGGCACCAGACACCAAAGACCAACCACCCAACCGAAGATAAACAAACAGAAAAACTTTCCTTTTTCCACATCTGGAACTAAATTTAAACTGGGAAGACCTGTGTTGGACAGGAGGCAGGCGCCTGTCTGCTGCAGACCTGCAGCACCGTGCAAAGACCTAAATGCCGGACGACCACCTACTCGCTTCTCTGTGCAGCAGGATAGTCCAGCCTGCAGAAGGCCAGCGGGACCACGGGGCCGCCCACCCTGGAGCCTGCAGAAGGCCAGCGGGACCACGGGGCTGCCCACTCTGGAGCCTGCAGAAGATCCAGTGAGACCACGGGGCTGCCCACCCTGGAGCCTGCAGAAGATCCAGTGGGACCACGGGGCCGCCCACCCTGGAGCCTGCCAGCTGTGTGAGTTAGTGTCGCTTGCTTGTGCCACGGGAAGCACTACAAGCAAGACCACCCGTCCGGCCTGGAGAGTGACCGCGGTAGGGGAGGGCAACGGGCCAGACATGGGCGAAGAAACCAGGAACGGAAGGTTGTAAATGTCCCGCCGAGGTGCCTCAGGCTCCGTCCCCAGCCCACTGCACTGCCGTCAGCCAGAGGGACCGTGGAGAAGTAGAGCCTGAGGAGAGGTCTTCAGTCACCGCGTGCTCTGGAAAGAGACCACAGGTCCCGGCCCTTCCCTTCCCTGCTCTGCGTCTTGGCTGAGGGGCGAGACTTTGATCAGTCACTCTGGCCGCAATGTGCTGCCTGAGCCCAGGCCCAGAGCAACGCTCCCAGCGGCTGGGGACTGCGGTCTCCACAGGGTGAGGATCATTCCAACCTTTCTCCTTTTCATTGATTACCTTGGGTATTTGTAACAGACATAGAACATGGATTCATACAAAGGGACAGTTACTCCAGGGCTGGAGAGATGGCTCAAGGCTCAAGCCTCTACCTTGTAAGCAGAAGGTACTGAGTTCGGAGTCCAGATCCCACATAAAAACGCTAGAGTGAAATGCCAGCAGCCAGTACTTCTGGCCCTGGAAGGCGGAGCCTGGGAAACACCAGAGCAAAAGCAGAGAGGAGGTAGAATAATCCACGTGATTCCTATAGTCACCCCTGTGTCTGCACAGACACACACAGTGCCCGCTGACGCACACGCAGCGTGTGTGTGTGCGCACACACACACACACACACACACACACACACACACATAGAGAAGAGGGACAGTTGGTCTCAAGGAAGTAACTGAGGCGTGTCATGGTGGCAGGGAGATGGTAGCCCCAGAAGTGGGGATGGGGCTAGGCTGTGGAGAAGGTAGACCCGGAGCCGCAGGGACGCAGGCCAAGCTCTGCAGATAGCCTGCAGCAGAGGGCACCGGGCGGGCAGCAGAGCTGGTGAGGTGTGTGGGGCTGCAGCTTGCGATGGGTGAAAGGGCACAAGAATGCAAGCACCAGGAGGAAACAGGCTGAGAGGAGACGCCGGCCAGGGCCGAAGTCAAGAGGGAGACCCTCCTCTTGGAGCCGGGTGATACTCTGGTCGTCCTCCACACCCGCCAGCTCCTATGAGAGGTGCAGAGTTTTGTGCTTGACTGAAGATCTTCTGTAGAGACGGTCATGGCTGGCTCCGAGGGGAGAGGAGCCCCGGGAGGTGCCAGGCTGGGCCGTATTTGGAGGTGCAGCCGTCAGCGTCGTGCTTAGCAGTGGGAGGTAAGGAACATAGAGCCAGGAGATGGTTCCAGCAAGGGGTCTGGAGGTGGTGGGGCCTGCGGAGCCCTGCTTGGACAAATCCTCCTGAATAACTCAGTGTGTCCGTCCTGGCAAGACACAGGGGGCTCTCTAGGTGTCTCCAAGGCACAGAGGTGCCACTCACAGGAGCATGCGGGGGGGGGCATGCCTACTCCTGATAAGGGACCAGCTGCAGCAAGAGGCTGAGCACAGGAGCCACAGCCTGACACTATTCCAAGACAGCCTGAGTCTCCCAGAGAAGCCGGCCAGCTCCTTCCTGATGGTGGGGCGCTGGGGTTGCTACTGTACCCCTGCATCCCCCTGGAGGGGCGGAATCAGGGTCCGCTTCCAGACCCAGCTACAGGCTCCTGGGTGGAGCAAGTAGTGATGCAGTGTGCCCTTGACTATCACAAAGTGGCTTCGCGCTCCAGAGGTGGGGTCCTGTGGGCCAGGGGTGGGGTCAGCAGCAGGTGTGTGCCTGGAGCTCAGCAGGGATTGGGGAGAGGCCACGTGGGCTGGGGGTGCTGCCCAGAGTGGGCAGGGGGCCAGGGCCACTGTGGACTCTACAGTGTTCATGAGCTTCTCAGCTAGCAACAGGTGAGTTCCCAGGGCCACGGCTGCGGGCTGCATCTCCAGCCACAGGCAGACAGGGCACAGGTAAACTCCATCCGCCTTCATCACAAGCCCCTGCGGTTGTTGGGCTGTGGTGGGGTGACCATGTAGCCAGAGGCAAACCGTCTGAATGACATGAAACGTCCAGTTAAGGTGTTTCCAAAACCCGAGACTGGGGTTCATCTAGACAGATAGCTTGGTGGCTGAGAGGTTTCCCCATTGCCAAGGATGTCATAGGAGGTAAGTGCCAGAAGCTCATTGCATGGAGCTAGGGAGTGGGCAGGAGCTGCCCAGAGAGCCCTGCACAGGTGAGGCCCATCAGCACCCCCTCTCTGCTCCCTGAAGGGTGGGGCACGCAGATGCTTGGAGGTTTTTTTTATTGCTGGTTGCTCGAGAGCCTCGAGCCAACCCGGTGGATAGACGGTGTCCAGGCCTCCCCACCTCGCCGGGGCTCCTCCCTCCCTGCCCCGACTCCTCCCCCTGCCCCGGCTCCTCCCCTGCCCTGGCTCCTCCCTCCCTGCCCTGGCTCCTCCCCCCCCGCCGCGGCTCCTCCCCCCTTCCCGCCGCGGCTCCTCCCCCCTTCCCGCCGCGGCTCCTCCCCCCTTCCCGCCGCGGCTCCTCCCCCCGCCGCGGCTCCTCCCCCCTCGCCGCGGCTCCTCCCCCCCTCGCCGCGGTTCTCGGCTGTGTTGCCGCAGAAGCGATCATGTCCACCAAGCAGGGCCAACTTTTGTTTCGACTGACGTTTGAAGGCATGTTGAGAATGACAGGGAATCCTAGGTTTGGGGGGGAGGGAGAAGCAACCTTTGCCCACGTGCATGCCCGCTCGGCGTGGGGGCACCGGCGACCGGGTCTCGCCTGTCTTTCAGGTGAGCAAGGTGGAGCGGGAGAAGAGCCAGGAGCTGAGGCAGGTGCGGGAGCATGAGCAGCACAAGCACGCCGTGCTGGTCACCGAGCTCAAGACCAAGCTGCACGAGGAGAAGATGAAGGAGCTGCAGGCCGTGCGCGAGGCGC
Organism: Typhlomys cinereus; assembly: GCA_023101885.1. Classification (NCBI taxonomy): domain Eukaryota; kingdom Metazoa; phylum Chordata; class Mammalia; order Rodentia; family Platacanthomyidae; genus Typhlomys; species Typhlomys cinereus. Next base: position 1,272,135 of record JALPQD010000510.1, read on the forward strand.
TGCTGCGGCAGCACGAGGCCGAGCTGCTGCGGGTCATCAAGATCAAGGACAACGAGAACCAGCGGCTGCAGGCGCTGCTCAACACGCTGCGCGACGGTGCTCCCGACAAGGTCAAGACGGTGCTCCTGGTGGAGGCCAAGGAGGAGGCCAAGAAGGGGTTCGAGGTGGAGAAGGTCAAGATGCAGCAGGAGATCTCGGAGCTCAAGGGGGCCAAGAAGCAGGTGGAGGAGGCGCTGACGCTGGTGACCCAGGCGGACAAGATGAAGGCCGCCGAGATCCGCAGCGTGTACCACCTGCACCAGGAGGAGATCACCCGCATCAAGAAGGAGTGTGAACGCGAGATCCGCAGACTGGTACGTGGCTGGCGCCGGCGGGTGACACCCTGGGGGTTGGGGGAAGGGGCGGCAGCAGCTGAGGTCAGTGCCCCGCATGCTCCTCATGCACCCCGATGTTCTAAAGACCACAGAAGTGCAGGAGGCAGAGCCAGGAACCCACGGGAGGCAAGGCACCTGCCTGTGTCTCCCTCCAAGCCCGCAGTGTGGCCACCTGCCACTCAGACAGGAAGTCTTCACGTCTGCATTCCTGCCTCCCTGAGCATCCAGGTTACTCTGGAAGCCAGGTAAGTGTGGCGGCTGATGGCTGGAGCCTGTGGACTCCAGATGCACAGAGATGAGCAGAGGACCCGGTGCTGGTGAGATCTGTCAGGGCACTTGCTTCCCATGCCACTCACACCTCTGAAAGTGCTGCTTGAAGGCGGGACCCGTGAGTGCCCGCCAAGGCCAGCTGCTCCCAGGCTGCGGCAGATTTTGTGTGCCCCGGGAGTCCAGGATCTGGAGCACGCAGGGCCAGCCTGTGTCCTGGGAGGCAGCGTTGATGAGAAACGTGGGATGTGGGATTGGGCACAACTTGTTCCTCAGAGAAGCCACCTGCTCAGGTGCTGGGGGGGGTGGAAGCTCTACCCTTGAGGCGCATGCCCTTTGGCCCATCCTGTGCGTCATGAGGACCTAGAACCCCTGGCCACAAGGCGCCCCAAGATAGGTGTAAGCAACCCTCCAGTGAGGCACCCACATCTGCTTCCCTGCGTGCTCCTGGGCCGCAGGCATTAGAGACCGTCACAGTCAGGCACAGGGGTCAACTTGACTGTTGAGGGTTTGAGCTCTGGGCACAGTTGTGGAGAGTTGATGGTTAAGTTAAGCCCAGAGCAAACCTGCAGGAGATTGTCTAGCTGATGGGGAAGACCCAGCCCGTGGTGGGTGGGATTAGGCCCTGGATAAATCACAGAGACCTGGTTGAGAGAGTTGGCATCCTTCTGTTCACTTGGCCAGACATGCTGGTCTGGCAAGTCAGGATCGTCCCTCTCTCAGCCATTATGTGGTGATGGTGTGGCCAGTTCCCTCGGCCCTGGTGTTGGTGTGTGCTCTCCCGTCAAGCTGGACTGAGAACTGTAACCAGGAATCGTAAGAGAATAAACCCTTGTTCCCTTAAGCCACTTGATGGTCATTTATCAGCAACTATGCAGGCGACTGCAACAGAGGCTGTGCCCCACTTCTTGCAGTTTTTCAGGCGGCTGCAGGAAGGCTGCAGACATGATCATGGGGAGACTGAGCATTGTGCCACGATGACACTGTGTCCCCAGTTCTAACCTGAGAGGGTCTTTTCCTTCCCCAAGATGTGCCCTGCTTCAGTTTCCCCCATCATATCCACCCAGAGACAGATATGACCATTGCCTTTAGACTCAGGATGTGACCAGAGACCCCATGTCTGAGAACTGGGTGAACGTCCCACGTGACTCGGTGTGGCAAGGTGCGACTCGGTGTGACGCTGTGTGACACTGTATGGCACGGGGTGATGTGGTGTGACACTGTGTGACGCTGTGTGACACTGTATGGCACGGGGTGATGTGGTGTGACGCTGTGTGACACTGTATGGCACGGGGTGATGTGGTGTGACGCTGTGTGACGCTGTGTGACACTGTATGGCGCCGTGTGATGTGGTGTGACTCAGTGTAGCGCAGTGTGGCGCGGTGGAACATGACTCTAATAGTGAGAGGACTCGCCTGTCACTGCCTGGAAACACTTGCTCTGCTTTTCCTTTATCTCAGCTGGGTTTACAGTCGGGAGCAGAGACGGCAGAGTTAATAACAGAGGCCATGGCAGAGAACAGCTGCTCCCAGGACCCCTCCCCCAGCTTGAGTCCCCCACACCTTGCTGCAGTTGCTCTGACAGCCCAGACTGTGGCCAGCAGCCTGGGCTCTGCTTCTTCCCTCTTCGCTGTCCTTCCCCATCCTGCACGCGAGCGCCTCCTGCTGGCCGCACCGAGCTTCCTGCGTCCCAGCCCCCCCCCACCGGCCCCTCCTCGCCTCGGGCTACAGCAGGGACAGATGGCGCATCCGAGAGATGTGGTGTGCCGTCCACGAGGATGTGGTGTCCACGAGGATGTGGTGTGGTGTCCACGTGGATGTGGTGTCCAGGAGGATGTGGTGTGGTGTCCACGTGGATGTGGTGTCCACAAGGATGTGGTGTCCAGGAGGATGTGGTGTGGTGTCCACGTGGATGTGGTGTCCAGGAGGATGTGGTGTGGTGTCCACGTGGATGTGGTGTCCACAAGGATGTGGTGTGGTGTCCACGTGGATGTGGTGTCCAGGAGGATGTGGTGTGGTGTCCACGTGGATGTGGTGTCCACAAGGATGTGGTGTCCACAAGGATGTGGTGTCCAGGAGGATGTGGTGTGGTGTCCACGTGGATGTGGTGTCCACAAGGATGTGGTGTCCAGGAGGATGTGGTGTGGTGTCCACGTGGATGTGGTGTCCAGGAGGATGTGGTGTGGTGTCCACGTGGATGTGGTGTCCACAAGGATGTGGTGTCCAGGAGGATGTGGTGTGGTGTCCACGTGGATGTGGTGTCCACAAGGATGTGGTGTCCAGGAGGATGTGGTGTGGTGTCCACGTGGATGTGGTGTCCACAAGGATGTGGTGTCCAGGAGGATGTGGTGTGCCGTCCACGAGGATGTGGTGTCCACGTGGATGTGGTGTCCAGGAGGATGTGGTGTGGTGTCCACGTGGATGTGGTGTCCAGGAGGATGCGGTGTCCAGGAGGATGTGCCGTGGCATCTTCACCACCAAGCTGCATCCTCACCATGCTGCAGCTGTCTTGTGTCTAGCTGAAGACTCTTGACCTCTGGAACAAACCCGCCAATCTCCTGCCAGCCACGGGTGCAAAGCTCTTGTTTCTCTGAGGATGGCGTCTGCAGATCCTCACACTGTCTCCTTCAGCTGTCCATCCTGTCGGGTGACTGTTGCATCTTCCCCTTCACACCCACTGGGGAGCACAGTCTGCAGGCTAAGGGCTCTACTTTCAGGGGAATGAGCAGAAGGTACACTATGGGGAGAGTTTTTTCCTTTCCCTTTTCATCCCCCCAAAGAATTCTATTACTTCAGTTTGCTCCCCAGAACAGGAGAAAGAACTGTTAAATAAGTTCAGCAGAATTGTAGGGTATAAGATCAACACAGAAAAATTGGCTGTATGAAAACTGATTTTTTGAGTTTCACTCATTAAAAATGCTTAGGCATAAGTCCGACAAAAGAAACGCGTGATTCGTGCACCAAAAGCCACAGCATTGCTGCAGGAAGATGCAGCTGAACCAGGCGAGTGCGAGGTTCTGCAGTCACGGGGAAGTTCACGACCATTAAGATCTTACCGAGGTGGCCTGGCGGGTAACGGACCGCCAAGCCCACCCACTGAGCGCAAATGGTGGAAAGAAAGAAGCGGCTCCCCAGAGTTGTCCTGGTGGCAAGTGTGCACTCATGAGTTCATACGTGCACACACACAGGCACACACGTACGTGCGCACACACGCACGGGCACACACGTACACACACACATAACGCACGCACACGCACGCACATGCACATACATACGCACGCACACACACACGCATGCACACACACACACACACTAAAGAAAGGCGATGGTGACTCTCCCCAAGTTGTCACAAATTATCAAAATCCCAGCAGGATTCACAGCGGCTGCAAAGCTGATGATAAACTCTCAGTTGGCTTTTCACAGTCCTGATTCCAACACCTTGTGGTTGTGAGGTGGTCTGATTTTTACCTTTCCCTCTAAGCAGGTCAGTGAGGACCAGACGTATTTTTCCCTATGGAAGACACAAAGGCCCTAGCATCTCTGCTGCTCACCCCACGGTCCCCACTCCTCCCCGCTCTGTCCAGTGCTAGTATCGGTGCTATGCGTGTGGCGCGTTCCGCACCGTATCAGCATGAGGTCGTGGAATGAACTGGTTCTCTCCCTCCATCTCTGTTGGGGTCTTGGGGTCAAATCCATGTCATCAGGTTTGCAAGGCAAGTGCTCTCACCAGCGCGCCATCCCGCTGGCCTTTCTTCCCGCTTTTCCTTTCCTTTCTTTCCCTTCCCTTCCTCTTTCTTTTTACTTTTAGTGTGTGTGTGTGTCAGAGGGCACTGTGTGCGCCTGTGGAGGTTCAAGGGTGACTTCAGAAATCACCCTGGATTACTCCTAACTCCTATTTCCTTTGCTCTGAAGTTTCCCAGGCTCTGCCTTCCAGGGCCAGAAACACAGGCTGCTGCCATTTCTGCCTGGGGTTTTTACATGGGATCTAGGATCTGAACTCAGCACCTTCTGTTCACGATGCAGAGGCTTAACCCCTGAGCCATCTCTCTAGCGTGCTCTCTCCACCCCCTCCCTCCCTCCTTTCTTCCCTTCCTTCCTCCCTTTCTGAAGTATGATCTCATGTCCAGCCCAGGCTCATTCTCTCCCGCTGTACGTCCTGAGGGCTCGGAGCAGGCATGTGCTGTCATGTCTGGTCGTGTGCTGAGCTCCGACGATGACCTTTCTGACCGCTCCACTGCGCCTCTCTGAGACACCACAGCGTTGCCGGCCCAGCCAGGCCTCCTGCCCGGGTCCCTCACGGAGATTGAGTCCTCTGGACCCCGTAGTCTTCAGCCGGCTGCTGAAGGCTCCACCACTGTGGAGCGTGGGTCGGGACCCGCACGTGCCGAGCCGTTCAGCTCACTGATGGAGGGGACGTGGTCTTGTGGGAATCGCGTCCAGCTGCAGGCGACGGCCTTGCTGGCCTTGCTGCACATGACCCCGTCTCTCCGCAGAGCGGAAACGCCAGCGGTGAAGACACGCCGAGGGGTACCGCCCCAGAGGCCCTGACGTTACAATAAAAGGGGTCTTCTGTTTCAAAACCTCCCGCAGCTTCCCCTGAGAAATTCACAGCCAACTAGGAGACTCTCTCCTGTTGGCCATTTCAATGCTTGAAGACTCCGGTGCCGCGAATAAGGCCTTAGTTTTCCCTTGTGAGGATCTGCGCGGTGGGATCTTCTGCGCGGTGGGATCTTCTGCGCGGTGGGATCTTCTGCGCGGTGGGATCTTCTGCGCGGTGGGATCTTCTGCGCGGTGGGATCTGCGCGGTGGGATCTTCTGCGCGGTGGGACCTGCGTCCGTGGGTCTGAGTCTCATCCAGTCCTTCCCGCTGCACTACTGGCGGTGACCACTAGGTGCCAGTGTTCCCACGTCTTTTCACATGGGAAGAGCGTGCTCTTCCTGACCCTTGACCTCAGCTGGGTCCGCTGCTCGCTGGGCAGAGTCCTCCACTGCCTACCCTCAAACCAGCCGTGTTTAAATTCTGTTGCGTGCGATTTTATGAAAGAATGAAGGACTCCAACCCCAGTTTGGGAGAGCACATCCTGCCCCCTGAAACAGATCTGAATTTCAGGCCTGCTCACGGGACCCTGGGGACAGATGTCTGCACTGCCGGACGGAGGCTCATGCTAGGATGCTCTGCATGCGGGCTGCGTCCTGCTGCGGGCTGCATCCTGCTGCAGGCTGCGTCCTGCTGCGGGCTGCGTCTTGCATCTGGCGGGTGGGGAGTGCGTCTGGCTGAACACGGGAGAGGCCGAGCAGGGGAGAGACACCATGAGAGGAAACTGTGCGAAGGCCACCTGAGCGCAGGGCTGGGGGCAGCGTGAAGGCCACTGGGTGGAGAAGAGCCAGGTCTGAGCCTGAGCTGAGTCCACGGCTGCAGGCCAGTCTGCGAGGCACGTAGGACCAGCTGGGCGCTGGCCTCAGGAGCCCAGGGGAGCTTGTTCCTGGGTCCCGGGCCAGTCGGAGCGCCCCCACCCCGCAGGAAGAGCAGTGAGCCGCGGGCTTGGCAGGCCCCCCATGGAAGTGGACATGGTGCCCTGCAGACGCTGTCATTTTAAAACAGTTGCGTCTGTCTGCTCTCCACCCAGACTCTGGGCCCCTGAGGCCACAAGGCCTCGCCCCAGGCCAGCCATGTCTGGCAGAGAGTCTGTGTTTTTCCCAGGGGGGGCACGGTCAGGAGTGGGGCGCCGAGCCGGCCAGTCAGGAGTGGGGCGTTGAGGTATCGCAGGATGTCCAGCTCAGAGTTTCCAAAGCAGACAGTGGAATTTGAGGCTCTGCGTCTCTGCCTGCCACAATTACTCTCTGTGGGTTTACTTTTTTAATCTGTTATCCATCGTCTGTTATCTATAATCTGTCATCCCCGTCCATCAACTTCTCTCTCAATCATATATCCATTACCCCTGTCATCTATTATCTATCATCCACCTATATATCTGTTATCTATCACCTATCTATCCATTAAACTATTACCTATCAATCTATCATCTATCTATCTTCTATCTACTATCTATCTATCTTCTATCTATCTGTCTATCTACCTTCTATCTATCTATCTTCTATCTATCTATCTGTGAGGGACATGTGCTTAAGTCAGAGAATGGCTTGTGGAAGTCTGTTCTCTCCTTCCACCACCTGGATTTCAGGTCCTGAGGCTTGGTGGCAAGTTTTACCTACTGGGCGTCTCACCAGACCCCATTGTCTAACGTCAGCTCTGGTCTGTCCAGTCTGTTCTCGGCACTGCTGCAGTCCAGCATCTGAGATTGGTGCCCAGTGGATGTTGCTGGGTGGATTCCAATCTGGAGCCTGGCTGGGCTGTGCGCACAGTCTGAGCCAGGAGAGCAGAATGCGCGGCTCTGTGCGCTGGCGGCGTGGGCACCCCTGGGCCCAGGAAACCCAGACAGAGGCAGTAGAGAGGAGACAGGAGGGCAAGCAGGGCTGCCAACAGTTGCCCGACATGCCCAGGCCGGGGCGGGCCTGGGCAGCAGAGGCAGTGAGACTCCTGCTACGGAGACTGGCTTACATGCCCAGCACCTGCCCCTTGCCCAGCCGACTGCAGGGCGGAGGCAGAGGGGTCAGAGGGGGCAGAGTGGCCTGTGCAGTCCTGCTCTGGATGGGGCGTCTGCAGGCACTGGGCTTGCAGGATTTAGACCCTGAAACAGCTGTAAGACCCCCTTGGTTCTGCAGACAGAGACGGAGACAACCACCTCCACATCCCTGTCTCTGGGCTGCCAGGATGCACAGAGGGCAGGGCTGTTCTGGGAGCCTCCAGCACAGGGCAGGGGGCTGGGCCTGGGAGCTTCCCGCCAGGCTGAAATACACCCCTGGGCTGGTAAAACTTCTATGAAGCAGAACAATTACCGGCAGAAAGCAGCTTCCTCTTCCTCTCAAAAAACTGGGATTGTAAAACTCCATGGATGATGATGGCTTCGAGGCGAGACCACTCCCCAGAGGATTGCTTGCTGGGCAGATCAGTTGGGCAGGGGAGGGCGAGCCTGGCCTTTCTTCCGCGTCACCCATGGCTCGAGCCTCAGGCAGGTGACCAGGAAAGCGTAGAGACCCTTCTTTCTGATGCACCCAGGCAGGAGGCACCTTTGAAGAAGGTCCTGCCAGATGCAAAAGTAGCTCACAGTGCCCAAGCCCTCCTGGGCAAGGCGTCAGATTCGGGAAAAAACTCCCTGATTGCAAATTTAAGCCACCCACAGACCAGTGCTGCCAAACTGATGCTGGGAGCACATCTTGACAGCACCGGCAAGGAAGGTCCAGGGACACTGCTCAAGAGCCAGGTGCCACGATGCTTCTGCTGCGGACATGCTGGGGACTCAAGAGCTCCTTAAAACCTCAGTGCACCGAGGCCGGAGCCGCAGGGAGAAGGTTGGCACCAGGCCTGCTTTCTGTCGATTTTGTGGAAACAGAGGGATAATTGCTGTAAGGAAGGGCGCAAGTGTGGAAGGAAAGTCAGAGGAGGGGACGCGAGCCCCCATGCAGACCCCTCTGAGCTCAGGCACGGACCTGCAGACCCTTCCCACCCCACCATGTCCTGTCAGCAGGTCTGTCCCTTCTTCTCGGAAGGCACTCCCAGAACTATGGCAAACTTTCCCATCATGCCCTTGGGCGGTCGCAGCCACTGACTTCTCCAGGCATCCGGGTGATGGAAGGTGGTACGGGCCACGCGCAGGGTCGCGTCTACCTCAGAGGACGCGTGGTTGTCATACTGTCTCCCTGTGCTGCCGTGTGCCATCTATGCTTGTGCTGCGCGGTACCTGTGCCGCCGTGCGCTGCCGAGTGTGCCGCGTGCGCTGCGTGTGCCGCATGCACTGTCGGTGCTGTCACGGGCTCTGCAGTGCCACCGTGCCATACGAGGGCACTCTCTCCGGCTCTCCCAGTGTGTTTCATAAACGTCTGGGATCTCGCAAACCTTTTGCTGAATTTTCAGATTTGATGCTATTTTAACTGGTGGTACTTTAAAATTCTAAGCATTATTTTCTAAGCTCTGTTGCTTATATGTAGAAATAATTGATTTTTAAATTTATTTTGCATCTATAGCCTGGTTACTAAAGACCCTAGACTAGCCTCCAGCACATGTGAACACACTAGGCCGTGGGCTGGCCTCCAGCACATGTGAACACACTAGGCCATGGGCTAGCCTCCAGCACATGTGAACACACTAGGCCGTGGGCTAGCCTCCAGCACATGTGAACACACTGCAGGCCGTGGGCTAGCCTCAGCACATGTGAACCACACTGAGGCCGTGGACTAGCCTCCAGCACATTGTAAACACACTAGGCCGTGGGCTAGCCTCCAGCACATGTGAACACACTAGGCCGTGGCCTAGCCTCCAGCACATGGTGAACACACTAGGCCGTGGGACTAGCCTCCCGCACCCAGTGAACACTCTACTAGGCCGTGGGCTAGTCCTCCAGCACACTGTGAACACACTCAGGCGTGGGCTAGCCTCCAGCACATGTGAACACAAAGGCCATGGGCTAGCCTCCAGAACATGTGAACACACTAGGCCGTGGCTAGCCTACAGCACCATGTGCAACACTAGGAAGGCCGTGGGCTAGCCTCCAGCACATGTGAACAACACTAGGCCCGTGGGCTAGCCTCCAGCACATGTGAATACACTAGGCCGTGGGCTAGCCTCCAGCCACATGTGAACACACTAGGCTGTGGGCTAGCCTCCAGCACCATGTGAACACACTAGGCCGTGGGCTAGCCTCCAGCACCATGTGAACACACTAGGCCGTGGGCTAGCCTCCAGCACATGTGAACACACTGGGCCGTGGGCTAGCCTCAGCACATGTGAACACACTAGGCCGTGGGCTAGCCTCAGCACATGTGAATACACTAGGCCGTGGGCTAGCCTCCAGCACCATGTGAACACACTAGGCCGTGGGCTAGCCTCAGCACATGTGAACACACTAGGCTGTGGGCTAGCCTCCAGCACCATGTGAACACACTAGGCCGTGGGCTAGCCTCCAGCACATGTGAACACACTAGGCCGTGGGCTGGCCTCCAGCACCATGTGAACACACTGCAGGCCGTGGGCTAGCCTCCAGCACCATGTGAACACACAGGCCGTGGGCTAGCCTCCAGCACATGTGAACACACTAGGCCGTGGGCTAGCCTCAGCACATGTAAACACACTAGGCCGTGGGCTAGCCTCCAGCACATGTAAACACACTAGGCCGTGGGCTAGCCTCCAGCACATGTGAACACACTAGGCCGTGGGCTAGCCTCTGGCACATGTGAACACACTAGGCCGTGGGCTAGTCTCCAGCACATGTGAACACACTAGGCCGTGGGCTAGCTTCCAGCACCATGTGAACACACTAGGCCGTGGGCTAGCCTCTGGCACATGTGAACACATTAGGCCGTGGGCTAGTCTCCAGCACATGTGAACACACTGGGCCATGGGCTAGCCTCCAGCACATGTGAACACACTAGGCCGTGGGCTAGCTTCCAGCACCATGTGAACACACTAGGCCGTGGGCTAGCCTCCAGCACATGTGAACACACTCAGTGAGTATGTGGGGTGGTGTCACGTGTGCATTCAGACCTTTCGCATCTTCCTCCACCCTTGTGCCTTTGATTCTCCTCTTGGTGCCCGGCTGCTGTTTAAACCGTGGCCAGGCTGAGCAGCGGCCCTCAGCCCGGCGCGCTGAGAGTTTCTTTCATCCTGCTGGGATCTCGACTTTCCTGGGGTTTGTGTCCAGGCCAGTCAGCATCCTGTCTCCTGTCTGTTTCCAGTTGACTTCCTTGGTGGATGATTGATTAGTGTTTCTGACCCTAGATATTAAGTTGGTTTTCTGTGATGCTATCTTCCCCATACAAATCTGGCATGTTTATCACATCTGTTGTACCTGGTCCCCCCTCTCTCCCTGTTCACAGCCCACCAGGTACATCTGAGCCCAAGGGGGCCCAGGGTGGACCAGCATCCTTGTCCAGAAGTTCTTCTTGGTGCCATTAATAAGTTGAACACAAAGCAAGCTGCCCATTAGAAGAGGGCACAAGCCCTCTTCAGCGCCAGCTCAGCCAGGCACCCAGGGGTTGGGGTGGGTCAGACATGCTGGCACTGCCTGCTGGAGCCTGCCTATTCCCCCCTCTCCCCCCCCCCCCCCCCCCCCCGCCTTGAGAACCTTGGCCTGCGGCATGATTCTCAGGAAATGCACTCAGCCAGAGAACCACACACAGCACCTGGCTTACAGCCACACCTGAGTCAGCTTCCCTTCCCTGGCCTGTCCCCGAGTCACGTGACTCTGCTCTGGGCTGCCCATTGGAAGGCGGTGCTGGAGGAGCGTCTCTGGCCCCTGCTCGTGGACGCCTGCTGCCAGGGATATTCTGTTGAAAGGCGACAGGGCTTCTTGCTGAGCTACACAGGTGGGCAGCGCAGGGACACACGGAGTCCTCAGCTCGGGCCAGCCCAGGGAGGCGGTGGGCTCCAGGACAACTTGGACCAGGTGCAGCAAGGCGCCCCTCCAGGACATCTTCATTCCTGGTCCCAGAGTCCAGGATGCTTGCCGCAAGGCTGCTGCCACAGGGCTCTCCCGATGCCAGTCTGCCCGTTGCTATGGTCACTGCGGTCTGCACCCGCCCACCTGTGTGACTGTGTTCTGTTCTCCTTGTAGATGGAGGAGATAAGGTTTAAAGACAGAGCAGTCTTCGTGCTGGAGAGAGAGTTAGGGGTCCAGGCCGGGCACGCCCACAGACTGCAGCTGGAGAAAGAGGCTCTAGACCAGCAGCTCTCGCAGGCCAGAGAGGCCGAGCGACACCCGGGCAGCCCCAGACGGGAACTTCCTTATGCAGGCGGTGCAGGAGACGCCTCAGACCACTCGGGAAGCCCTGTAAGCACCCCGAGGCCTCGCGCGGCTGGCCCCAGACACACAAGGCCGCGTGGCCACACGGGCCTGTGTGCAGCTCCCTGGGGAGGGGCTCCATGCATGTCCCTCCCGCCGGGCCTGCTGCCCCAAAGTCCCATGCTGAGCTCTGGCCAAGAGCGGCCGCCGGCATCTCCCCAGCCCCTTGCCAGCCCCCAGCACAAGCTGATCGTCACCTCAGGGCTCCCGGGCACTTGCTGGTAGCAGTTTCTGCCCTTGGCTGCGAGAGAATGCGCTCTGAGCACGGGCTGCTTCGCTCGGCACCCCTATGCATGGGTTTGGGGGGCACCCGAATCTCTGACTTGGTCCCTCATGTTATCGTTTCTGGCTCTCACGTCCCCACTCGCCTCCTCCCATCTGCTCTTGTGTGATCACTGACCCCTTGGCTCCTTGAGGGGCTGCTACTGACCTTGCGGGGCAGCCGGCGTCCATCCATCTCATCACCCCCTCCTTCAGACTCCTCTGGGGAGACCCTCGCTGCCGTCCCTCTGAGCCTCTGGTCCCCAGCCTCTCCTGCACCTGTTGAATGAGGAACTCAAACGTGTCCAGTATCTTTCTGGACACCCCTTTATTTGACTTGAGGACAAAAGTCTGAGCTGAGGCAGCCTCGTGCTATGGGTCTTGGAGCTGTTTGGGATCGTACCACAAATGGCTTAACCGAGCAGAACCAGCCTGCATGTGCTGGTGCTGCACAGATACTGAAGCGACCCGGGTTCCACGCCCGGCTCAGTGCTGTCACCGAATGCTACTGCTTCCGGGGTTCTGAAAGTCACCTTTAGAAATGCCCTTGAGGGAGCGCACTTCTTGGGAAAGCAACTTTAGGAGTCTGCAAGGAGTGTCTTTTCCTGCGCCCATTGTGATGTGACTTGCCACCTGACAGGGAGGGTGGTCCTACCTCACAAGGTGCAGTTTGTCTTCACCCACACCTGGGCTCCCGCACCTGCACGTCCTCACCCGCCACCTTCACACACACCTGCAGACATTTCTGCTTCCCCTTTGTGAAGTATGCAGTGCATGAAATCCGGGCCAGGTGGGGCGGTCACCAGCAGCCTCTGGGAAGCCGCGGCGGCCCCTGGAAGCTGCGGCAGCCCCTGGAAGCCACGGCGGCCCCTGGAAGCCGCAGTGCTCACGATGCTGAAGCATCGGGTCTCTGGTGGTTGGGGTCTGTGAGGGTTTTGCATGTTCACATCTAGGAACAGTTTTTTGCAGTGGATTTTTGTTTTAGGAACAGCAGTTGGATGAGAAGGATGCCCGGCGCTTCCAACTTAAAATCGCAGAGTTAAGTGCCATCATTCGCAAACTCGAAGACCGCAACGCCCTGCTGTCCGAAGAAAGGAACGAGCTGGTGAGCGGCCAGTGGAGGGCTTCAGAGCTTGTGGGCTGCCACCGCAGCCTGGAGACAGCAGGGACTGTGCATGTCTGGATTCCTCTCGGAGGATGGGCTAGGGACACACTCAGGGGTTAAAGCCCTTTGCCTCACAAAGGGACTTGAGTTTGGATCTCCAGATCCCAAATAAAAAATGCCTGGTGGATGCGATGGCAGCCGGCACTTCCAGCCTCGGAAGGTGGAGTCTGGGAAACCCCAGAGGAAGGCAATATGGTGGAAGAGCCATCCAAGCTGATTCCTGATGTCTTCCTTGGGCCTCCACAGACACACACACTCAAGGGCACTTTTATCACACACCCTCATACTCGTGTACACTCAACCACATGCAAAGCACACGAAAAAAAGAAAAAGGAAGTTAGAGTGATATATCAGAGATAGCTTTGCATCTAGGTCATGTTCCAATAAAGCTTTACTGACAAGAACAAGTGAAGACACAGATTATGTCCCCTAGTAGGTTACTCATATACTAAATTGCTGGCGGCAAAGGTGTCCAAGTTCCACACGTGGCCTGGGATGTGCGTGGACGCTGTCCTTCCACAGAGTGTTTACCATGGTCTTCATAGCCACTGAGGTTTCCCAGCAGCTAGACCCCCAGCAGGCCCGTGAACATCGCAGAGCGGCTGGCTGGTTTTTCTGCAGCTCTCGGTGAGCAGGACGGTTGTCGCATAATGACGGCCTCCACCAGCACCTGCCTGCCAAGGGACGGCATTCGTCGTCCTCTGAGATGCTTCTGGTTCCGCTGGGTGCTGGGAGGACAGAGAAACAGCCTGTGCCCAGCTTTCTCCTTTGTGAATACAGCTGGCATCATAGCCAGCCTGCACCTGCAGGCCTCACGCCCACAGACGGTGCAGCTACAGGTGCTGCCCACAGAATCTGCACCTGCAGGCCCCACAACCTACAGGCTCCACACACCTGCAGGCCCCACACACCTGCAGGCCCCACACACCTGCAGGCCCCACACACCTGCAGGCCCCACAACCTAAAGGTCCCACAACCTGCAGGCCCCACACACCTGCAGGTCCCACAACCTACAGGCTCCACACACCTGCAGGCCCCACACACCTGCAGGCCCCACACACTTGCAGGCCCCACAACCTAAAGGTCCCACAACCTGCAGGCCCCACACACCTGCAGGTCCCACACACCTGCAGGCCCCATAACCTACAGGCCCCACGCACCTGCAGGCCCCACACACCTGCAGGCCCCACGCACCTGCAGGTCCCACACACCTGCAGGCCCCACGCACCTGCAGGCCCCACATACCTGCAGGACCCACAAACCTGCAGGTCCCACAAACCTGCAGGTCCCACACACCTACAGGCTCCACACACCTGCAGGCCCCACACACCTGCAGGCCCCACACACCTGCAGGCCCCATACCTACAGGCTCCACAGGCCACCTGCATGCCTCGGCCCCACACCTAAAGGTCCCACAACCTGCAGGCCCCACACACCTGCAGGTCCCACACACCTGCAGGCCCCATAACCTACAGGCTCCACACACCTGCAGGCCCCATAACCTACAGGCTCCACGCACCTGCAGGCCCCACACACCTGCAGGCCCCACACACCTGCAGGCCCCACACACCTGCAGGCTCCACACACCTACAGGCTCCACACACCTACAAGTTCCTCACATCTACAGGCCCTACACACCTACAGGCCCCATGCACATATGGATCTCAATACCTACAGTCCTGTGCGTACACCTATAGGTTCTATTCCTACAACCATGGATCAAAAGTTGTGTTTTCAAAATTGCATCTGTCCTGCATTTCACAAGCTTTTTCTTTGTCGTTGCCTGAGCTGTATCACTATTTACACAGTTTTCTTGCACCAGTTAGCTTGTTTTACTGAGCGGGTATAGCAGTCCCAATTCAAAGCACCCAGAACGTGTAGTCAACTCCACAGGAATGCTAGGCCATTTTACAGACAGGCCTGAGCCTCTGGGGACTTGGGAGTCCTTTGAAATTCAGTCCCCTGGACACAGAACTTGTCTTTGGCATGGTCGTTTCTCTAGATATGGAGCTGGGCTGTTTAGTGGGCAGCCTTCACGTGAAAATTTACCAGTTTCCTGGCATTAAAGGAAAGCTCACTGTAGGGGTTAGGGGAATGGCTCAGTGTTGAACAAGTAATCAAAAGGACCAGAATTCAGATCCTCACCTCCCACGCACAAGGCCAGGCGGGAGTCGTGACCTTTTGAAAGGCAGAGACCCTTCTCAGAACAAGTGACCTGTTCACAGACCAAGGTGGAAGAACTATTGCCGCGCGAGCTTCCTGACAATCGCTCAGGATTTTCCGACATCAACCTCAGACACACACACACACACACACACACACACACACACACACACACAAGCATTCCTGCATATATGTAAACACACAGACCCCTCCATACTACATGAAAATGGCAAAACTACTCAGGTTATATCCTTCACTTCTCTTTTAGTTAAAGCGTTTGAGAGAAGCTGAAAGTCAGTACAAGCCATTGTTGGATAAAAACAAACGCCTTACACGCAAAAACGAAGACTTGTCCCACACCTTACGGCGCATAGAAAGCAAGCTGAAGCTCGTCACGCAGGAGAACATGGAGATGGTAAGTGCCCACCCCTGTGTGGGAGCCCCCGCCCTCCTGCCCTCTTCTGACACCAGGGGCTGAGACACCAGCTCTCGCCCTGAGATCCCAGGTTCAGGCAGCAAGAATCCCTGGCACCTTGCTGTGTGTGGGGACAGGTGGCCTGGCTTGGAGCCGCGGGCGGGCATCAAGGGAGCCCCGCGCCTGCTCCTGTCCCCAAGCCAGACGTGGAGCGGCCAGCGCTCTCCGCTGCTCCTCCGGCCTCCATGAGGTAAGTGAGGCCACGGAGCGATTCAGCAGTGGACAGGCAGTGTCCAGCATGTCCTCAGCCCCCAGCCCTCTCTTCAGATCCTGGGCTGCAGGAGAGGGACGGACGGTTCCCGTCCATCTTCAGGACGTCCGTCCTTGTGCTTCAAGGAGCACAAAGCCCCGTTCGGCCGGCCTCTCGGGCCCCGTCCTGGCCTGCTGCAGAGTGAAAACGCGAGCCTGGGCTTCCCCTGGACTCTACAGCCGGGTGTTCAAGCAGGGCAGGTGGCTTCGCGCTACAGCAAGCGGGCTGACGAGCTGCAGGCTGTCCTGGCCCTCGTCATCCGGCCAGCCCCTCACCTCGCCTGCTGGGCGTTTCAGAGGCAGCGGGCGGGGATCATCCGGAGACCCAGCTCCTTGAACGACCTTGATCAGAGTCAAGACGAGCGAGAGATCGACTTCCTGAAGCTGCAGATCACGGAGCAGCAGAATCTCATCGACGAGCTTTCCAAGGTGAGCTGCGTGTCCTCTGCCGCTCCGTGCCACCCCTGCTGCCCTGTGCCACCCTGTGCCACCTGTGCCATCTGTACTGGCTGTGCCTCCTTTTTCACCCCGTGCCACCTGTGCTGCCCTGTGCCATCCCGTGCCACCTGTGCTGCCCTGTGCCACTCTGTATGCTGCCCTGTGCCACCCTGTGCCATTCTGTGTGCTGCCCTGTGCCACCCTGTATGCTGCCCTGTGCCACCCTATGCCACTCTGTGTGCTGCCCTGTGCCACCCTGTGTGCTGCCCTGTGCCACCCTGTGTGCTGCCCTGTGCCACCCTGTGCCACCCTGTGTGCTGCCCCGTGCCGCCCTGTGCCCGCTAGAGCCACGCCCTGCTCACTGCACACCCTCCGTTGCCATGGATTCTCTGCCCCCCATGCCCCCCACGTACACTCGGTCCCCCACGCACTCCCACACTCCCTCTGCCCACAGCCCACCCTCTGCATACCTTCAGTCCCCGGGATGGAGTGGGGCATCTGTGGTGGTCTCAGGGCTGAGTCCCCTGCTATGATGGCCCGTGCTCAAGGTGTCTCTCCCTGCGAAGCTGTCTGTCCCTGGGCCTCCAACCACCCTGGACCTTGGGCCAGGACCAGAGCCCTGCCGCACTGCCCACCCAGCCAAGAGCAAACTACCCCATAGCTGGAGGCCATCAGCCTCTTTCATGCGCTAGACCCGCAGGGCAGCAGGGCGGCGTGGGTGGGCAGGGCAGCGTGGGTGGGCAGTGAGGCAGGACGGCGTGGGTGGGCAGGGCGGCGTGGGTGGGCAGGGCGGCAGGGCGGCGTGGGTGGGCAGGACGGCATGGGTGGGCAGTGAGGCAGGACGGCGTGGGTGGGCAGGGCGGCAGGGCGGCGTGGGGGGCAGGGCGGCAGGGCGGTGTGGGTGGGCAGTGAGGCAGGACGGCGTGGGTGGGCAGGCAGCGTGGGTGGGCAGGCAGCGTGGGTGGGCAGTGCGGCAGGACGGCGTGGGTGGGCAGGGCGGCGTGGGTGGGGGCAGTGCGGCAGGACGGCGTGGGTGCAGGGGCGGCGTGGTGGGCAGTGCGGCAGGACGGCGTGGTGGGCAGGGCGGCGTGGGTGGGCAGTGAGGCAGGACGGCGTGGGTGGGCAGGGCGGCGTGGGCGGCGTGGGTGGGCAGGGCGGCGTGGGTGGGCAGGGCGGCGTGGGTGGGCAGGGCGGCGTGGGGGTGGGCAGTGAGGCAGGACGGCGTGGGTGGGCAGGGCGGCGTGGGTGGGCAGTGAGAGCAGGACGGCGTGGGTGGGCAGGGGGCGTGGGCGGCGTGGGTGGGCAGGCGGCAGGGCGGCGTGGGTGGGCAGGGCGCGTGGGTGGGCAGTGCGGCAGGGCGGTGTGGGTGGGCAGGGCGGCGTGGGTGGGCAGTGAGGCAGGGCGGCGTGGGTGGGCAGGGCGGCAGGGCGGCGTGGGTGGGCAGGGCAGCGTGGGTGGGCAGGGCGGCATGGGTGGGCAGGGCGGCGTGGGTGGGCAGGGGCGTGGGTGGGCAGTGAGGCAGGACGGCGTGGGTGGGCAGGGCGGCGTGGGTGGGCAGGGCGGCGTGGGTGGGCAGGGCGGCAGGTCGGCGTGGGTAGGGGGTGGGAAGGGCGGAGTGGTGGGCAGGGCAGCGTGGGTGGGCAGGGCGGCGTGGGTGGGCAGGGCAGCGTGGGTGGGCAGGGCGGCAGGGCGGCGTGGGTGGGCAGGGCGGCAGGGCGGGGTGGGTGGCTGCCCACAGCCAGGCTGTCCTCGAGGCTCCGCTTTCTCCTGGGCAGCGTCTGCGGCTCCAGCGTTCTCGGGCTGCCACCGTAACCCACGTCTCTGCCTCCTCTTCCCGTGACTCCTTCCTCTTTTACCTTGGTAATCTCTTTCTCTCCTGAGAACCTTGCTGTAGGTTTGAGGCCTCCCCTTAACCAGGACGGCCTAGTCCTTTCCCCGGTTACACCTGTAAAGACCCTACTTCCAAATGACATCCCTTCACAGGTTCTGGAAATTGGACTGTGGACACCTGTGGGGGATTCACGCATCCCATTCCACTGTTCTGTGCCTGTGACCCCTCCATGACCCCTCACCAGACAAGTTTACCTGGGTGATTCGTAAGGCTCCAGTTCTGATTTGGGGCACCTCTGCTCCTGGCTAGGATTCTGACGACTCATGCTGCGGTCATCTCAGAACCTGCTGCCTCGGGGCACTCCGTGTCCTTTGGGCACAGCAGGAGAGTAGCACCAGTCTGTCGTTGACCTGTCTTTTACCAAATCTGTCTCCATGAGACTGGACGGAGGGGTCTTTCTGCCCAGGAGTTGGAGTGGTCTCGCTGGGGCGGCCATCCCTGGGCCTGCCCAGGACCCTCTCTCCTCCCCCAGTGACACAGTGACTGCCAATCTCTACAGTTGATAGTTGACAGAGAAACGGGAAAGGATGTGATCTTGCATGAGTGCAGATGCGTGTTCTGGGGGTTTCTGAAGGCTTTGCCTGGTACCTGCAAAGGGCCTAGGCGTCCTCAGTGGATGGCCTCAGGAAGGAGGGAGGGACGCTGCCCGTGGCTCATAGGCTCCAGTGACATGGCTCTGGAGTTCGGGTTCAGGGACTCGGGAACCCCTTCAAGCCCTGCCCGGCCTGCAGCATGCCCCCATGACGTGTTTTCTCTCCCTAGACCCTGGAGACAGCGGGCTACGTGAAGAGCGTCTTAGTAAGTACTGATCGGAGCGTCGCCCTCCTGGCTCCGCACCCCGTCCTTGGAGCTGCCCATGGTCGCCGCTCTGTGCGGAGGCCTCCTTAGCATCCATGCGGAGGTGGCTGGGGTGACTGGGGTGGGATTTGCCACCGTAGCAGTAGCTGACCGGACAAACAGTGACAGGAGCCTGTGCTTGGGCTGCACAGGAGCAGCCACCCCAAGGGACACAGCACCCGCGCAACACTCCCTCTGTGTGCATCCCAAAGGCCAGAGCCCGGCTGCCCTCTCTGCTGCCCCTCCAGCTGTTCTACCAGCACTAGCCTGGCTGGTTCGCCCTGATGTGATGATGGGAGGGACGGGCGCTGTCCAGCAGCGAGACAGGCAGGCAGGCCTTCCCTATCTCCACAACAAAGGCGCGGGGTCCGCGGAGCAGACGGGCTGCAGCACTCACCCCCTCAAACACCAGCACTGCCCACTCACTCCCCATGACCCAAGGTGCCAGCCGAAGGGGAGCTGATGGGTAAAGTGGCACCACAAGCTCATGGCCACCTGACAGGCTCCCCGGCGCCCAACAAGCTCATGATCACCTAGAATTACCCCAGCAGCCCTCCAGGCCTGAGGCCCTTGGCGACTCCATGCACACCTCGGGTGGAGCAGTTGAGACGAGGGCTGTTCAGTGACTGGAAACTCTTTCCTGGTTTTCACAGGAACGTGATAAGCTGTTAAGATACCGGAAACAAAGAAAGAAAATGGCGAAAATCCCCAAGGTACAGCAAACGTGCACACAGGCATAAAACACAGTTTTTAAATTTTAATTTTGATTTAAAGTGCATTTTTGGTTTTTAAATTGCCACTTAAGAGGACTGACCCTTTCCCCTTGCAGATGAAGAGGGAATTCTTCCATTTAAAATTCAGGTGGGCACGTGAGATGGCTCACTGGGCAGAGTTCCTTGCCGCCAAGCCAGACAACCTGAGTTTGATCCCCAAGACCCACATGTGCAAGGAAAGGACCAGTTTCCGCAAGCTGTGCTCTAATGTCATATGTGCGCCGCGGACCTCAACACATACAAGAAAGAAAGAAATGTTGAATTTGAAAGACAATTACTATTCTGAAATAATTAAAGTAGAACTCAAAGTAAATACTCGGATAATAATTTTAAATTTTGTTACCTGGGATCAGGTCAGCCTAGCTAAGAACACAGAAGGATCCCATTTATTTGCGGGATCTGAAGATGCCAGATTCAAGCACCTTGGAAATGTGCTTTACAGTTGTTTGATACCCTGGCTACTGGCACAGCTTAAACTGTGGGGAACCCGTGGGAAGTTTCTCAGCAGTGAAGAGGCTAGTGGGCGGGGTCCTGGGCATTGCCAGTTCATAAGGGGCATGTGCCTGGGGGTATATGGACACTCAGTGTAGTGGTCGGCTGTGGATGGTATATGGACACTCAGTGTAGTGGTCTGCTGTGGATGGTATATGGACACTCAGTCCAGTGGTCTGCTGTGGATGGTACGTGGACACTCAGTCCAGTGGTCGGCTGTGGATGGTGCGTGGACACTCAGTCCAGTGGCCGGCTGTGGATGGCATATGGACACTCAGTCCAGTGGCCGGCTGTGGATGGTGCGTGGACACTCAGTCCAGTGGTCGGCTGTGGATGGTGCGTGGACACTCAGTCCAGTGGCCGGCTGTGGATGGTGCGTGGACACTCAGTCCAGTGGTCGGCTGTGGATGGTGCGTGGACACTCAGTCCAGTGGTCGGCTGTGGATGGTGCGTGGTGGACACTCAGTCCAGTGGTTGGCTGTGGATGGTACGTGGACACTCAGTCCTGTGGTCGGCTGTGGATGGTGCTTGGACACTCAGTCCAGTGGTCGGCTGTGGATGGTGCTTGGACACTCAGTCCAGTGGTCGGCTGTGGATGGTACGTGGACACTCAGTCCTGTGGTCGGCTGTGGATGGTGCGTGGACACTTAATTCAGTGGTCGGCTGTGGATGGCATACGGACACTCAGTCCAGTGGTCGGCTGTGGATGGTGCGTGGACACTCAGTCCAGTGGCCGGCTGTGGATGGTGCGTGGACACTCAGTCCAGTGGTCGGCTGTGGATGGTGCTTGGACACTCAGTCCAGTGGTCGGCTGTGGATGGTGCGTGGACACTCAGTCCAGTGGCCGGCTGTGGATGGTGCGTGGACACTCAGTCCAGTGGTCGGCTGTGGATGGTGCTTGGACACTCAGTCCAGTGGTCGGCTGTGGATGGTGCGTGGACACTCAGTCCTGTGGTCGGCTGTGGATGGTGCGTGGACACTCAATTCAGTGGTCGGCTGTGGACGGCATATGGACACTCAATTCAGTGGTCGGCTGTGGCTGCTGCTCCGTCAAGGCTGCCTACTCCATCCTGTGTCTGCGCCAACACCGCCAGGCTCAGGTGCCTTCCCTGGCAGTGCAAAAGCCCATCCTCATTGCTCCACATTTCTGAAGGAAGGGCTGTGGTCAGTGGGGAGAAATGGGGAGTCGCAGGACAGCACTGTCCTCTGTGGGGACAGCTCTGCAGATGGACAGCCTGGCGCCTGTGCAGGGCTGTCTGGTCATTGACCTGGCCGGCCCTGAGCAGCCTCCCTGCCCTCTGGTGATGCTGCAGCAGTCGGCGCCCAGCAGGCTCCAGCCAGCCCCACCTGGCAAGCCTAGCCCCTACATTAGGAGGGCTAGGTCTTTAGGGTACCTTCCTTTCTGGTGGGCCTGTGGTCCTCCTGGGGAACTTTCAGGGAACGCCCAAAGGACCTATTTAGCTCCCTGTTTTCTTTGCAGTGTGTGTGTGTGTGTGTGTGTGTGTGTGTGTGTGTGTGTGTGTGTATGTGAGAGATGCATGTTTGTGATGCGTGTGCATGCATGTGTGTGCATGTTGATTTCAAACACTCCACGTGTTTCTCCACACACTACTCACTGGTCCTCGGCCATCGACACTTGCTTGTCTGGCCCTTAATAAAACTGGTGTCCTCTCTCCTTGGGGTGGCTTTGGGGTTTTGGAAGTTACATGGGGGCAGGGCTGGCAAGCTGCCCCAGGTGTCTGGGTGTTTCCGGAAGACGGCAGGGCCAGAAGGTCAGAATAGGGCCCAAGGACGGGGGGCCTGGAGCAGGACCAGAGGCCGGTGTGTGGTGTATGTAGCCATTGAGGAGCCGAAACCGCGCGATGAGGCTTCCGCAGGGCTCATCGGCCCTGAGCTCTGGGCTGCCGAGGGAGGGAGAGAGTGCGGGACGAGAGGGAGCGACTGGTGACCAGAGAAGATGGCCGCATGAGGGACTGGGCCACTGATGTGGTTGAAGTCGGGTAATCAGAAACCAGAGAGATTGGAAGCTTGATGAGAAACTCGAGTTTGTATGTGTTTGGTTTGTGGGGTTGGGGAGAGGGTCGGGGACAAGGAAAGACACGTGCTCAGAAAGGCCAGGGCTCGGCGTCTGAGGTCACCTGGCTGTAAATGGTGATCGGCGCCTGGGACAAGCTCTGATCCCCATGGGCAGGAGGTGAACAGGGGCCAGCAGTGGCGATGTGCACACCAAGTGCTTTTGGGTTAAAAACGTCCCTAGAAGGTTCTGGAAGAGTTTATCAGGGAGACCTGAGGACAGGCGCCCCGAGGGTGGCTGCGAAAAGATGGAGGGGAGGGGGCTTTGGGACTTGACCAGACCTAAGGTTTTTGAAGGAAAGGAGGGAGGGGAGTGTGTAGAGTGGGGTGGTCCTTGACCACCTGTGTGAACTCAGTGGGGACAAAGGTCAAGTCCAGAAACAACCTTTCCGTGGGGCACTTTTCCTCTCCCGTCTACCAGCCCTGCCCCAGGGCAACTGAGCAGGCTTGGACCAGGCCACCACCTTGGGGTGCAGGAAGCCAGCCCCTGCGCTTTCTGAAGCACGGCGCTAGCAGAGATGGGGATGAACTGTAGTGGACACTGTAGGGGCTGCCTGGTGGTGGGCAGTATCTCAGCCGTGACCCCCTCAGCTGGGCCACAGGAGATGGAGGAGGGGAGGCCTGGGCGTGCACTAACCCCTTGCCTTGTGGCCAGAAGCCGGTGGTCGTGGAAACCTTCTTTGGATATGATGAAGAAGCCTCTTTGGAATCCGACGGCTCCTCCATCTCTTATCAAACCGACAGAACGGACCAGACCCCGTGCACTCCTGATGACGACCTGGAGGAGGTGATCTGAATCCCACAGAGTGTCTAGACCGCCATCCCTCGCAGGGGGCAGGGGGCAGGGGACTCAGGGTCTCATGCGACCCGAGCTTCCTGAGGTCCTGGCTCACTGTGGCGGTCCACACGTTGGCACAGTGAGAAACGCCTCCCCACATCCTCCCCTCCACGACATGTGCAGAGGGATACAGGGGGCTCCCCACTCTCCTCTAGGGCTTCCCAAGAAGGTCTGAATCGCCAGCAGGAGGTCGACCTCATGCCAGGGCACATCAGGGTCCAGGGCAGCAAGAGGAATGTTGTGCCCACCGGCCAGCCAGAAAGGCCACCTCGAGTCCAATGGGCATCTCGGTCCTGGGCCGAGAAAGCCACTGCTTTTGTGTGGACAGGAAGTGGCGGTCCACAGCCCTGGCTGCCCCCCGCTGCAAGGTCATCATGGCTTTCCTCGGCCGTGCTGGAAGGTGGTCTGAAGGTCACGGTCCTGCTCAGAGATCTAATTTGTCATAGCACTGCCCCCAGCCTCTGGGAGCGGGCGGGAGGAAGAGGAGGGCGGGTGAGTGGACTGGTCGCTGTGATGTGGCAGCCCTGTCTCTGAGGTCACTGTGGCTTCCCAAGCAGCAGCTTGCACCTGCTTTCTTGCTGTGGTGGCAGGTGTCACTGCAGCTGGCAGGTCACGTCCTGTTGACATCACTGGGAGCCCGGGGCAGGCAGGCTGGCGACACACTCAGGTGACCCGCACTGCTTGGGCTCTGACGCTCACTTCACAATGCCCAGCACTGTGTGTCGGAGCCTCAGCAGTGCTGGAGAGATGCAGCGTTGGGGCCGGGGCATCCGGGCACATAGGAGCCGTGACCAAGGTCCCTCTACCAACCCGTGAGGCCTCACCATGGACAGCTGAACCATCCCCCCCAGGGCTCAGGGACCACCCACAGAGAACTAATTTCCAAACAGGTCTGGCTCCCAAGCAGTGGCCCACTCAGCAAGCTGCAGACCCCATCTGCAGTGCTGCTTGGAAAGACCCTCCATGCACTCACTGGGTGGGCGGAGCCCACGGATCGGGATCTGCTGCACGGGGCCTGAGCTAACACTGTGTCTCTTCCTGCACATGTGGTGCCTGCCTGGTGCCCACGGGCCTCTCCAGGGCATGGCCAAGGAGGAGACGGAGCTGCGGTTCCGGCAGCTGACCATGGAGTACCAGGCGCTGCAGCGAGCCTACGCCTTGCTGCAGGAGCAGGTCGGAGGGACGCTGGACGCCGAGCGAGAAGTTAAGGTCTAAATGACTTCTACTAGCGACCTTGCGGCTCCTCCCACCGGCCCACTGTGGCCCTGGCAGGGCCAGTCCCTGAACCTTAGGCTTAGCCCCCTTCCCTCTCACAGTTACCGTGATCCTGGGAGACCCTTAAAAACCCGTGGTGAGGTGGTCACGGCTGGGTCACCGGGGTGCCAGGTGGAGCTGGCAGCAGAGGTGTGGGGTGGGAAGAGTCCCTGAAGAGCCACATCTGTCCCTGCTACAGGTTGTGGCTGGTAGGCACAGGGTCCAAAGCCCTAAAATGACCACACCTCCCTCCCAGGGAACCGTGTGAGTGAGGGGCCCGGAACGGGCCGGGCTGCGGATTTGCAAATGCCCTTCACTCACCCAGCAAGCCTGAGCCAGATGTGCTGGCTCAGCTCCAGGGCGGCTCTGCAAAGCTGTCTGTTCAGGGACCTGCAAAGATGGGAGTCAGGGCTGGGCCGCCCCCTGCTGGCCGTCCGCAGCAATGCAGGGGCCCAGAAGGGATCCCGGTGGCTGCGTCCCAGCAGCTGTCTTGGGAACTGTGGCTGGAGCACGAGGGAGTCGGGTCTCCCGGGGAGGTGGTGCGCTCTTGAGCAGGTCACTGTGGGCCTGAGATTCCAGTTGGCCACACTTCCCCTTCCCACCCTGCAGGGCATGAGGCAACACAGCGAGGTGTTCTGCAGCATAGAACTGTAGGCTAGGTGGAAGCCAGGCCCCGCTCCTCCCTGGGGATTCTGCTGAGGATGCCTGTTGTGAAAACCCAACGGCTTGTGGAACTTTCCCTTCTCCCTCGTCATCTATCACCCCTCCCTGGAAGCGCCCTTCCCCCCCTGGCTTTTCTAAACTCAGCTTTTGCATGGTTCTTGGACATAGCCTCCGTCTAAGGCTGAGAGCTGTGATGGTCTCGCCGGCATTCCAACACACACATCTACTTACCATACAAGTTGCGCCCAGGGAAAGCAGATGCCCGCCGCCATGGTGGGCATCACCTCACAAGAGCAGGTTAGGTCAAGAGAGAGAGGCTAGACCCAGCTAGAGGCCAGGACTGGAAGAGGCTTCACGCTGCCTCGTTACAGGGCCGTTGCTTCTGCAATAAGACACAGGATCCAGAGCACACGCTGCAGAGGGAACAGTGGCCCTGGGCCAGCCAAGGGCGCTGGGACAGGAGCAGCAGCTTTGGGAACATCTACAAGCAGCCGAGACCCCCAGGCGTGTCCTCCGTGTGTGGTAGAGACTCCAGCCTGTCCAGCCAGCCCAACAGGGCTGACCGCCAGGGCCCCGATATCCGTTCCCCCTTAAGCGCGCAGACATACCCCATGTCCTGTTCAAGATCTCCTGGGAACGGTCCCTTCCAAAGGAGGGCACGGCACGGCCCCGTCCCTCCCAGCCAGGCCCAGGCATAGCCCTCCTCAGCCCTCGCTCCTGTCTGCACGCTGCCGCCTGCGGGCCGTTAGGGAAAGTTTGATGTATTCTTCGTCCGTCCTACAGACCCGTGAGCAGCTGCAAGCGGAAGTGCAGAGGGCACAGACGCGGGCAGAGGACCTGGAGAAGGCGCTGGCCGAGCAGGGGCAGGTGAGCCTCCAGGCACCGGCGGGGCGGGGTCCTCCGCCTGCACCACCGTGTCTGCCAGAGGCCTGGCCGTCGGGATCTGCCCGTGCACACGGCTGATGGGAAGGCTGCGTGTACGCTGAAGATGACCAGCTGCAGCATTCCTCCCGGGCTGTTAGTGTGGCAACACACCTTGTTGGGGGGACCCCGGAAAGTCTTAATTGCGGTGGGAATCTGCTGGCTCCTGGAACAAGCCTCTCCTGAGCTTGGCCGTCAGTTCCCTGCTTCAGGGCCAGGATTCAGATCCTGCAGAGGTGAAAGCCCCAACGTGCCCCTGAGCCGGACTCCTGGTCGCACCCCCCGTGGGCCTGCGTTGCCCACACTTTGCTGGTCACCTGGCCTGCAGACCCTGGCCTGGGGCGCCGTCCATGCGGTGCACACCACAGCCTTGAGACGTCCCTTGTGACGGGTCAGCCGCGCATGCTCCTCTGGACCCTCAGAGAGAGCCGGCTCAATCCAGCCTTCGCTGCCGCGTGCTGTCTGCAGCGGCCGCAGGCGTCCTCTGTCCTACCCAGTCCCGTGGGGACGCGGCTTTCCCAGGGCTCTTCTGTGGGGTTTGCACGTCTTGATTCACTTCTGCTTTCAAGGATATGAAGTGGATCGAGGAGAAGCAAGCGCTGTATCGCAGGAACCAAGAGCTTGTAGAAAAGGTACGCCCCGCCCCGGCGTGCTCGTCTGGCACTTGTGGGCGCACGTGGGCCCCTGAGGGTTGGCCGTGGGCTTGGGCACGGGTTCGAGGTCTCGTGTGGCTCATTCTGCAGGAGCCCGAGGGAATTCTGACTGCTGGTGCCTCTGCCCCTGGACCAGAGAGGTACAGCCTGCTCTCAGGGTCTGGCACGGAGACACCTGCAGCTGTGCTAATGGGCTCCAGGGGGCGGAGGGGTGCTGGAGAATCTTTGTGCAGATCTGTCCTTTGGAAACCACCAAAGCAGAAGTCGTGCGAACCAGAGAGTCGCTTCCAGCATCATCTACCATTTACCACGGGGCTGTGTGTCCCCAGAGCACAGTCCCTTTGAGGGTCCAAAGGCAAATGCGGGCTTTTGTTCCTGACCATGCAACTTGACTAGGGCAGTACCCCAGATATGGGCACCCATGGCTTCGGGGTGATAAAGGCCTCTTAGATGTTGTCAATATCCGTCTCACTGGTTGTGGCTGAATTGGCCAGAATATTTTGTCTGATTAAAAGGAGTCAGGAAACATGGGGTGGAGCCAGGCTACTGTTAGTCACTTAGCTGATCATATCGGCCACTGCACCTTTCCAAAGGCAGGTGCTGTCACTGAGTTTCCAGTTCAGTAGAGACCCTGTCTTTAAAAATAAGGTGGGGGGGGTCCAACAAGACGGCTCAGTGAATAAAGTCAGTTGCCACACAGGCCTGATACCCCAAGTTCGATCCCCGGTGCCCACATAACGAAGCTGGATGCAGTGTCTCCCATCTGCAGTCCCAAGTCTCCCATGGCAAAATGGGAGGCAGAGAGGAGAATCCTCTGGAAGCTCGTGGACTAATCTGGAGTATGCAGTAGAATCAAGAAAAGCCTCAACGAGGTAGAAAGAGGATCAACTCCTCAAAGGTGTCGTCTGACTTTCACTTGTGTGTTGTGGATGTGGGTATCTTCTCACACACACACACACACACACACACACACATTAAAATATCTAAAAATTAAGTAGTAATTGGGGAGGATGCTCTATGTTGACACATATGCACACGTGTGGTCATGTGCTCCCACTGACGTTCAGACACCCACAACACACAAACTCAAGCACACACACATGCACATAGTTACACACACGTGTTCATATCTGTGCTCTTCTCTGGTTCCCTGAGGGCTTTAACTGCAGCCAGTTGTACTGTGTAAAAACTTGCATTATGTAAGGAGCCAAAGCCGGCTGATACCGCCCTGCTGGTGCCCTGGTTGTCCCAAGTTCTGGAAGAGGCAAGTGTCGTTGTCTGCCCACACTGGACAGCTGCCCCTGGAGAATATGGGCCACAAGCACCCCTGGGTTAGGTTCTTGTTTTGCTATGCTGGAGATCAAACCCAAGGCCTTGTGCGCGGTAGGAAATGTCCTGCCGTCTGCCACACTTCACGAAGGCCCTCACTCAGGTTCAGCCATTACTTATGCTACTTAAGCACTCTTTCATTACCTCACCAGATCAGGACTGCCGTTTCCCACAGTGCACCCTTGGGCTGGGCCAGCCCAACCAGACCTCTCCCACCCCGCTTCTGCATAGCCTGTTTCTCAGGATTTGGGGCTCCCCTGCTTGCCACCAGCACTTCCGTCTCTACCCCCACTTAGCCAAGGGGCAAGAGTTTGCCAAGTCTCACTAGACCAAGCCCAGACTTAGGCCGCGCTAGCCCTTGGGAGCACCAGAGCCCTGAGGGGCTTGCAGGGCTGGGCGCTGGGCCGGGAAGCTGAGCCGAGACCTCTCACGAGATGCTCCTTCCGCATTGCCCTCGCTTCCAGATCAGGCAGATGGAGGCGGAGGAGGCGCGGCTGAAGCACGACGTGCAGGACGCCAGGGACCAGAACGAGCTGCTGGAGTTCCGCATCCTGGAGCTTGAGGTAGGCGAGGTGCAGGGCGGACCTGGAGCTGCGGCGGGAGGTGCAGGGTAGAAGTCGATCCTGGAACTCAGGGTAGGAGTGAGCGAGGGTGGAGCGTGAGGTGGACAGGGCCGGGTGGAGCTCAGCTGGTGGGCCACAGAGCTGGTCCTTGTCCTTGAGACCCCCAGTTCTCATGAGCCTGCAAACAGGAACGAAAGGCCCGTGAGAAGGGAAAGAGGCAAATCGTGGTCAGCTGTCCATCTCCCAGGACGCCTGGGCCAGCCAGGTCCAGTGAGGGGGCTTGGGCGCAAGTCACCAGGGGCCAGAAAGCCCAGGCGGGTTTTGAACAGGTGGCTTAACAGCTGTGTGGTGGTAACGTGCGGCAGCAGTCATCCTCGATGCCACACGGATGGGGAGCCTCTGACTGCTCCCGCGTCCCTGGCTGTGTCCTGGCTACGAGCCCAGAGGAGGCCAGGAGGGTCCGAGAATCCCTAGGGATGGTCAGGCTGGGAATGGGGTCCACGTCGCTAGGCTACCTTCTAGGGAAAGTGGCCTGCTGAGGTCAAGGAAGTGGTGCTCCTAAGTGTTGGTCACCCCCATACATTCCCGGGTCCTCCATTTCAGTCCCGTGGGCGGGCAGAGCCTGGCCACAGAGTGCAGGTAGCTGTGCTGCCCAGAGGCCTGTCATGCAGCTCCCTGAGCACAGGCGGGCTGGGCACCTCTCAGAAGGTTGCGCTCCTCAGCCCGACCTCATCGGGTCGTCCCCGCGCCCTCCTCGGCCCGACCTCACCGGGTGGTACCCGCGCCCTCCTCGGCCCGACCTCACCAGATGGTCCCCGCGCCCTCCACGGGCCTCACCGTGCGGACCCCACGCCTGCGACCCCACGTCTTCTTGTGGGCGTGTTCATGAGCTTTCCAATGAAGCCCTCCTCCAGGGAGACGGCTGGAAACAACTGGTCGAGTCTCCACTGGGTGGCCAACGTTACCGTTCCAGGATGTGGCCTCTCTTATCAGATGCCTCTGTGTGTGCGCGTGGGTCTGAGTGGGCTTTTCCTGCATGTTGTTCAATCGTTTTGCTGTGCTCATTCCAGCCGTACTGGCATTTTCTTACTAGTAGAGATAGACAGCGGGAAAAGATGGACACAGTCCCTGGCTTCGTGGACCTTTGCAATCTGATGAGCGAGATGGTTATTAAACCTCGTCCAATGGTGACTGACGCTCGCATCATTATTAAAGCGTGATAAGTGTTGTGAAGGAACGTAAGGTGGATGTGATGGACAACTATCATGGGGGCCAGCAAGTTCTCTAGGAGGGTGGAGATGGGGGGATTATGCCCCCTCACTATGCCCAGCCTTCTGCTTCGTCTCAGGAGAGGGAGAGGAAGTCACCTGCCATCAACTTCCATCACACGCCTTTCGTGGACGGGAAAAGCCCCCTCCAGGTGTACTGCGAGGCTGAAGGTGTGACGGTAAGACCTTCCCCTTTTGTGCCCCCCACGGCTCGCCTGGCTGCCACTCACGTGCCTGTCCCTCTCTCTAGGACATCCTGGTCACCGAGCTGATGAAGAAGCTGGACATCCTGGGGGATAACGCCGTAAGTGTATGTCGCTCTCCTAACTCGTGCATGGTACTCTGACCCGCGCACGCCGCTCTGACCCGTGCATGCCGCTCTGACCCACGCACGCCGCTCTGACCCGCGCATGCCTCTTCATGCTGACCGCTGCCCACCCAGACCTCCGTAGTGCGGGGTCCCCTTGGGGACTGTCCAAAGGCCTCACCCGAGACAGCCTGCTTGGAATGGCCCCGCAGTTGGGGTGAGTCTGGTCCTGTCCCACTGTGGCCTAGTCTCCCAGCTGACAGTTCTTCTGGTCACAAGCTCTTAGCTTCCTTCTGGAACCTCAGTCTTTCAGCACCTCTGTACCCACAAGGTGTGTTGCTCATAGGCACCCCCAAATCCTAAGGGAAAGTCCTAGATGATCCTCAAATCTCTTTTGGTACAAAGTTCCAAGTTTGCAGTAAACCCCTTAAAAGAATATTAATTTCCAAGTGGGCAAAGTAAACGAAGTCCTTCATTCCACTTTCTATCTTTCATCCTTCCTTCGATTTTCTATCTACCATCTATTTGCCCATCCATCTTTCCATTATTCTTCTTCCTGCCACCCAGGCTTCTTTCATTCATACTTCCATCCATCCATCATCCATCCATCCATCCTCTGTTCACCACCTCTTCATCCCCATGCATTCTTCATCCATCCACCATCCATCCATCCATCCTCCATCCATTCTCTGTCATCCATCCTCCATCCATCCATCCATCCATCCATCCATCCATCCCATGCATCCATCCATCCTCCATCCATTCTCTGTCATCCATCCTCCATCCATCCATCCTCCATCCATCTTCCATCCAACCATCCATCCATCCATCATTCATCCATCCATCCATCCATCCACCCACCATCCATCTAACTACCCATCCATTCTCTATCCATCCTCCATCCATCCATCCTCCATCCATCTTCCATCCAACCATCCATCCATCCATCCATCCATCCATCCATCCATCCTTTTTCCATCCATCCTCCATCTATCCACCCACCCTCTACACAACCCCATATTTGCGCTGTCTTGTTCCTTCCAAGTCTGTCTTTGTGTGGAACAGGGACTCTTCTTTCCTCACCTGCCCGTCACCTGGGCAGCGAGGTGCAGAGAAGGAAGAAGCCGCTGCAGGAAGGCCTTAGGCCATGTCCATCTGTGCCCAGTCTTACTGACCCCGTCATGACCGAGGTGGTGACGCCTTATCCCACAGCAGGGATGGATGTTGGGTGTGATATATTCTTGTGTCCAGCCCCAGGCGTCAGCCCCATCATGCACTCTTGGGAATCATGTTGGGCACCTCTCTCTTGGGAATCATGTTGGGCGCCTCTCTCTTGGGAATCATGTTGGGCGCCTCTCTCGGGATCATGTTGGGCGCCTCTCTCTTGGGATCATGTTGGGCGCCTCTCTCTCGGGATCATGTTGGGCGCCTCTCTCTTGGGATCATGTTGGGCGCCTCTCTCTTGGGATCATGTTGGGCGCCTCTCTCTTGGGAATCATGTTGGGCGCCTCTCTCTTGGGATCATGTTGGGCGCCTCTCTATCATGTTGGGCGCCTCTCTCTTGGGAATCATGTTGGGTGACCTCTCTCTTGGGAATCATGTTGGGCGCCTCTCTCTTGGGAATCATGTTGGGCAACTTCTCTCTTGGGATCATGTTGGGCGCCTCTCTCTTGGGATCATG
Organism: Typhlomys cinereus; assembly: GCA_023101885.1. Classification (NCBI taxonomy): domain Eukaryota; kingdom Metazoa; phylum Chordata; class Mammalia; order Rodentia; family Platacanthomyidae; genus Typhlomys; species Typhlomys cinereus. The sequence goes on from JALPQD010000510.1 coordinate 1,303,964, forward strand.
TTGGGCGCCTCTCTCTTGGGATCATGTTGGGCGCCTCTCTCTTGGGATCATGTTGGGTGCCTCTCTCTTGGGAATCTTGTTGGGCACCTCTCTCTTGGGAATCATGTTGGGCACGCCTCTCTTGGGATCATGTTGGGCGCCTCTCTCTTGGGATCATGTTGGGCGCCTCTCTCTTGGGATCATGTTGGGCGCCTCTCTCTTGGGAATCATGTTGGGCGCCTCTCTCTTGGGAATCTTGTTGGGCGCCTCTCTCTTGGGAATCTTGTTGGGCAACTTCTCTCTTGGGAATCATGTTGGGCACCTCTCTCTTGGGAATCATGTTGGGCACGCCTCTCTTGGGATCATGTTGGGCACCTCTCTCTTGGGAATCATGTTGGGCAACTTCTCTCTTGGGAATCTTGTTGGGCGCCTCTCTCTTGGGATCATGTTGGGCGCCTCTCTCTTGGGAGTCATGTTGGGTGACCTCGCACAGTTGGAGAAACAGGCCAGAAGGCACCTGCCCAGGTCCTAGAACTGACTTAGTGACTGAACCCTCTGTCGGAACCTCTCCTCAGCCCCTTAGCCCCTCGCTGCCCCCTCCCCCTGAGCACCAGCACAGCGCAGGGCAGGGGAGGCTTAGGACTGGAGGCACCTGGTCAGAGGCTAGACCAGGAGACCCTGCTGTGACCCTGCACGTCACCATTATGGGCTCAGGAGGCCTCTCTGCACATCTGACTTGATGCGTTGGGCAGACCGTACGGATACCTCTTGACCCAGCTATGCCCTGGGGAGCCAGTGGCTTCCCTCTGGACGAGCAGGGCCATATGTGCTCGGCCGCCACCACCAGGCAGAACATTCCCCACCTGCCTCAGTCTGCCCAGGCCCAGGGCACAGGAGCAGAGTGCAGAGGCCCAGCCTCCGAAGCTGCCATTAGTGCCTGCGGCCACCTGGCAAGAAGCAGTGGGGGTGAGGCTCACAGATGACCTTCTGCCAAGGGGACATCAGGATGTGCGCTCCGTGGTCACAGGACCAGGCTGTGCACCAGAGGGATCCCAAGGGCCCTTCACCCACCGAGATCATCCCCAGGTAGACCTCCCCATCCACTGTCCTGCCCGTCAGACAAAGTCTGGGGGACACTGTGAGCAGGAGCTGTGAGCAGCCCGTGTAGCTTCCGGAGTCGGAGAGGAGTAAGGAGGAGGTGAGGAGGAGTGAGAAGGATGAGAAGGAGGAAGAAGGGAGGAGAGGAAGAAGGGAGAAGGAGGAAGGAGAAGAAGAGATGAAGGCAAGGGAGGATCATCAGGAATGACAGGGAAGAGAAGGAGGAGAGTGAGGAGGAGGAGGAGGACCAGAAGAGAGGAAGAGTAGTGGGAAGGATGAGAAGGAATAGTGAGGAGGAAAAAAGAAGAGTAAGAGGGTTGAGAAAGGAGAGAGATGAGGAAAGATGGCAGAGGAGGAGGAGGAGCCAGAGGGAAGAGGCACAGCGGGTCTGACCTGGCAGGGGAGCTGCCGCCTTGCCATCTCAGGGAAGCAGCCAGATGAGGACAGAGCCCTCTCTGTGCCCACCACAGGGGTTCTCCTAGCCTCCAGCCTTCTCCTGGCATCTCTTGGGACAGAGTAGCCAGACCTCTATGAAAATGGCAGAGTCTGAGAATAGTGACTGTCCAGATCCAGATCCAGAAAGGGCGCCAGAGCCAAAGTGACCACGCCAGAAACACCACCAGAGGCCCCTTGCGAAGACGTGAATAAAACAAATAAACGAAGAAAAAACAAATGCAGGAAGTAGAACTACTTTGCAGCCATGAATACTCTATCCTTGCTTTGGTCACGTATATGGCTGCTGCCTTCACGCAGAGCCAGAGGCAGGGACGGGCAGAGACCGCAAGCAGGATAAGAAAGGGCAGGCAGGGCGTGGCAGGCAGGACCAGGGGCAAGGTGAGAGCCAGGGGCAGGGTCAGAGGCAGGGTGGGGCAGGCAGGGTGGGGCAGGCAGGGCGGGGCAGGCAGGGGAGCTCTTTCTCAGGATGTGACCAGGCCCGCCTCATAATAAAGCTGCCCCAGGATGACCTGCAGCCACAGGACACAAGCAGAGCGCTGGTATTGGTCCCACCCTGCTGCCCAGATCCACCGAGGCAGCCAAGAGAGGCTCACGAGGGCCTGGCTAGGGAGGGAGCTGGGATCATGAGAGGCCAAGGTAGGCGGTCCCCAGAGTGGACAGAGACCTGGGATGATGCCATGGTCCCAGCCCCGCATCCACCCGTCACGGCCTCCCCAGCGCCCTGCGCAGCCTCTGACTCCGCCTGTGTTCTGCGTGCAGAACCTGACCAACGAGGAGCAGGTGGTCGTCATACAGGCCAGGACGGTCCTGACGCTGGCAGAGAAGGTGAGAGGGTTGGCGCCATGCCCAGGAGAGGGCCGGGCTCCCGCGGGCCTCCGGCGCTGCTCATTCCAAGGTGGACCCTCCCCTGGGAGGAGGGGCCACAGGACACCGGGGGACAGTCCAGTACGAGCTGTCGTGGGAGACTGACCCCACGAGTCGAGCAGCACCCCCAGGTCCTCTGCACGGGACAGACACTGCAGATGCCAGCCTACCCCAGACCTACCTCTGCTTTCTGTAGACGACGCCCCAGAGCTGACCCCCTCAGACTTCTCCGGCTTTCTCTGCCAGAGTCGGCCCGCCTCCAACTCTTCCTGCAGACCCTGCCCCAAGCTCACTCCTAAGCCTCCTCCCAAGGCTGGAACCTGGGAGGTTGGTGATGCTGGTGGCCTGGAGACGTCCTTGGTGCCCTGGAGTATACTATGCGGCCAGCCTACTCCTGGTTCTGCCCCGAGCCCAGACTGGCTGGTGCCACATACTCCATCCCTCTGGGACCCCCGTGCCTACTGCACCACATTCAGTCCCTTCCCAGACCCCCAGCAGCGGAGGAAGATTTGGGAAGACAGGTTACCCCACTTTCCTTGCTCTGGTATTGCTACTCCCCAAACTACTAGCATCTCTCCTGAGCAAAGGAGGGCAGGTGGGCACCCTGACCCCAGGCGGGGTGTGTGACGGGCCTGGATCTGGCTGGGTTTCTAGATCCCAGCCCAGCCCCCACTGCCCTTCCTGAGCCAGGCCTCTGGGTGCCCCCCAGCTCAGCAGCGGGTGCAGACAGGAGTTTGTCACGGGCACGAGGTGGTTGTCACGGGCACGAGGTGGTTGTCACGGGCACGAGTGGTTGTCACGGACACGAGCTGGTTGTCACGGGCATGAGGTGGTTGTCACGGGCACGTGGTGGTTGTCACGGGCACGTGGTGACTTGGAGTCTCCGCTCCTGCCCATCCTATCTGTACCCAGTGGCTCCAGCGAATCGAGGAGGCCGAGTCTGCACTGCAGAGGAAGATGGCGGATCTGGAGAGCGAGAAGGTGGGTGACGTGGGGGGCTCCCGTTGCTCGGCCTGGATGTCTGAGGCTGAGACCCACTCTGTTTGTTTCAGGAGCTGTTCAGTAAGCAGAAGGGCTACCTGGACGAGGAGCTAGACTACAGGAAGCAGGCCTTGGATCAGGCCCACAAGGTGAGAGCCCGGCCTAGGCACAGGATGCACTGTGGGGTCTCTGTCTGTCTGTCTGACTGTCTGTCTGTCAGTCAGTCTGTCTGTCAGTCTGTCTGACTGTCTGTCTGACTCTCTGCTTTTCTGTTTCTCTGTCTGACTGTTTGTCTGCCTGCCTGTAAGTCGGTCGGTCGGTCCAGTCTGACTGTCTGTCTGTCTCTGTGTTTCTCTGTCTGACTGTCTGTCTGTCTCTCCATCTAACTGTCTGTCTGTCTGACTGTCTGTCTCTCCATCTGACTGTCTGTCTGACTGACTGTCTGACTGTCTCTCTGTCTGTGTCTCTGACTGTCTCTCTGTCTATGTCTCTGTCTGACTGTCCATCTGTCTGTCTGTCGGTCGGTCTGTCTGTCCTCCTATCCCTCATCCTGGGATCTGAGGGTGTTTTCTGCCCAGTCAGCCACACTTTGAGGCTGTGACCACATGAGAGCCCAGTGCGTGGAATGAATCAATGCAGTGGACTACATTGGAAGTAGCTCACTATTCATTCGCTGAGCACATCTGATGTTCTTTGGTAACATTGTGCTGCTTGTCTGCCATGTCTTATCCAGTCCCCCTCGGGGTACCACAAACCTACGGGAGATCTTGTTTCCTACTAGCATGAGAGCCTGGGAGGGGTCACGATCACATGTATCAGTCTGTTCTGTTGCTGCAATGCAACGTTGAAGCTGAGTCGTGTATAAAGGAGGAAGGTTTATTAGCTCCTTGCTCTGGAAGCTGAAAGCCCAAGTGGTCCCACCTGCTGTGTTCTGAGGGCTTCTGCCTGGATTCCAGCATGCTTCAGTGGCAGAGCGGATAGGAGAGGGAAATCACACCCAAGATGGGAGCCAGAGGACTCAGGGGTCAGACTTGCTCCCTTATAAGAATTCAGCCTTGGGAACCAAGCCGAGTCCCTGGGGAGGCACCGGTTCCTTCCAAGGACGCGCCCAGTGACCAGCTGGCCCCCACCAGACTCACCTCTAAAGGTTCCACCACACCTGCACCCTCATGCTGGGGACCACACTGCTGGCAGCGAGCCCTCCAGGGACTCACCAGCACATCCAGACATCAAACACCCACGTCCAACCCTATGACACAGACCCACTAGCCGCAGCTTGCAGAGGTCCAACAGGACATTTATCAGCCTTTCTGTCCCAAGGATACCAGACCAAGCCGCGCAGCTGGTTGACAAAGATCAGCTCCAGTGGGGAGACGCCCCGGGGGGACAGCATGGGGAGACGCCCCGGGGGGACAGCATGGGGAGACGTCCCAGGGGGACAGAATGGGGACACGTCCCAGGGGGGCAGCATGGGGAGACGCCCCAGGGGGACAGAATGGGGACACGCCCCGGGGGGACAGAATGGGGACACGCCCCGGGGGACAGAATGGGGACACGCCCCGGGGGGACAGAATGGGGACACGTCCCGGGGGACAGAATGGGGAGACGTCCCAGGAGGACAGAATGGGGACACGTCCCAGGAGGACAGAATGGGGACACGCCCCAGGGGGACAGAATGGGGACACGCCCCGGGGGACAGAATGGGGACACGCCCCGGGGGGACAGAATGGGGACACGTCCCGGGGGACAGAATGGGGAGACGTCCCAGGAGGACAGAATGGGGACACGTCCCAGGAGGACAGAATGGGGACACGCCCCAGGGGGACAGAATGGGGACACGTCCCAGGGGGACAGAATGGGGAGACGTCCCAGGGGGACAGAATGGGGAGACGTCCCAGAGGGACAGAATGGGGACACGTCCCAGGGGGACAGCATGGGGACACGTCCCAGGGGGACAGCATGGGGACACGTCCCAGGGGGACAGCATGGGGACACGTCCCAAGGGGGACAGCATGGGGAGACGCCCCAGGGGGCAGCATGGGGAGACGTCCCGTGGGGCAGCATGGGGACACGTCCCGTGGGGACAGAATGGGGACACGTCCCAGAGGGACAGAATGGGGACACGTCCCAGGGGGACAGAATGGGGAGACGCCTGGGGAGACGCCCAGGGGGGCAGCATGGGGAGACGCCCAGTGGGGCAGCATGGGGAGACGTCCCGTTGGGGCAGCATGGGGACACGTCCCAGGGGACAGGAGTCCACAGCCTGCTGGTCATTGGTCACATGTGTGGCAAGCACCTGGCATGCCGTGTGCCTCGCGTCCAACCGAGGAGTGCTTCAAGGCACAGAGAGGCTGTGACATTAGCTCAGAAAAAGCATCTGGTGGCCCGAGACCGACCGAGGACGGCTGGGCTCCACCATCTCCTACTCCAGAACCACCAGGCAGCCAGCGGGTGCTCCGCCGGTGTGCCACGCCAGCTGCTGCCAGCAGAGGGCGGGGTCTTTCTTTGCCTGGGGTGTGCATAGCTTGAGACCTAGGCTCATGAACTAGGTTTCCCCGGTGGGAGCTGCCTGGTGTACCCCAATAGACACCACTGTAGCTCTGTGGCTGCGCGTGCAGCCATCGCCCTGCCATGTGTGGGAGGGCGTGGCCAGGGGGCACTTGGACCCAACACAAGGGTCCTCACACCTGTGGGAGCAGCGTAGCCCCTTGGAGCACAGGAAGGCTAGCCAGAGTGTAAGGCTCATTCTTGGGGCTCAGTGTAACTTGGGAGCACTGAGGAGGGTGTTACTGACAGTGATGAGCTGAGTGAGCGTGATGATGATGATGGTGGTGACATCGCATTCACAGTGGGAGAGCAGAGGGCTTGAACGCATGTGCCCACCTACCAGGCGTCAGGTTGGTAACTAAGGCAACCGTCACGCCCTGGAAGCCTGTGGACAAAGTCCTATCGAGCCCCACCTGGCGGGCGCATGAGCCTCTGTCATGCTAGTTCTAAGCCGCAGTAAGCAACTCGCTTTAACAGGGTGGCACTCAGGGGCTGGGCCTGGGGCTCGGGGTGCTTGCCTGGCATGCCTGAGACCGTGGGCTGTATCCCCAGCCACAAACACTGGCAAAGGGCGGGTCTCACGCCCCTCCTCTGAAGCGCAGCAGCGAGGCAGGAGCAGCCGGGCTACAGTTGGGACAGGGGGCTTTGTGGGACACTGACGTGACAGAGACCCCCCTCCCCGTGCCTCCCTCCCAAAGGATTTTCCCTAGAAGTTTCTGTAAGACTAAAAGGAGTTTTGTAATTGCCTGAATATGTTACATGTTAATAAGAACAAAGGGGCCATCAAAATGGGACGCATCAGCGTCTTCCCTGAAGAGCCAGGACACGGTCACACCAGCACCGGGCAGGCAGAGTGAGCGAAGGCCACAGCTAAGTAGCCAGTTGCAGGCCAGCCTGAGCCACACGACACACTAAAGCTTGCGTGGAGAGAACGTTGAAAGAACTCCACGCCCGGCGCGCGGCGTGATCACGGGCCTGTTGCCTCGTGTGCTCAGAATGAGCACAGGGGATCAACTCGCTCGCCGGGACTTAGGGCGCTGCGCTGGCTGCTAGGAGCAGCGAAGGCATCGCCTGCATCCGCATGCAGACCTTCCCCTGAGCTGCGGCTGCGGGGAGGGACGGGCGTGACCGTCTGCTTAGACCTCTGCCCTCTCGGGGCCTCAGGGTCCACTCCACACCATGCTGCCGTGCCCAGCCCCATCCCTGCCGGCCTCCAGCCTCCGAGGTCGGTCTCCTTACCCTGCGCCGGCAGCACCGGTAGCACCCGCGCCGACGGGGCCTCCAAGCCCTCGACGGTGCTCGGCCTGGTCATCGCGCAGCCTTCTGCACCGGGGGTGGGCAGCCCGTAAGTTCAGGTCCTTCTCCAAGACCCCTGAGCCCACCGTAGCCCCTAACTCCCATGCACCCCCTCCCCAGTCTGAAAGTGCCCTGGGGGGGCAGGTCAGGGGCGGTGCTAACCTGCGGCTCGCGTCCCCAGCGCATCCTGGAGCTGGAGGCCATGCTGTACGACGCCCTGCAGCAGGAGGCCGGGGCCAAAGTGGCGGAGCTGCTGTCGGAGGACGAGCGCGAGACGCTCAAGGTGGCGGTGGAGCAGTGGAAGCGGCAGGTCATGAGCGAGCTGCGCGAGCGGGACGCGCAGGTGCTGCGGGAGCGCATGGAGCTGCTGCAGATGGCGCAGCAGGTGCGGGGTGCAGGGGCAAGGGGTGCGGGGGGGCACAGGGAGGTGCCTGCAGCCAGCCTTCCAGTGGCCACGCCTCCGTGGCCACGCCTCCCGTGGCCGTGGCTCCTTCAGGCCCAGCCCTCTCCCCAGCTAACCTCAGGGCCTAGGGGCAGCTGCCGAGGCCTCTCGCGGGGCAGCTTCTCGTGAGCTCCTAGCTCCTGGGGTCTTTCCGTGACACTGGCCCCTGATGCGGTGCTTAGGATAGGAGCCGACAGGGCATAGCCCAGCCCCGAGGCTTAGTCACGGTCTGGCCTTAGCTTCTGCGGACGTGCCTCATGTTCAGAACCTCCCCCATGCCTAAGGTTCAGGTGGACCACCGCAGTGGATGCCACACGTGTTCCTGTGGGAGTGCTTGCCTGCAGCCCCTTACTTGTGAGCTCCCTCGGCTGCAGGTGGTCAGGTGGGGACGGTCACTCCTGCCCACCTACACTGTGGGCAGTTAGCACTCAGCCACAGGCTCACAGACCTCAGTCTGAGAACAAAGGTCCACGAGGCCAGCCAGGGGTTGTGACCTCTGCTGGCTATGGTGCTGCACTGACCAGTGTGTCCACACACCCGAGGGTAGCTGGCAGGGGGAGTCAGAAGGACACTGGTCCCACCAGGGGAAGTGGGAGCCCCGGATGGACTCTGTCTCTTCTGACAGCGAAGTGGCCACTTGTGGAGCGGCAGGTGACCCCAAGCCAGGCCAGCATGCTACCTCTGGGCTGCTCGCCGACCCAATATGTGAGGAAAAGCCCCCAAATCCTGTGACCACTGAACTTACTCCTCCTGTTAACATTGCAGAGAATTAAAGAATTAGAAGAAAGAATAGAAACCCAGAAGAGACAGATAAAGGAACTGGAGGAAAAGGTAAAATAAATGAATTGGGGGAGGTTGGGGTTACCCGTGGAGCTTACAAATAAACACCCTCCAAAGGCACCTTGGCTCTGCGCTGGGGAGAGAACAGATTGGCTGCAAGGTGTCGCCAGGAGGCCGCCTGCCAACGCAGGCGGCGAGGCAGAGAGAGGCGCCTGCGGACGCCAGGAGGCCCCCGTGTGACTCCGCCCCGAAGGTCCCGTATGGCCTCAGCTTCCCACCTGGAGAGGCACATGTCAAGCTAGCGACCTAGGTTCTCTTTCCTCGTGGTGCCCTTGGAAGGTTCCCCACCCCGCCCATCTGAAGACCTGAGAAGGGCTGGGGTCCAAGAGCAGCCCTCAGGGCACAGGACACCCGTCCCTCTGGTTCCCATGCAGGGTCTCCAGCCCCAGAAGCCCAGTGCTGACAGGCCCAGTGTTCACACGCCCAGTGCTGACAGGCCAGTGCTGACAGGCCCAGTGCTGACACGCCCAGTGTTCACACGCCCAGTGCTGACAGGTCCAGTGCTGACAGGCCCAGTGCTGACAGGTCCAGTGCTGACAGGCCCAGTGCTGACAGGCCCAGTGCTGACAGGCCCAGTGCTGACAGGCCCAGTGCTGACAGGTCCAGTGCTGACAGGCCCAGTGCTGACAGGTCCAGTGCTGACAGGCCAGTGCTGACAGGCCCAGTGCTGACAGGTCCAGTGCTGACAGGCCCAGTGTTCACACGCCCAGTGTTGACAGGTCCAGTGCTGACAGGCCCAGTGCTGACAGGTCCAGTGCTGACAGGCCCAGTGCTGACAGGTCCAGTGCTGACAGGCCCAGTGCTGACAGGTCCAGTGCTCACACGCCCAGTGCTGACAGGTCCAGTGCTGACAGGCCAGTGCTGACAGGCCCAGTGCTGACAGGTCCAGTGCTGACAGGTCCAGTGCTGACAGGTCCAGTGCTGACAGGCCCAGTGCTGACAGGCCCAGTGCTGACAGGCCCAGTGCTGACATGCCCAGTGCTGACAGGTCCAGTGCTGACAGGTCCAGTGCTGACAGGTCCAGTGCTGACAGGTCCAGTGCTGACAGGCCAGTGCTGACAGGCCCAGTGCTGACAGGTCCAGTGCTGACAGGCCCAGTGTTCACACGCCCAGTGCTGACAGGTCCAGTGCTGACAGGCCCAGTGCTGACAGGTCCAGTGCTGACAGGCCCAGTGTTCACACGCCCAGTGCTGACAGGCCCAGTGCTGACAGGCCCAGTGCTGACAGGCCCAGTGCTGACACGCCCAGTGCTGACAGGTCCAGTGCTGACAGGTCCAGTGCTGACAGGTCCAGTGCTGACACGCCCAGTGCTGACAGGTCCAGTGCTGACAGGTCCAGTGCTGACAGGTCCAGTGCTGACAGGCCCAGTGCTGACAGGCCCAGTGCTGACAGGTCCAGTGCTGACAGGTCAGTGCTGACACGCCCAGGTGCTGACAGGCCCAGTGCTGACAGGTCCAGTGCTGACAGGTCCAGTGCTGACACGCCCAGTGCTGACAGGCCCAGTGCTGACAGGTCCAGTGCTGACAGGTCCAGTGCTGACAGGTCCAGTGCTGACACGCCCAGTGCTGACAGGCCCAGTGCTGACACGCCCAGTGCTGACAGGTCCAGTGCTGACAGGCCCAGTGCTGACAGGCCCAGTGCTGACAGGTCCAGTGCTGACAGGCCCAGTGCTGACAGGCCCAGTGCTGACAGGTCCAGTGCTGACAGGTCCAGTGCTGACAGGTCCAGTGCTGACAGGTCCAGTGCTGACACGCCCAGTGCTGACAGGTCCAGTGCTGACAGGTCCAGTGCTGACAGGTCCAGTGCTGACAGGCCCAGTGCTGACAGGCCCAGTGCTGACAGGTCCAGTGCTGACAGGTCCAGTGCTGACACGCCCAGTGCTGACAGGCCCAGTGCTGACAGGTCCAGTGCTGACAGGTCCAGTGCTGACACGCCCAGTGCTGACAGGCCCAGTGCTGACAGGTCCAGTGCTGACAGGTCCAGTGCTGACAGGTCCAGTGCTGACAGGTCCAGTGCTGACAGGCCCAGTGCTGACAGGTCCAGTGCTGACAGGTCCAGTGCTGACAGGTCCAGTGCTGACACGCCCAGTGCTGACAGGCCCAGTGCTGACAGGCCCAGTGCTGACAGGTCCAGTGCTGACAGGCCCAGTGCTGACAGGCCCAGTGCTGACAGGTCCAGTGCTGACAGGTCCAGTGCTGACAGGTCCAGTGCTGACAGGTCCAGTGCTCACACGCCCAGTGCTGACACGCCCAGTGCTGACAGGTCCAGTGCTGACACGCCCAGTGCTGACAGGTCCAGTGCTGACAGGCCCAGTGCTGACAGGCCCAGTGCTGACAGGTCCAGTGCTGACAGGCCCAGTGCTGACAGGCCCAGTGCTGACAGGTCCAGTGCTGACAGGTCCAGTGCTGACAGGTCCAGTGCTGACAGGTCCAGTGCTGACAGGTCCAGTGCTGACACGCCCAGTGCTGACACATGACACGCCCAGTGCTGACAGGTCCAGTGCTGAGATGCCCTGCTCAGAGATGCCCTGCTCAGAGATGCCCGCTCAGAGATGCCCGCTCAGAGATGCCCTGCTCAGAGATGCCCTGCTCAGAGATGCCCGCTCAGAGATGCCCTGCTCAGAGATGCCCTGCTCAGAGATGCCCGCTCAGAGATGCCCTGCTCAGAGATGCCCTGCTCAGAGATGCCCTGCTCAGGGATGCCCGCTCAGAGATGCCCGCTCAGAGATGCCCGCTCAGAGATGCCCGCTCAGAGATGCCTGCTCAGGGCAGTTTCTCTGGACCTGCACTAGCTCTGCAGCTCATGTCTCAGGCTTCTGTGCCCCCTCAGGCACGTGGTGCTGTCGAGACCCGGGGAGAGAGCACGAGCCCAGAGAACTCTCACCACTGTGGAACTGTGTGACCTCAGGGCACGTCCGTGTCCTGAGTGATGTGGGGCTAGTCCAGGCTCTCTGAGGTCAGATGGTTTCTCTTGTCTGTGACTGGCTTGGTGGAGAAAACAGGAGGCGGTGCTGTGAAGGATGCCCTCTAAGTGAGCTCATTGCTGCCCCCCTGACCAGCCCCACCTCCCCTCAGCAGTGCCCTGTGCTGGGCACTGTGCCGCCACTGCCCAGCAGGAGCTGTGCCAGTCCACTGAGGATCACGTGCAGAGCCAAGCATTCGCACCCTGGGACGCAGGGCTCCAACAGGAGCTTCCCGTGGACCTGTGGTCACACGGAGAGCATCCGACAGGCAGGCTGGGAGACGACGAGGTCTCAGGGCTGCAGCACTAAGATGCCAAGGTTCCCCGTCCTTGTATCCACACTAACAAGGCTAAGCTAGCAGTCTGGGCTTTCCTGCTTAGCCGAATGGCTGATTGCGATTGCTTGGTTTTCTCGACATCCAAGTCAGCACAGCTCCACCCCACCCAGAGCAACTTCTAGTGTCAAGACCGCTCAGGGTGTTGGGCTCCATTGCTGCAAGGGCCTGTGTCAAAGTGTCACTGGACACCTGCGTGTCCATCTGCAAAGCTGGACGGTCCCACGCCAACCTCGTTCTGTTGTGTTGACGTCATCTTCACTAATCTAGCAACGCTGTGGCAGATGCCTGGCCCCAGAGCCCCAGCTTGCTGTGTGGGGCCCTGGGATGCTGGTGGCAGTACCGCAGTGTCCCTCGGAGTGGCACTATCACCCCAGTATCCCTGGCACATGTCCGGCCCACGCCCGGCCGGCCGCCGTCTCTGTCTGTGTTCATAGGCTGTTTCTGGCCAGAAGCAATACAAACTCTTTTCTCTTTCTCTCTCCTGTTTCTCCACCCTCCCCTTTCTTTTTCAGTTTTTATTTTTGTTCTTGTTCTTCTCTTTAGCTTTCATTCTCTGGTCATAGCTGGTCTTGGCTCCCTGACCGGGTGAGTATCCTGGAGCTGGAGTGTGTTTGTTCCCCTGGGAGATCGTGGTGGTCCCTTGGAAAGGCAGAAAAGCCACTCCTTGGACTTCAGGGGGCTCTGTGAAAAGCCATCTGGCCATCAGAGGTCGGAAGCCCTCCGCGTGCCGTGGGTTCACCATGACAGGCTGAGGGACCCCGAGGCCAGCACAGGACCACACCAGTAAGAAAGTCAGCGCCCACGTCCCATGCAGCAGAAGGGGCCTGTGTCCCCTGGGAGCGCTGCAGCTGCAGCCTGAGTTCTGTGGCTCCCGCCTGTGGCTCGTGCCAGCCTGCAAGGCCTCTGCCCACTGCAGAAGACAGTGGTCGCTGCTTCCTGCCCAGCAGACACGAAAGCACGTGGGCCACAATGGCTTTGCCCCCCTAGACTGGACTCGCCCTCCAGAGGATGAAAAGGTCCTTCCCTGAGCGTAGCATGCGCACCCCAGCTTCTCTGGGTCCTGACTCTGCACCCCTTTTTCTTCCAGCCTCCCTCAGAGGTGGACATCTGTCCTCTCATGGGTGCAGAGCGCAGCAAGGGCCAGTGAAGCACGGGACATTGCGTCTTAACTCTGAAGAGGCAGGAGGGTTCGGGTCTGTGCACTGTGGCGGATGCCGGGGCTCGTGCACTGCTGCTGACTGACGGCCCGGGACTACGACATGTCTTGCTTCTTTGGGAGCGGTCTGGCCTCAGCTGCTGGGCTCTGGGATCCTCTGCCAGCGGCCTCCATCCTAGTCACAGGGATGTGCAATGTTCCCTGCCAAGCAGGGGTAAGAGCTGCTCCCTCGTTCCCATGGTGACCATCCGCACTCTCGGAGGAAGATGCTCAGGCTTGGCCCTGATGGTCTCAGGGGAACTGGGAGGGGCATCCTCAGAGGGCTCACTGTGATCCCCCCAGTACCAGTCATGCTGGGGTCACTCACAGGTCTGATGATGGACAGATCCCACATTCAGCTTTGTTCTGTTGAGCTGGCATCTCTGGGGACAGATGAAAGTCACGGTCCCCACTGCCTCCTTACTCCACCCCAGACATGAAGGCTGGCATCTCAGGAGCACGGCCCAGGTGCTGAGGGGAGCACGGCGGGTTGGGCAGAGAGGGGTCAGAGAGTGTGGAACGGCACGTGAGATGAACGTGCAGAACTGCAGGACAGAGACCTGGTCTTGATGGACGCAGAAGAAAGCACAGATCCCCAAGCCAGAGGCCTGGGCGACCCTGGGCAGGAGGGTCAGCCTGAGAGCAGCAGGACAAGGCTGGCCACGGGCAGCGGGGGCAGCTGAAACCGGCCTGTCTACCAGCCCAGGAAGAGAGAAGCCTGCGGACAGAAGGAGGGAGCCAGTCGACGGTCTGCGGGTAAGTCATGGCGGCTGCGGGCGCTCTTGCTTCCTGCACACAGCCTCTGTTCACCCGATGGGGACTCAACAGTGCACCAAAGTGTCATTGCACCAAAGTCCATCCTGGCGAGCCAGTGCATTCGGGGTACTCACAGAAGGGCGAGGCTGCCCGCAGGCAGGGGTGACTGTAAGGCCGCTACATCGCCAAACGCCCACCCACCCTGGGTGAGACTCACAGAAGCCTCAGCCTGGGGCTTGGGGTAGGAACCCGGCTTCAGAACCTCTGTGACTCGGGGGCCTTGCTGGGGACAGACTGCTTTGCGAGGGCAAAGTCCACCCTGGACTGTGTCACACTGTTTGGTGGCCTGTGCCAGCTGATGCACCTGCTTCTGCTTGGTTGAATGGGCCCTTGGGGATGTGACTGAGATTTTGTCCCTGGGGAGCCTGCGGCAGGGGAGGAGAATCAGGTGCTATGGGGGTGCTGGGTGCTGGGTGGTGGCGTCTCCATCTCCATTGCTGGACATGCTGTGACTCTGGCACCCGGTGCTTGCCAGTGTCCTCTGTGGAAGCCACCCGAGCTGCCACGGCTGCTGCTCACACCAAGGCAGGCAGATGGTCTGGCAGACCACCAGAGGCAGGAAGCTTTCTAAGGCCTGCAGAGCCACCTGGGCCTGGGCCTGACCCACATGGGGGACGTGGCCTTGAGCCAGACATGGCACTTAGCTCAGATGAAGCAAGGTTCTTTTCCCCATCCCAGTGGTAGGAAGCATTTCCCTGAGACACAGTGTTCTGCCTGCTCCGTAGCCACAGCAGGCTGCAGAAGCAGCTAGGCATGGATAGAAACAGCTCTTTCCCGGCTGGGGAGATGAGTCCGTGGATGTTGCCACGCAAGATGAGAACTGGAGGTCAGAGCCACAAAGCCTGAACGGAAGCTCGAGAGTTGTGGTGTCCCTGCAACCCTGGCACTTGGGAGAGAGACTGGAGTTCCCAGAACGAACGGGCGGAACCAGCCAATCAGTGAGCTCCAGTTTAGACCGAGAGACCTCGGCTCCATAAGTAAAGTGGAGAACCAGCAAGGAACAAACCCAGCATCAACTCGGGGCCTTGCATCCCACCATGCACATGGGAACACTGCACGCACACACTACATATACATGCACTCAGACACATGCACTCACAGTACATATACATGTACTTATACCACACATACATGTATGTACCCACACCACACATATATGCATGTACCCACACCATCCATACATGCATGCAACCACACATGCACGCATGCACTGATGCCATACATGTGTGCGCTTATGCCGCACATGCGCGTGCCCACACGGTGCATGCGCTCACACGGTGCAT
Source organism: Typhlomys cinereus (assembly GCA_023101885.1). Classification (NCBI taxonomy): domain Eukaryota; kingdom Metazoa; phylum Chordata; class Mammalia; order Rodentia; family Platacanthomyidae; genus Typhlomys; species Typhlomys cinereus. The sequence continues at coordinate 1,319,060 of JALPQD010000510.1, forward strand.
GCAAAACAGAACCCCTCTTTTTCCATCCACTGCACAGATGTGATGCAGACAGTACCGCAGCACTGTCACAGGGATAAACGGGGCACCAGAGGCTTTCCTCCGAGAAGCAGCTTATTTGTGCGAGCACAAGGCTTTGCGGATTCTTTCCCAGGAGACAGAGCCCTGCACAAAGCAAAAGCACAGTCTTTTATACCCTGCTGTGCCGTCAAGTTTCTTTTTCTCCTGTTAGGTTAAAAGGGGGAAAGGAATTGCAAGGGGCATGGAGGCCCTTGGGTAAAGACAAATGAACGTGACTTAAGAAATAGGATTTTAGTGGAGGGGTGGAAGGAGGGAGAAGACGTATGATTGGAAAAATAAATAAGTTAAAAAAAGAAAAGAAATAGGATTTTGGGGACCAGAGTTTAGCCCAGAGGTGGTAGAACACTGCAACAGAAGAGCTAACAGCTTAGGGTCCAGGAGGACAGAGAGCCACCGTGGACACACGGCAGGCAAAGCCTGAAGAGAGGCAGAGGGCAGAGAGAGCCCTGGGCGTGCTTGTAGGGAGCCGCTAGGGAGCCAGAGCGGGGTGGCTGGGAAGGCTCCCGCCCGGGTTCACATTCATTCTCACTACTTCATGAAACGGGTTTCAGAGTTTTTACATTACAAGGCCGTAGTCAGCGATGCTCGCAGAGACACTGACCAGCTCTACTCCAAGCCACAGCGCTTCTCTTCTTAGAGGGTCCCTACTACCCATGTCGACCGACACTGGACATTTGTGTTCCAAGCCACTTGCCGCGGTAAGATTAAACAGAGGGCCTGGCACATGCTAAATAAGCAAGTTCTCTACATACCACAAGCAGGCTCTCCATGCACCCCCAGCAGGCTCTGCATACGCCCCCAGCAGGCTCTGCATACGCCCCCAGCAGACTCTGCATACACCCCCAGCAGACTCTGCATGCACCCCCAGCAGGCTCTACATACACCCCCAGCAGACTCTGCATACGCCCCCAGCAGACTCTGCATACACCCCCAGCAGGCTCTGCATACGCCCCCAGCAGACTCCATGCACCCCCAGCAGACTCTGCATACACCCCCAGCAGACTCTGCATACACCCCCAGCAGACTCTGCATACACCCCCAGCAGACTCTGCATACGCCCCCAGCAGACTCTGCATACACCCCCAGCAGGCTCTACATACACCCCCAGCAGACTCTGCATACGCCCCCAGCAGGCTCCATGCACCCCCAGCAGACTCTGCATATGCCCCCAGCAGGCTCCATGCACCCCCAGCAGGCTCTGCATACGCCCCCAGCAGGCTCTACATACACCCCCAGTAGGCTCTGCATACGCCCCCAGCAGATTCGTCATCAGTGAGCCGTGTCCACAGCCCTTTTCACTTTATTGCATTTATTTATCTTATGCATGTATGATTGTATATGGTGTGTGTGTGCTCACACACGTGTGCATGCATGCGCATGTGTGCAGGCCACGGTACATGTGTGTCTGAGGACAACTTGCAGAAGTCAGTTTTCTCCTACCACATAGAATCTGGGGATCGAACCCGAGTCTTGAGGCGTAGTGGCAAGTGCCTTCGCCCACTGAGCCTTCTTGGGGCCTCCACACCTTTTTTACTTCTTATTTTGAGCCAAGGTCTAGTAGTTGCCTGTGCTGAGCTTGAACTCACTTCGTAGCCAGGCAGAGGTTGAAACTGATCTTGCCTCAGCCTCCTGAGCAGCTGGGATCTCGAGGCTACGCCGTGTGCCTTGACACCAGCTCCCATGGTGACCCCCGGCTCTGAACCCCATGGTGAACCGGGGGGCTCAACCCTCTCACAACTCCATCAGGACCTCCGTGGGGGGTGGGACCTCGCACCCCACCCGAGATTCTCGGCCCTTGGGTCTTGGGGAACTGGGCCATGGAAACCTTCTGCTTAGCAGTGGCCCCCAGGGATGTGACTCAACCAGATCTGGGGAAAGCTCCTGAAGTCCAGGCCCTGGTCCCAGGGTGCCCTGCAGACTTCGGACGTCAGGCTGCAGCGCGGGCCACGCCTCCGTGGCCAGCTGAGGCTGCCTGCCACGGGCCAGCACAGCCCAGGGGGGATGATGGGGGCCATGCTGAGGGTGAGGGCAGGGACGCGTGGTGTCAGAGATGGGAACTGCAAACACATGTGGAGACTGTCCTGAAATGGTAGCGATCGGCTCACTTTCTACTCCCAGGAAAAGAGAACCACGCCTGGCCAGTGAGTCCACTCCTGTGCACCCCCTTCCACGTGAGCGCTTGCTTTGCCGGCTTCACATTATCTTGGGGCTGGATGTCCATCTATACCTGGACATCAGACTGGGCTCTGCACTGAGCTTCTTAGCACAAGCTGGGTCTCTAGATGAGGATGTCTGATGCTCAGTGGGACTTGCATGTCCTGTGGAGGGTGAGCCAGACTCTGCCTCCCCACCATGCCCCGTGGATCCACAAGATCTTCCCCTGGGTGAGGCTGCAGGCGGCAGTGGATGTTTCCTGGCCTTTCATGCACTCTCTGGTGCCTGCTCCTGGAGGGACGTCTTGGATAATGACCTAGTCTTCAGGCCGAGCCCACAGTGCATGGAACAGGTGACGCATGGCCCTCCAACCCCATCCCCAGTGTTCCTCTACTCTTAGAGACCCGTTCTAGAAGGGAGCAGAAGTGGGCCTGAACCAGCTCTACCAGGCGTGCCACGGGGAGCCGCACGGGGGCGCTCTGGCCAGCGAGCAGAAGTGAGGCGCGGCCTCAGGCACCCTGGTCTAGACTGGGCCGCGCTGTGCTGCACCTGCTGCTGGCCAGGACTGTTCCAGCCTTGGACGGCCTCCCTCTCGCCTTGGAGCCTGTGGCGAGATCGCCGGCTGGTAGAAACACAGCCTCCGCTCACCTCCAATTCCTGGAGAAGCCCCACCCCCAGGGCAGGATGCTCAGTGTCAGGATGGGGCCTGTGGCAGAAGCTGCTGATCTCAGAGCAAAGCCAACAGCAGAGGAAGGGGGAAGAAGGAGCCAGGGAGGGGTTCCCCGAGGGCTCACTGCAGGCATGGGGTGCCCCGAGGGCTCAGCCAGGGATAGGGCACCCTGAAAGTTTACCTCCTGTGACCTGCTTCCTCAGCTAGAACCCACCTCCTGCCGTTTCACGAATCTCCCAAGCTCGTGTCCGCAGTGGGGGAGCAGCATTGAGACGAGCCTGGAGAGGGTGGAGCCTTCCCCGCAGCTGGAATCAAGGCCCTCCCGGCGCAAGGCGTTGTGTGAGTGTGTGTGATCCAGGGTCCAGAGGCGACTGGGGCCATCTTGCGCTTCCAGGACGCTCAGGGTGATCAAGGTGTTGGAAGGACAGTGGGGGTCAAAGCTCAGGGGACACAGGCCATGTAACTGACCACCCTTTGGCTGGAGGGCCAGGGAAAAGGGATGATTCCAAGCCGGAAGCAGGGTAACAGAGAGACAGCAAATTTTCTCTCACCCTCTTGGCGTCGCAGGGAGGGCACTGAGGCGTGTGGGCGCTCAGTGGAACTAGAAGGGGCGCGTGAGGCAGAAGCACCAGGCGGCCCTTGCGCTTGGGGAGCCGTTAGCTCTGCTTTCAGTGAGGGCCAGCGGCTGAAGGCCTCAGTCCTCTGACGGCAAGAGCTGGGGTGGACCAGCCCGCCCAGCAGCTCCTGGCACCCCCTGCATGGACAGTGAGGGGAGAGGGGTGTGGTCACCATGACAGCCATTTTTCTATTGCGAGGCATTTACCCCAAGTGCACCCACCGCGGACTACATGGAAGTTTAACGTAGTTCCTGAACCACCCGGCCAATCGTGGGAGAGAAAGGCCAGGAAGGGGGCAAGTGGGTGTTAAAGCCTCGAGGTGGGCAGGTGGGCGACGGGCAGGGTCTGGGTGAAGCTCTTCCCTCTTGTCAGGTGGTCTGCCCCGTCAGGAAGTGTGGTCACTCCCTGCTTTGACCCCACTTCTACCGGATCAGGAGCGTCTGGGCTTTTGCAAGCGCCAAGTGGCCGCTAGGGGGCATCAAGCTGAAGCGCTACACCTGAGGACGTCCCGGGGTCTTCTCCCAACGCGTCCAGGTGGATGCCAGGAAAGACCGAGACTTGAATTCACAGCCATCGAGGAGCCCATGACCTCAGCTCCTAGCCCGGAGCCTCGCCTTCAGCCAGGGACGGCCCGCAGGGCTGCAGGGCCAGGAGGTGGCGCTGTGAGCGGCTGGTGGAGTTGGGAGGAAGTGCGCTGCAGGACCTCCTAGCTTTCCCACGCACCCACTTTCCCACCACCCTTCCTTGTTGTTACATTTATTCGTGCATCTTGTGCACGCGGGTGTGGCTGTGAGCTTGATGTGTGCGCATGGAGTGTAGAACTTTCGGGAGCCAGTTCTGTCGTCTGTGTGTCCATCATTTATCTCTCCATCTATCATCTTAATGCCTGTCAATCACTCGGCTAATCTAGTCTCTCTATCGGTCATTGGCCTGTCACTACTGACATTGTAAGGCTGCACCTCCAGTCGCCGTCCAGCAGCAGTTTACCCTAGTCTCGCTCTTCCCTTGCATTGTCTTCCTTCAACGGAACCCGTGGGGCTCACAGTCCACAGTGTTTCCGGTTACTTGCTCATCCCCAAGATACACACCAAGTCATTTCAGCATTGCTAGGAGACAGACCTGCCACTTAGAAAACAGTGTGTGCACAGTTCCGATGGTCTCAGTCTCACGGTGTCCAGACAAAATGCTATTCCCAGAGTCCCTTGGGGGAGTGTCCGTCCCGCCATCCTCCCCATGTGGTGACATGCCATTGAGAGGTCGTGTTCTGTGTCCTAGCTTCTCTTCTCTCACCCACATGCTGATTTTTTGGGCGTGGGCATCTTACTGTCTATAGGCTTTGACACACACACGGCACACTTGTGTACCAGTTGTGAGCATGCATCACACACGTACCACTGTAGTGGCAGAGTTTGTCCCCAGGCCCCCTTTGCTCCCTCTGAAGGTGGGTCTCCAGCCCCTCCCCTGACAGCCCTGATCTGCACCCCCCCCCCCAACTGTCTCCTGTCTCATTTTCCAGCCATGTAAACAGAACTGTGCGCGGCCTTGGGAGCTGGCTTTGTTCATGCGTCGTGACCTACTGCAGGCTCTTCCGTAGTGCGGCCCGAGCCGGTGCAGCGCTGAGCCGTGCAGCGCGGCCCGCGCCGGTGCAGCCTCCTCACCTGGGAGCGCTTCAGAGCTCGAGGTGCCCAAGGGCTGTGTCTCTAGTTGAATGACATCGTGGGTGAATGTTAGCACTGCGCACACGCTGCTGCTGCTGCTGCTGCTGCTGCAAGCCTTCGTTCGCGCGGGTGGACGCCTAGGTGCCGTGGAGCGACCAGAGACCGCGCCCATCTCCTCTTCCCTTGACTCTCCGGGTTTCAGGGAGCTGCTGAAAACCAGCAGCGCGAGGCCCCTTAGGTTTCTGCTTGGTTGGCATTGGGTTTTGGTTCGTTCAGGGTCAAGCACCTCGCTGCGGTTTCCACGCGCGTTTCTCTGATGACTAAGAGCATCAAGCACCTTCTTATGAAATGATTTTCTGTCTATTTATTTTCTTTGTTGAACCATCTGTTCAAATATTTGGCCCATGTTTGAAGTGAGACACTTACTCTCCTAGTGTAGTTTTGAATCTTCTTCCTCTAGTCCAGAGATAGTCATTTACTAGATGTGCAATTCAAAAGGATTCCCTCTCGGGCTCTGTTTTTATTACTACGTGCGCATGACGTGTAGTGGGTTCGTGCGTCTCACGGGTGGAATTCAGAAGATGGTGTGGAGCTGGTTCTCCCTGTGTGCCGTGACGTGCGTGCCGGGTCACACTCGGGTCATCAGCTCTGTGTGGCAAATGCCACTACCTGCTCGAACACATCCCCTTTGTATCAAAGACAGAATCACACTAGGCAAGTCAGTTTAATCAGGAAAGTACTTGCCACACAACAAGGAAGACTGAAGCTGGAACCCCAGAACCCACATAAAAGAGTCCAGTGTGGCGGCATGTGCAGTAACCCAGCGCCAGAAGCAAGAGACAGGTAGATCCTTGGGGCTGGCCGGCGGCCTGACCTACTTTCCATGCGAGTGAGTGGACCTTGTCTCAACAGGTAGAAAACATACTCCAGATTGTTCTCCTGCCCTCCATGCACTGCACATATATTTCGTACACACACATGCATATGCACATACACACACGCTTACCACAAACATATGTGTGAGTACACACACACACGTGCAGATAAGACAGGGTCTTGCTGCATAGCTCGGGCACTTGCTGTGTAGCCTACACTTGCCTTGGTCCCGCAGTGGTCGTCCTGCCTCCGTTTCTGAGTGCCAGTGTCATAGGTGTGGGCCTCTGTGCCCAGCTCCCACGTCCTTTTTTCTTTTTATTCTCCTAAGACTATCTCGCATAGAGCAGAAACTCTTGGTTTTTTTGGTATGAGAGGGGAGAAAAGATCGTCTTTTTTCAAGCCACAGTGGGCTTCTCTCATTTCCTTTCAGGTTGTGGGTTTGTGCCTCACATTTTCAAGCATCCGTAGTTCATTCTGAACTCTTTGCTGTGAAGGGGGAAGATGCAGGCAGCAGCTCACTGATCAGGGACGTCCTGCCCCCTTTCTCTCTCTGAGAAGTGCCTCCTCTTCTCCATTAGCCCCTCTGCCTGGCGTGACTAAAGCCCCTGTTTGGCAGTCAGCACGTTCTGGCCAGAGTGCCTCCATTTTGTTTCTCCCCCACTGGGGGAGCACACAGGGTAAGAGGAGGCTGCCAGCATCTTCTGTGTTGGCCCAGCTGGACTCTCTGGTCCCGCTTGATGCGAGGTGAGGATGGGAGGGGGCGGGAAGCAGATCTCCAGGGACATGTCTTTCCAGTGCAGGATCTGGAAGCTCCAGCGTATGAGATTAACTGTCACCACCCTCAGATTTACAGCTCTCACGAGCTGGCTGTGAATGTCAATGAGCAGCCCTTCCGCTGGGCTGTAGTCCGTGGTGACGTCGCTTTTCACATCCAAAGCTGCTCTTGTTCAGAATGTATCCACAGTTCATGAGCACTGCGCATGTATAGGAGAGAAACCTTCACTCAAAAAGTTGTGCTCGTGTGTGTATAGGTGTGTGTGTGTGTGTTTGTGCGCATGTGCACACACACGGGCACTATTCCTAGCTGTCCACTAGGAAGGACAAATGCTGGATCACATGACACCAACATCTAACTTGAGGAAATATTACAAACGTTTTCCAATTCATCCTGGCTGCAGGGCTCTGGATTTTGCTCTTTCTTTAAAGTCTTTGTTTCCCCTGCAGAGCTGTTTCTGGAATGATCCTGATGATTTGCACAAACTCTCAGATTGAAATAGAGAAACTGCTGGAAACCGAGTCAGCCCCTCCCCCTCGCTGCTGCACCGTGTGATTCAGTCTCTCCCCTGGGAGCTCACAGCCCGTGGGGCAGCTGCCGCCTGACTCGAATGCGGCCGCCTTGATCTAAGCAATAAATGGATCTTTTATGCAATGACCCTGAACCATCAATAAGCTGTCATTGCTGGAGAAGTGAAGTCAGAAAAGAAGCAGCGCACTTCCCCCAGCGGCTGCGAGCAGCTGCCTGGGACCAGGAGAGGAAAGGAAAGCGGCCGAATGTGTGTGAAGGCAGCCGCCTGAGTCATGGAGGGATGGTGGAGGCTCATGTATGTGCATTTGGACATGTGTGTGTTCATGCAAGTACCTGTACATTTGGTTGTGTGTGTGCAGGCCCATGCATTTGGCTGGTTGTGTGTACGCATGAGTGTGTGTGTGAGGGGATCAGGTGTGGTTTTCCATGAGCCTCTGGCCCAAACCATTAAGCAAGACCACTGTGCACTGTGCACATACAACATGGGCAGAAGCACACCTAGAACATGACAGTGCCCCTGCGACCGCCAGCGACGCCCTTCCCGCCCGGTGCTAAGCTTCCTCCCCGCCTTCCACGGCTGCATACTGCCTCCCACCCACTGCACCCGGGCGCAGACCTTCTAGCAGCATCCCAAACTCTCACTGTCCTATCCTGACCCGCCTAGAGGGAGGAGCCAGGCTTTCGAGCTCCAGGCTCCTGGAGGAGGGGGAAGCTTGCCAGAGGCTGGGCTACAAGAGGAGCTTGTGCTAACAACAGAAACCCAAACCCCTCAATCCCCAATCCCGAGCTGCTCTGAGCTCTTCCTGAGCCCGAGCCTTCGTTGCTGGGGGCTGGGCGACTGGGCCAGCAGGGCTTTCCAGAGAAGCAACCCCCTGGATATGAGCAGCCATACATCCAGAGCAGATGTGTTAGGGGAGCAGGCTGAGACGCCCCCCCCAACACTGCCTTCAAGCTGGAGCCCTAGGGAAGGGGTGAGAGCTCTGAGCCCCATGCCTGGACCCGCAGGGGTAGCGGGGGCCTCAAGAGGAGAATGGTGAGGGGTCCAGCTGAGCCCGCCCAAGGGAGACAGAGACGTGACTTACAAAGAAGCAGCAGACTGGGCGGGGTCCCCAGGATCAGCAGCCGCGCCGACCAGCTGGCAGATACCAAAGTGAGGAGTGAGACCACGTGACCGACCCCCCACCCCAACTTCATCTCAAAGGGCTCTGGCCTTGGGGAAGCGCATAAGCTGAGAGAGCCATGAACCAGTCTTCAGCCTTCTCAGGGTCTAAGGGGCAGCAGGGTTGCTGAGTAGAGTGGTTATTGTCTCAGGAGGCAGGAAGGGCCGGGCTAACCAGTGGGCACAGAATCCAGAAAGCCAAGGAAACCTCCCAGAGCTGAGCTAGTCTTCTAGCTCAGGGATCAGATGGAATGGCTTGGAGAAACAGGAGGAGGAGGAGGAGGAAAAGGAAGAAGAGGAGGAAGAGGAGGAAGAGCAGGAGAAGGAGGAAGAAGGAAGAGGAGGAGGAGCAGGAGGAGGGGGGAGGAAGAGGAGGAGGAGCAGGAGCGGAAGAGGAGGAGGAAGAGCAGGAGGAAGAGGAGAATGAGGAAGAGGAGAAGGAGCAGGAGGAAGAGGGGGAGGAAGAGGAGGAGCAGGAGGAAGAAGAGGAGGAGGAAAAGCAGGAGGAAGAGCAGGAGGAGGAAAAGAAGGAGGAGGAAGAAGAAGAAGAGAAGCTGGCTATGCTTCAGTCTGGTAAGGTTGCCTACACCTTGATGTCCACACCCCAGTTTCAAGTGGCCCTGGTGTCCCTTGGTTCTGTTTGTCCAAACACACTTAGCTAATGCTACTGACAACCAACGTGTGCGGAGAGTCCTGCTTTCAGCCCATGCTCCAGCATCCCGGGAGAGGCAGCGCATGCGCATGTGTATGAAGGGTTGCTTTGGGGGTCCCGGGTGACAGCATTTGGGAGCTGTGAGATCCCAGCCTTCCCAGATGGCTCCCAGATGGGAGCCCTGTCCCTGCACCCTGAGAGGGGTGGTGGGTCCCCAGCTTTTGCTGATGTCACCATCTGCAGTTGGTTGTGATCAGGTCACACTCTTGGGACTCCAGGAAGGTGCTGTCTCCTGTGCCGACAGCTTGCTGTTTCCCAGCAGCTGAGATGCCACAGGAAATTCGTATGCAAACACAGACGGCAGGGGCCCGCTCCCCGGGCTCTGTTTTGACACAAATCAGAGTGCTGTTTCCTTATCCATATGCACGGCGCCATTCCATGCACTGCTCGCGGGCGCTGCTTCCTCAGCTCCAAGAGTCTGTGTCCTCGTGCCTGCTGTGGGGGTGGGTCCAGAGACAGCCCGTTCTCTCTCCTCCCCCTCCCCCTCCCTCTCTCTTTCTCTGTCTATGTGATAGATATAGTATATATACTCTAAGGTAGATAGATAGATGATAGATAGATAGATAGATAGATAGATGATAGATAGGTAGATAGATGATAGATAGATGATAGATAGATAGATAGATAGGTAGATAGATAGATGATAGATAGATGATAGATAGGTAGATAGATAGATAGATAGATAGATAGATAGATAGATAGATAGATAGATAGATGATAGATAGGTAGATAGATGATAGATAGATGATAGATAGATAGATAGGTAGATAGATAGATGATAGATAGATGATAGATAGGTAGATAGATGATAGATAGATGGTAGATAGATGGTAGATAGATGATAGATAGATGATAGATAGATGGTAGATAGATGGTAGATAGATAGATAGATAGATAGATAGATAGATAGATAGATAGATAGATAATGTTGGACTGGCTCCTTCGAGCCCCAGAGATTGAGATGTCCCCCTACATCTACTGCCTTCGGCTGGAGCTAAGGCCCACAGATCTCTGCACACAGGCCCATCATGGCTCGGGTCATCACGGTAGGGTCTTGAGCTGCACAACTTCATTGGCACAGGGGAGGGGGACATAGATGAAGCTGCAGGTTTCTAAGCTCTCTCCCTCCCATGGGATGAGCACAAAACCTTGCATGTGAGCAGTTCTTCTGTCCAGAGTTTACCCAAAATGTAGAGTTCTGGGCTTCTCTTGGGGCTGTCTGATTGACATCCCCCCACCCTTCCAGCCCACTGAGATCAGGTCTGGAGGACACCCCCCCCACACACACACACCCTTCCAGCCCACTGAGATCAGGTCTGGAGGAGCGCGTCATACCAACTTTGTGCAGTTCACGCAGACACGATCGTATGTTCAGATGAGTTCCCAGCTGCAGTCTGCTTGCAGGTAGACCCTTCTGTGGACAGGACAATAGCCCTGAGCTTCCTGCCCATGGGGATGCTTGAGTTGAGGGCTGAGCTGGCGCTGGGTCAGGGGTTCGTGGAGCCCTGAGAAGCCCTGTGAATTACAGAGATCCAAACCAGACAAATAAGGTGGTCTCACTCCCGGTCACTCTGTTCCCACATGCTCCAGTCTGGATGGGATCTTGGGCAATCAGAAAGCTAGACCGGTGGCCAGAAAGGGAAGGACAGAGAGAGAAGAGCCTATGTGAAGAGGCTGGAACTGGGGTGGGGTAGAAGGGATTTGGGAAGACTGGAAACCTGGAAGCAGAATGATACCCCTGTATATGTGCATGTATGTGCATGTGTGCGTGTGCGTGCATTTCGTATCTTGCATACATGGTGTGAGGTGCGGTTATGGGGGAGGTGAAAGGTCAGCATTCTGGAAACTGTTTGTTTGCCCGCAGCACGCAGCTGTGGTGGGGCCAGGTGCCAGCCACGCTGGAAACAGCGGCGTCAGTCAATGCAGTGAGCAGAGGGAGGGACCAGTTCAAAGGCGTGACAGAGCGTGTGGCCCAGTGTGTCAGGGCCCGGGCTGGAGGAAGACGATTCCACGACAAGTTGTTTAGAAATGAACCAGATTAAAAGTTTAGAGCACTTCCTTGGCAGCACGATTTCAGCTGTAAGGTGTGCAGAAGTGAGCATGCGTGTAACGTGTTGTGTTTTCATTTCGTGTGAGATGATACGCTCCTGCAGAGATGTTAATGTCCACACTCCCACGGTTTCTCCTGCATTGTGGGGTGCTGGGGCTCACTGGGGCCCATACTCCTTGTTGAAAGGATCCTTCGTTGCTTCCTGGCTGTTGAGAAGCTTTAAAGTGGTGGAGGTGTTGACATCCCTGCACCCCAGCTGAGGACCTTTAGGCAGTTGACCGCTGCTGGTGGAGGGGGTCATTTTTCTTGGGGGTGTGGCCAACAGTTGGCCCCTCATGCTCCACCCTCACGTGCACGTGGCTAGCACTAGCTGGACTGAGCGGGTCATAAAGAAGAAAGCAGCAGGAGGGGACATGCTGGAGATGATGGGTACAGTCAAGGTTCATATATACTTGAAATTATCAAAGAATAAATAAAACTTATGTGAAATATTGCGATGGGAGGGGAAAGAATCAGAATGTGCAGAACCCATGCTTGACGTGCAGCGAAGAAATGCCATTGGGCAGCAGTAGGCCAACTGGGACAGTGTGAGATGGTTCAGTCCATTCTGTAGTGGTTCCGTGACGATCACAGGCTCACATGGGAGTGTGTCTTGAGGGGGGCATGGTAGCTGGAGGCTCCAGACATGGGACTTTAGTGGTGGTGCATCCACAGAGCCAGAGCTGCTGTGCTGGGCACACTAACTGTGCACAGAGCCACTACAATGGGGCGCACTGTCCATACACAGAGCCACTGTGGTGGGAAAGACACACTGCCTGCTCACACTGCCCGTGCGCAGGCAGAGCCCATGACGGGACAGACACGCCGCCCGCGGGCAGAGCCCCCCGACGGGACAGACACGCCGCCCGCGGGCAGAGCCCCCCGACGGGACAGACACGCCGCCCGCAGGCAGAGCCCCCCCCCCCGACGGGACAGACACGCCGCCCGCGGGCAGAGCCCCCCCCCCGACGGGACAGACACGCCGCCCGCAGGCAGAGTGATTGTGGTCGGTTGATGGACCACGTGCAAGCCCTTGTTTGCTGCTGTCGTGCCTCAGGAACGATGCACTAAGATACCTCTTTCCGCTCTTTTCCAGAGAGAACAGAGCACGCTGTTGACGGCAGTCTCTGTGTGATTCCCTCCCTGCCGGACAGTCCTGTCCACAGTCCTGGGGTCAGCTCACCTGTGAACCAGCCACGCCCCCTGGTTAGAGGTGGTCCTTCTGTCCTCGTTTGCGTCTTTGGTGGTCTAAGACACTGTCGCTCTCTGTGTTGAAGTTAGAAGTGTGTGCGTGTGTGTTCCTATGTGTGCTTGCTCAATGAAAGGTCACTGCACAGATACCAACCTTGCCCAGCACCAAGCTGGTGCACTGTGGAGTGATGGATGGGCAGCCAGGCGTGACTGTAACGTACATGGATCTTACACAGCTCAGTGGCTGGAGGGAAGAAAGCTTATGTTGTCTGGAAGTATTAGGCTCACCTTACATTGTGTCAGAAGAAATACCTCACTGTGCAGATGACCAAGTGGCAGTGGTCCCCCCAGGTGAAAGGGGGGGAAGCTTATAGGACAAGACGCTCGGGCCTTTCCTTCAGTAGATGCAGAATCTCTGCTGGAAAATGCACTCACCCAGGAGTACCCGCCCCTTTTTGGTGTCAGTCATGCCACAGGTCCTGGTGTGCTTGGATTAGGAACTAGCCAGTCAGTACCTCCCTTCCTGAGCCTGAGGTTGGAGTTCGTCTCAGATCTGAAACCTTGCTGACCCCTGGGTGCACGGTGTTGTCTTACAGCACGCCCTTGGCACATTTGCTGTGCTCAGCACCGAATGGCCATCCGTGCGTTACTAAATGCTGCCACGAATCTATGGGTGAGCCGTGGGGTTAAAGACTTGCTACTGTGAGATGCAGCCATCTAGAAATGCTCAGCTCTGAGTGCTTCTCCCTGTCCCCCTGGCTGCCCCTGAGGGAGCTTCCCACTCAGCTCCAAGTGGACTTGCAAGAAAGCTGCAGCTTGTCGGGAACGAAGAGTGCTCCCCATTGACACCCCTCTGGTTTGCTGGGATCCCCATGTTCTCGGGTTGCATGAGTGTCTGGAAGACTTCATATGCCCACGGTGTCTGAGTCATAGTTCTGTAACTTATTTTTAAAGGAAAACTATGTAGGAAAGAGAAGTGTGTAAATACATACTAGTGCCCATCAAGTCGCTACTGTTCATATGTAAAAACCATGTACATAGAAAGGAAGACAGCCCAGTTTTAAACAACATTCCACGAACCAAACTGCATTTCACCTGCTGTGTCCTGAAAGCAAACACGTGGCTGGAATGTCGCTCCTCTCCAGGCACCATTGCTGTCAGCTACGCGTCATGACTGCTTTCTTTTCACTCGATTCTAAAGTCAGACCTGGGCTTTTGGAAAACCACTAACAAACGTGAGTGTTTCTCACTGATTCTCGCCGCCAGGGAGCTTCAGAGGCGCTCAAGTATTTCAAAAGCAAGGTGCATTTTCTCAACCCCAGATGAACCTTTTGTCCCACATGCTAGGCTGGTTGGTTTCCCTCAGCGTTTGCGCTCCTGCAGTTAACTCCTAGGGTGGGGTGTCTGCACGCGAAGGCACTGCCCTATGCAGCAAGAAGAAAAGTTGCCAGCAGATCCTGCGGTCCTGAGGCGCGAACCTTCAAGCTCTTCAAGCTCTGGGCGCGGTCACTCTGTGCCGGGCACGGGCATGCACGAGCATTTTTGTCCATCTAAGCTAGAATCCCTGTAAGCCACAGAGTTTTCTGTGGGCGGCCACGTGGCATGCATTTGTTCCTGCCATCCAGTGTTCCTGTGGCTGAAGGCTCGCGACCGTGACTTCAGTCTTTGCCCTCGCAGACTCCGTAGCTGTCAGGGAACCTGAGTGCCTTAACGCAGCTTGTGAACACCAACTTCGAGTCGACATGGAGGGGTGGAGAGGGCAGTGGCTTTGATCGGCTCTTGCCAACACCCTAGTCACTGAAGCCGTCAGGTGGGGTGTGTGTTTTAACACAGTAATGGATTTAAGTTTCGGCTCAGGAAAATCATGTTGTGAATTTAGGTGTCAAAACATCTATTTGTTTACTGTGTCTTTTCTAACAAGCTTTATCATAAACTTATGCAAATGGGGCAGATCGTTCCTCCTCAGGCAGAGTGCCAGGCAGTTCTTGTTTCTGGGATGCGTGTGACATTCTGTCAGTGCTACCAGTGTTCACAGGCTTAAAGTAGGTTTGTATGGCGGTCAACTACAATTTTTACACATATTTTTGTATTGTGGTTCCTTATAATATATACCAGAGAATTTTTACTCATTTGTAAATTATTGTACAGTTTTAATAAAAATCGTTTTAAATCCTAGATCAAAGCATCTTCTACATTACCTGCTTCCATCTTCACTATCTTATCCATAATGCCCCTTCCACGGCAAAAAGGGAATCTGGGTCTTGTGCGCACTGGAAGGGGACACGCTCCACGTGCAGCTTCCTCCCCAGGCATCTGGTAACGTGGAGGACAGCCCTGCAGGCAGAGGCCCCCGGTGGCCCTGGCTGTAGGTGACCACTTGAAAGCCTCCTTCCGTGGGCAGGAGGGGAACACAGAACGAGTGTGGATAGTTTAAAAAATGGGCAGATTTTGCTTCTAAGTTATCCAGACGTGTCTGTTTTGGGCTCTCAGCAGAGGAGGGGGGCAGGGCAGGGAGTAGGGGTGGGAGGGTGTTAACCTTGTTCACCGACAAGCTTACATCCCAGTGTCACAGTGATTCACTGTGTCCAGGGGCCCCTGACGGGCTGTGCACCGCGAACACAAAAACTGGGGTCTCTGGTCTCCCACCTATCACTTCAGCATCTCTAGCCATAGTATCTCCCTGTAACCTGAAAGTGGGGAGCACCTCTAGCAAACCTTCAGCTTTGGCTGTAAAGGGGTCGCGAGCTGTGGTCCAGCATGAACTCTCCTCAAGTGCCAGGAGTGGCTACTAGATGGACGCTGGCCTGCACTGCCCCCGTGGCGTGTGGCCAGTCTGTTCCAAGTGCAAACGTACAGGGACGACCGGGTCAGGCCTGGAGCATTCAGCACCTGCTGCGTGGACAGCACCCGCCCTGTGCTGTATCTGATTTCGGGGGATGTGGAGGGCCGTAGGACCGCCCCCCACCCACGCGACCCGCAGACCCCATGCTGGACTTAGGACACCTGGCCGCCATCACCCACTTCCACATGACAGAGCCGCTGCAGAAGCGGCCCGGCCGTGAAGACTCCGGTCCCATCAAGCTTGGCGATGTCTTCACTGTGTGGAGAATGCCTTCCAGAACAAGACACTGTCTTGGTGGGCTGCCGCCGGGGTTCTCAGGTCCGCGAGCCCCATCGGGGACCACGCTGCGACTCAGAGGGACCTGGAAAGCCAGGCAGAGCCGGCCAGGCTAGTGAGGACAGTCCCCGAGGGCACCTCGCGGTGGTCCAGGCCCCAACCCTCAGCAGGTAGAGACTGCAGGACAGATGGAGGTTTTGGGCGGGGACCACGGTGCATGTAGCGACTCCCCTAGAATTCCTAGACTTTGACACTCACGCAGGAGCCGGAGAACTGAGGACAACTGCCTGGACTTCATCCTGTTGCGTGTGTACCTCTGCCACACCTCAGTGCTCTCTTTCTTGCTCTCTCTCTCTGTCTCTCTCTCTCTCCCTCCCTCCCTCCCTCCCGTTTCTGTCCATGTCTCCCAACTCGGGTATTGCGACATTGGTTTTGAACCCTGGGAGTCTGGGCTGCCTCGGTCCCCACGCAGCAGGAAGCAGGTGGGACCAGGCAAGTCCTCTTGCCCTCGCGGGGTACGAATTCTGTACAAATCGGCGGGACAGGCCGCAACCCCCCTCCACTCAGCACGCGCGGATTGCTACAGGAGGTTCCCAGCCGGTGGCCGCCTGCGTGCGCTGAGCGGAGATGAGAGAGGGGGCGGAGCAGGGATGCAAATGAAGGACGGGGGCGGGGCCCAGATGCAAATGAGCTAATCCGAGCTGTGCGCCCTGCGCGCACACACTCGGACGCCCCGCGCCCCGCGCACACGCTGGGCTCGGTGCGTGTCCCCGTCCACGTATCCGCGCCCGTGCAGCTTCTGCCGAGGACTCGGCCGCCCCGTGGATCAGGATGTCCTTCCAGGGCAAGAAGAGCATCCCCCGGATCACGGTGAGCCCCGCTCCCTCCCTGCTGTGTCTGACGCCCCTGCTCGCCGCCGAGTGGTCTGCGCGCGCGCCGGGCGACCCTCTCTGCCCGGCTCTCCTTAGACCCTGGCGGAGCGCGGCCCTTCCTCCCGCCCGCGACGTCCCGGCCCGCCGCTCTCGAGGCCGCAGACCCGTGTGCTGATGGCGCACGGGCCTCGGGCAGCTGGTTTTCCCGAGCCGCCCGTGATCGGCTTGGGGAGGCCCCGGTGCGCGAACGGCCTGCTTCCCGGAGCGCTGGGGTCGGCTTCCCGCGGACCGGCCGGCAGGCGAGAGGACACTGCCTCGGCTCCACCTCCCGGGCTATGGGCCGACGCGGCCTTTGTTGGCCCCGGGCCGGGACTCCAGGCCGTGCGGATGCTGTTTATGGAGCAGCCCGCGGGCCGCCCACCCTTTGGTCGCATCGCTTTGGTGTCTTCGGTGCTTTGTCCAAAACAAAGCGATTTAGCCTCGGCCCCTTCGGCTGAAGTCCCTGGAGGCCCAGAGCCCCTCCACGAAGCCGGGCTGGGAAACTCCTTGGGAGGTGAGTACTTAACCGACTACTGACTGGGTCCTGAAGTCTGGCGGCTCCAGTTTTCAGGGGATGGATCTGACCCCCAACACATGCTCGCTGAATGTGAGAGGGCCATGTCCACCCCACCCGGCCAGGAAACAAAGCCTTCCCACCGAGATCACCAGAAACTAGGAATGAAAGGGCCAGAGGGAAGGTTCCTGGGATCCCCTGCCCAAGTGGGGAGCTGTACTGGGGTCTCATATGTCCCACCCTGGGCTTGTTCTGAAGGTCTGTGAATCAGCCGGATAGATCTGGAGAGAGGCCTCCCAGCCTCTGGGGGTTTCACACATGCCTGAGAAACTCCTGGAGGAGAGAACCCCTCCCCTTCCGGCCA
This sequence comes from Typhlomys cinereus, assembly GCA_023101885.1. NCBI lineage: Eukaryota > Metazoa > Chordata > Mammalia > Rodentia > Platacanthomyidae > Typhlomys > Typhlomys cinereus. The sequence continues at coordinate 1,336,477 of JALPQD010000510.1, forward strand.
GGGAGGCTTCCGCCTGTCTGTCACTGGGAGCCCAGGCTGGGGAGGAAGGGCCTTCTGCCAGCTGCCGCCAGGTGGGCTGCAGCCAGAGGACCCTCTTCCAGGTCCTGGAAGCTTGATGCATGACAAGGGAGAGGTTCACCAGAGAAGAGCGCCCACATCAGGCTGGTTCCCTAAACCCAAGAGGACCCCAGAATCCAAGTTCTGATGCCTGGAAACTAGGACCTAAACTGAGAGCTGAGACAAGTCCAGGCTCCCCCTAATTCTGGGTTTTCGGAGAATGGCTGGACTGTTGGGGAGGCTAGTGTGTGGCCAGGGTGGCACCCTGCTAAGTGGGTGACTGGTGTGGGTTTTGGCGCCCAGTGGTTTGAACCCTGAGCATCGGTAGGTTCCTGGGGACAGGGGGACAGAAAGCTTCTTCCAGGTGTTTTCAATTCTGGGCCACCATCTTGCCCCATCTGAGCTTTCTGGACAAAACAGTCCAGGCGTGCGGCTGTTCCCGTGAACGCATCTGTTGACACTGAGACATGTGTGCCGAAACATTTGTATGAATCATGAAATAATTCTTTTTTTTCAACCAATATGAAATTTCAAATCCATCTGTGGCTCTTGGGTGTGTGCAGAGAGGCCAGGGCTGGATGTGGCCTTTGGTCAACTGTCAGAACTCTGAGAGTTCAGCCTGTCTGCCGTCAGTAAGAACAACTGGCTGGGAAGCCCTCCTTCCTCATGACCCAACTCGCAGTGGCTGAGGGTGCACAGGGCGCCCGGCTCTGTGAGCCACAGGGACTCCGGGCATGTGGCCCGCGCCCTGTTCAACGGGCTGCCCTTCAGTTCGCAGAGGGAGTCGAGTTCATGATGAAGAGAGGCTCCCAGGCAAGTCTGCGCTCACATGGGAGTCTGCAGCCTTCCCCTCCAGCCCTTGTGTTCCATTGTTCTCCGAGACACCACGCAAAGTTCTGCTAACAACACTTCCTTTCTGCCCGCTTCTCCCTCCTGACCATTAGCTTGGTCTTAGGCAGTGTCTTCGGCTGCATGTACCAGCCACTGTCCACGCGTGTCTTTACCCACGGCAGTGCCTCTGTGTGCCCTGCGGCACCCCATTCCCCTCACCTTTCCCAGCGACCTCTCCTTCCTCGTCCTGCCTACGAGCTCTAGCCTTTCCTGAATCTGCTCTCATCATCCGTGACTGCAGCCTGGCGCAGGACTTTAATGCCAAGGCAGCCAAGAAACCACCCGGTAGCAGCCCTGTTTCCTGTGCTCAGTACCGTGTCCATTTTCTACACGGTGTTCCAGTGATCTGTCGCTCAGACCTGGTTAAACAAGCTGGTTTCCATGTTGGCCATGGACCCCCAAGCCCTGTACACCTCACCCGCCCCCTCACCCGCTCCCTCACTGGCCCCTCACTTGCCCCTCACCTGCCTTTCATCCTCCTCCTCATCCAGCCCCTCATCCTCCTCCTCATCCTGCCCTTCATCCTCCTCCTCATCCTCGTTCTCCTCCTCATCTTCCTCCTCATCTTGCCCCTCACCTTCCTCCTCATCCTCCTCTTCCTCCTGCCCCTCATCTTGCCCCTCACCCTCCTCCTCCTCCTCCTGCCCCTCACCTGCTCCTCATCCTCATCATCCTGCTCCTCACTTGCCCCTTGACCCTTCCTCAGAAAGCTGTACCCCAAAGTTTCTCCTGAGGCCCAAAATAAATTCCACATCTCTTTCGCGCCTCAGGGTCTGAGTACAGCTGCTTCCTGGCCCGTCCCCCAGCGCAGTGAAGTGCCTTCAGTCCCTGCCCCTTCGAGAAGCCCTTCTGAGCCCCAAGCCTCGCTTCCTCTCTCTCACTCTGCCAGGCCGCCCCCTTCGTGCTTTCATCGACACAATCCTGCAGCCTGTGTATATGTCTTACTGCCTCCAGCTGTCTCCTCACTGGGCTGCACGATGGGCTTGGGGCTGAGCCTCCTGCGCTCCACTCTACACCCCACCGAGCTATCAGCTGCCAGCCTCCTGGGTGCAGGTGGGCGGGAGCAGGTGGGCGGGAGCAGGTGGGCGTCCTCTGAGCCCGAGGCCTCTTCCCTCGGGCCAGGTCTCCGGTCTGCTGGCGGTGTGGAGGGCCCCACCCTGCCACACGGCTGTTCCCTGCTGCTCCTGCTCGGCCTCAGCATGGTCTGCGCAGCCGCTGCCCAGGTCGCCCCGTGGGCAGCTGCTCTGAGCACCCCATCTTGGGAAGGGTCCTGGGCTGGATGGTTGCGCCTGGAGAGCGCACGGCTCCTCAGAGACGGTCCCCAGCGGCCTGGGAAGGTCGGCACGAGCGCCGTGTTCTGTCTCCACAGAGTGACCGGCTGCTCATCAAGGGCGGGAAGGTCGTGAACGATGACCAGTCCTTCTACGCTGACTTGTACGTGGAGGACGGTCTGATTAAGTAAGTTTCTGCGGGTGCGCGGCGTCTGCTTTGGGGTGCTGAGAAGATGTCCCTGACCTAACCCTGCCCCTGTGGCCAGCGGCACGGGGGCCAGCCCCGCGCTCGGGTCATGACGGCCCGTGAGTGCCGGCGGCTGCGGCCTCCGTGTTCCGTGTGTTACCGCAGCACTGGGTGGAGGCTGGGCTCCCGCAGGTGCTGGCCAGCTGCTGCCCCTCTGCTGTCTGCCAGGCACAGCCAAGGCAGCAAGCAACGGCTGCACGGAGACCGGGGCAGCTGCGTTTGCACGGCTCTGGGGTCCGCGCACAGCCCTCCTGGCCCCTCGCGTGAGGCTCTGCTCCCTGGTCTCTTGAGAAGCGGGGTGGGCGGGCGGGCGGCCATTCCATGCGGCCCTTTCCTCAGGGCAGAGCCAAGCAGTAGTGCTGGGCTTTGAGCTGGATCTCCGTGGACACGGACGCCTTCTGCTTGTGGCTTTCAGACAAATTGGAGAAAACCTCATCGTCCCGGGGGGCATCAGAACGATCGATGCCCACGGCTTGATGGTCCTGCCCGGAGGGGTCGACGTCCACACTCGGCTGCAGATGCCCATGCTGGGCATGACTCCGGCCGACGACTTCTGTCAGGGCACTAAGGCAGCCTTGGCGGGTGGGACCACCATGATACGTGAGTGTCCGGCTCATTTCCGCGGTGTGAATGGGGGGTTGGCTGTGTGGTCTTTCCGTCTTCATTGAGCACGCTCTGCCCTCTGTTGGCCGTGGGCCTTCCCCGGCTCTGGGGGGCTTATAGGCTGCATGATACAAGCGGGCATGTGCCCACCTATTCCTTCCTGGGGACTGGCAGCTGGCCTAGGGTCTTGGTCTTGGACACCCAAGAGCTCTGACAGAGGAGGTTTTGTAGCCGACTCCTTCCCCTGTTAAGAACTGCTGGCGACCGAGGCTGCGGTTCTAGACGACAGGAGGAGGTTCGCAGGGTCCCGCTGGACCGTCTGCGAGTCACGCGTAGCTCTGGAGGAGCTCAGGCTCACTGGGACCTCGACTGGAAGCGGTGGTGGCACAGCAGCTGTGACGGGCGCGACCCCCGTGGGGTCGGTGCGCCTGGGGACCCAGCCAGTGAGCGGACTCGTCTAGAAGCAGGCATCCCGGGGGCCAGCACTGTGCAAACCCCTGGCTGCCACCGCCGCTCCCTGGGGAATGACGGGCCTGCCGGAAGTGGGGTGGTCTGAACTTGGGATCCTTTCTCACTGCCCCCCGCGGAGATGCTGGGGCGTGGGGCAGAAGACGCGTGTGAGCAGGAGCGGATGCGAGGCTCCCTTCCATCCCACCTCCTGAGAGTCCTTGGAGAGAGCGATGGGGCCCGAGCCCGGCCTGGCTGACCGTCCCCTCTGCACACAGTGGACCACGTGTTTCCCGACGCCGGCGTGAGCCTGCTGGCGGCCTACGAGCAGTGGCGGGAGCGAGCGGACAGCGCGGCCTGCTGTGACTACTCGCTGCACGTGGACATCCCGCGGTGGCACGAGAGCACCAAGGAGGAGCTGGAGGCCCTGGTCAGGGACAAGGGTGAGCCGGGCGAGGGGTGGGCGGGGCGGGCCGGGCGAGGGGGTGGGCGGGGCGAGGGGTGGGCGGAGCGGGGCGGGCGAGGGGTGGGCGGGGCCCGGGCCGGTTGGCTGGATGCCAAGGGGTCCCTCCCTGCACCAGGCTGCTGACTGATCAGAGGACAGGTGCCGGTCATTTCTGCTTTCAAGACTAGACGCTCCCCCCAAGCGACCCACTGTGACGGGTCTCCCAGGGACCACTGAGTGAGACTGCAGAGATCAGGCTGCTTCTCGGAGCAGACCTGTTCAGGCAACAAACCGCAGTTCCCAGAGATCTCGGCCCTTTCTGGAGACAGCTTTAAACTCTGCATCCCTGTATTACTGCCTGAACCAAAACCGCTATAAACAAAAATCAGTTTCCTACTCATACAAAGCCCTGAAGCTAAAACCATGTCAGAATTTATTAGTGGACTTGATTAAAAAGTAATGTCTTAAGGGCTGGAGAGATGGCTCAGGGCTTAAGCCTCTGCCTCTCAAGCAGAAGGTCCTGAGTTCAGATCCCGAGTACAAATGCAGGCTGCCTGCACTTCTGGTCCTGGAAGGCAGAGCCTTGGAAACTCCAGAGCAAAGCAAAGAGGAGGTAGCCAATCCAGGTGATTCCTGAAATCACCCCTGGGCTGCCACAGGCCACAGAGTTCTCTGTTTGACACAGACACACCACACACATCCAGAGACACACATGCACAAAAAAAGTGCTGTTTCATTAACTGTCTGGACACGGAGCTCTGAGGAGGGTCTGACAGGGCAGGATGCTGGGTCCACGTGGCCACTGCCGCCTGCCTGCGGTCACCCTGAGGTTGGACGGCCTTCGTGAGGCCATCTCCTCTGGGTCCCCGGGTCCCGGAAGGTGACCGTCCAGCAGCTCATGTCTGAGCAGGGCCCCTCTCTGCCAGGCGGGGGTCTTTGTCTCGAGCTTGGGCTGCTTGCAGTGACCCGCAGGGCCAGAGCGTGAGGTGGGACCTGAGCGGACCGTCCCTTCTCGGTGCTTCACATCAGCACCTTCTGGCCGGCGAGGAGCGTGACGCGGGGTTGAGTCAGCCTGGGTGACGGGTGGGCTGGTGCTGCCCCTGGGCCTTGTGGCGCCCAGAGTTCCGAGTCCAAGGAAGTGGGCAAGCCTCGGCTGCTGGAGATGGGCTCTCGGCCCTGCCCCTCATTGGCCCTGACGCCCGCCATGGGAGCCCTGCTTCTCTGTGCTGGGGCACAGTTCCTGTGGGAGTAGGTCCCCCTGGACTCTTCTGGGTTATCTGAGCCCCTCTACCTCTCCCCAGGTGTGAACTCCTTCCTGGTTTTCATGGCATACAAGGACAGGTGCCAGTGTACCGACGGCCAGGTGACCAGCTATGGAGGGAAGGAGTGGGGGAGTCTCAGGCCATGTTGGGAAGACACGCCCCCCACATCGCCCCCACGTCTCCCAGACATGTCTCCCACACACGCCCCCCACACACACCCACGCCCCCCATACCCCCCACGCCCTTCCTACATGCCCTCACACAGGCCCCACATACACGCCCCCACGCTCCCCCACATGCCCCCCATGTCCCCCAGACATGCTTCCCACACACGCCCTCCCACGCCCCTCCACGCCCCACACACATGCCCCCCACACCCTTCCTACACCCCCACACATGCCCCCACACACGCCCCCCACGCCCCCCCATGCGCCCCACACACACGCCCCACACACATGCCCCTCACACCCTTCCTACACACCCCCACACATGCCCCCCCATGCGCCCCACACACACGCCCCACACACATGCCCCTCACACCCTTCCTACACACCCCCACACATGCCCCCACACACGCCCCCACACCCCCCACGCGCCCCACACACACGCCCCACACACATGCCCCTCACACCCTTCCTACACACCCCCACACATGCCCCCCACACACGCCCCCCACGCGCCCCCCCACACGCCCCACACACATGCCCCCCACATCCTTCCTACACACCCCCACACATGCCCCCCCCAACGCCCCCCACGCCCCCCCACGCGCCCCACACACACGCCCCACACACATGCCCCTCACACCCTTCCTACACCCCCACACATGCCCCCCATGCGCCCACACACACGCCCCACACACATGCCCCCCACACACCACAATGCCCCCCACACATACACCACACACACGCGCCCCACACATGCCTCCTCTACACACACGTCCCCCACGCCCTACACACGCGCCCTGTGTGCTTCCCTCGCAGATGTATGAGATCTTCAGCCTCATCCGGGACCTGGGAGCCCTGGCTCAGGTGCATGCAGAGAATGGGGACATCGTGGAGGAGGTGCGAGGGGGACTGGGGATGGTGGCTGGAGGGCTCGCGTCCAGTTCCCTGGCCTCGTGGGCAGGCAGGCTGGGTGGGGGGAGGGCCAGGAGGGGACACTCGGCCGGGAGACTAAATCCACAGGCCTCCAGGAAGGGGCTGTGAGGCCAAAGGTCAAGTAGCCCATGAGCTGGGGACCCCTAGAGTCAAAATGTGGGATTCCAGTGATGGTCGCAGTTCAAGGGACCCCGTCACCTTCCCCCTTCCAGGAATGCAGTGTGATGGATGGTTGGTTGGGAACAGCACTGCCCAAACTTGCCCCTCCCCTGAACTCACGATGGGGCCCTTCTGGGAACCCGGGTACCAGGAGCGGTTACCAGGGGCGTGCTGGGCTGGGAACCTGGGTACCAGGAGCGGGTACCAGGGGCGTGCTGGGCTGGGAACCCGGGTACCAGGAGCGGGTATCAGGAGCATGCTGGGCTGGGAACCCGGGTACCAGGAGCGGGTACCAGGAGCATGCTGGGCTGGGACCCGGTACCAGGCCATGTGGGGTTCAGGGCCTGTGGCCGTGGACCTCACTCTTGGGGCGGCAGCAAAGCGTCCCAGTTGGTCTTTAGGAGCAGAAGCGGCTGCTGGAGCAAGGCGTCACGGGCCCCGAGGGCCACGTGCTCAGCCACCCGGAGGAGGTGAGTCCGTAGACCTTGCCACGTGGGGGGGCAGGGCTGTCCCAGTGGGAGTCTTGCCTTGGCAGATGCTGCTGCCAAGCACCCTGCCATGACCCCTTGCCACCCAGTCCTCGAGTCAAGAAGGCAGTGTGGTTGGGCTCCGGGGCCTGGGTGGGTCAACTTGGATTCCAAACTGAACCCCATGCTGGGTCCTTGCTCTGGATGGAGATGCCCCCCACCCCCACCCCCGGGGCCTGGCGTGCCCCGGGTGTCCCACCCATCAGGAACTGTCCCTCCCCTCGCCGTCCTCAGGTGGAAGCCGAGGCTGTGTACCGAGCCGCCACCATTGCTAAGCAGGCCAACTGCCCGCTGTACGTCACGAAGGTGATGAGCAGGAGCGCCGCGGACATGATCGCCCAGGCCAAGCGCAGGGGTGAGTCCAGCCGCTCCCCGCCTCCCGGAGCCCTGCAGGCCAGAGCCCCTGGTGGTGACCGCAGACCCAGCAGACCATAGGACAAGACCTCTCTCCATGGGGACCTCCCTTGTTAGGCCCAGGGAGCAGCCCAAGGGAGGGGCAGGAGGACGAGTCCTTGTGGATTAGATGCCATCTCCAAAGTGGTCAGAGCAGCAGCTGCCCACCAGGGGCCGTTAACCAGCTGGGAGCCTGTGTGCCTGTTCCCGTGGGGCTGCAGGTGTCTGTCCCCCGGACGGCTCACCCTCCCATTCGCAGTGCGCTCAAGGAGATGGGGTTGGAGGGTCCCTGTCCACGGCATCGCAGCCGCCTGGGAGCACACGTGACCAGGCATGCAGGCCAACTGAGGCTCCAGATAGGCTGCTGGGCTCAGAGGGCCAAGGGAGCGGAGGGGTCCCTGGTGGGGAACAGGAGCGAGGTGCTGGGTAAGGCAGTGCTCAAGGATGGATTGGCCTCCATTTCCCTCATGTTCTGGGTCTGCCCTAGGCTACGGGGTCCCGGGGTGGGCGTGTGTAGGCACTTGGACTCCCTCTGCTTTAAAGGTTGACACAAAACCCAATTTGTTCACAAGGGCGAGTCTTGGTGGGGTTGTCAATGCTTTTGAGGAGGACCTAGCCTCATTCCTCCTCCAGGGCAGCAGGGGCAGCCCGCCCTGAGCCTGGCGTTTCCCGTCACTCACGGGAACAGCCTAAGCTTGAAGCAAGCTTGCAACAGTCCTGGATTCAAGACCCAGATGGGGCCAGGGCTTGTCCACGGGGGGGCCAGGGCTTGTCCATGGGGGGGCAGGGCTTGTCCACGGGGGGGCAGGGCTTGTCCACGGGGGGGGGCCCAGGGCTTGTCCATGGGGGGGGCGGAGCCCAGGGCTTGTCCACAGGCAGGCTGAGTAGTCACAACTCACTTGGTGGCCCAGCTGCAATGACCAACACACAGCCTAACACCTAGCAAGGCTGTGGACGTGCGGGGGGACCTGTCATCTCATCAGCTGCTGCAGGATCCCCCACTCTCCCCACTCCAAACTGGTAACTATCTGAGGTCCCAGAAGAAAACAGACTTTTTTCCGGCCAAGAGAGCAAGAGGCACAGGATATTGGTGAACCTGTACTCTTGGGGTGCAGAATCAAGTAGGGTTCTCCTTTGGGCCTCACTCACTTTAGGGGTCGTGATCTTTGGGGAGCCCATCACTGCTAGCCTGGGCACTGACGGCTCACACTACTGGAGCAAGAACTGGGCCAAGGCAGCCGCCTTCGTCACCTCGCCCCCCATCAACCCAGACCCCACCACCGCAGACCACCTCACCTCTCTGCTGTCCAGGTGAGCAGCCCTCTGCCAAAGCCCAGGCTGGCCGGTGGGCTCCGTGCCCCTGCTTCCTGTTCAGGGACCCCAGGCTCCTGCAGCTAGTTGGGGGTCCCAGCTAGGGCCCCATGTGGGAGCTGCCCTCACCCCGTGCATGTCCTCTGGTTTTGTCCGCCCGCGCGTGCCCTGTGCACTGGTTGGGGCCTTTCCCAGGGCCCCTGACTGGCTGCCCAGAGGCTAAAGCTGACCCAGCCTGGGGCGCTCAGGAGGGTCGGCCCTGCGCCCCTCTGACCACGGCTTGTCCCCAGCGGGGACCTGCAGGTGATGGGCAGCGCACACTGCACCTTCACCACGGCCCAGAAGGCTGTGGGCAAAGACAACTTCACGCTGATCCCCGAGGGCGTCAACTGGTGTGGAGGAGCGCATGTCTGTGGTCTGGGAGAAGTGCGTGGTGAGGCCCGGGGCGGCAGGGGGGGGGCAGGATTGGGAGGAACAGGCGGAGGGGAGAGGAGCAGGTGGGGTGAGCGGGGGGGGGGAGCAGGTGGGGAGGAGCAGGCGGGGGCAAGGGGGAGGAGCAAGCAGGAGGGAGAGGAGCAGGTGGGGGGTTGAGCGGGGGGGGAGCAGGTGGGGGCCGAGTGGGGGGGAAGAGGAGCAGGTGGGGGGGCAGGCGGGTGTGGGCGAGCGGGGGAGGGGGGAGAGGAGCAGGCGGGGGGGGAGGAGCAGGCGGGAGGGGGGGTTTACAGGCAGGTGTGGGCGGGGGGGGGGTACAGGCCCGGGGGCAGGCGGGGGGGGCAAGGGTTTGACAACCTACAGGATAGGCTTGCCTTGTTCCAAATGTTGAGACACGGCCTGGCCTGGCTCTGGCCCAGCCTCAGCCCACTGTCCACACCGCCTGGACATACCCCTTGGGCGAGAGACCCCTCTAGGCGGCCATCACTGTCCCTGCAGACTAACCTGGTATCCACATATTGAAATGTATCGCTGCACCTTATAAGCATGAATTTTTATGTGATAATGAAAATTAAACTTGAAAAGGAAAAGGACAATGCGGCCTGTGCTTGTAGCAGCGAGGAGGATGAGAGATTAGAATCAGCCGAGCCGCAGAGCCTGTCCCTGTCTAAAATAAAAGGGGGCGCATGTGTCTGTGCACTAAAGCTCAGGCCCCGAGCAGGTCCCCTCACTGCACCTTGCCCCAGCAGGCCCCGCCCGAGCTCCCGGGACCCAGGTTGTCTCGCTGCCTGCAGGGGCACCGGGACTGGTGGAATGGGCTGTGCCACAGCGGCGCTCACACAGCTGCAGCTTGGTCGATCGCCAGCGCCCCCGCCTCAGCATTCGTGCCGCCGAGGCCAGGCTGGCGTCTTGGGGTGCTCCGGCCCCCACCCAGACCCGTCTTCTGCTCAGCAGGCTTCTTGCTTCTCAGGCCTCCGGGAAGATGGATGAGAACGAGTTCGTGGCTGTGACCAGTACAAATGCTGCCAAAATCTTCAATTTTTACCCCCGGAAGGGGCGCGTGGCTGTGGGCTCCGACGCTGACCTGGTCCTCTGGGACCCCAGAGCCACGAAGGTCATCTCCGCCAAGAGCCATAACCTGGTGAGAGTGCCCGGGGGCACTGCCCGCCCTCCAGAGTGGCTCCTGGCAGCCGAAGCCCACCTGGGCCCCGTGTGTCCAGCGCCCGGGTCAGGGCATGTCTGATGACCTGAAGGTGTGTGGCTGGGCCCGCTCACCATTCTCCAGATGAGCAGGCCGAGGCAGAGGTGCTGGCGGGTGCCACACTCACCCCAGGGAGGGCGGGCGACCTGCTCATCGGGCCTCATGGGAACCCCTGGGTCTTCACGCCGCGTGCAGCTTCCTGCAGTGCTGAGTGACCCGGGGTCAGGGCTGAAGCGCTGCGCCTGTGGGCTTCTCTCCAGAACGTGGAATACAATGTCCTTGAGGGAGTGGAGGTCCGAGGGGTCCCTTCCATGGTCATCAGCCAGGGCCGAGTGGTGCTGGAGGACGGGAACTTGTTTGTCACGCCGGGCGCCGGCCGCTTCATCCCCCGGAAGACGTTCCCAGACTTCGTCTACAAGCGGATCAAGGCTCGCAACAGGGTAGGAGGGGGTCTCAATAGGAGACAGGCCCAGTAGAGTCAGGGAGCCCCGGCGTCAGGTTCTGCCTCTTGGCCAGCCTGGCTGTGGCCCCTGGAGTCAGGGAGGCCGTATGACCGCCCTTGTCTCTGTTCCAGCATGCTGTGTCCAGTGCCCAGAACCTGCACGTCACAGGAATTGCGGGCGTGACCTAAATCAGTAACTGCCTTCCTGAGCAGATCACCACAAAGACATTAAGGGAGACCCTAGGGTGTCTGCCCAGGTTGACAGGGACGTTAATGAACGGAGAAGTCGTTAGCGTTTTCCTGGCTTCCCTTTCCTCCTGTGGCCGTGTGCACACTGGGCAGCGGTCATCACATGTGACGTGTGCCCTCGCCACACAAGTTGTCAGGGCACACTCTCACCCCAGCTGCCTCGGCGCCGGGCTCAGGACAGGCACCCACAAGCAGTTTCCACTCTCCCAGTCCTAGATCCCAGCTCTGCCTCGGTATTTAAGGTGGGCAGGCAGTGGTGGGCAGGGCTGGGCTCCGGGCAGGGCCTAGAATGTAGACATGGGCTGGGTGCTGGGCAGGGCTGGGTGCTGGGCAGGGCTGGGTGCTGCTGCGCCTCATCTGCGCGGGGGGGGGGGTACCATCTATTGTCCCTGAAGCAGCTGTCAACACTGCTGCGACCTTGCAGCTGTGAACACAGGTCCAACCCGAGCCGGCAAGACTGTCAGTCAAATCACGCCCGTCCCCCGACCGTTCCTTCCCAGGAACGAGGCAGGGCAGGCGTGGAGAGCTTGGGACGGGGCTGAGGTGGGGGATTCTGAGAGTCTGGCCCAGCCCCATCTGCAGAGGGCAGCGAGGTGGTGCTTCTGTGTGTGTCCTTGGGACTCAGCCCCCCACTGTCTCTCAGACCTGCCTGTCATGTGTGATCGGCCAGGAACCTTGAAGGAGATGCCAGACAGGAGCACAAGCCCACCCGAGGATCCCACTCCAGCTGTGGATCTTCTGTTCTTGCCGGGATCTGGGAAATGCCTCTTGTTTCGTTGGCTTCTGTTTGCAAGGGGGAAAGTAGTTGCCCTGGCCGCAGACGAGTCTGTGAGCTTCTGGTGTGCAAGGGGGTGTGGCGCTCCCTGCGCACCAGTGGCTGAGCCCCGCCTGCCTGTGCGCACGTGTGCACGCGTGTGCACGTGTGTGCGTGTGTGCGCGTGTGTGCGCACGCGTGTGTGTGTGGTGTTCCAAGACACTGGGGCACAGGCACCACTATTCAGTGTGCGCTCAGGCAGGCAGACGTGGACTCAGAGAGAGGGCAGGAGAGGGAGCCAGGCATGAAGCTGCGAGGTCTTCATCGCAAGGGAACATGGGATTCCTGAGCCACTGGAGCCAGGGGGCTGAGCGGGCAGCAGGTGTCTCGTCAGCCTGCTGCAGGTGTCTCGTCAGCCTGCTGCAGGTGTCTCTCGTCAGCCTGCTGGCCCCTCACGCCCAGCCCTCGTGCTCCCACAGCTGGCGGAGATCCACGGTGTGCCCCGAGGCCTGTATGATGGTGCAGTCCATGAGGCGGCGCTGCCCGCCAAGCCGGGAGGTGGCACGCAGGCCCGCGCATCCTGCCCTGGCAAGATCTCAGTGCCACCTGTGCGCAACCTGCACCAGTCGGGGTTCAGCCTGTCTGGTGAGTTGGGTCTGGATGTGGGGCAAGGACTCTGCGGCAGGTCCCCTGGGCGTGGGGCAAGGGCTCTGCGGCAGGTCGCCTGGGCGTGGGGCAAGGGCTCTGCGGCAGGTCCCCTGGGCGTGGGGCAAGGGCTCTGCGGCAGGTCCCAGGGGGCAGGTAGTCCCTCTGGGTCTGCTAGGCCTCAGGTACCAAGCCCAGCCTGTGCCCGAGAGCTGGGAGCTTGGCTGGCATGTACCTACACCTGAGATAGCTCCCAGGGCGGGGGCAGCTGCTTTGGGCCCTGAAGAGTGGGGGTCCCTCGTCCTGAGGAGGGGTCTCGTGAGGGCAGAGGAGTGTGCCCTGCTGTGGAGGTACTTTACCGCCCCAGCAGCTGCCCTCGGGGTGCTATCAATGAACTCACACCCTAAATCAAGTGTGCCATGAAGGGCCATGCTGTCCCAGGGCTGAACGCAGAGCGCCCAGTCTCCATAGGAAGAGAGGGGTCTGGGAATCCAGCTCCCAGAGCCCAGGCAACCCCAGAATCACCCATGAAGCCTGGGTTCGAGTTGCATCCCCAGCCTTGGGGACATGCCCGGTCCCCCCCCTCCCCCCCCCCCGCTGCTCAATGTGCAGCTGGGTGTGCTTGCGTGGGGTGCGGCCTTGGTCGGGCCGCTCGACCCCTGCTCTGACCCCTGCTCTGTCTATAAACCGCAGCCAGACTCCGCCTCACCCATCCCCTGCAGGTCAGCCCCCAGGGCGCCCTCTTCCTCCTTCTGCTTGAGAGGTGACCATAGCCCCTGCTTATCTCTTAGGGACACATGGCCAGGGGCAAGATTCCCGGGAACTGGGCCTCTCCCATGATCTGAACTCAGGGCAAAGCTGGACAGGCTTCCCGAAGGGTCAGCCTTGGATTTCAGTCCCCATAGGTCCTGGAGCCTTTTCCCTGCGGCCCTCAGCCTCAGGGACAGCCTGCTGCCCACCTGTCATCAGCCATGGCCTCCAGGAGCTAAACTGACCTTGGATGCATGCTGCGTGAGGGTGGGGCGTGCCTGGCATCCTGGGCACAGCCCACCTTGCCTGCCTCCCCTTTCAGATGTGCACATCTCCCTCCTTCCCGCCCCGCCTGTCCTTCCCTCAGGGTCTCAGGCTGATGACCACATCGCCAGGCGCACGGCCCAGAAGATCATGGCGCCCCCTGGTGGACGCTCCAACATCACCTCTCTTTCCTAGACCTGGATTTGGGGGCCAGCCGCTGGGTGCTGTACCCACCAGCGTGGTGGCGTAGGAACCTCTCACCTCAGTTAGATCTTTTCCTTTGTAGAAGTTTCTGTGAAAGGCGCTCGGCCTTGCCCTTCCTCCCCAACAAACTCCTTTTGGGGTCCCACATCCCTGTATGAGGCGCCCTATCCAGGGGGTGGGATTTCACTGCCAGGGCTAAGGTCACGGATGGGATGGCCAGGCGCCCCTTGCCCACTACTCTCACCATGAAGGTGCTGCCGGGCGAAGCCGCCCACCTCGGGCCTGTGCACCCGAGCGCGTCTGGGTCCAGGCACACGGTCCGGGCGTCCTCCGCTAGGAACCGCCTGCGCCCGCAGCCAGAGCTCCCGCCTGCCGTGGTGCTGCCGCCCCTGGGGGCCTGGCCCCCCACCTGCCGTGCTGCGGGGGAGAGCAGATAAGCGGGGCCTCCTCCCGGGGGAGCGGCTGTGACTTCGGGGTCACAGTTACTGGGTGCAGGAAGCCACGCGCTCCTGTGCAGTGACCCCTTGTGTGCTGCTTCAAGGACCAAACCTGGGCTCCGGAGCTGCCCATCTTTAGGGAGTTTTGTGATCCGTTAGCTTAAAACAGCTCCTTCTACTACACACGTGTATTTCCATAGTTTCTTAGAGTAGCGGTTTTGTATGGTGAGGAAATCAGCAGGACCTCTGCATGCCGCTGCACCAGACCCCAGGTGCCACCCGAGCCTGCCTGAGTCAGGCCAATAAAAAGATGTCTGGGTTAGAACCCGCCTGTGCGTGGGCAGCTTCCTCCCTCACGCCGCCCCCACAGTCACACAGAACCCCGGGACCCCGCCCAGGTGTGTGTCATGCAAGGGCCACACTTGGACGTGCTCTGCAGCAAGGCCTCGCCTACTCCGGCCCAGGGCACACTGCACGTCCTCAAGGTCCTCAAGGTGACACGGACACTGATGACAGATGGTCACCAGGAAGTGGACACGCACTCTGGCCAGGCTCAAGCCACCTCAGCTGGGGCAGGAGGTGTGTGGAGCGCCGAGAGGCACACCTTGTGGGTGTGCACGATGGTAACGGGACAGCCCAGGTGGCCCGCTCAGAGACCCACGGCCAGGCCCTGTTCCCGCAGCAAAGGAGCAGATCTTATCAGAGCTTTGAAGGTGGGCTACAGTGTGGCTGAAGGGCTAAGCCTCTGCCTGCAAGTCGAAGAACCTGAGTTCAGATCCCAGATAATGAAAGTCGGGAAGAAATGACAGCGGTCTGCTGTCCTGGGCCAGAAGGCAGAGCCTGGAAAACCCCAAAGCAATGAGGTAGAACGATAAGGACGATTTCCGAAGTCACCCTCGGACCTATCCAGACACACACAGTGCGCTCTCTCTCTCTCTCTCTCTCTCTCTCTCTCTCTCTCTCACACACACACACCACACACACACACACACACACACACACACACACACACACACACACACATCTTTGAGAACAGGGAACAGCTGCGCTGGTTAGTCTCTTCTGGACGTCCGGTGTGGGACACCCCAGGGCAGGAAGTCTCCCCTGCTTCACCCTGCCCGCCCTGCCCCTCATGGGCAGCTCAGTGGAAACGAAGCACATTTCTCTGGGGCCACAAACAGCCTCATGTTGGCATCCGGGCTTCTGATGGCTCCTTGGGGCTCCCCGGCAGTAGGCAGCAGCTCTGGCAAGGCTGCGGCTCTGGGAAGGCAGCGGCTCTGGGAAGGAAGGCAGTGGCTCTGGGAAGGAAGGCTGCGGCTCTGGGAAGGAAGGCAGCGGCTCTGGGAAGGAAGGCAGCGGCTCTGGGAAGGAAGGCAGCGGCTCTGGGAAGGAAGGCAGCGGCTCTGGGAAGGAAGGCTGCGGCTCTGGCAAGGCTGCGGCTCTGGGAAGGCCGGCCTGCAGCCCGCCTCCTGGCAGCTCCCACTGGGCCAGACGCACAGGGTCAGCGAGGTCTTGGATACGGGGCTCCGCTTGCCTGCTGCCCCCTGGGCCAGTGAGGGCTGATCGAGGGGCCCGGTCGGCACCACATCTCTGCCAGCACCACAGGAAAGGGGCACTATCCTACCACAGGCCCGGGATACAGGCTTGGATTTTCGCGCTTACATAAAATCCCCATTAAGTCTTCCCGTGTTGTGACCCTCACCTCACAGGTTCCCGCCCGCAATGTGGCCGCCTGGCCCTCAGCAGGGCACCTGGTCACTCCCTGTGCTTCCAGCTGGTGGGCTGGGCACCGCCTCCTCGTGTGGGCTCTGTGCTGAGCTCGCGTCTTAGGCCTCGCTGTCAGTCCTGACGTCTGCCCCACCGCATCTCAAGGGAGACAGGCAAGGCCAGAGTCGCCTGCTCGGTCCCAGGGCCTGGGGACAGACGCCAGGGCTTCCACAGGGCAGTGATGATGTGTGGTTGCCGTCCTGAGAGGCCACGCGTACGCCCCCAAGCGCACCCACTCGGGCCACGCGTACGCCCCCAAGCGCACCCACTCGGGCCACGCGTACGCCCCCAAGCGCACCCACTCGGGCCACGCGTACGCCCCCAAGCGTGCCCACTCGGGTCACGTGTTCACCTTCCCCAAGCGCGCCCACTCGGGTCACGTGTTCACCTTCCCCAAGCGCGCCCACTTGGGCCACGTGTTCACCTTCCCCAAGCGCACCCACTCGGGCCACGCGTACGCCCCCCAAGTGCGCCCACTCGGGCCACGCGTACGCCCCCCCCAAGCGCGCCCACTTGGGCCACGTGTTCACCTTCCCCAAGCGCGCCCACTCGGGCCACGCGTACACCCCCCAAGCGCGCCCACTCGGGCCACGTGTTCACCTTCCCCAAGCGCACCCACTCGGGCCACGCGTACGCCCCCCAAGTGCGCCCACTCGGGCCACGCATACGCCCCCCCCAAGCGCGCCCACTTGGGCCACGTGTTCACCTTCCCCAAGCGCGCCCATTCGGGCCACACGTATATCTCCCCCCCAAGCGCGCCCACTTGGGCCACACGTATGTCCCCCCCCAAGCGTGCCCACTCGGGCCACGCGTACGCCCCCCCAAGCACGCCCACTCGGGCCACGCGTATGTCCCCCCCCAAGCGCGCCCACTCGGGCCTATCTGGAACCCGTCCTCAGGGACACACAGCCGGTGCAGCTGGCTGACCTAAAGCTGCTCCCCGGAGCTTTGGCAGGAGGTGCCCCCATCTCACCATCTGGGAGCTGCCCCGAGATTTTTCAGCCTCGGGTGCATCGTGACTTGGGCCAGCTTTCAGGTTGCTCTCGGAGCCTGTTTCCAGTTTGGGGGGGCCGGAGCATCACCCACAGGTCCACTCACCTGGCTGCCCCAGCCCCACAGTCAGAAAACACGCAGAGCACACAACGAGGCATCTTACACTGTAATTCTCAGAGGTGAAAACTATACGGAAACAGCAGAAATTGCCAGAACAGTGAGTATCTAGAAAACACTCCTGGAAGCCCACAGCCCCCTCCCTAACCCTTGCCCCGTGACTTCCACTCCGGCCTGGGCAGAAGCCGCAGCGGGGAACGGCCACACGGCCGTGTCCAGCCGAGTCCACGAGGGTCCGGAGGGCCGGAGGCTCCCCCACAGCTGCCCTGGCCACCTGCAACCGGGAAGCCACGTGGGGCTGCACGGCTCCTCTTGGGTGCAGCTGCCAATGGTCCTTGTGCCCAACCTCCACTCTCGACGGGCAGCGCTGCTCCTGGCAGTCTCGCCACACGACAGCCTCGCGGGCAGCCAGGGCGGTCGGCCCCGGCCACTGCAGCCTCCTCCTGGCCGTCCCGTGTCTCCAAAGCAGCCTGAGAGGGCACCGCCCTCCGCCGAGGCCTGGCCGGCCTAGCTGCTCCCCGCCGAGGGGCAGATGGAGCCGCACATGGGCAGGGCCCCGGCCTCCGCCTCGCTGTCCACCGCGGGATCTGCCGTATCCACGGTGTCGGGGGCTGGGAGAGGCTCGTGGATGAGTTCCTGGCTCCTCCTCAGCCTGGGGGAACACGGGGGGCTCTGCACTCACAGCATGGCGTGACCTCACCTCCCGCCCCAGGACGGTGGCACAGGCAGATGTTCTGTCTAAGGACTGGGCTGTGCACCCAGGAATGCGGCCTCCGGCCCCGGGGGCTGAGCCCTCCCTGGTCAGAGTTCTGCTCCGGTGCATGCTGGGCACGGGTGCAGTGGGCACGGGGGACACTTGGGGCTCATCCCATAACCCTCTGCAGGTGCCCTGTTGCTCTGGGGCTGGGAGCCTGAGGCTGCAACTCTTGGTTCACAATCAGAAGTGGTGGTGGGGGTTGGGGGGAGTTGGTGCTGGATGCCGTCAGCAGCTTTGGGAGACAACTTCCAAAGAGCATGGCCGAGACCATCCTTCGCCCTGGCCTCTGACCCAGGACGGGGTCTGTGTCCTCAAACAGCCCCACGCTTTCCCACATATCCTTCCTGGCCTGGCACAGAGCCACCTCCTCCAGGAAGACCTCCCTGCTTCCCAGGCAATGGGGAACACCCACTTCTCCAGCAGGCCCCGCAGCACTGGCCCCAGGTGTTGCTCTGTGGCCCGTAAGTGACCTGTACCGGACACTGAGGAAAGCTTTGCCGAGTGACCCAGGGGAAGGAGCCTGCCACGGAGCAGCCACTAGGAGACCATCAGCCCCTATCTGAAACCCCTGCCCGGGGACTCTGCCTTCTGGCCTCAAGTCCATCCAGGAGGCTTCTGGGACCCCCTGAGGGGGACCCTGTGTGGCTGCTGTCAGCCCTCTCAGAGAGCAGGGGCTGGCCCTAGATGTCGTGGCTGCCAGGGTCTGTGTGCACGAGTCCAGGGCACCCCCCCCACCGCTCTCCTCCTGCTGACTCGTCCCCAGCACACGCGCGCATGCACGCGCACGCACACATGCACGCACACGCACACACATGCATGCACGCGCACGCACACATGCACGCATGCGCACATGCACACACTTACTTTTCTCTGTTAAAAATCACGAAGTCCTGCTGGATGGCGTCCAGACAGTCCTGAAGATAGTCATTCTCCTGGGGACACAAAGACCCACTAGTGACATGTGCTGGGCGCAGCAGGCGGCTCCCGAGCCCTGGTCCCAGCCCCGGGGGAGCAGAGCAGAAGGGCTCTGCTCCTTCTGAGGTCCATCTGTTTGCACCCAAGCACAGAATCACTTTAGAGGGGGCCACCCAGGTGAGATGGTTACCCCAACTCCCTTACTCCCAGTGCACCTTCCGTAGTCCCCAGTCCTTCTCTGCAGAATATAACAGGGACCACGAAGGCACGCATGCTCCTCAGGACCTGCCTCCCCCTCCGGACTGCTGCCTCCGCCGCCCCCTCCCCCTCGGGACCTGCCTCCCCCTACCAGCCTTTCACAGAACCGCAGTGGGTCTCCTGGCAGCATGCCTGGCTGGGAGATGCTGGGCCACGCGGGGCAGGAACCCATTTGAGGGGAGTTTCAGGTCCTAGCTGTTGAACACTGGTGCGGTCAAGACAGTGGACAGAGGTCTGTCTGCCAGTGGGTCTCGGGTGTGTGCGTGAGGTGGTATGAGAACACAAGGCTGGGGGCTGGTGGAGACTCCCTGCGCGCTTCTGCATGCGCTCTCGCTCTCTCTCTCGCTCTCTCTCTCTCTCTCTCTCTCTCTCCCTCCCCCCCCACTCTTTCTCTCGCTCGCTCTCGCTCACTCCCCCCACTCTTTCTCTCGGTCACTCTCGCTCACTCTCTCCTTCCTGGACTCCTTGTCCCATACCTGAGCAGGTGCAGACCACCGCATGGCTGAAGGCTTGGGGGACTCAGGTTCAGGGCCCTACGGCCTTCCAGCATTCTGCCTGTCCCTGTGGTCACTCTGGGAGGATTCACCACCTCAGCCAGGGGTCTGACCTTCATCACGGGGAAGTAGAGTTTTGCCCCGAGAGCTTCTGTTCCGAGAGGGGCCACACAGCTCCCAGCTGTGTCCCAGTACCTCTGGTCTCATTGCAACGGTAAGCAGCAGACGCAGGACTCTGGCTGAGAAGGATAGCGGTGGCGGTCTAGCTCGCTGCGGGATTAGGGTCTGTCATGGCTTCCGGCAGGACTGAGCTAGCGAGATGCTGAGACTGTTGTGAGGGGAGGGAACTAAAAGGTGACCCGCCGTGACCCTGACCACATGAGCAGTGCTATAGTGGTCCATCTCCTAACCTCTATGTCTGAGTCCTGGGAAGAGGGGTCCCCAGGGGCCTGAGGGTCAGCTGAGATGTCCTGGCAAAGTGCCCAAGCGGAGCGGGACGTGGATTCCGAGTGCACGACCGCGAGCCACTCTCCTACAGAGTGCTGTCCCCAGAAGACCTCCCCAGGGACACCGTGGGATCTCCCTGTCCTGGCTCCCCTGGGCTTCCTCTGAGTGTCCTTGCCCAGGCTGTTGGAGCTCTGCCAACACCGGGGAGCCGGGCAGCGAGGGAACCTCGGGTTTCTCCGAGACCTCAGGGTGCAGGAAAGGCCTCTGCGCACCCCTGCAGGTGTGGACTGAGCCGCTCTCTGCGGAGCTCTACCTGCCACACAGCCTTGCTGGCCTTCCTGAGGGGACGTGATCCTCAGGTCGGGCAGACGTCCGTGCAGCCTGAATAAACTCTGAGGTTCGTGATAGACCTCAGATGTCACCTGTGCAGACACGAACCTGGGCAACGGACTGGGCTCCAGTCCCTAACTGCCGCGCAGGTCAGCTAAGGAGCTGAGAACACAACTTCCCAAAGGCTCAGAATTACCGGAAGGAAAGGGACTCAGTGATCATCTTGAAAGAAGAACAAAGTAGGAAAAGTTGCCAGCTCTGATTTCAGAACTGACTTCAAAGCTACAGTCACGAAGACACTGTGCAGCGCCACGAGGCCAAATCGATGGGGCAGAGCTGAGTCCACAAATAAACCTGCTATTTATGGCAGGCTGAGTTTTGAAAACTGTGCAAAGCAATTCGACGGAGTTAAAATAGCCTTTCTAATCCACACTGCTTTGTGCACATGACACCGAGGCGGGCCCTCGCCCAGCACCACACGAAAACAGCTCACAGTGGACCATGGACGTGAACACAGGACCCGGGTTACAAAATATGTGGGCGAAAGCACGCAAGCCGATCCTGTGGACTGCAAGCTCGGTGATGCTTCCCAGCATGACTGAGCACAGAGAAGAAACGCATGCACCAGACAGCATGCGAGGAAAGACGCTCCTGCTGCAGGAATGCCTGGACCCAGACCACCCAGCCCCACCCTGCCCCAGCCATGCCCAGCCCCAGAGCTGGCAGCGTGTGCAGGTCCCTGGCACGGCGCTGGCACGCAGGCTGGAAATAAACAGGCACAGAGAGACAGAAGACAAGCACAAGCTCCTCCAGGCTCTGCCTTGTGAATGACTCAGAAGTTGAGACGGGCCTCAGGCAACAGGTTGGGGACACACAGTCAGGGCCCTGAAGAAAGCCCGGGCCGGCTCAGGGGCTCAGGGGCTGAACACAGAGGGACCAACAGTGAGCATGGAGAAAAAGAATCTCAGAAGCTGCAAGTAGTATCAGGGATACAAGGAGGAGAAAGGGGAGACTATGAAGTCACTGTGGCTGGGGACTTCTCAGGAGCACAGATCCATGACGCTTAGGGCTAGAGGAACAGGAAGTGAGAGAACAGGGAGCAGGAAGAACCGGAAGTGACCCACAACTGGGCCTGTGTCACTCAACTGAGAAAACCAGTGACAGATGGATCTTGGAAGATGCTAGGAGGGAGGAAATCCTACTTTCAGGAAACAAAGAAATTACCCCAGGGTTCTGTCAGGAATCCTGCAAGAAAGGAGAGTGGAGTATTGAAAGGAAAACAACCTAGAACTCTTCATCTGGGGAAATTCCCCTTCGAAAATGAAGGCAAAAGAAAGATCACACCGAAGGTGCAGGGAACCAACACCAAGCTGCACCTGCAAGAAATGTTGCAAGTTCTCCGCGGAGGAGGAAGTCAGAAACTCAGGTCCACGCGCGGAAGGGGAGAGCGGCAGACCAGGCGGAGGTGCTGTGGACTCTCTTGCTTTCTTCTTAATTGGCTGAAAAGATGAGCGTAAAATAGGAGTAGTAATGTGTGTCGAGTCCTGTGGGAAGAAATAAGAACAGCAGAGCCACAGGGAAGTGGAGGACCGGGGACGTTCTGTCACCACGCACAGCGGTGCTGTTTGAAGGCCGATGTAGGTCAGCTAAAGTGTGCTGCACATGCTACTGCGAGCTTGGAAGAAACGTTAAGAGAAGCAGAGGGGAGCAGAAAGCACTAAGCAGTCCATAAGAAGGAGGCCCCCCCCAGGAGGGTCTCCAGAGCAATGTGGCTCACAGGGTCCCAGAGTGGAAGTGACCCAAATCCCCACCAGCCAGCAAGCAGATGCACAAAACCTGGTCCACAAATAAAACACAGAAACGGAACACTGTTCACCAAAGAAAGAAACGAGGCTGCTGACAGTAAGACTCAGTGCTGAGTCCTGAAAACATTAATTACGCCAAGTGAAAGGAGCCGTCACGCAAGCCTGCGGCCCCAGCTCGCGCGGTGAAATGTCGGGGCCGGTGAAGAGGGCCGGAGGGGCCACCTCCGCAGGGGGGGGAATGGCTTCAAGAGAGCCCGGGCGGCTTCTACTGAGGATTAAAACTCCATCAGGCTGGAACTACTGATGATACATTCAGGTGGCGACGCACTGTGCAACTCTATTAAAATGAAGGTGCTAAGATCTGTCTCGAGGCGCCTGATTTTTCATAAGAACGCCGCTTGGCCTTTTCTTTGGTTTTTCATCTCAGCGATGGCTGCCTGTCGGAAGGCCTCCCGCGACCATGCAAGATGGAGCCGCGTGCCCCGTGCCTGACTGCACCTTGCCCCGTCCCTTTACGCCCCTGTATAAAGTCAGCGGGGCCAGCTGGACTCTGAACACTAGGTTCTCACGAGTGCCCTGATCTGCCCTGTAAGGGGAACTTAAATAGTCAGGGTGGGAGTGCAAGAGACCCGACACCCCCCCCCCCCCCCCCGTCATGGGGGGGAGGCTGGCGCAGGAGCTCTCTGCCTGCAGTTCCACCCACAGACACCAGGGGCGCTGTCAGCAGCTGGAAGGGAAGGAGAGAGGAGAGGAATTGAGGGACAGAGGCAATTGGCACTGCTAAGGCCTGCAGGGAGGTGGTATGCGTGCTTCCTCGCTTTGCTTGTGTCCCTGTACCCCAAATCAATGAGGGGAAGCTGATACCCTCTGTCCAGGAACAGTACAGTGTCCACCAGATCATGGAGACTACCCTGGGGGTCAGGGTGCTGGACGTCATCATGTTCTGCTCGACAGGCTTGGGGCAGGGTGACCACTGGCCACTGGCCGTTGACACTGTCACCCTGACATCAACACTACAACCACAGTTGTTCTTGTGCACATCAGCCATACCCTGGTGTTAGGAACTAAACTGTGTCCCCACCCCCAAACACACACACACACACACTCGTGCACGTGCGGATGTGCGCACACATGTGCACACACACACGCACATTTAGGGGTCTAACTCCCAACACCTGTGAGTGTGATTTTACTTGGAAATGAGGTCCTTGCAAATGCCCCCAACTAGAGATGAGGCTGTCATGCAGTGTGCCGTCCTAGTGAGAGCAGGACGTGAGAGCAGGCGGGGCTGGAGTGGCGTGTCCACCTGTCCAGAAATGCTTGGGGTCACCAAAGCCAGAGAGGCGGGTAGTACTTTCCTTTTCCAAGTCTTGGAGGGGGTCCAGGCCTGCTGACTCTCTGACTGGGGCACTGATACCACCTGGACATGAAGACACCTGGGTGCTTGACCCGGGCACGGCCCCAGGGCCTCCAACCCCGCCCCTGCACCCGCTCAGAGCTGCTGACCACTGTCCAGGCCACTTCACAAGAACCAGCAGCTCAGGGAAACGCATGAGTAGACAGGGTGATGGCCAGCTGCGGGGGTGGGGGAATCTTGGGCCTCCGGCTTCAGGAAGACAGGCTGGACTGTCAAGGCGCGTGGCCCGCCAGAGGCCTTGCAGAGCGGCTTACAGGGTGCTGGCCTGGCCCAGGAGCGCCGGACTCGAGGCCTGAGCACCGCACTCACCGACTGGGAGCCACCCCTGCCGCACTCACTCACCGACTGGGAGCCGCCCCTGCCGCACTCACTCACCGACTGGGAGCCGCCCCTGCCGCACTCACCGACTGGGAGCTGTCCCTGCTGCTGTCCCGGGACTTGTTCTTGGCCAGCCGCTTCTTCTTCTTGTGTAGGGGTCTCGACTCTAGGATCATCTCCTCCAGCTCAAAAGTGGGGTCGCAGTGCAGGCGGCCTTTCTGTGGAGGGTGGGACGGTGAGCTCAGCCCACAGGCACTCCCTAGCCGCCCTGGAACTGCGTCGAGTGTTGTGCTTACATTGGGCACGAAGCCTGGCTCCACCTTCTTCTCACTCAGGTCGTCCCACAGTACGTGGGCCAGCGATGGGGCCGTCTGCATGTCCTGGAGGCTGGAGAACCGGTGATCGGGATTCACGGTGAGCAGCTGTAAGAGATCAGGGTTCACGGTGAGCAGCTGTGAGAGATCAGGGTTCACGGTGAGCAGCTGTGAGAGATCAGGGTTCACGGTGAGCAGCTGTGAGAGATCGGGGCTCATGGTGAGCAGCTGTGAACAGGTCGTGCAACCCCGCAGAGCGGCGGCTACCTGCCCTGGGCTGGAGTGATCCCTGGAGGCGACCTGGGGCCTTGAGGTCTCAAGGGGCAAAGCAGCTGCGGTGGGCTCCAGGTGGCCCGGCCCCCAAGGGCAGCACGGGAGCTGCAGGGCGTTCTGCCAGGGCTGGTCAGCAGGTGGCAGCGGAGGCCCGGCTGACAGTCTTCCCTATTGCTGGTTGGCTCAGTGTCTACTACAAAACCACTTCTGCCACCATGTGGAACATCCGAGCCCCGAACCTGGGCAGCCGCGTACAGCCAGGGCAGCTGGGCACCAGGCCTCCTGCCTGGCCAAGGCTGTGAAAGCCTCTCTCCACCCATGTGCTGCCCAGCTCTGCTCTTGAAGGCCACTGCTTTGGGTGCTCAGCCAACTGTTTAGCTGGTTGGACTCCCAGTGGAGACCAGCCCCCTGCCCAGCCCGGCCCACCCACATCCCATGTCCCCGCCTTCAGTCATCAGCTGCTACTGACAGGTCGCTCCTGGGAGCTGTAGGGGGTGGTGTGTAGCACCCAGAGCAAGGGCAGAGGAGGCCGGGCACAGCAGGGCATGCACCAGCCTGATGCGCCTTCCTTCTCACATGCAGGATGTGAGGCCTGACGCCTTGGTACCCATCAGAGAAATGGGGCGATGGCAATGTCCTGCACATGGCCCCCAGGCAGAACTGCGGATGAAGTGGGCAGTGACACAGCTCGGCACAAGGGCTCAGACAGGCTGGCCACAGAAGCACACAGCCAGTCTGCCGCTAGAACCCGATCCCGTCCCAGCGCCGAACTCCCTCCCCCAGAAGCAGCAGAAGGGGAATGTTCCCAGAGGGGGGAGGGGATGCTCCCAGAGGGGGGAAGGAGAAGGGCTCACCTTCCGTAGCAGGGCCACCATCTCCTTAGACCAGGTGGGCACATACTGGACGCTCACGGTGCTGAAGAGCTGCACGAGCGACTCCACGGCGTTGCTTGAGTGGATGTCGTAGGGTCTCTGTGGGCAGTGGGCAGGGAGGGACCTGCTCTAGGGCCCCCACCATGCTCTCTGTGGGCAGTGGGCAGGGAGGGAACTGCTCTAGGGCCCCCACCATGCTCTCTGTGGGCAGGGGGCAGGGAGGGACCTGCTCTAGGGTCCCCACCATGCTCTCTGTGGGCAGGGAGGGACCTGCTCTAGGGCCCCCCACCATACTCTCTGTGGGCAGTGGGCAGGCACAAGCGCACCCCAAGAACCCCTCTCCAGACACAGGTACAGGCCTAGCTCTGGACATCACCCATTTGACCAGCAGAGCTGGGGAGGTAATCTCACTCCGGGCCCGGCCCATCACCCCAGGACACGCCCCGCTGCCCAGAGGGCGGGGCCTGAGCGGACCAGCCCCCGAGATGAAGCGAGGCTGTCTTCCTCGGGGATGAAGTCCTGTGATATGACTGGGCACATGGTGCCCCCAAAAGGCGCGTGGAGGGCAATACAAGGCCTGAGCAGTCCTGTCTCTGGTACCCAGCACAGGGACCCCAGGAATCAGCTTGCTGATGGCTGGAGCAAGTGCCTCATGACGATTCCCACCAATCACCCCAGAAAGCAAGCCTGCTCGCTCAGGCCCTGGCCACTGGTGCAGACACTGTCAGGAGACGGAGTGCTCTGGGATTTGGGGGCAGCCTGCTCCTTTCCAGACTCTCCCCATCCCCGGGGCACCGGGGTCCAGGGATCCGTACCCATCCTCGTAGGAGCTCGTAGGCCATCACCCCCACCGACCACCAGTCCACCTCGAAGGAGTAGCCAGTCCCACCGTTGACGAAGGAGTGGAAGATCTCTGGAGCTTTTCAACAGCGAGAAGAGCAGCAGCTATGGCGCTGCCCGGGGCTGCGGAGCTGACACTGGGCCCCGGGGGCTGGCCGAGGGGCTGCGGAGCCAACACTAGGGTGCCGCCCCGGGGGCTGGCTGAGGGGCTGCGGAGCTGACACTGGGCCCCGGGGGCTGGCCGAGGGGCTGCGGAGCTGACACTGGGGTGCCGGGGGCCGGCTGAGGGGCTGCGGAGCTGACACTGGGGTGCCGGGGGCCGGCCGAGGGGCTGCGGAGCTGACACTGGGGTGCCGGGGGCAGGCCGAGGGGCTGCGGAGCTGACACTGGGGTGCCGGGGGCCGGCTGAGGGGCTGTGCAGCTGACACTGGGGTGCCGGGGGCCGGCTGAGGGGCTGCGGAGCTGACACTGGGGTGCCGGGGGCCGGCTGAGGGGCTGCGGAGCTGACACTGGGGTGCCGGGGGCCGGCTGAGGGGCTGTGCAGCTGACACTGGGGTGCTGGGCCCCGGGGCAGGCTGCTGTGCGTCTACGGGGGAGCCCTACTCTCCAGTGGTTTTTTTCCCCTTGTCCCATCTGAAGGGAGCCGCCCCCCTCTAAATAGCCCCCTACAAAGCACACCCGTGTTCACCCTTGGGTCCTCCCATACCCACATCAGACGTGACGTGGAAGAAGCCCGTCCCCACAGCTCTGCCTTCTTTGGGGCCACGCTGGAGCGCGGCGGGGTGGGGGAGGCCCTGGCTCACCCATGTATGGCTTGGTGCCGGCCAGCGCTGTCGCCCTCTCCCCGTCCTTTATGATGGTGGCGATGTTGAAGTCAGTCAGGTGTGCGTGCCCTGCGGGGAGAGGCAGGCGTGCTTCCGGGGCCCTCGGCAGGTACCCGCCCTCCTTAGCTTCTCGGGGTCCCCACACTCACCTTGCTCATCGAGGAGAATGTTGTCCGGCTTGACGTCTCTAGGGAAGGAAGGAGAATGAAGAGCCTGAGCTGCCGGCTGCCCCAGGGCTTTCCCAGGCCCCCACCAGGGCCCTCTTCTCCAGGCACCTGGGGAACTGAGAAGCCCACTACAGGGGAGCTGCCAAGCACCCCTTCAGAGTCCAGACGGCAGTCCATACCTAGGCTTGTACAGAGGATGTGTCAGCGGGGCGCCCCGGAAGACGGCAGCAGCCTCTGCTGGCCGGACCCCATGACACCCCTCCCCTGAGCCCCAGAACTGCACAGAACGCTGCTCACATCCATCCCTCCACATGGCCTGGGTCTCCTCTTGCCCAGGTGCATCCTGGGAGTGAATCCTGGGAGTGACCAGACAACGGAGACCGCAGGATGGAAGCAGAAGAGGAATTCACCTGACTTATAAAATTCCCAGTTTGCTGGGGCTGAAGAACCTCAGCCTACTTTCTGCTTCCTAACTGCACCTGCTCCTAACTAACTGCACCTGCTCCTAACTGCACCTGCTGCTAACTAACTGCACCTGCTGCTAACTAACTGCACCTGCTGCTAACTAACTGCACCTGCTCCTAACTGCACCTGCTCCTAACTGCACCTGCTCCTAACTAACTGCACCTGCTCCTAACTGCACCTGCTCCTAACTGCACCTGCTCCTAACTGCACCTGCTCCTAACTAACTGCACCTGCTCCTAACTGCACCTGCTCCTAACTGCACCTGCTCCTAACTAACTGCACCTGCTCCTAACTGCACCTGCTCCTAACTGGACCTGCTTTAAGTGAATCTTAGCTTCGGTTTGAACTCCTGGGATGTGGAAGACAGGCAAATGGGAGCTGCTCGTACAGAGTCTGCCCAGGTGGACAGGGCTGCAAGCAGGGGGTCTACCCAGGTGGACAGGGCTGCTTGCACGGGGTCTACCCAGGTGGACAGGGCTGCTTGCACGGGGTCTGCCCAGGTGGACAGGGCTGCTTGCACGGGGTCTACCCAGGTGGACAGGGCTGCTTGCACGGGGTCTACCCAGGTGGACAGGGCTGCTTGCACGGGGTCTGCCCAGGTGGACAGGGCTGCTTGCACGGGGTCTACCCAGGTGGACAGGGCTGCTTGCACGGGGTCTGCCCAGGTGGACAGGGCTGCTTGCACGGGATCTACCCAGGTGGACAGGGCTGCAAGCAGGGGGTCTGCCCAGGTGGACAGGGCTGCTTGCACGGGGTCTACCCAGGTGGACAGGGCTGCTTGCACGGGGTCTACCCAGGTGGACAGGGCTGCTTGCACGGGGTCTGCCCAGGTGGACAGGGCTGCTTGCACGGGGTCTGCCCAGGTGGACACGGCTGCTTGCACGGGGTCTGCCCCAGGCGTCACAGCTGAGAGCAGGTCCTCACGGAAGGAAGGGCTGAGGAGCCACAGCATGGAGGCCCCTCAGGTGCCCTGAGACCACCCTGAGGCGTTGGCACACCTGTGGATGATGTGCTGACCACGCAGGTAGTCCAGGGCCAGCGCCATCTCGCAGATGTACAGCCTCACGGTGTCCTCAGAGAACTGCACGTTCTGCTGCAGGTGGTAGCGCAGGTCCCCGCCCAGCAGCAGGTCCACCACCATGAACATGTCCTCCTCGTCCTGGAAGGAGTACCTGCGGGCAGCGAGGGGCCGTCACGTGCAGAGCGGGGGCCAGAGCCACGGCTCCCGCCACACCTGCAGCCCCGCTGACCCGAGGACCACAGCCCAATGACCACCGCCAGGCAGTGACCCCACCCTGCTCAGAGTCAAGACCCTGGGGAGACAGAGCAACCTCCTGCAGGTGACCCCAGGATGCCCGTGAGTGAGGAACGGCAAGCAGAAGCTTCGTGCCCGCCCCGGCCTGTCTGGAGGGATGCCCGCCCTGGGCTGTCTCGGGCTGCCCGCCCTGGGCTGTCTGGAGGGATGCCTGCCCTGGGCTGTCTCGGGCTGCCCACCCCTGGGCTGTCTTGGGCTGCCCGCCCTGGGCTGTCTCGGGCTGCCCACCCCTGGGCTGTCTTGGGCTGCCCGCCCTGGGCTGTCTCGGGCTGCCCACCCCTGGGCTGTCTGGAGGGATGCCCAGTTTCTTCTGTGGGGATAAAACTCCGGCCTTGGAGGCTTGTTGAAGAAGAAAATGAAACGCCCTAGGTGAAATTTTTGGCGCCCAGCTTGCTAGGCAAGGAGCTGCCAGTTAATGGCCAGAAGTCACAATGACAGCACTGGTGGTGGCGATGGCGGTGGTGGTGGTGGTGGGTCAAGGTGGTGATAATGATGGTGGTGATGGTGGTGTCCACAGTGATGGTGCGATGGTAGTGGAGGCGGGAGGGGGATGATGATGGTGGTGCCGTGGTGGTGCCGGGGATGCTGGGTGCCATGGACGATGCTCATAAGCAACGGCAGCACCGGGAGCCGGCACGCCGGGACCTTCTCCTTCCTCATGCTCTGTGGGGTCTCGGGAGTAGCCATTCTTGAACGAGTGGCTCTTCATGAAGAAACTCACTTCCATGTGACGTCCCCTCCCTGCTTCTGCCTCCATAAGCCATCTGTGAAATCCAGACTAGAAAAGGGACCAGACTGGAGCCTGGGGAGAGTCCCGGGAAGAGTCGCGCAGGACAGGAACTCGGGAGACCCAGTTCTAAGAGGGACCTGCATGAAGGGTAGCAGCAGGCCAGCTACCCTGGGGGCCCCTCGGGACAGACACACGCTCCCTGGGGGCCCCTCGGGACAGACACACGCTCCCTGGGGGCCCCTCGGGACAGACACACACTCCCCAGGGATCAGTGAGGACGGACACACGCTCCCCGGGGCTCAGTGAGGACGGACACACGCTCCCCGGGGATCAGGGAAGATGGACACACGCTCCCCGGGGATCAGGGAAGATGGACACACGCTCCCTGGGGGCTCAGGGAAGATGGACACACGCTCCCCGGGGATCAGGGAAGATGGACACACGCTCTCCGGGGCTCAGTGAGGACGGACACACACTCTCTAGGGCCTCGGCCAGTGACCACACAGACAGACTGAGGAGTGCTCCCTTCCCATGGACAGCCTGAGCGTCCCCAAGCCTCGCTGCCCACGGCCTTGATCAGCGCTCCCATCTCGTGCTGCCTGGAAGCTGGGCTCCCGCCACGGCTCAGCCCCGCCCTGCCCGGGTGACATGGAGCAGAGCGCACAGTGCCCCTCCTGAGCTGTGCAGCCTCTGTCCACTCTGTCCACGTTTTTACTGTGGTAAAAATGCCCAGGGAGGGGGTGAGGCGAGGAGAAGAGCAAGTCTGACCCCTGAGTAAGTTCTGGAAACAGCTGCTTTGGGTCACAGTCACACAAAACACACCTACTTTCCATTACCCCAAATGGCAGTTGGCTGCCTCTTCCTGCAAGCTCTGCTAGTGGACACTGGTCACCCGCTGGGGAGGGGCACAACACCTTCCTGTTGCTTGGCCAGGGCCCGTACTGCTAAGAACGCTATGATCCCCTGAACTCGGAAGCACCATGCTCGTCTGGAAGCACGGAGCCCACTGCGGAAGAAAGACCCTGGGTTGGCGAGGACTCGGACTGGGCAAGACTCCTGAGTTGAGGAGAACGCGGGGTGGGGGACCCTGACATTTGAGAGAATCCCCGATTGGGGAGTGTAGAGAGCCATATGAGTGGAACGTGACAGTGGGGTGCCACATGCTAGAGGAGAGATCTCGCTCCTTGGTAGAAAGCATGACAGACTGAGAGGAGCGTAAGTAACTATGGCTTTCACGGAAAAACAGAACAGAAACCCACTGGGGTCAACCCCACTGGTGCGTTCTGGAGCCTCTATTGAAGTAAAGCTACCGCTGAGATCATGGGGGTTTCTGATTGCACCCGGAATGTCTCATGCATTAAACTGTCTCTCTCCGGTCCATGCTGAGTATCTGAAAGGATTTGATTCTCTGGCTGTCAGACTGGCAATCCAAGAACATACTAGAGGCTAGGAAAGTTTTCCCATAATCCTAAACCTCCTTCTTACCAATCAAAAGCCCCACGCCTGAATTTGCACACAGATTCCCAGCCCCCTGATTATAAATAAAGTCTGGTGGGACTGGGCTGTCTTCTTATGGCTCTCCCTCTGGGAGGCAGTGGGATTTCCCACCTGTCCTGGCCAACTGCTGAATTTCTGTCTCTTTTTTCCGTCTTTCATGTTTCCTGGTCCCAGGGCAGCTTCATGGAATTTTTGTAAGAGTAATGGCCAGCAGTGAGCTTCAGCTAGCTGTCATAGGGGAGAAACTGAGGGAACGTCCTGGGCCAGAAGGAAGGATTCTAGAAAGCCGGTCCACCTCCCAGCAGCCTGCAGATTCTATGCCTTTTGTCCCTTCTGTGCAGAACTTTAGCGTTAGTCCCTAAACTTCCCGTTATTTCAGTGCTAGGCCCCCGTGGTAACGCATCTCTACCACACCGAGCCCCGCGCTTCCGCAGATGCCGGGGAGAAGACTGTGAACCCCAGTACAACCGCACTGAGCCCCAGGCTTCCTGCAGACCCTGGGGAAGATTATTGTGAACCCAGCACTGTGACACTGAGCCCTGGGCTTCCCACAGACCCTGGGGAGGTGTTAAATGAACCCCAGTGCCATGACACTGAGCCTCGGGCTTCTCGAAGACCCTGGCGGATGGCGTGTGAACCCAGCACTGTGGATCTCTGGGTCCGGCAGGCCCTGGACATAGGAAGGTAAAGCGATAGGAGCAGGAAGGACCTGCGGGGGGGGGGGAACATTCCAGATATTGAAGGTCATAGAGCGGGGCGCCTTGTCCCTCTGCGGGGTCCTCCCGCCGGGCCCGTGGGGCGAGCTCACCACAGGTTCACCAGGAAGACGTGCTCGATCTCCTGCAGGATCTGCAGCTCCCGGAAGACGTTGCGCACCTCATCGCGCTCGACGCACTGCTGCTTGTTCATGTACTTCATGGCGTACATCTTCTCCGTGTCCCGCTTCTGCACGATGCACACCTGCGCGGGAGGGCGGCTCACAGACATCCCTCCGCCCCAGCACGACCCAGCGCCAGGGTCTCCTAGACGGCTGTGGCCGGGGCTCCTGTCGGGTCCACTGGTCGGGCGCTTGAGCCCAGCCATGACCGGGCTGACCTGGCCCTGGGTCCCAGCAGGCCCTTACTGGACCCATGTCCAGCCGCGTGTCACTACTCTTTGGGTGTGACGTGCACCCTAGAGGTTCGTAAGTTTGAATATCTGGTCTTCAGCTTGGCTGCACTATTTTAGAAAGTTGTGGAACCTTGAGGAGGTGGAGTCTTATTGGAGGAAGCAGGTGACTAGGTTGTGGACCCGGCCCCACTACAGTTCATTCACTCTCTGCTTCCTGGAAACACCCTGACAGATGCACCCACAGGATGTCTCTCAGTGGATTCAGATCCCATCAAGTTGACACCCATTGCAGTCAGCCTGCATGGTTGCTGATAAAATCACTATCAAACGGCTTGCGATTGTCCGGTTACAGTTCTCAGTCCAGCTTGAGGGAATTGGCCACATCATCTCTACATAAGGGCTGAGAGAGGGACTTACTCGCCAGACCAGCATGTCTGGTCAAGGGTAGACAAGGATGCCAACTTTCTCAATCAGCTGTCTATATTTTATCCTAGGACCTAATCCCACCCACCACGGGCTGGGCCTTCCCCAGCAGCTAGACAATCTCCTGCAGGTTTGCTTTGGGCTTAACTCAACTACTAATTCTCTACAAATGTGCCCAGAGCTCAAACCCTCAACTGTCGAGTTGACACCTGTGCCTAACTATGACACTCCACCCCTTGTCAACTTGATATAAAAACAAAGCACTTTTAAACTGTAACCTTTGATTCTTGTCCCCATTGGTGTTAAAAGTTATCTTATTTATAACATAAATATATTTAATTTTATTAATTCTTTTTTTAAAAATTTTATTAATTCTAAAAGTCCAAAATTAAAATTTTCTATAATCTAATTTAAAATATCATTACAGGTTCAATTATGAAAATGTTGAAATTGAAAGTCTTTCTTTAAATATCCCAGATCTTTTAGCTGTAGGAGTCTATGAAGTTAAAGTAAGTTATCAAAAACTCCAACACAGACAAAAACATCAAAACAGAATCATTGCAACAATGAGAAATCATCAAGTTAAGACCAAAGTCCAGCTAATCAATTACTGTATCCTGTATTACAATGTCCATCTTGTGTTGCTCCTCACATAGTCACGGTGGCTCAAAGATTCTAGGCATCTCCAGTTCCTGTTTGCAGCTCAAAGTTGTAGAAGCAGAGTTCCTCTGAACCAGGCTGAATCTCCACTCGCAGCCGTCCTCACCACACATCCCATGGCTCTGGCATCTCCAACAACACTCTGGGTTCCTCTGCAGCTATAACTTCACCTCTCCTCGCAGGAACTCTACGCCTGCCACTTGGAGCCAAGCTTCTGCTGCTCTCCATGGACCCCTTAATCATACACTAAAACCAGTACCACCTGGGGGATGCTGGACGATTCCACAGTGAGGCTGAAACATAGCTTGGTCCACTCAACCACAGCTATACCAACTTTAGCACGCTGACTCTGGAAAAGCTTCTTTCTGGGCAGCCGAAACTTCCGAAGGGCAAGAAAGAGCTTCAGTCTGGGCCTTCGGCCCTGAAGGAATCTGGATTTTCAAACCTGAGAATCACCATGTGGTGTATTTATGTCCTCCACCATCCCAGTGCAAAACACTAGGTTCTCCTTCACTCATGTTCGTTTCTCCAACAGCGGCAGCTGCTCTGCTGCCTGCCCTTTCCACATCCAGAGCTTCGCGGCCACCAACGCAGCTCTCCTCCATCCGGCAAACCAGTCCATCATCTTTAAATCCAACTCTGCCAAAGGCCTTGTTCCGTTTCTCACAAACTGGGCCCAAACAATCCGCAACTCTCTCTGCACTGCCGGTGTCCAAATAGCCCATTAAACTCTGTAGAACTCAAAATCTTAAACATTTCAAACTTTGTCCAACAAAACCATTCAAAAGCCACAAAATCCACATAATCAGACTTATTAGCAACACCCTACTTCTCTGGCATCAAATTCTGTAGCAGTTAGCCTGAATGGTTGCTGATAAAATCAATATCGAACGGCTTAAGGGAACAAAGGGTTTATTCTCATATGATTGTCCGGTTATAGCTCTCAGTCCAGCTTGACAGGAGAGCTCACATCAACACCAGGGCCAAGGGAACTAGCCACACCATCTCTACGTAAAGGCTGAGAGAGGGACAGTCCTCACTTGCCAGACCATCATGTCGGGCCAAGGGTATGCAAGGATACCAACTTAATCAGCTATCTGCATTTTATTTCAGGGCCTAATCCCACCCACCATGGGCTGGGCCTTCCCCATCAGCTAGACAATCTCCTGCAGCTTAACCCAACCACTAACTTTCTACAAATGTCCCCAGACCTCAAACCCTCAACTGTCAAGTTGACACCTGTGCCTAACTATCCGACAACCAAAATTAACCATCACAGGGATGAATCAGAGAATCCGCTTTAACATAAGGTCAGGTGCTTGGGAAGCCTTAATCAACAGGGCTATCATTCCCACAAGCAGAGGTTGTCTGTGAAGGCAACACCCCCTACATGGCCCTTCAGGGTCAGCACCCCCTGGACGCTGCATGGACGGGTCACCGTGAGCACATCACCCATCCGTCGCTCGGCAGAAAGAGGCAGGTAGAGAGAAATGCACTGGTGTCTCTGTAGCCAGGACATCTCAGTTACAACTGTGGACAGTGATCCCAGAGGGAATCCAGGCCTGGAGACAGACGCCGTGCAGAGTCGGCACCTAACCCACTGCAAGCCGCAGAGAGCACCTCGCAGACAGCGGCCCAGGTGACCACAGCCGTCTGAGGGTTTCCACAGCCTGTGGCCACCAGGTCTTCAGGGAGCTTCAGGTGGGAACTTGAAAGAAGAAAACGATTGGGACGGCAGGGTGTTGACACTCCCAAGTGCCCGCCCAAGGCAGGGGCCTGGGACTGAGCGGTCGCCCAGCTTGTCATCATCAGACCACACCTCTCCACAAGGAAGCCATGTTCCCTCTCCTGGGAAGGTGCCCAGCCAAGGTCTCCTGGGGGAAGGAGGGTCACCCAGCATCCTCACAGCAAGCAGACGTGCACCCCAACACGCACCAGGGCGTGGACAGCCTGACTGTCAAGCAGCCACTGACGTTTCACAAGAACGTGTTTAAAAAAGACCTTGGTGTAGCTCATTTATTTCCACTTTTTTATTTACTGATGAATTTTGCTCTTTGGCATTTTCATACATGTATACGAGAACCTTCCGTTTTCGATAGGCACCAATTCTATAATACCGAGCTACACAGTGTCAACGGGGTGGAATGAGCACCCAGTCTGCCAGCAAGCAGCAGTGAGTCACGGAGATGAAAGCCGTTTGTGCTGGATGGCAGCTGCACGATGCTTCTTGCTATTTCCCTCACGTTGCTGGGGGTACCAATGCTGGGGGGGGGGCTGAGGCCCCGTGGAGGTAGCACCAGGCCTCTGGCCTTCGGGATGCGCAGACATAAGAGATAAACAGCTTGTCTCACACCCTAAGCCCTCATCAACCAGAGATGCAACCTCTGTAACCACGGATGCAGTTTCCAAGGCAACGCTGCACACACCAGCATCTTGCCCATGGGCATGCTGTGAGCCCAAAGGAGGCGAGTCTGAGACGTGACTCCAACAGGACATGGAGGCAGTATCTGGCCTGCCTCAGGAGCCCGCCCACCCCAGTCCAACCCCAGCAGGTCCCTGTGTGTGGACCACCGAAATCCCTGCAAAGCTCTTCTGGGCCCTGCCTCTGTGGCCCAAGAAGACTCCAGCCTCGGGGGGCTGACCGTGGACGTGCGTAGTCCCTGCATCACAGACTTGCCCCCATCTCAGCGCCTGCTGATCTGTGAGGACCAAGCTCAGCGAGCAAGCTGTGGCAGCGACAGCGGGGCACAGGGCCTGCAGGACAGCGAAGGGGTCTGGTTTCTAGGTGTGGTTGAGTACGGACCCTTCTTGAATTTTCTCTTATTATTTTTTAAGCCCTATAGTCCTTGAGATAGAATCGAGATCCTCTGGCTAACTGCCCAGGGTGAAGACAGGGAAGCCCGGAGCCTGCCAAGAGGGCTTCAGACAGAGAGGTTTAACTTGTGGCTCTGTCACTGTGGGTTTTCTATAACCTCTCAAAATAAAGAAACCACTCAGAACTGTGGTCTGACAGAAAGGAGACAAGAATTGTGGCACCAGGCAATTACGCAAATGTGCCTGAAGTGCGACTCACTTCATCTGCTGTTCACACTTGCTCTGCAAATGCTTCTGAGTGGGGGGGGGGGGCGCTGGCTCCTCTCCCATCTCCACAGAAGATCTAAACATCCTACAGAGAGAGCTGCAGGTAGAGCCACTGCATGGGCTCCCCCGGCTCAGAGCAGAGACTCCCAGGCTCAGAACATCACCACCACCCGCAGGCATGTGGCCACTCCCCGACCCCCCAAACCCAGCCTTGGCACAAACCTGGCCAGATCCCCGTGCAGGCCAAGACCCCTGGGAATCTTCGCCTGACTCCCAGGCTGCTGGATCCTCCGGGAGTTCTGGGCTTGGGTCGACTCTGACTCCAACCCCGCTCCCCAGTGATTCTGACAGACGGCTGTTTGCATGTCACCGTCCAGCCACAGGGAAAGACCCCGTAGCCAGCGTGCCCCCTGGATGCCTCGCTCAACCAGAGGTGAGGCCAAGTCAGTTACTGCTGGCTACTGTCCAGCAGCTGTCCACTCAACAGCTGCCCACGTGGTCCCCACCAAGTCAAGCACCACTGGGCACAACATCCGCAGTCAGGGAGTAAAAACCACTGCTCTGGTACATTGGCTGTTCTGAATGAAAGGCACTTAAAAAGAAAAGGCCGAACTTCCCACGTGGGGCAGGCCCTCCCTGTGAAGGGAAAGAAACATCTTCCTCTTGGTAAGAGACTAGATGAAGACTACTGAGACGCTCTGAAGCCTCCTGCAGCCCCTTCCTCTGGCCAGTAGCTGCGTGATGCAGTCATGTGATGCTTGTGGCTCTGGGGCTATGTGACGGGACTCACTCCCACCCCCTGCAGACCACACAGGATCGTGGCCCTCTTTGGGCTCGGCTCCCGGCTCCATGCTGTCACAGGGTCCCTTCCCTTGGCACACCAGGTCAGGTCCTGCTCAGCATCTCCCGAGCAGCGTGCCGGGTCAGGGAACACTACTCCTGCAGAAGAGCTCGTGCTGCTCTGGTTTAGTGTCTTTAAAGGAAACCAGGACTCGGGTCTTCTGGGCACTGGAGCCTAAGGAGACCCAGGAACTTCTTCCTCCTGCTGGCGACGCATCCCCGCAGCAGGCGTGCTTCAGCTGCAGTGCTGCCCCTGCTGGCGACACACCCCCGCAGCAGGCGTGCTTCAGCTGCAGTGCTGCCCCTGCTGGTGACACACCCCCGCAGCAGGCGTGCTTCAGCTGCAAGGCTTGTCCTGCTGGTGACCCGTCCCTACGGCAGTTGCAGTGGCTGGAAGCTCATCTGACCCCTGGTTCTCCTGGCATCGGAAGAAACACTTTGCAGAGTTCTGCTGAGATCAGGCCTCTCGCCCTGCAGCCAGCCTTGGGCCTGGCCCTCTGGTCTTCCCACCCCAGCTTCCCGGTTACGAGGCGGCCTCAGATGAACGCCTCCCTCGTTGGAGCAGAGAAAGGCTCCTTCCTCCGTCCACAGAGCCAGCAGCATCGTTACACCGCTGTTTCCCTGTTTTCTCTTCCTCTCGGGCCCTTGAGCACAGCGACACCAGACAATGCAGGACAATTGTCCTGGCGGACAGCTCCCTCCCACCTGAGGCAGACAGCCCTGGCTGGACGCGATGCCCCCACCTGGGGAGCAAACCTGGGCTGTCCTTCTGTGGCCACAGAGAAAACAGAGCAGCTCCAGGAAGCACCGCCTGGGTCCTGGGCGAGCTCAGCCTGTCCCTGGGGCGCTCCCCCACACTCTTCCTCCTTCCTCTCCGCATCCACTGCGCAGGGTGACAGGAGCCAGGCCAGCAGGCTACGCTTGGCACAGGCTGGCAGAGAGCACCTTTGACAGCACATGGGCAGCCGTGTAGAATGGGGCTTCGGGGCTGGGGTAAGAAATCACCACCCTGCCCCACCTGTGGGCACGGTAAGAGCTGTGCAGGCCCCAGACGGCACGTGTGCAGACCAAGGGCTCCTGAGGATGCCCCGAGGTGGAGGTCAGCAGCGGTGGGCAGGCCACAGTGAGGACTGGCGGGTGGGGGAGCAGGCAGAGCCAGGCGGCAGAGCTGAGCTACCACGATTTTACTTCCCCTGAACTAGTCCTTTTTCAAATTATTATTTTGAAAGCCCGTTGAAAGTTCCAGAATGAAAATACGCGTCAGGCACAGCAGGCCGCCAGCCCGCCTGGTCCTGGCTCCAGACCCTTCTCCGGCTGCTGCCGCGTTCCGTTCCCAGCAAGCAGAATTATGGGCCTGTCGGTCAGAGTCCAGGCAAAACGGCTGCCAGTCTTCCAAACACAGTGAAGCCGCAGGCAGAGGCCAAGTACTCCAGGGAAGACCTGGCCCTACTAACCAGATCTAACCAGAGTGCAGAAACGGGAGAGAAATGCATCTGGCACCGGTCACCACTGTGACCTTCCGGGAGCCCATGGCCCATCGCACATGGAGGGCAACTCGGCCACCTGGAGATGCTGCTTCGCCGGTCCATGCAGCTGGTCCAGGGAGCTTGTTCCCTCGGGGGCAAGAGGACAGGCGTCCTGCTGCGTTCTGCAGGGGCTCAGCATGGGCGCGTTGGCCCTCTTGTTAGTGCCCAGAAGAAGCTGCATGGGCAGACTGGGGGCCACTTGGGCTGGGCCACCCTTTGAGCATGCCAAAGCTTCCACATCTCTCAGGGTGGCATTCTGGCCAATCACTGGCAGTATCAGGTACTTCCATGATGCTCCTGAGACCCCCAGAAAAAGATGCCCAGCCATCTTTAGTAGGCCCGAGCAGCTCCCAAGGAAGACACCCTGAGCCCAAGGATCACCCCTTGGGATGAAGGTCTCACAGGAAGGTCTCGCGTTCACGG
Organism: Typhlomys cinereus; assembly: GCA_023101885.1. Lineage (NCBI taxonomy): Eukaryota > Metazoa > Chordata > Mammalia > Rodentia > Platacanthomyidae > Typhlomys > Typhlomys cinereus. The sequence goes on from JALPQD010000510.1 coordinate 1,375,546, forward strand.
GTGGAGGCAACCCTACATGACAGATGCCTTCACAAGAAACAGAAAGACGCAGGCAGGCGAGAGGCCATGTGGCGATGAGATAGACATGACCGCCTGGGGCTGCAAATGGCGGGAGACAACCCCAACCAAGAACTGCTGAAGCTCGCTGAGCACCATGGCAGCCTCCAGGGGAGGCCAAGGTTCTGACTGTTTGCTACTCTGGTCACTGAGACACTGATTCCTGATCCCAATGATGATAATCTTGCAGCCCTGGCCGGCTTGACCACACTGCCAGGTGAGAGCAGCCAGGTAGCCCGGACTATGGGCACCCTTGCGGCTGCTAGAGAGGGTGCACGAGTTTCCCCTTAAGATGGACTTTCCCAGCTGCCTGCAAGCGCCCCTCCCTGGGGCGGAACAGAGGCTTAAGCCCAGATGGAAAAGCCTAGCTTGCCCGTCTCCGTCAGCTCCGCTCCCGTTCCAGGGCAAGATTCCCACTTAGACCGTGTCTCCTGCTCACAGCAAGTCCAAAAGATCCAGGGGACCCAGGGGGGTCTCAGGCTCAGCCCTGTGGCAGGCCTGACAATCCCGAGGGAAAGTGTCTGGCTTTCAGAGCCGCATCCTCCAGTAATCCACTTGTGCCAAAGATGGAGCGGAGTCGGATCGCAGGTGCTGGAGCCCCGCTGCTGCTGCTCTCAGGCCGTGGGGTGCCCTGCAAAATGCCGCCGTGCAGCCGGGAACAAGCCGTGACTAGTGGCAGGGTAAGTGCTGTTCTAATTGAAGAGTCTTTACGGACTCTGCAGATTTAGTGATTCACCCCAAGCTCTTTTTCTTTCCAAGTAATTTTTGTTCCCCCAGAAAGCCAAGGCCTGACAACAGGTACTTAAGCCTCTGAAAACGGTAATGAAAGAATCTCCTGGGGGCCTCAGAGCCGGGGAAAAGCAAGACGGGTCTCCTGGGCAGCTCCAGAAACCACAAGGACCCGACCAGCATCTGGACCGCCCGGAGCTCCGCCATGCTCAGTGCCAACAGCGCCAAAACCAAGAGAGGATGGCTGCGTAGGCCTGAGGAGGCGGGGCGCAGCTGCCAGGACTGGGGCGGGTCTCCTGGGAACAGCTCAAGGGGAGCCGTGTCCCTGGGCAGAACCTGGCGCCTCACACGATGTGCAGCAGGGCAGCTCCACATCCTGCCTAGAACCTGTTCGTGTGCGTGTGCGTGTGTGTGTGCGCGTGTGTGTGTAGGGGTGTGCGTGTGTGTGTGTGTGTGTGTGTGTGCGCGTGTGTGTGGAGGGGTGTGCGTATGTGTGTGTGTGTGTAGGGGGTGTGTGTGTAGGGTGTGTGTGTGTGTAGGGGGTGTGTGTGGAGGGGTGTATGTGTGTGTGGGGGGGTGTGGAGGGGTGTATGTGTGTGTGTAGGGGGTGTGTGTGTAGGGGTGTATGTGTGTATGTAGGGGTGTGTGTGTGTGTAGGAGTGTGTGTGTGTGCGTGTGTGTAGGGGTGTGTGTGTGTATAGGGGTGTGTGTGTGTGCATGTGTGTAGGGGTGTGTGTGTAGGGTGTGTGTGTGTGTAGGGGGTGTGTGTGTAGGGTGTATGTGTGTGGGGGGGGTGTGGAGGGGTGTATGTGTGTGTGTAGGGGGTGTGTGTGTAGGGGTGTATGTGTGTGTGTAGGGGTGTGTGTGTGTGTAGGAGTGTGTGTGTGTGCGTGTGTGTAGGGGTGTGTGCGTGTGTAGAAGAAGACACAGGGTGTGCCTATGGAGGTCCAAGAGCAACTTCAAGAACCAATCACCCTGGATTGCTCTACCTTCTTTCTGCTTCATTCTGGGATTTCCCAGGTTCCACCTTCAGTGCAGGAAGCCTAGGCTGCCACCATTTCTGCCTGGCATTTTTACATAGGGCCAGGATCTGAACTCGGGTCCTTCTGCTTGCAAGGCAAAGGGTTAACCCCTGAGCCATGTCTTCAGCCCCAGGATGTTCTTGATCGCATCTGCTATGCACATAGAGGCAGCCAGGCCCCCATCCCTCCTCCTCCACTCAGGGCTTTGCTCCCAGCCCTTGTCATTCCTGTCAACTATTACTTGCATTTTCCATCTAAGCATCATCAATGCTACATTCTCCTCCACAGCATCAGTTCCACAGACCTGTCAGACAGGAAGGCACGCTACAGGAAGGGTCCTGTAAGAAATGTGACAGGCAGGACAGTGGAACGAAACGGAAAATCCAGAAACAGACCAGCTGCACATGGATACATTTTTAAAATTTATTCAATTGTGCGTGTGTGTGTGTGTGTGCGTGTGTGTGTGTGTGTGTGTATGTGTGTGTAGAACCATAGGTGAATTCGGGAACCACCATGGACCACCTCCACCTCCTCCTTGTTTACTCTGCCCCGGGATTCACAGGCTCCACCCTACCAGGACCAGAAATACAGGCCGCCCCCGCTTCTGCCTGGCGCCTATACGTGGGGTCAAGGATCTGAACTCAGGACCTTCCACCTGCAAGGCAGAGGTTAACCCCTGAGCCACCTCTCCAGCCCCTGCACATGGATACTTCTATACCTCAAAGACAGCAACCGAACCTGAGTGGAAAGTGGAATTTTTAATAAGTGATGCCGGAATTAGCTGAGCGGCTGAATGAAAACTTGATCCACGCCTGACACCATCAGCCAGAGTGGGCTCTGGATGCATGACTTTTAGCATGACAGATGGAGCCTAGACGAACAGAAAAAACAGGAAGATTCCTCACACAGAATTAGAGACAGCATTCCTGCGGCTCTCAATCCAAAAGCAATTTGGACAGTGACTGGTAAACGTGGCTGTGCAGAAGTGAAGGCATCATGCTTGGGAAATGTGCAAAATGAACTTAAAGGACAAGAGAAGTGAGAAGATGTAATTGTCACCAGGAAGCAAAAGTTGGCATTCCTCATACACACTGAGCTCCGGGGGGACACAGCTGAAGGGACAAGGGGCCGGCAAACGATCCTCTCACGGGAGAAACGCAGGGCGCTGAAGGAACTGCTGTGGCTCGCCCACCAGCTTGGCAAAATCCAGCAGCTGGCAGCACGCCCCATGGTGCGCACCCCGTGGAAGACAGCACGGAGCCCCCCTACCAAGCAGACCACCAATTTCCAGCACAATAGAGCGCACGCCCTTCAGCCCACACACTCTAGGAACCCGAAGACACTGGCAACCGCGTGGAGATATGGCTGGTGCTCGAGGCCCAGATCAGTGTGGCCGGCGGAACGATGGCTGGCGCAGGTGCCCGCCTGGAACACGCATGTGTCGCTGTGCCTGTCACAGGGGCTCTGCAGGCGTGATGCCGATCTTGAGAACCATGTGTGCCGATGTTGCCAACTAGGGAGCAGAGAGGAGACACGAGACGGAAGCCCGGTGCCCGCGTGGCACAGAGCTACCAGCCAAGAAACTGCGAGAGGTGGGACAAGTCAGGGAGCTGGTTCTGCCCTGTCCGGAAGGAATGCGGCTCTGACCACGGCAGGCCGTGACGCCTCAGGGGACCAGGTCAGAGCCATGCCCGAGGCCGGCCGGGCACACAGCCAGAGAGCATGGCTGACAACGAGCTCGCGCCGTCGCAGACGGAAGCTGTCCAGGGACGGAGAGGGACTTGCCAGGACCCCAAAGGAAAAGCAAGGAAAGCAGACGAAGAGCTTGGGACACAGCAGCCCGGGCCTGGAGGAATAGACCCCCAAGGGTCAGCCGGAGCAGGGGACCGGCCTGCACGGCTTGATTACTGAGTCCCTGAGCAGCTGCGGCCACTGGCCGTCAGAGCTTCGATGGCGTTCACGAGCCGCACTGCTGCTCAGGCATGGGGAAGGTCTGGACGAGCAAGAGAGGCGTCTGCACATGCAAACCGGGCAACTCGAGGTCGGTCCTGAAAGACCATGGGGAGGAAGGAAAGAAACTTACAATTTTCTTCTGATCTTCAATGTGTTGTCCCCCCCCCCTTACAAAATACATTTTTTAAAGTTCTATAAGGTTGGAAAGATGGTTCAGTGGGTAAGAGTGCTCACTGAACCTGCATGAGGACCTGGGTTTGAATCCTAAGCACCCACATAAAAAGTGGGTGTGGTTACACATGTCCATAACTCCAGTTTCTCGGGCTGAGTCAGGCTGATCCTGGAAGCTCGCTGGTCAGTGAGCCTCGCCAAAGCAGCAAGCTTTGGGCTTAGTGAGAGAACCTGTCTCAAGGGGTTGAGGAGAGACCGAGGAAGCCACTCACGTCCTCCTCTGGACTGTGCGTGCATGCACAGAAACGTCCGATCTGCACACATACACACAGGCATGTACAAGGCGCGCACCTAACACACATCTGCACATGAATTCTGTGGTTATGTTCAAGAGAATACTTTCTATGCTTTAGAGACACTCGTTATAACATGTGGGAATAAGGTGGGCTGTTCTCAGTAATTCATTTCAAATGGCCCGTGTATGGATGGGGGGGGCAGGCTACTACAGGGGCAGCAGTGGGTGGTACGTAGGATGTGATGGGTTGTCAAATATCCTCCTGACAACTTTTTTCCTGATAATCTTTTACATTCTGGCAACTTTAAGCAATGAAAGAGAAGAATTGAGCCAGTGAGATGTGGGTCTCTTGTCAGCGGCTCAGGATAATCCCAGTGCCCACAGCGATCAGTGGGCTCTGCTTTGTGCGGAGATCTGAACCCCAGGCTTTGGATGAAACGATTCAGGATGAAATGATATCAGGATGAAATGACATCAGCCCCCGCCCTGCTGAGCAGGTCCAGCGCCCGCCCTGCTGTCCAAGAAGTCTGTGAATTATCCTGAGGCTCCGGAAAGGCGGAGACGCCCCCTGGAGCACCCAGCAGGGGAGGAAACGAGGCGCGAGGCGCTCAGCCCTTCTGAGCAGCTGGGAGCGGGACCTGTGTCCGCGTAGCTGCGTCCTAGGCCTAAACTCACAGGCCAGGAGGCTCCTCCAGGGCAGCGGCTCCAGGGCCGGGCAGTGGATGCGCCTCCTTCTGTGGCGGGACAGCCCTGGGCCGCGCACCCCCGCGGGACAGCCCTGGGCCGCGCACCCCCGCGGGACAGCCCTGGGCCGCGCACCCCCGCGGGACAGCCCTGGGCCGCGCACCCCCGCGGGACAGCCCTCGGCCGCGCACCCCCGCGGGACAGCCCTCGGCCACGCACCCCTGCGGGACAGCACACCTACATGTCCTACTGGACCAAGTCACCCAGGCTCCATGGGCACCTGGGAGAGGAGAGCGACAAGGCAGACGGGAGCCCTCTCTACCGGAGCCTGTCACAAAGGAAGCGGCTATTTCAAGCACTGACACACTCTGGGTGACCCCCAGAGCCAGCCTGGCACATTCACGCGGGGTTCTGGCCCACTTAGAGCGAGTGATAAACGCTCCGCGCCACGCTGGCTCTGCGGGGTGGTGGCTGGACAGCTTTCCTGTGGGGGCAGCAGAGACAAGCTCCGAGCACGGCTTGTGGAAGAGGAACCTGCAGCTCTACAGCGCTGCCAACCTCCACTGCTGAGCCCACCGGCTCGTGGAGCCTGGGCAGTACGTGGCTCTCTCCTCTCCTCCCACCCTCTCCCCAGCAGCCGCCAGGATTCCAGGGTACCCACCTTTCCCAGAAAACAGTCCTCAAGCCTCCTTCTGAGTGCATTTTTAAATTCTTTTATGATGAGACTACGCCCCCGAAATGGAATCCCAGATTCCCCGGTAACAGGGGTCTAGACACCTGGGTCCAGCCCCTTCCAGCTGGGCTGACCTCACTGCCTGACCTCGGAGGGCTCCTCCTGTGTCGAGGACTCCTGCGGGTTCTCTCACGCCCCACTCTGGAGGGGCAAAGCCTGTTTCATCCTCAGCATCTCCCTCTCTTCAAAGCTGCCATGGCCAGCAGCCCTGACCTTTAAGGAAAAAGGCCGCCCGTGGGGACCCCCGTGGTGTGGGAGGTCTCAGGCCGACTCCTGGGGCGATGGCTTCTATGGCAGCCTGTGGCTCAAAGGCCTGAGAAGGGGCTTCTGGGAGGTCATTAGGCAGACTGTGAGGATGTTCGTACTATGAGGGTCTTAGGTCGGAAAGATGCCCCTCACGTGCTGTTTGAATCCCAGAGGCAAAGCTCTGAGATGGGCCAGGGTGGCATGCCCCTGCTTCCGAGCCTGCGGGAGGAGGGGAGACGGGGAGCCTAGGCTTGATGGAACACTCCGAGTGTTTCTGCGGCCCTTTTCCCTGGGCCCCAAAGCAGCACCTGCTGTGGCCCAGAGCAGCACGAGTCCTACGGGAAGAACCTCTGCCCTTCCTCACACGTGTGTGTGTGTGTGTGTGTGTGTGTGTGTGTGTGTGTGTGTGTATGTATGCGTGTGTATGTGTGTGTATGTGTATGCGTGTGTGTATGCATGTGTGTGTGTGCGCGTATGTGCGTGCGTGTATGCATGTGTGTGTGCGCGTGCGTGCGTTTATGCATGTGTGCATGTGTGTATGCGTGTGTATGAGTGTGTGTGTCCATGCGTGTATGCGTGTGTGTGTGTATGTGTATGTCTGTGTGTGTATGTGTGTATGTGTATGTGTGTGTGTATGTGTGTATGTGTGTGTATGTGTGTGTGCATGTGTGCGTGCGTGTATGCACGTGTGTGTGCGTGTGTGTATGTGTATGTGCGTGCGTGTATGTGTGTATGTGTGTGTGTGCATGTGTGCATGTGTGTATGTGTGTGTATGTGAATGTGTGTGTTTGTGTATGTGTGTGTATATGTGTGTATGTGTGTATGTGTGTGTGTAATTGTGTGTATGTGTATGTGTGTGTGTGTTTGTGTGTGTATGTGTGGGTATGTGTGTGTTTGTGTGTGTATGTCTGTGTATGTGTGTGTGTTTGTGTATATGTGTGTATGTGTGTGATGTGTGTTTGTGTGTGTATGTGTGTGTATGTATGTGTGTGTGTATGTGTGTGTATGCGTGTGTACGCGTATGTGTGTGTATGCGTATGTGTGTGTATGTGTGTGTATGTGTATGTGTATGTATGTGTGTGTATGTGTGTGTGTATGTGTGTGTTTGCGTGTATGTGTGTGTATGTGTGTGTATGTGTGTGTATGTGTGTGTGTTTGTGTATGTGTGTGTGTTTGTGTATGTGTGTATGTGTGTATGTGTATGTGTGTTTGTGTATGTGTGTGTATGTGTAGTGTGTGTGTGTTTGTGTGTGTGTTTTCTCCCGCTTCTTTCTCCTCCCACACACACTACAAAATCAGCAAAAGTACAACAGATATTCGATATCAAACCATCTTAAGTCCCAGCTAACACAGTCAACAAATACTTTTTTGAGCTCTCCAAATAGGATAGCCCAGGATGCCACAGGTGAGATGGCTGCCACATGTGCAAATGGATGGGCTGCCACACCTGCGGGTGGGTGGCTGCCACATCTCCAAACAGATGGGCTGCCACATCTCCAAATAGGTGGCTGCCATGTCTCAAGTAGGACAGGTTTCCATATGTGCTTGGACACTGCAGACTTGCTCTGCCCTGAGTGGGTGAAGTGGGTTTGTACGTAGTTGTAAGTGAAGGAGGCAGGCGCTGAAGTCGGAGCTGTGGGGAGACCACAGGGCCAAATCAGGGGAGAAAAAACAAACACACAAACAAAAACAGGTCAGCTCAGACACTGCAGCAGATGCCTGGAGCAATGATTGGGAGCCCGCAGCTAAGGCACACCCCAGAAACCAGACACCTCCAACCTCCGTATGGTCACAGCTTGTCTCCCCCCAGTGTGTGGCAAACCCCCCCTGAAGAATTCTCTTCCTCTGATGGACTCAGTGAGTCACACCCAGCGATGGCTCACAATGCTCTCGGCAGGGTGATCATTATGGAGGTTGCCATGGCAACCAGAAGCTCTATCTCGTCTCTCAGGCGCCAACTTGGGGAAGCCGGTGAGGTGGCATCGCTAGGGCCATGCCAACAGGTCTGCTGGCAAGGGGCGAGGAGGCCCAGCCTACACCTGCTGAAGGCCCTCAGATGTCACGTCTACACCCACACATGCTCCTCTTCCAGCTCTGTCCCCTCCTGGGTCTGCGTGAGGGTCCAGGCCCATCAGGGACGGGACGGCGAGGCTGGGTGGTGACGAGGGCACCTCCACCCGGCCTCGCAACACCCCCCGGTGTGTACTGCCTCCTCACACAACCGTTCCGCCAGCCCTTCTGAGGAGCCCCCCACATGCAGCTGGACCCCAGAAGAAGGGGCCAGGCCAGAGGAGGGGAGGGCAGAAAGGGCGCAGGATGAAAACCACCTCTGGGTGGTACTGGTGAGCCTCGCCAAGGGCACAGGGTGAGCAGGGCAGCAGAGAGGCAGAAGGCAGGTGGACAGTGACCCCTCTGAGCTGAGAGGGTCCAGAGGATGTGGGGAACGTGGTGCACTCTACCACACCCCAAGTCATTCCTGCTGCCGCGCAGCCAATCATGGCACTGAAACTCCTGCAACCTGGGCAGAGGGGGCTTCCCTCACTCCCTAAGAGATGCCAGGCCAGGGGTCCAGAGCCTCCACAGGGCTTCCCCCCGAACCCATGGACCAAGGTTCCAATCCCACAAGTGGTAAGCAGGCGGGACAGAGAGGTGAGGTGGGCGCTGGGATTGACGGTCTGGAAAAGCATCCTCTTTGTGCACTGCGAGGGTAGTGAGTTCACTACTGAGAGTAGATGTGAGAGTAGTGTGTTCACAACTAAGAGTAGATGCAGAGCAGTCAGTGTGTTCACTGCTGAGAGCAGATGCAGAGCAGTCAGTGTGTTCACTGCTGAGAGCAGATGCAGAGCAGTCAGTGAGTTCACTACTGAGAGCAGATGCAGAGCAGTCAGTGAGTTCACTACTGAGAGCAGATGCAGAGCAGTCAGTGTGTTCACTGCTGAGAGCAGATGCAGAGCAGTCAGTGTGTTCACTACTGAGAGCAGATGCAGAGCAGTCAGTGTGCTCACTGCTGAGAGCAGATGCAGAGCAGTCAGTGTGTTCACTGCTGAGAGCAGATGCAGAGCAGTCAGTGTGCTCACTGCTGAGGGCAGATGCAGAGCAGTCAGTGTGTTCACTGCTGAGAGCAGATGCAGAGCAGTCAGTGTGTTCACTGCTGAGAGCAGATGCAGAGCAGTCAGTGTGTTCACTGCTGAGAGCAGATGCAGAGCAGTCAGTGTGTTCACTGCTGAGAGCAGATGCAGAGCAGTCAGTGTGCTCACTGCTGAGAGCAGATGCAGAGCAGTCAGTGTGTTCACTGCTGAGAGCAGATGCAGAGCAGCGTGTTCACTGCTGAGAGCAGATGCAGAGCAGTCAGTGTGTTCACTGCTGAGAGCAGATGCAGAGCAGTCAGTGTGTTCACTGCTGAGAGCAGATGCAGAGCAGTCAGTGAGTTCACTACTGAGAGTAGATGCAGAGCAGTCAGTGTGTTCACTGCTGAGAGCAGATGCAGAGCAGTCAGTGAGTTCACTACTGAGAGCAGATGCAGAGCAGCGTGTTCACTGCTGAGAGCAGATGCAGAGCAGTCAGTGTGTTCACTGCTGAGAGCAGATGCAGAGCAGCGTGTTCACTGCTGAGAGCAGATGCAGAGCAGTCAGTGTGCTCACTGCTGAGGGCAGATGCAGAGCAGTCAGTGTGTTCACTGCTGAGAGCAGATGCAGAGCAGTCAGTGTGTTCACTGCTGAGAGCAGATGCAGAGCAGTCAGTGTGTTCACTGCTGAGAGCAGATGCAGAGCAGTCAGTGTGCTCACTGCTGAGAGCAGATGCAGAGCAGTCAGTGTGTTCACTACTGAGAGCAGATGCAGAGCAGTCAGTGTGCTCACTGCTGAGAGCAGATGCAGAGCAGTCAGTGTGTTCACTGCTGAGAGCAGATGCAGAGCAGTCAGTGTGTTCACTGCTGAGAGCAGATGCAGAGCAGCGTGTTCACTGCTGAGAGCAGATGCAGAGCAGTCAGTGTGCTCACTGCTGAGGGCAGATGCAGAGCAGTCAGTGTGTTCACTGCTGAGAGCAGATGCAGAGCAGTCAGTGTGTTCACTGCTGAGAGCAGATGCAGAGCAGTCAGTGTGTTCACTGCTGAGAGCAGATGCAGAGCAGTCAGTGTGCTCACTGCTGAGAGCAGATGCAGAGCAGTCAGTGTGTTCACTGCTGAGAGCAGATGCAGAGCAGTCAGTGTGTTCACTGCTGAGAGCAGATGCAGAGCAGTCAGTGTGTTCACTGCTGAGAGCAGATGCAGAGCAGTCAGTGTGTTCACTGCTCAGAGCAGTGCAGAGCAGTCAGTGTGTTCACTGCTGAGAGCAGATGCAGAGCAGTCAGTGTGTTCACTGCTGAGAGCAGATGCAGAGCAGTCAGTGTGCTCACTGCTGAGAGCAGATGCAGAGCAGTCAGTGTGTTCACTGCTGAGAGCAGATGCAGAGCAGTCAGTGTGTCCACTGCTGAGAGCAGATGCAGAGCAGTCAGTGTGTTCACTGCTGACAGCAGATGCAGAGCAGCGTGTTCACTACTGAGAGCAGATGGAGAGCAGTCAGTGTGTTCACTGCTGAGAGCAGATGCAGAGCAGTCAGTGTGTTCACTGCTGAGAGCAGATGCAGAGCAGTCAGTGTGTTCACTGCTGAGAGCAGATGCAGAGCCGTGTGTTCACTACTGACAGCAGATGTGAGTGCAGAGAGAGATGTGAGAGAAGGTTCTACGCGTCCTTCTGCACGGAAACGCAGCCTCTGAACAGCAGCCGGGCAGACACACATCGTCAAGCCAGCAGACGTCTCTGGCTCCTGTCCAGGTCCCTGCTCTTCCCCAGAGCCCAGTGTGATGAGCCTCACCCTCTCAAGGAGCCCTCTGGCAGTCATGGGCTGAGCCCCTTGGTGACCTAATTAGGCAGCTAATTGGGGGCAGGAAGGGGGTGTCAGAACTGCACCTCCCACTGGCTCTGGAAATGAAACCCAGAGACTTTCTGTCGCCCTGACTGCTGTACTCCATTTCTGGGCCCGAGGCTCCTCGGAGCCAAGAACCAGTCAGGACAGAATCCTGGGGTCCTGCAGACCTGGCAGAGGAGAGGCTGTCTGATGCATCTGCACGTCCTCCCTGGCCGGCCTCATGGAGGGTGGTCTTCTTTGTGGGATCCCACGACCCAGCCCCCTCGCAGGCCTCCTGGATTCTGATTGCCTGGTGCCCGGTGCCTCCTGGTTTTGGCTACCCCTGCTAACCAAACCCCACCAGCTGCCCTGCATGGCTCCCTGGCCCTCTGTGGCACTAGAGACCGCACACAAGAGTGTTAAATTAGGCTCATCACCTTCACCACCTGGAGGCTCCTTGAACCTGGGCACACAGCGATGTTGGAAATGTCCCTCCTTGGTCCACTGTCAGTAATTCGTGCCAAGCGCTCATCTGCACAGACTTACATTCATAGGGGCCTCGGTCACCCCGCGGCGGTCTTCTGTGATACAATGAAAGGAGGCAACTGATTGCCTCGAGTGCCCTGCGTCTGCTCTGGTGGCCGTGTGGCCCTTCAGAGGGCTTTGGGAGCTAAATAGGCAGAGTACCCAGAAAGCTGCGAGGCCCATGGAGAGGGAGGCGCCCGGCAGCTGAACAGAAGCCTCATTCAGAGGGTCGTCCACAGCTCACCATGCTGCAGACGCCGAGGGCTGATTCCAGCCTTTTCAGAGCGCTCGTTAAGCCTGCGTTATAATTACCCCCATCTGTAGATATCACAAGGCAGCAATCAGGAGGTTGGATGGAGCGGGAGAGAACAGGAAGCAAGTGGAGACGCAGCTTAGCAGCTCCTACCTAAGGACAGGCACGGCCTGGGCGAGCCCGGGCACTGGGTCCAGGCACCGCCGGCTTGGACTCCGGGGCAGCCTCGGCAAAGCGCCGACAGCCTGTGGGAGCCGCAGCAGCTCTGCGCTCTCGGGGCACTGGCCGCACCACACGACCCTTCCTTTCTTCCCCCTTATTGTTTCGTACGTGAATACGACGGGTTTGTGATATTTTCACACCTCAATGTCCTGACCCACCGCCACTTCTTTTCCCATCACAACCCTTTTTCTTCCCGCCAGACTCCTCCTTTCACCTGTCGCATGTGTGGCCCCCTCTGGCTCCTCTGCTTGCCTCTGGTGGTCTTACCAGACTGGAGGGTGCTCTTTGGCGGGGAAAGAATTCAGGCTGCAAGCCTGTCACAGTCGGAATGGATGCCGGGGCGTAGAACCCGTCACAAAGTGACAAAGATTCTGTGGGACTGGACTGTGACCACCCTCGGGACCCAGAAACCCTGCCCAGAAGATGGGAGTAAGTGAAACTAACAGCACCTCAGAGCCCAGCACCCCAACTTTCTCCCTGACAAACCCAAGCTCGCTGCCTGGTGGAGACAGTTTCTCTGAAGAACAGGACAGCAAGGGGAGTCTGATCTCATGGTCGCCTGTCCCCCCCATCCCCCCACTATCCCTCCTTACCTTGCCGAAACTGCCTTTCCCAATGGCACGCAGAATCTGGAAGTGATCAAAGTTCACTGTGGAGGGAAGAGGAACAGCGGGTGAAATGGTGGAAGACACCCCCTCCTTGAGGAGGTGACACTTCTGCCCCCCGCCCTCCTACCGCCAACCAGGGCCCCCCCACTTCACCTCATCACCCTCCTACCGCCAACCAGGGCCCCCCCGCTTCCCCCCACCACCCTCCTATGCCAACCAGGGCCCCCCATTTCCCCCCACCACCCTCCTACGCCAACCAGGGCCCCCCGCTTCCCCCCACGGGAAGGCGGCTGTGGCTCAGTGAACGCCACAGGACAGACCCAGCCCCCCTTTCAGGAACACTGCGAGGGGAGCACCTGGCCCCCCCACAGGACCGCGAGAAGTGACCAAATGTGTTCCCAGCAACCTCACGACAGCCGTCCCCCCACCCATGACCCCCGACAAGCAGAGTCAGTCACCCCAGGCTCAGAGCACAGCTGCTGCCTCTACTTTCGAGGGTTCCGAGGAGCAAGGCAAACGCTGGTCCATGGAGCTCCCTCGACAACCTGGGCTATAGAAACCTCGGAGCAGCAACAGGAGCAGCAATGAGGAGCAGCACAGACTGTGACGGCCCCTCGCCAGGGATCGCAGCTCCGTCCCCTCCCACCGAACCCCCACCCCTGCTCTCCCCCGAACCTTTCCATTGTCACGGCTCTGGCGTGCGGCGCCCACTGCTTGAGAACACTGTCCTTCTGAGCGAAGGACCCCGCTGGCCCTGACCTGAGGTCCCCAGAGGGCCAACACCCCGACGTTGCGTGCCCAGCGCACAGAATCTGTGCCCAGCACAGGCGCCTGGCTCTCCCTCGAGCACCTGCCAATCTCTGGGACACATCCCTCCAGCCCCCCCTAAGCCGGCAGCACAGACCCCAGGTGTGCACCTGCTTCTGCCCCGTGAAGGACCGGTCCCGGAGACCTGCCTGTGCGACACGGGCACCCAAGTCTCTGGGGACCGAGTCACCTGCAGCTCATGGTCCATAAATGGACCTGTCCATTTATGTGCTGCTCCCACGCCCTCTTTTTCCCTGGGGGATTCAGGGGCACATAGGGCCTCTCTGCCCTGTCGTCTTAGGGAATGACAGGGAGGGGCCACAGGCCGGGACCTGCACGGTGCCGGTCCGGGTGGAAAGCGGGTTGACTGAGCAGAGCAGGGCAGAAGTGGGGGCCTATTTGGCCGCAGGTCGGGGAGGCTTGCAAGGAAGGGGCCCACTCCCCGACATAAGAGTGCCGCCCAAACTAGCACACCACCCAGTGACATGGCTTCAGGCCAGGCCCTGCCGACCACAGGACTGCCAGCTCGTGGGCGCCTGCGGGAAACCACGGTCTTTTCTCATGGAGTCTGTGCTGCCGTGGCTCCAAACCCACCACGGAGCCTCATCCCCGGGCCGCATGTCACGCCGTGGCCTCCCTCCTGCACACTGCCCACTGCGTCGCAATGCCTCGGACAGACGGCACCGCGGGCAGGCGGAAGGCAGGCGAGCACCACAGCTGCCCGGAAGCCGTTCCCGCCTCTGCCAGCGAGGACAGGAAGGCTGGTCGTCCGTGGGCGTGTTCATGAGGGGCACGGAACTGAGGGACGACTTAGGAGAGAGTGGTGGGGACACGGTGGGTGAGGCAGGCACACATGGGCACTGTCTAGCACAAAGGCCCTGAGCATGTCACTTTCCTGGAGGGCACACATGCGCACTGCCCAGCACAGAGGCCCTGAGAATACCACCTTCTGGGTGGGCACACATGCGCACTGCCTGCACAGGGGCCCTGAGAATACCACCTTCTGGGTGGGCACACATGCATGCTGCCCGGCACAGGGGCCCCAAGCGTGTCACCTTCCCCACCAAGCCCCAGCCACATGCCTCTGTGGACGCAATCCTACCAGAGCTGTAGGGCACAGAAGGTACTGCGTGGCCACCACCAGGGTCTTGCTACACTGAACCATGTATGTGCGCCCTCAGCAGCTGCACCAGCCGACCAGAGCGGAGGCGATCTACACACAAGGCCCCGTATGCACACAGACAGGGGACTGGGGGCTCTGGGCACTGGGAGCAGAAGCAGCGGCCTGGGAGGAGCAAGCTGGGAACTGATCTCAGGGCCCTCGGTCAGCATCTGCATAGACGAGGGCAGGGAGGGCACAGGGCCGAGCTAACCAAAGTGCACCTTGGAGAGATGGGCTCTGTGGCTGGACAGGTGTGGGTCACAGCCCCTCTGCCCACCCAGCCCACATCCAAGTCCAGCTGCTGCCGCCCAGAGGTCCCTCAACACACTCAAGCGCCCATGGCCAGGCAGCCTTGAACACTATGGGATGGCTGCGCTGAGTCTGCTTGTCCACGTCCCTGGCCAGGGGTGCCTGAGCGTAGCCAGCACTGCCCGGGAGCCCAGCTGCCCAAGGGCAGCTCACTGTGGTGCCCGGCAGCCTTCACATACGAAGCAGCCACCCCGGGGCTGAGTACCCGCAGGAGCTCAGCTAAAACAGCCTGCACAGACCAAGCACGGGGCTCTGAGTGTGCTCTCTCCTAGAGAGAAAAGAATGGGAAACAAAACGTTAAACAACTGGTTGGAGGCAAGTGGGACTCTCCCAGCGACCACTCTGCCCCGTGAGATGTCTACAAAGCTGATGTCAGCATTCAGGGCTGTGGGTGGAGGGACGGCCCCTGGGGAAGGACTCCCGACGGGATCTGCCCGGATGTGCATCCAGCAAGCACAGGATGAGTGCTGCAGTTTGGCAGGTGCTGAAGTTTGGCTGCTTCCTGTGATGGGCGGGAGGGAATGCAGCCTGCGCCGCGCAGCCCAGACTGCTTGGAAGCTGTGGTTGTGCAGGACGCTGCTCGCTGCACGCGTGAGTGCAGGACGCTGCTCACTGCCTGACCAACCAGAGGACCATAGAGCAGAGTCCCAGGACGTGGGACCCAGGTAGCCATACAGGATCAGCTCAGGGAAGAAACGAGTGGGACAGGACACTGTTCACACCTTCAGAGCGGTCGAGCAGACTCCTTGGGGAGGACATACTTCAAGATGGGACCACCGTAAGACTGTCCCAGAGGGTGACAGTCATATCCATAGGAATCCCTGCCTGAGGGAACGGCCAGCCCATGTCTACCAGCGAGCCTCGCCCCTGGGTATCAGGGACGTCTGCCACTTCGCCCTGGCACTGGCCCCCCGACTCAGCGCCCAAGAGCTCGCGTCCCTGACACCGGCCCCCTGACTCAGCGCCCAGCCCAGGCTGCAAGAGCAGCCCAGGACCAGGTGCTGTTCTGAGTCCCCTCTGCAGCCTGCCGCCATTAGCGACCAGAAGAGCCACGATGCTGGCCCGAGACGCCCCATGCCAGGACTGGCTGGGGGCTCAGCCCAATTCTGGCTCTGAGGGAGGCGAGGGCTTCTGCTAGTTCAGTGAGGCACATCTGACGAGAGCAGCATCGTGTCAGCCTGGCAGACCGAAGACACCTTGAGACCACCACCAAGCCACTGCCTGGGGAGCCCACTGAACCCCACATGGAGCCCGAGATGCACCCCAGATCTTAACCTGGGTCTATAGGATGGGGGCAGGCAGGGCCCCAGGAGAAGAGCAGGGTAGAGGAGGGAGGGGGCATGTGGTCTGGTGGAGGGCTTCCCAGCAGGGTTTCTAGCCAAGAGTCATCTGGAGGCCACTGTGAGAACCTTGGAGAGGGGAGGGTCTTGGAGGGGGAGGGTCTGAGAGAGGGGAGGATCTTGGAGCAGGTCCCCAGACAGAGCTGCCCCTGGGGAAACAAGCTCAGTCACTCATCAGGCTACCACCTGACCATGGAGTAGAGACACAGAAGTTAGAACAGCTTTGGGACAAGGTTCAAAGCTGAGCAGAAGCTGTTTGCACAACTCCAAAGCCGTGTGCTGTGTGAGGCCAGCGTTACACATTCCCAACAGGCCCAGATGGACAGAGCGTTCAGACCGCAAGTGGAAGCTGCGTGTGACAGCCAGGCCTGGCTGAGAACAACCCTCAGAGGAAGCAGCCCACTGGTGGTCGGTGGTGTGTGGCAGGGGCCCGGGTGCAAGCCCACCTGACTCACGGGCTGAGGCTCCCAGAGGGATGCCACACCTAGTGAACCTAGGAGATGGTGGCACTGGGGTGAGAACGGGAAGGGTGCTGCTCCCTGGACAGCCAGGTGGAGAGAAGAACCTGGTGGGCCAGGCAGAGCCCAGGGCACTGGCCAGGAGCGGGCTGAGACCACCAGGGAAAACAAGCCTCTGACTCAGGCAGCCTTAGCCCTGACCCAGCTCCTGGGGCCCCAATTCTCATCCACCGCGGGGTCATGAGAACCAGCTCCCATGGGGGGCAGAGAAGCCAGGCAGGTGCCGCACGGTGCCAACTCTAGCCAGAGCCAAGCAGGTTCCAGTACACAAACACCGCAGACACGGCCATCCCCTGGTCAGTTCACAAAGATATACAGGCGTGTGACTAGTGACCACCCCACAGGACTGGGGGTCAACAGGGGCTGCAAGGGACGGACTCCACTCAGTCAACACATATGCCAGCGTCTGCCAGCAGCAACACGAAGATGTCCTCACTGTGGAAAATCAAAGCTGAGATTCCGGATTTTCCCCATAACAACCATCAAAGGACCCTGGGCCTTTCTGCAATCTTGTGTCTTTCAGCAGATGCAGGGAGAAGTCTCACAGTGTGTGGGGAAGACACACTAGATAAACAAGTTGGGGCAAGACAGGAGAGAGATGGAGGCTGTTTTCCGAGGTCACCTTGGGGACACTGAAGCTGACCTTGGTACAAAGTCAAGGGCCTGAGCCCAGGGGTTCAGCTTAGAGCCAGCAAAGCCTGGCGGCACAACTCCAAAGTGATCCCCGAGGGAGGCGAGGTGGGTCCCCTGCGTTACACATTCCCGACAGGCCCGTCTGTATTTCCACGACCCTTGCGTGAATCAAATGAGTCTTTGAGGAGGGGACAGTCTGCCCGGCCTGTGAGGAGGGCAGCTCAGAGCCAGGCTCCTGCGCTCCTCCTCCACACAGCTCACCAAGGGCGTGGACAGACTTCAAATCAAGGCTCCTTGGAGCGCTCGGTCTTCCAGAAGCCCAGAAGCTTTACTTTGCACATCTGCATCTGGAAGCAAGTCCGGGTGAGGGTGGTCGGCCTCTCGCACCTACGGCTCCAGCAGTCTCAAGGGTAACGTGGCATACGAGGCACGTGGGGCGCTGCAGTGGGTGCTGTGTCAGCGCCGGCTGGGGTCACAGAGGTAAGCCCAGCAGTCAGGGACGGCGGGGATGCACACGACCCCAGCGCAGCCCCCCAAAGAACTTCCGGACACTTGTCTTCTCAAAAGTGGCTCCCAGCGTCTCGTCCATTCCGAGGCTTCACTGTGAGGAACACGCAAGGAGCTCCAGCGCAGAAAATGGTGGGTGTCGCCTCCTTGCACCCCACCGGACACCACTCACTCGTTTCCCCGTGGGAAGCTGGCTGCCGTGACTGTGACCTGCATGGGCGCATTTGGAGACAAGAGACCCTGTCGCCGTCATACGTTGGAGTTGCGTCGTCCCTCCCGCAACAGTGGACGAGAAGGGGCACCCAATAGGGGACACAGGGAGTGGTCACTCCAAAGGCAATGTCGTAACGAGGGCAGAGGAAGCCAGGACACGGACTCCGCGGACAGCTCCTAAGCACCAAGACAACGTGTTGCCCTACAGGCGACGCCGTGCCTCGGAGGGCCAGCCAGTCCTCTCCCACCCCGCGCCTCAGCCCTCCCTGGATCTGGCCTATGGGAGACGGTGGCCACATCGAGGTCACGGGAGGTTCGGCTGTTCACAGGCCAGGGTCTCTTGAAACAGACAAAAGCAGGATGGCGGAGGGCAGAGGGAAGACAGCCCTTGGTAGGTAGGGACAGCCCTGCGCAGCAACGTGAGTCACTGCCATTGTCTCGAGCCACACGTCAATGCAGCAGCCTGCAGACTCCCCGCAGCCCTCCTCTGCACGCCTCCACAGGCCACCCCACAGGACCCCCCGCACGTCCCCGCACAGGCCACCCCGCAGGCCCCGCAGCCTCCCCCGCAGTTCCCCCACAGCCCCCCCACAGGCCTCCCCGCAGGCCCCCCACAGGCCACCTCCACAGCCCCCCCGCAGGCCCCCCCACAGGCCCCCCACAGGCCACCTCCACAGCCCCCCCGCAGGCCCCCCCACAGGCCCCCCACAGGCCACCTCCACAGGCTCCCCCACAGGCCACCCCGCAGGCCTCCCCACAGGCTCCCCCACAGGCCACCCCGCAGGCCTCCCCACAGGCTCCCCCACAGCCGTCCCCCGCACGCCCCCCCGCAGGCTTCCACAGGCCCCCCACAGGCCCCCCCGCAGGCCACACCGCAGGCCCCCCCGCAGGCCCCTCCACAGGCCCCCCGCAGGCCCCTCCACAGGCCACCCCGCAGGCCCCCCCACAGGCCCCCCCGCAGGCCCCCCCACAGGCCACCCCGCAGGCCCCCCCACAGGCCACCCCGCAGGCCCCCCACAGGCCACCTCCACAGGCCCCCGCAGGCCCCCCCCCGCAGGCTCCCCACAGCCGTCCCCCGCACGCCCCCCCGCAGGCTTCCACAGGCCCCCAACAGGCCCCCCACAGGCCCCCCACAGCCGCCCCCCGCAGCCCCCGCAGCCGCCCCCACAGGCCCCCCGCAGCCCCCCACAGGCCTCCCCCGCACGCCCCCCCACAGGCCCCCCCACAGCCCCCCCACAGCCCCCCCCGCAGCCCCTCCCACAGGCCTCCACAGGCCCCCCCGCAGCCCTCCCCCGCAGGCCCCACCGCAGGCCCCCCCGCAGGCCCCTCCACAGGCCCCCCGCAGGCCCCCCCGCAGCTCCCCCACAGGCCTCCACAGGCCCCCCCCGCAAGCCCCCCTGCAGCCCCCCCCCCGCAGGCCTGGGGCAGCTCTGCAATCCCCGTCCCAAGCTGTCCCGACTCAGCTCTGACGCTCTAAAGCCCAGGGACTGATGGGCAGAGAGAATCAGAGACAAAAGTGCTGCCCGAGGCCTCACGTTGAGTTCGGAGCTGGGTCCTGGTCACCTCTGAGTGACCTTGGAGGACCTGGCCTCAGAGGACCTCCCGTTCACCCAGCCCTTCCCACAGGACAGCGCATTTGAGAGACGGGAACTGCTTGGAAGGTGATTATAAAAAAATGAATTATATATTAAACATGTGCACTATATTTACATCTAAATAATTCTCTTACATATGCCACAACGTTATTCTAATAATACTTTGAAATTTTTAAAAACTTGAGAGTGTGCACTGAGTATCTTCCTGATGAATACATTCAATGCCGCTTTATTATTTTTATGGCTAAATGGCAGCATAAGTATCAAAGTTACTAGACCCGTCACAATTAGGCACAGGTGTCAATTTGACAGCTGAAAGTTTGAGCTCTGGGCACATTTGTGGAGAATTAGTGGTTGGGTTAAGCCCAGAGCGAACTTGCAGGAGATTGTCTAGCTGATGGGGAAGATCTAGGTGGGTGGGACTAGGCCCTCTAATTTTACAGAGAAGTGGTTGAGAGAATCGGCATCCTTGTGTACACTTGGCCAGACGTGCTGGTCTGGCAAGTAAGGATCGTCCCTCTCTCAGCTGTTATGTAGACATGACGTGGCCAGTTCCCTCGGCCTGGTGTTGGTGGACGCTTTCCCATTAGGCTGGACTGAGAACTGTAAGTAAGAAAATAAATCCTTTGTTCCTTTAAGCTGTTTGATGGTCATTTATCAGCATCCATGCAGGTGAGCTGCATCATAGACCAATCGTATGAATAGAAGCTTAAAATACACAGACACTCCTATTGCAATAAATGGTAAATAAAGGAAAAAAGCAAAGATAATTCCTTTTGCTTAAAAATTTTTTAAATGTTGAACGTCTTAAGTTGCTAAAAGGCACCCGGTTTATTGCATTTACCATGTATCTGTGCTACAACCCAGGAGGCTCGTCATGGAGAATTTCTTCATCTAAGCAGAGACCTGGGCCCTGCAGAGCCCCACGCAGCCCAGGTCCCCGTGAGGAGTCAGAGTCAGTCCAGTGCTCCCCGCGGCGAGTGCCCCCTTGCAGCAGGTCACCTCGGCCTGCACGGCACAGGCAGGACGCAGGGCGGCACTCGGGGCTGCCCACGAGGACTGGGAATGCTCAAGCTGTTGGAAGCTCAGTGGGACAGGATCCCCACAGACTTTGGCAAAGGAGCTTGGTGTCTAGGAGCGAGCTACTCTTTTCCTCGCCCTGAGGATGTCTCCTGCCCTGGGCAGGAAGTTCAGGTGCCGGGAATAGAAGAGTGGACGACCCTGGACCCAGTGTCAAAGACATGACTGCACGCCAGCCGTGTGTTCGTTCCTACGGTTCATGTGTCCCAGACACCCACTAGATCCAGTGGACCACGTGCCCCCCCTCTACCCCCCAGGCAAGCGGGAGAGCAGCTGTGGTCAGGATCCGTGGCAAGCGGGAGAGCAGACTGTGGTCAGGGTCCATGGCAAGCGGGAGAGCAGCTGTGGTCAGGATCCGTGGCAAGCGGGAGAGCAGCTGTGGTCAGGATCCGTGGCAAGTGGGAGAGCAGCTGTGGTCAGGATCCGTGGCAAGCGGGAGAGCAGCTCTGGTCAGGATCTGTGGCTGGGCTGCTCCCTGGGCAGCATGGTGCTGTCCTCCAAGACCAGGCCACAGACCCCACGCGCCCAGGTCCTGGCTGGAAAACACCTGCGGGATCCTCGCCTGGCCTCCTCTGGTCACTCTCAGGCCTGCTCCCAAAAGACAGGTGGTCCTTCCGTGTCCCCAGTGCCCTTACACCTGCCGCTGCTGGCCTTTGCCCCCAGCCCTGGGCTGTGAGCCAGCCCCCAACCGCATGGGGGGCTCTTTTCCTTGCAGCAGCTGAAGGCTGAGGCCCCGGGGAATGTAGGTTCCAAACAATCCTGGCTTCTCATACCCAGGTCCACTCCAGGCTTTGGGGACCTGGCACCCCCTCCTCCTGTGGAGGCAGCAACTGGCCCGTCCCCCACCTTTTATTTACAGTAAACGGCGCAGCCACAAATGGTTCCCAGACTGCTCTGCCTGTTCTGGACCTGCCTCAGATGCCCACACCACCGTCTCCAGACAGCACCGGAAACAGCCATAAATTAATGATGAGAGCAGCAAGCAGGATCCACATAGCCGCCCCGGCCGACCACAGCTCAGCTCCGGGGACCTGCAGGGAGGCCGCCTGGGACACGAGCCACCCCACAATGGCCGGAACTTAGGGTTCTCCCACAACTGTGGGCGGCAATGCCTCTCCCAGGGCTGCCCAGAGAGACCCTGCTGTCCAAAGCCCCCGGTGCTAGGCACTCTTAGGACCATCAGGGGTAGCCCTAGAAGACCCCAAGTCCACTGGCTTCGCCATCAGATGAGGGTCTGCCCTGGGGCTCATGGTCCAGATACACACAGGAGACACGTTTCAGCACGAGGTCGGGTTGTCCCTGCCCTGACCCCGGGAAGAGATGCTCCAGCTGTGGACACCACCAGTCACTCCTGAGCTGGGGCCTCCACTGCTCCTACGTCAAGGCACTTGGACGGCTAGAGCTGGCTGGCAGCTCCGTCCTCTAGATCTCAGAGCCAGGAGGACACGATGAGTGGGGGTCTACCCAGTGGATCTCTCCCGAGACCATGAACGCTCTCAAAGGAGCCCAGATGTCGTCTCAAAGGAGCCCGGATCCCTCAAAGGAGCCCAGATGTCGTCTCAAAGGAGCCCGGATGCCTCAAAGGAGCCCAGATGCCGTCTCAAAGGAGCCCGGATGCCTCAAAGGAGCCCGGTTTCTGGACCCGCCAAAGGACAGATGAGCCGTCCTGCTGTTCCAGTCGTCCTGACGCCAAATCGTTCACAGCTACTCTCAGCAGACGCCCTTGCTCAGGGTCTGTGGAGAAGCCCCTCCCCTGGGGGATATCCCACCCCCTTGCCCCTTTCAGCCCCGTGGGAGTCCCCCAGCAGATGTGAGCCTGTGTTTGGGGTGTTGGGTAGACGCTGGAACACAGCGATGGCCTCGCCTGGCAAGCGCCGAGCTGGAACAGGGCCAACCATTTCTGGCCGCCATGTGTGGCGCAGGGACTGGCCCGAGAGGACCCAGGAGCCGTGGCTGAGGCGGTGGGGTTCAGTCGCCAAGGGCTGAGCACATCCTGGCTGAAGTTTCCTTCTTGCAGCCTCTGGGCCTCGGCTGTAAGTCCCACCATCCCCGAGGTTCGTGGGCAGGGGGCAGCCAGGAGCCACAGTCTGCACCTCCGGGTCTCTGAGCTCTGAGTCCTTTACACCGAGGCGCTCAGGGGAGCCCCACTACTGTCTGCGCTGAGCCAGAAAGACCACGACTGTGACCCCAGGACCCCACCAGCCTGCAGCTCACTGAAAGCCCAGCCCAGGGACCACTAGCCCCAGTCCTGCGCTCGCAGCCCTGCGCTCAGCTCCGATGCTGCGGAGTGTGTCAGCATCGGGAAATGACAACCACCAGAGGTGGCGTCCTGCAGGAGCACAGCTGCCGCCCCTGTCCGCTCCTGCTCCTCCCCGGGTGCTGCGGAAGGCAGACCCAGCTGTGAGGACCCCAGGACACAGACCGCCACTTCTCCACAGTGACAGGAGGGGGGAGGTCCCGGGCCGCTACCTCTGCACAGTGACAGGGGGCCCCACGCCCACTACCTCTGCCCAGTGACAGGGGGCCCACGCCCACTACCTCTGCCCAGTGACAGGGGGCCCCACGCCCACTACCTCTGCCCAGTGACAGGGGGCCCATGCCCACTACCTCTGCCCAGTGACAGGAGGCCCATGCCCACTACCTCTGCCCAGTGACAGGGGGCCCCACGCCCACTACCTCTGCCCAGTGACAGGGGGCCCCACGCCCACTACCTCTGCCCAGTGACAGGGGGCCCCCAGCCAAGGCTCTGTTCTAAGCAGGTCTGCCTGGCACAGTGAGGCTCGGGACCAGACAAGTGTGAATTCACATCTTATTCTCACACATTAGCACCTCGGAAGAGGCGTTAAAAACCTTCCCCAACTGCCGATGGCACCCCACGGCCCCCATTTCCTGGAATGAAGAGCAGAGGAAGAGCAACTGGTCGCCGCCCCAAGCTGGTCCCAAGACACGCTGCCCACCCCTTCCGCCCCTCGCGGGCCCACTGCCCAGGCAGGACGCGCTGCTCGACACTCGCCCTGGATCCTC
Organism: Typhlomys cinereus; assembly: GCA_023101885.1. NCBI lineage: Eukaryota > Metazoa > Chordata > Mammalia > Rodentia > Platacanthomyidae > Typhlomys > Typhlomys cinereus. The sequence goes on from JALPQD010000510.1 coordinate 1,399,115, forward strand.
AGAGCCGGGTCTGACCGCTCTCCACCAGTCCTCCTAGTCCAGAAGAGACCAGAATGGGGCTCAGGGAAGGTCCCCGGGCACCTTGGGCCCCTGCTGCCAGCCCCTAGGTCTTCAGAGCAGCTGCTCACTCTGCCCTACACCGGGCTGGCACACAGCATGCCTTTGACACTGCCACGGACCCGCCACACCACCCAGGACGGGGGCAGCAAACACGTCGTCATCACACTAGAAGTCTCATCCCACGTGCAGACCGGGAGTGAGAACGGGCCATTTCACCGTGACAGGATTTCCTCCTAAAAATGCTGCAGACAAATGGCAACAAAGGGCGCACAGAAAGCCGTCGCCGCCGGGCCGGACGGGGGCCGTCGCTGAGGATTCTCCTCCGGTGGCCCGTAGGGTGGGGCTGGCACACAGGGGTCCCAGCAAGCGCCTCCCCTCGGGCTCCCCGGGCCGCGTCAGGCCACACAGGGAAGCAGGCCGCAGGAAGCCCTCCCCGTCCCAGCCACAGCGAGACTCCCTCCGACGGGGGGACGGGGGTCCATCCTCTGCTCCAGGCAGAAGTCCTGGCTCAGGACACACCAGTCTTTGCTGTTCACGCAGAAGGACCATGTTCACCTGAAGGACTGTGAAGTCCCTGCGTTTGGCCAGAGTCAAGGGTCCTGCCCAAATCCCACATGGGTCTCTGCAGCTTGTGGGGTAGACCCAGTCACAGCAGAGGAGACCCCAGACTTCTCCAGGAGAGCCGCGCAGGGGCCGCCTCAGACAGAAGAGACTTGGACCGTGAGGACGGACGTGCCCACCCGGTACCAAGGACACGGCTGCCAGACCCTGCTGACCTGAGATGCTCATCCGTCAACCAAGGGGACGAGCCAAGTTTAGCACCCGCTTGGAGGACCCCCTGGGAAGCAAGTTTCAATCCTCAGACAGGCAAGACCCACACAGGCCAGCATCTGGGTATTTCAGCATCCAGCCCCGCCTCCCACTCCCACGCCAGCCCCGCCTCCCACTCCCACGCCAGCCCCGCCTCCTCCTCCTGCTGGGGGGCTGACCGCAAGGAAGCCTCCTCCTCCTCGTCCTCTGACAAGAGCTGGCGGTGCCAAGGCAGGAGGTTGCTAAGGCAACGGGCAGTGTGCAGTCTGCAGCCAGTGTCGGCATCAACACACGGCCCAGGACACCGTCCCTAAGCCCGGCACAACCCACACCCCTACCACACACCCACACACTCACACATTCCTTTCTGCCCGCGCCGGCACACGCGCACTCATACACTCTAACACATACACCACTTCATACACGTGACGTTCACACAAGATTCCATCTGGCCGCCACCCACCTAGGAGACCAGGCTCCCTCTGATGGCCTCATTTCCCTTGGCCTGCTCCTATCTTAAACTTCTGCCCCTGAGGGGCAGTTGAGAGACCACCAGAGCCCCTCAGAGCCATGGCACCAGACCCCTCTCCTTCTGTGCCGCTATGAAGCAGTCCCTCCCCTCCCTGACCTCGTGACCACTGTGCTTTGAGTCTCAGTGTCCACCCCACGTCAGACCCCAAGCCCGGTCGGCCTGAGGGGCTCCACCTCAGTGTCTGTGCCCATGAGTCGACCCTATGCAGAACCCTGGAGGAGCCGGAGGTCACGCACCAGGCTCGGTCAGCCCGGAGCTCCAGATCTTAGGCCAAAGAGAAGTCAGGCCCTGAAACAGGCCCTGTGGTCCGGCACAGCTGGAGACAGCCCGCGGTGGGCGAGGAGGGTGTGCCCTCTAGCCGACTCTCCTGGCTCCGAGCCGCCGTAAGGGTCCCACGCACAGACGCGAGGAGCTGAGGGCTCCTTCCCAGCTCACTTCATGGGACCTTACACTGGGGACACTGAACCTGTCTCGGGGGCGCGGAGCATCTGCTCCGTGCGTCTCTGGCCATGTTGGGAAAGCTGGGACCCCTCCCTTGGGCACAGCCAACACAGTCCCACCCCCTGGGCTCACGCGGGTCCTAGACCAAATCCAGACACCCCAGCCATTTGAAACACGCCAAGCAGTATTTAGGGTGTACGTGTTTAGCGGAGAGAAGAGAAGACATGCCCTGGGAGCCCACAGCCCCGTCTCAGACAAATCTCCCTCCTCCCCCATAGTCTGGCCTGAGGACAAGTGTGGCATGCTCGGCCCAGAGACCTCCCTGCCCCCACCAGCCACCTGTGCCCCCATCTTTCTCTGCCCGCCTTTATCTCTCAGCACCAGAGCCTGAGCACTGCGGCAAGAGTCTCCTGTTTGTGAGTCACCTGGGCCCCAGTGCTGCATGCCCCCTGTGGACCACGCGCTCCCCCACAAGCCACGTGCTTGGACAGGCCTGCGGGCCGTGAGCTCCCCGAGGGCCGTGTGCCCCCTGCGGGCCGTGTGCCCCCCTGCGGGCCGTGAGCCCCTCTGTGGGCCGTGTGTCCCCTGCAGGCCGTGTGCCCCCTGCAGGGTTGCGGACCCACCCATATGGATTTGTTCTGTGTTAATCGTCCATGTGCCTCTCCTGCTGAGGCTTCTGGGCCACCTCCGTCCTGTGTCTGTAGACGGCACGCGTCTTGCTCCTTCGCTTCCCGTGTCCTGTGTCTGTAGACGGCACGCGTCTGCTCCTTCGCTTCCCGTGTCCTGTGTCTGTGGACGGCACGTGTCTGCTCCTTCGCTTCCTCCGTCCTGTGTCTGTGGACGGCACGTGTCTGCTCCTTCGCTTCCCGTGTCCTGTGTCTGTGGACGGCACGTGTCTGCTCCTTCACTTCCCGTGTCCTGCGTCTGTAGACGGCACGTGTCTGCTCCTTCGCTTCCCGTGTCCTGCGTCTGTGGACGGCACGTGTCTGCTCCTTCGCTTCCCGTGTCCTGCGTCTGTGGACGGCACGTGTCTGCTCCTTCGCTTCCCGTGTCCTGCGTCTGTGGACGGCACGTGTCTGCTCCTTCGCTTCCCGTGTCCTGCGTCTGTAGACGGCACGTGTCTGCTCCTTCGCTTCCCGTGTCCTGCGTCTGTGGACGGCACGTGTCTGCTCCTTCGCTTCCCGTGTCCTGCGTCTGTGGACGGCACGTGTCTGCTCCTTTGCTTCCCGTGTCCTGCGTCTGTGGACGGCACGTGTCTGCTCCTTCGCTTCCTGTGTCCTGCGTCTGTGGACGGCACGTGTCTGCTCCTTCGCTTCCTGTGTCCTGTGTCTGTAGACGGCACGTGTCTGCTCCTTCGCTTCCTGTGAGCGCTGGAACCAGAGAGCACGATGAGGCTTCCAACAGTCCGTGTCTGTTTCCTTACAGTTCTGAGGACCGACGGCCCACGTGGGTGGGTGTCACTGAGCTAAAATCCAGGCCTGAAGCACGTGTCCCTTCAATGCATTTGCTGAACCGCAGTGTCGTGGTTCTGAGAGGAGGGGACTCTGGGTGGTGGGGAGTCTTCTCCCGCGAGACTGGTGAGGCCTTTCCACCCAGCTCGCACACGCCGCGAAGGCACTACACATGGCTAAGGCAACCCTCCCCAGGCACCGGATCTGCCAGTACCTTGAACTTGGCTCCCACCTCCAGCACCGTAAGACACAAATGCTGTGACACCAACCACAGGGGACCAAGACCAAACACCTTCCTGAGACCTCAACACTGAATCCTTCTTTTCCTCAGCTTCCACAGGGGTCCACACCCTCTACGGTGGGCAGCCCCCCATTACCTCAGCCAGCATTCCAGCCTCCTCCAGTTACCCTGATCTCTGCATCCATCCTGTCTTTCAACACCTGCTCACCCTCCTGTCTCCTTCACCAGTGGACAGCTGACTGGCACGAAGACCCTACCCAGAAATTCAAAGGACTCTCCTGGTCTCAAGACCCTTCACATGAACACCTCTGAAAAGTCCCCTTTGCTACAGAAGGGGACACATGCACTGCTTCTGTGGGTTACGGCACAGATATGCTCTGGGCATCCTCTAAGCCCCTTACAGTGTGCATGTGCGTGTGCATGTGCGTGTGCATATGACAATGCATGTGTCTGTATGTGTGAGCATGTGCATGTGTACTTGTGCATGTGGATGTGTGTGTGCATGTGTGTGCATATGTGCATGTGAGAGTGCATGTGTCTGTATGTGTGAGTATGTGCATGTGCACTTATGTGTGTGCATGTGTATGTGTGTATGCATGTGTATGTGTGCATGTGTGTATGCATGTATGTGTAAGCATGTGCATGTGTGCTTGTGTGTGCATGTGTATGTGTGTATGCATGTGTGTGCATGTGTATGTGTATGCACGTGTGCATGTTATGTGTGTATACATGTATGCATGTGTGTGCATGTGTGTATATGTGTGTATGCATGTGTATGCATGTATGCATGTGTGTATGTGTGCATATGTGCATGTGAGAATGCATGTGTCTGTGTGTGTGCTTGTGTGTATGCATGTGTATGTTTATGCATGTGTGCATATGTGCATGTGAGAATGCATGTCTGTATGTGTTTATGCATATGTGCATATGTGCATGTGAGAATGCATGTCTGTATGTGTGAGCATGTGCGTGTGTGCTTGTGTCTGTGCATGTGTATGTGTGTGTATACATGTGTGTGCATGTGTATATGCATGTGTATGTGTGTATACGTGCATGCATGTGTATGTGTGTATACATGTGTGTATGCATGTGTGTGCATGTGTGTATACATGTGTGTATGTGTGTATGCATGTGTATGTGTGCATATGTGCATGTGAGAATGCATGTGTCTGTATGAGTGTGTGCTTGTGTGTGCATGTGTATGTGTATGCATGTATGTGTGCATGTGTATGTATGTAAGCATGTGTGCATATGTGCATGTGAGAATGCATGTGTCTGTACATGTGAGCATGTGCTTATGTGTGTGCATGTGTGTATGCATGTGTGTATGTGTGCATATGTGCATGTGAGAATGTATGTGTCTGTATGTGTGAGTATGTGCATGTGTGCTTGTGTGTGCATGTGTATGTGTGCATGTGTGTATGTATGTATGTGCATGTGTATGCATGTATGTGTGTATACGTGTGTGCATGTGTATGTGTATGCATGTGTGTTCATATGTATGTGTGCATGCATGTGTGTATGTGTGTATGCATGTGTGTGTGCATATGTGCATGTGAGAATGCATGTGTCTATGTGTGTGTGCTTGTGTGTGTTCATGTGTATGTGTGTGTGCATGTGTATATGTGTATGCATGTGTGCATGTGTATGTGTGTATGCATGTGTGTGCACATGTGCATGTGTGTATGCGTGTGTATGTGTGCATGCATGTATATGTGTGCATGTGTGTACGTGCACGTGTATGTGTGTATGCACGTGTGTATATGTGTGTATATGCATGTGTGTATGCATGTGTATGTGAGTATACATGCATGTGCATGTGTGTTCATGTGTGTGTATGTGTGCGTGCATGTATACTGAAGCTCCTTGGAGATGCTGGTGGAAACAGGAGGTTTCAGGTTAAGAAGTGGCTGGCAGAGGCTTCTCTGAGGACTTCTGCCTGCTGTCTCTGTCACCAAGCCAGGCTGCCCCTGGGCCCTGCAGCTCCCAGGTGGTGTTAGAGTCCTGTGAGGAGGACTCCAGAGCTCCACTCTTTGCCAGAGGTTCCACTCACACAGGAGGAGGTAGCTGGACCCTGGGCATCACCCCCAGACTCTGGGCTCACTAGCCGAGCATGTCCTGATAAGGCTGCCGGGTGGCGACCTTCTCCCCAGGGAGGTCGGAGGCCAGTGCCGCCCCTGCCCACCAGCACCCACCTACTGAGATGGCTGCTCAGGCAGCTGTGGGCAATTAGAAACCCACTACTTCCCAAGCCCATCGTACATTCAACTAGAAACCATTTCTATTTGGAGACTAATTGTTCTGAAGGCCTCCTTTCAAAACTCAAATTTGTAACTAAGACATTCTAGTCCACTGGGGCGGATTCCACCCTGCCCACATGCCTCCTCGTGCCCCACATGCCACAGGAGTGAGTGAGAACTGTGAAGGGCCCCAGGGGCTATGAGCTAGCCCACCACACAGGGCACCTCAGCTGCCTCAGCAGGACATGAATCAGGGCTGTGCGGCCCTGGGCAGATGCTGGCCGGCCCCAGGGAGAGGCGGGTAGGCCCTGGAAGCAGTTGGGAAGATTTCCTGGATGGGGGCCTGGGATACCCCACAGCCGGCCGGAAAGGAGTCCGGCGCTCCTGGGGTGTTCAAGAAGCCCCAGGGAGGCCCAGACTGGAGAACACTGCCCGGACTTCAGTGCAGGGAGCAGGGCAGGCTGGACCCGCGAGCAGCCAGTGCCAGGCCACAGGCCACCAGCTGGCAAGCACAGGAGTATGAGTGTGAGAGATGCGTGTTCACTAATGTACATGCATGTGTGCTTGCACGTGTCTGCATGTGTGCACTGCGATGAGCTGTGCACACCTATTTGTGTGACTGTGCTTGTTTCAGACACTTGTGTCCACATGTTTCTGCTCAGATGTGGGTTACATGTATGCATGTGCACGTGTGCTTATTGTGCTCATTGACTTATGTGCATATGCAAGAAGTATGCTTGCACCTGTGGCATATATACATGTATATTCTAGCATGGATGTGCGTGTATACCTACATATGCATATGTGTATCTAATACTGTGCTTTTATGTTCAGTTGTGGATTGTGTGAATGTGCATATATGTGTGCTTAGTGTGTTTATTAAGTTATATGCATATGCATGTGTGTGCATATATGTTCATGTTCTGATGTGAGTGTATCTAAGGTGTTCCCATGTACACCTGTATATCTGTGTCAAACATGCTCAATTGTAGGCTGTGTGCTGAAATACATGGATACAAATGTGTGTGTTCACATGTACCCATGTATGTGTGTTGGTGTCGAATACCTGTGCTCAGTTGTGGGTTGTGTGTATATGTGTGCATACGTGTTCTTAGCATGAGTGTGGTGTACATGCATGTGCATGTGTGTGTTCCGATATGAGTGATATGAGTATGTACGTGCATATGCATGCATGTGTTCTGATGTAGGTGTGTCATAACTCAGCTGTGGCTGCGGGTCCCCGTGAACTGTTGTCTTCCTGGGACAATGTGCTGAAGAGCGGGACACGCTTCGGGGGAGCCTTGTGCTAACACGGAAGCCAGGCTCAGCCCACACGCTGCCACGAGCTCCCTTAACACGGCAGCCAGGCTCAGCCCCGCATGGTGCCACGGTTTCTTGCTACTGCGGAGCCTTCGAGCAAGAGAACGAGTCACCAAGGCCTCACACACATCACAAACACAAGCATCACTGAGCTTTGCCCAGGGCAAACTCAGTCCAGCAACCCTAGTGCCAAGAGGGGTGACAAGGCCGGTGACCTGGGTTGTCGTGGTGCCCAGAAAGACCCCCTCAACGACCACTCTGAACGCACAGCACTTGCCTGGAACCTGTTGAGACTTGGGCAGAGGGACTGGGTCCTCCCAAAAGGAAGGTGGTGGTTTGGACACGGCAGCACCAGGAATGGCTCGGTGGGTCTGGGCGGGCAGGATGGCGTCCCCCGCAGTGCGCCCAGGCTCGCGTAAAATCCACTCCAACATCTGTCCAGTCACCACCCGCTGTGGCGGGAGCAGAGTCAACGCTACCGAAACCCAGAGCCCCACGGCGTCTCTGGGACTGTCCCAGCTGCCACTCGGACGCCTGGTTCCCGCCCCTCACCTGCCATTCAAGTGGACAGACAGCACTGCTGCCACAGCTACTCGAACCCTAGGTGCCGTCAGAAGCCACCCTGACCCGGAGCAACCAGTGCCAAGCTTCACCCTGTGAGCTACGGGCATGAGCCACCAGCGGCCACCAGCCCCCCAAAGTCAGCAAGGTGGAGACCCGCTCTGTCTGCGAGCTGGCAACCCTAAGGAGGAGTGGGGGAAGGGCAAAGACAGTGCAGGCCGCTCTATTCTGGCTCTTTTCGTTTATAAATGGCATTGGGCTGTGTTACTTCAGAATCTGAACCCATTTACCCATCCACTCGGGGCAGCCCCGTGATTGCTTGGCAAGTCTCTGCTTCGGAGCAGTAGGAGGTCCGAGGCGCTGGGCTCTGGGCGGCGCACGAGGCCTGAGGCCAGGTCCACGATCACCCTCCCACGCACCAATCCCTGTCTGTCTTCTCCCCAAGGGAACCCAGCTCCCCCACAGGCTCCCCAGGCCCAGCCCGGCAGCCTGAGGGCGTCCTGTGAGAGCCAGCCCGACTTACGGACCCCCACGGTGTGCAGAGGTCACAAGGCCCAACACTAGCTGGGGAGACGCTTCCAGGGAGCAGAGCGCAGCACAGCCCAGGAACAGGCTGAGGCCAGACGCAGCCAGCCTCGGCCGAGCCTCCCAGCACCGCCAGCCAACAAGCTCCTTCCTGAGAGTCCGGACGAGGCTCAGACACTTCTGCAAATTCACACAAACTGACAGACATCAGGACTCAGCAAGGCGCCTGCACAGGAGACACGAGAGCCGAGAGCAGAGAGAAGAGGCTTGCTTCATTGTCCACCAGGAGATGCAACTCGGGCTTTGGTCACCAAGAGGCCAACTAGACCCAGGCCCCTCACCCTGCCCCCGCAGCACACCAGCAGCAGCAGTAAGTGTGGAGCATTAGCAAACCACACGTTCAACGGGAACACGACAGGCTATCACGCTGTGGAAAACTCTGGAAGCTTCTTAGAAGTCAAACACAGGCTGGAGAGGTGGCTCAGGGGTTAAGCCTCTGCCTTGCAAGCAGAAGGTCCTGAGTTCGGATCCTAGACCCCACATATAGATGCCAGGCGGAAGCAGGGGCGGCCTGCGTTTCTGGTCCTGGTAGGGCAGAGCCTGTGAATCCTGGGGCAGAGTAAACAAGGAGGTGGAAGTGGTCCATGGTGCTTCCCAAATTTGCCCGTGGTTCTATACACACACACACACACACACACACACACACACACGCATGCATAATTGAATAATTAAATAAATAAATAAATAATTTTTTAAAATGTCAGGCAGAAATGGTGGTGACCTATGGTCCTAGAGGGCAGAACCTGGAAAACTCCAGAACAAAGCAAAGAGGAGGTAGAACAATCCTGAGGTCACCCTTGAGCCTCCACAGGCACACACAGTGCCCTCTGACACACACACGCACACAGAAAAAAAGAATCAAACATACTTTTAGGGGACCCAGGAGTTCCATTGCTAGATTTCAACCCAAGAGAAAGGAGGGGGGAGCAGCCTCTCTTCACAGCTAAGCGCTGGAAGTCACGGGGAGTGGTCAGCACCACGAGGAAATGTGATTCTGCCTTCATAGTAAACGCGCCACTGATGCCTAACTCCACGGATGAAGCTCAAATGTGCAAATGGAAGAAACCAGACTGAGAAAGCGTGTGTTGTAAGGACACGGAGACAAGCTCACGAGACAGCATCCGCGTGATAGGTGGACTCGGCGCGGTGGTGCACGCTGAGTGGTGGGGGTTGAGACCGGGGATGGCAGCTGAAGGCCAGCCTGGGCACAGAGACGCTGTAAACATGGCAGAGCGAGGGAAGGGGAGGGAGGCTCCCGGAACGCAGACGAGGGGCTCTCCAGAAGGGTGGCAGAGCTCTGTGTCCTGAGGGATTGTGACTCTGGGGTACACATTTGCTAAGGCTCCCCACTCTGCTTCCTTCAGATGCGCACACTGTGACCCCACCTCAGAAGCTGGGTGGGGGCTTGTTCTGGAGTCGCGGATGCTTGTGGGCGTTTTACCTGCATTTCCAGACAGGGATGTTTGCCTTCGACTGCAGGAAACAGTTCCAGCGACTTTAAGGTCAGTGGACAAGCAGTGCTGCGAGGGCTGCGCTGGGTGTCGGGGGCGGGGGGCGCCCAGAGGGAGGAGGGTCACGTGGGCAGGAGTTGGGAGGAAGGTGCAGGAGCAGCAACACTGGCGGTGGAAACCTTCCCATCAGCAGGACTGAGGCCAGGTCAGACCAGTGGGGCGTCTGAGCCAGCGCGGGGGGCAATGGAGGCTGTCAGGGGGCTGAGGAGAGAGCCCCAAAGAAGCGAGGCTCCGGCCCCACCGGTGCCCGGAGTTCCAGGAACCTGGGCCATCTGAGTGGACAGCAGTGTCCTGACCTGAAACTGGTCAAGCGTGGCATGGCAGCCAAGAAGCCTCTCCGGCCCATCCAGGCTCCCCCAGTCCTTCTGCCCCTGGGCTCAGGTGGGCAGAATGAGCGGGCTGCCCTGAGAACCGCCCGGTAGAAGCGGCGCTCCCAGTGCCGGGCTCTGGTATCTTCGTGGTCCTTTGGGACCCAGGAGAGGGTGTGGCTCTGCGCCTTGTCTGTGCGCTCGAAGGCATGTATGTGTGCATGTGCACACAGGCGGAGCACAGAGAGAGGCGCGTGTTAGCTTCTCCCTCGGGGGCTTTGCTGACAAACAACATAATCTGGATGCAGCTCTGGAATCACCAGTTTCTGAGCCGTGAACGCCAGGACGCCGCTAGCTGAGCCAGTTCTTCCCTGGAGACCTTGGCGCCCCTCCCGGCGCCCCCAGTGCTGAGGGAGGGGCCGGGGCTCACAGCCATTTGCCACCGTCACCCACCACGCTGCTTCAGGCTCCACCTCCTCTATGCCGGCTGCAGTTGCCAGAAGCTGCTCAGTGAGCTGGCTGGCACGGACGGCCGTACCCAGGCTGGTTCACGGTCGGACGCCAGCCTGTCCATGCACCGCATCCATCGTGAGCACTCTGAACTCTCACCTCACTCTGCAAAGGCGAGATGGTCCTCTCTGGGCACCTGCTGCAGGGTGTGACCTTCAAGACCCAGAGGTCAGTGGTGCGGGAAGAGAAGTGTGGGAGAGACCTCAACCTACCCAAGTGACAGATGACACCTGAAGGTAGCCGCAGGAGGCCGGCCCTTCTGAGTCAGGCCCGCGCCCTAAGACCTGCACTGCCACCAGATCTGCATCCCATTCTCCATACCTGCCACCAGGGTGCCCTGCCCGTGCCCCACAGTCTCCTGCCAACCAGATGCAAGTCTGCCAGCTAATCCCACATCTGACCCCATCAACCTGGAGCAGCTAAGGGCAGCACCATAAACCTGCCCTACTCCACGTGTAGTTGACTGAACCCGCTCCAAGGCTGCCCGGGCCCTGGTACGCAGACGGTGTCGCCCACTGGGACAAAGGAGACTTTCAGATGGGACAAGTGAAGGATCTTGGGAAGAGGGGGTATCCTGGATTGTCCGAGTGATAATACAATCACAGAGTTCTCTTATTTAGGAGGGACACCGAGGGGCACTCCTGGCCAAGGCAACGGAATGCCTTTGGAAAGATGTCGTGCTGCCAACTTTGAAGATGGAGAGGTGGCCACACGTCTTCGTCCACGAGGAGCATGGCCTCCAGGGACTGAGAGGCCATGAGCAGCTTCTCCCCAGGGCCCTGGCCACCCGACCTCAGCCCAGGGACACCCATCCTGGCCAGCCTGGAAGCCGCCGACATCACACCTGAGTCCACACTCAGAGGAGGGCTGGTGCGTCTTGACCGAGCAGTCGAAGGGACAGTCAGAGGTAGGGCGTCATTGTTAGGAAAGCTGCCACTTTAAACTCTAGTCACGGCGAGTGGCTTTATTTCAGATTTCTTCTGTGTGTGCTCTGATGGGAAGCTGACACTAAAACTGACCAGTCCCGTGGCCGTGTGTCCTCGCAGGGAGTGGGTACTGACGCGCCTCTGTCAGGCCGAGGAAGCCGCGCGCCAGGAACAAGCCGCGCGCCAGGAACAAGCCGCGCCGCCAGGCTGACATTTATCCAAGGTTTCGAATCTAACAGGATGACCAGGGAGCTGCCCCCACCCTTGCCCGGGGCGTCTTTAGGCTGCACCAGAGTCCTTCAGGTACTGCCCAGCCCATGTGATAAGCATGGCCCAGTGCCAACCGCTGACACCCGGGCCCAGTGGCTTCTCAGGCACCCAGCCAGCTGCAGGAGAGTTGGACACGTCTCTAGAAAGAGCCCCCATCAAGGTTTTCTCTTGAGACGACTTCCCAGCCCTAGGAGGAAGGCAGCGTCAGAGGGCCCAGCACGACAGGGACCCTAAGAAAACGGCCCCCACACCCCACCTCAGATGACCGGGCACTGCCACACAGCACCACAGCTACACCTCACATAGACAAGGACGCTTCCTGCCAGAAGCAAGAGTAGCTGAGGCCCGCGGGAGCTGCCCCTGGTGCTGTGTGCCACACGCCACTGAGCCAGCCCTGCCCGGCCCTTGCTGGCCTCGGCCCAACAGTGACCTGCAGCTCCATCCTCCCTGCACACCCTGGCTCCCGAGTCCACGCCGCCCCTCGGGACGCTCACACTCCACGCAGTCTCTCAGCACAGTGCACCTCGGCCACGAGAGCACGCACAGTACTGACCATGGCCACGAGGCCTGCGAGGCTGAAAGAAGGGTCCCGGGGGCACACGATGGAGTCACTCTCTGTCCACTGAGGGAAAAGGTCCGTCCTGAAACTGAAAAGTCTAGTTAATGCCAGGACGAGCAAGGGAAACCAGCTCCTTTGTCCAGATCTGAACCACGAAGGGTCTACAGGGCCCGCGGCCTTGCGTCCAGATCACGTTCCTCGACATGTCTCCTCGTGGTGCCAGAGCTGGGGTGGCACCAGGGCCCCCAGCCAGTACAGGGTGCTGCCGTGGAGTCTTGTGGGCCCCTAAGAACACCAAGACGATCTTAAGGGCTACGGAACCAGAGGCCCTGCAGGTATGAAATGTCTCTACTCCCGAGGTTCCCTCCGACACCTGGCCCGACCTACTCATTTCCAAGCATGTGCAGCAAACAGCTACTCCCAAGGTTCTTCTGTCACATGGCTCCGCCCACCCATCCCCGATAGCCTCAGCAAACAAGGGTCCAGCTATTCCCAACGCTCTGGTCACCCTGGCCCTGCCCACCCTCGTGTCCAGCAAACACCAAGTCTGATGCCCCTGATGGCTCCAGGCCACAGACGCGCGCTGTCTCGGGGGACAGTCAGTGGCGGCCACTCCCCCATTTCCTCTCCCTCCTTCCTGTTCTGGCTCAGGAGATGGGGTTACTGCCCTGGAAAGGGGCATACCTATTTTTAACCAGCCGAATTGAATTAAGGAAAGGCATTATTTCTAGACAGAGCATGAGACTTCTGTTCTCTTTGATGTTTCCAAAAATAAGAGTCAAAGCTGCCGCCGAGCTAGGAGTCAGCGCAAACCTGTGGTTTCTAGGATAAGGATCTTGGCCAGACGAGGAGCCGATGGCCGTGGAGCAGTGCAGGCAGACCTGCGGCTTCTCCCAAAGCTGCTTCAAAGCCCGGGTCGGTGCCCCACCAGGACCCGCCCCCCGCACTCCCAGCCAGGACCTCCAGACCCGTGGGCCCTGCAGACACGGGAGTGCACATGCGCTGGTGCCTGGGCCAGCGTGGCAGGGGGTTGTACTCATGTCACAGGGGCAGAGCTCAGCAGCTTCTGTCCGCAGCCTCAGTGCCCCCAGTGCCCCAGCTGAAGCCAGCTGGCTTCTCTCTCGGTCTTCCAACACTCTAGCCATCGCCCCAGGACCAGCCTCCTATTTAACTGCACTTCTCAAACCCCACGCATCTGTCAAGAAAACTGGAGCTTCTTTCTTGGTCCCCCTCCAGGACTGTGGTTCACATGGAATCATCCCAGGACAGACCCCCGGTTACAAAGACCCTCCACGTCCCTCCCTCACCACTCCTGCCGGCAGCCCTTCCTGGAGACTTGGCTCTCAGCTGCATCTCAGAGGAGACACGGGAACAAGGTGGTCTGCTGCAGAGTAAGGCGAGCCAGGCCTCGGCCTTTTCAGCATCTAGAAAGACCCGGAATCATTGGGAGCCCAGCACATGACAAAGGACACACTCTGCATCAGAAAGGAAAGCTGAACACTGGGTCCTTATCTCCTTCCTTAGGGAAAGTGATACACACACATGCACACAAGCATGCACACACAGGCATGCACACGCATGTACACATGCACATGCATATGCAGGTACACACATCTACTGAGTCAACGAGCATTCTAGAAAATGGGAGATGGTGCGCTTCTCTGCAGCTTTGTAGCTACAAGGGGAGAGACTGGATTTCAGAAGGTGGATGTTCTGCAGACCATAAAAGCAAACACTTCTGAGTGGAGAATAATCAGCACCATTCTGAAAACCAAAGGACAAGGATGACAAGCTGGACGCTGCTGCCTCGGGGCGCCTCCCGCCGTGCAGGGAAGTGGCACAGGCCCCACAAGGGCCGGTACGGTGCTGACCTCTTGGACTTCCCAGCCCCCCAATGTATGAACCAAATCTACCTCTCCTCCCCTATGCTGAAAAGAAGGAAGAAAGCACTCCTCTACACGCTGGGTACAAGTGCATCAAGACAGGAGCGAGTCTTCTTAAGAGACAAGTCTGTAGAAACCACTCAACAGAGAAAGGGGCGCAGCCACACGCCGGGCAGGAGCCTGCGCCCTGCCTTGTCCCCAGCTTACAGTCAGCTGAGCTGTCGAGAAGCCACCATGCTGACGCACCAAATGACACAGAGATCACAACGGCCGGCTGCCCACACACCACACACCACAGTGCTGAGCCACTAGCAACGGTGGCCAGAGTCAGGGAGAGTCGCCGTGTGGGGCAAGAGAATTCCACCATCTACAAACTCAGCATGTCTGCCCCGGCCAGTGAGTAGAAACACTCACAATGTAAACTGAGTGCCAGCACCTGCTAGGCAGGTGTCACTGGGCAGAGCCCGGGAGAGGATGCAGTGTAGACGTCACAGATGGAATAGATGGATGAGCTGACTAGGGAAAGTCAAAGAGGCAACAAGGTGTTCGCAGAAATGCAGAACGTTCTTGCAAGATGCTCTTTTTCATATAAGCAAGAGACTACATATGACAAGCACACACATTTGTGGAAGAAACATGCATGAAACACGCATGCATTGGTGAGCAGTATGCAAAACACGGGCGTAGAAAGAAATGAGCAACGACACATGAGGAACTGTCGGGGGGAGGCTCAAGGTGGCTGAACAGATGAGGTGCTTGCTGTGCAGCATGAAGACCAGAGTTCGGATCCCCAGAACCCATAAAGAGCCAGGCAGGTGTGGCAGCCATCTGCAACCCCAGACCTGGGGAGGCAGAGACTGCATCCTTGGAGCAAGCTGGTTGGCTAGACACCCCCTTGAGCGAGCTCTGGGCTCAAGTGAGAAACCTGCTGCAATAATGAAGTGGTCAGAAATACAGAGAGATACCCAGCATCATGTGCACAACATGCACATACATGCACAGGTGTGAACACATGCACACACATGCATTCCCACATACATACGTATACAAAAATAGACACATGAAGAATGCATGTGAAGACACGTGTGTGAACACATGTGAAGATGTGCGTGTGGGTGGCCAAAGCTTTGCTTCCCATTTTCTACTTCTCTCACCCGCTCAAGTGTGGCCTTAGGCAGGAGCGACTCGGGCCCACGGGGCATCTGAGAGCGAGGTTATTGGCTCTGAGTCTCCTCGCAGTGTTCCTGCCCATGAACGCCAAGGCCAGCAGCTGAGCCCAGCCTAGCTCCTGGACCATCCCTCTCTAGGGAAACAGCCACTTGCAGCTGCTCCTTGGTGGTCCTAGACCAATGTCTACCGGCTTAGCAGGAACAGGCGTGTTTGCTCATTCATCATGTCTGACGATACACAGAACTCTGGAAAATGCCAGGCTAAGAAATAAAATCCTGGGTCTGGATTTCTTCACTGTTGCCATTGGTTTTACTTCTTGACAGGGCTGGGGACTAAATCCAGGGCACTGTGCACGCCCAGAAGTGTCCAGCTCTAAGTTTATTTTGAGACAGGTCTTGCCACATTGCCCCGGCTGACCTTGACCTTGCTACGTTCCCAGAACTGAAATCTTTATTGGCGTTAAGGCTGCCTGCTGAAAGTTGTTTTTTCCAACAGGAAGCTTCAGCTTTACTGCTGTTTGGGTGTTTTGTCAGTACCAGTTGAAATGCGAATGTCTCAGAACACGTGGAAGTCCTTGGCTTTGGCTCAAGGCCCCACAGAAGCCAGGGAAGCAGGAGAAACAGCAGCAGTGAAGGGAAGTCTGGTCACTGGCAACAACAAGGAACATCGCTGTCCCCAGGGACCTGGGCTCCGGAGGGAGGGCCTGCGCTCTGCAGACGAACGCCGTAGAGAAGCAGCCTCGCCTCGCCGATTATGGCTGTGGTCAGAGGAGCCGCTAGTCGACCACCCGTCTACATGGTGCAGGGTGGGGTGACTCTCTCCGATGTAGCTGCATCCACAGCCTGGGGCACCCCACGTGCTGTGTGGGGGAGACAGGCTAAGTTGTGTAACACTCTAGCCAGCCACTGCGTTGAGCTTAAAATACCCAGCAGCACTTCAGAGGTGCTGATGATCCAGCAGCACCCGCGCGGCCTCGCAGAACCGCCCACCGCTGCTCTCCGGAAAGAAGGCGCACAGCTGCTCTGGGCCTGGCGTCCCCGCAGCGCTCCAGCCTTCCTCTGCCGCCTGGACGGGCTGGTTGGCTGCATCGTCGTCCTACTGGCCACGGGGAGTGGAGCAAGCAGTGCTAGGGGCCCGGTCAGAGCTCTCTGTCCTGCAGCTGCTAACTTGTGTGGTGAACTTGTTAACTGCTGGCAGGGCCCCCTGGGGCAGTGAGGAACTAGCAGCACACTGGGGTCCTACAGACGAGTCACACTTCCTGGAGACATCAGTCTACGGTCCCAGCTTCCAGCACCACTCCCCTGGGGTATCCAGCCACCGATGCTCTCAGAGGCACCCCACTTACCATACAGTGACAGCAAAGCACCCCTCAGGTACCAGGGGAGCTGGTCACCAGCCTATCTGAGTCCTGCAGGTCTGCTCAGCTCTCCAAGTGAAGGGATTCTGCCCACTAAGAGCCACCCCCAAGGCGGTGCCCCTCACCGAGATCAGCTGAACCCTCCGGCCATACCTGGCACCTCTCCCTGGAGAACAGAGTCATTTCAGCATCGGTAGGTAGCCTGGGGAAGCCCCAACCTTCTCAGCTGAAGCCTGGGGCCTCAGCTAGCAGCAGCCCCAGGGTTGCCGTGGACACCACCAGGCACACGGCAAGCAGACAACACGATAAAGTCAGTCCTCAGAGTTCCAAGCTGCAGCAGAGCTGTGCCACGCACGGCCACGCACGGCCACACCAGCCACACACAGCCATGCATGGCCACGCACGGCCACACCAGCCACATGCAGCCACGCACGGCCATACCAGCCACACACAGCCATGCATGGCCACACACAGCCACACAAAGCCACGCACGGCCACACACAGCCATGCATGGCCACGCACGGCCACACCAGCCACACACAGCCATGCACGGCCACACACAGCCACACACAGCCATGCACGGCCACACACAGCCACACACAGCCATGCATGGCCACGCACGGCCACACCAGCCACATGCAGCCACACACAGCCACATACACCTACGTACAACCATACATAGCCACACACAGTCATGTTCAGTCAAACACAGCCACACATAGCCATGCACAGCCACTGCATAGATATACAGCCACGCATAGCCACATGGCCATACACAGCCCCCCCCCACACACAGTCATACACAGTCATGCACAGTCACATATAGCCACATACAGCCACTGCATAGTCATATACAGCCTACTCAGCCACATGGCCATACACAGTCACCCCCACATACACAGTCATACACAGTCATGCACAACCACACATAGCCACGTACAGCCACACATAACCACATAAAGCCAGCACAGCCATAAGTTCCTCCTGGTGACACGTGGAAGCAGAGATTGGCTTCCACCAATGGGGACACCACAATGGGGAGTGCATCTGTCCCGCATCTGTCCCACATCTCTCCTGGCCTCTCTCCCACCCTCTCTCCTGGCCTCTCTCCCGGCATCTCTCCCGGCATCTCTCCCGGCATCTCTCCCGCATCTCTCCTGCAATTCTCCCTGCATCTGTCCTGCATCTGTCCTGCATCTCTCCCTCATCTCTCCCACATCTCTCCTGCAGCTCTCCTGCAGTTCTCCCTGCATCTCTCCTGCATCTCTCCTGCATCTCTCCCGGCATCTCTCCCGCATCTCTCCCTGCAGCTCTCCTGCAGTTCTCCCTGCATCTGTCCTGGCATCTCTCCCTGCAGCTCTCCTGCAGTTCTCCCTGCATCTGTCCTGCAGCTCTCCTGCAGCTCTCCTGCAGTTCTCCCTGCATCTGTCCTGGCATCTCTCCCAGCATCATCTCTCTTGGCATCTCTCCTGACATCTCTCCCTGCCGATCCTTCATGCCTTTGCCAAAAACTGGGCCAGAAATTTTCAAAAAGATGGCCTGTGGCTAGATGTGGGGTGCAGGGAGGAGGGGAAGCATCTGGCCTTCGGAAAGGGGCCACCCACAGTCCTGGGGCCAGAGAGAACAGGTGGGAGAGCAGTTTTTAATTTGAAAACTGGAGCAGTTCTGAGCCCAAGAAAGGGCAACTCTGCCAAGCTGCCAACGCAGCCTCTGCGGTCAGAAGCCCCCAGAAGGTGGTGGTGGTGGAGAAGGAGTAGGGGAGGAGAAGTAGGAGGAGAGGGGAAGGAAGGAGAGGAAGGAGAAGGGGGAGGAGGGAAAGAAGGAAGTGGGGGGACACAGGGCTGCCATGACTCTGACCCCAGTGTCACAGGAGGGAGCTAGGCGGGGGTCTGCCTCCAGCTGAGTCTGCGACCAGCAAACACTGGCAGCTGTTGCAAATGCCTGGCTGTGCCATGCCCCTCCCCCATGCGCTGCAGGGAGCCACCCCCAAGCTGTCCAGAAGGATGCCCAAGCCTGCCATATCCAAGTGAGAGGTGCCACAGTGACAAGGAATGGCCCTGCCGTCAGAGGTGACAGAGGTGCCACAGTGACGAGGAATGGCCCTGCCGTCAGAGGTGACAGAGGAGCCACAGTGACGAGGAATGGCCCTGCCGTCAGAGGTGACAGAGGAGCCACAGTGACGAGGAATGGCCCTGCCGTCAGAGGTGACAGAGGAGCCACAGTGACGAGGAATGGCCCTGCCGTCAGAGGTGACAGAGGAGCAGGACAAGACGCACAGGTGACACTGGAGCACAGAGCCAGCGCTGCAGATCAAATCTCAGTAGGCTTTGTGTGGAAATTGACAAACGAATCCAAAATGTACATGGAGAAATAAAGGAAATGAACCAAGATGGAGGACACTCGATACTGCCCTTCAAGAGAGTTGTGAAACTACAAGGACCATGGACGGCAGTTCAGCATTGCTGAAGGAAAGAGAAAAAGAAGCCCGGAAGTCTGAGTCTTTCCCAAGGCGAGGAGAAATTGCCTTGGACAGACTGGACGTTGCAGCGTAAGATGGAACCTCTGCTTTCCACGTTACACTCAGCACACACATTGATTTGAAACGCTTCTAGACCTAAGCCTGACTTGGATTGGGGATGTGGCTCAGCAGAAGAGCATGTGTGTACCCTGGGTTCTGATCGCGAGGACTCCATTCAAAGGACAGACAAATGTTTCTTAGACAAGCAGACAGCACGCATCAAAAGAGAATGCTGAGCGAACGAGTGACCCGGCCGGGCAGGAGAATCTGCAGCGCCCGCATTCATGCAAGAACGAGCCACAAGGCTAAGAAACTCCTGCAGCTCAGTCCTCGTGACTGCGAAGACACGACACGTCACAGCCCAGGGCGCGGGCGCGGGGCCTCCGGTTGGGCCGCCAACAAGTTACCAGGAACCGGGTGATTTTCCATTTATTTGTCCTGTTTCCCAAGGTGCCAGGGCCAGAAGTAAGACCAGGAGTCTGGGGTGGTCCACTTCCAGTTCACACCCGTTTGTCTCTTGACCACACCCTCATAGACAGAAAGCTGGTGAGATTGCTCTCTGAGTCTTCCCACTGCGAGGGTTCTGTCCACGTGGCCTAGACGCCCTCCCAAGGCTCTGTCTCCTGACGCTACCATCTTGGAATCTAGGAGTTCAGTGTATGAATTTAGGGACCACAGACACAGCATTTGGTCCATGGGATGGCAGCGACCAACGAGTGCCAAAGGAGCCCTTGGCAGCCATCATCAGGAAATGCCTTGTCCCAGGGCCCAAGTTCTCCAACTGTGGGAGTACCAACTGATGTCATGCTCTTGGGATCACTGTGTGGTCTCCAACGACCCGCCTAAGGACCCAGAGCTGGGCTGACAGGAGTGTGGGCCACAGACCCAGCTTCCACGGGCCCCGTTCCCAGCGTGGCTGGTCTAAGCACTTCATGCCGCTCGTCGGTTTAGCAGTCGTGGGATGCCTACTGTGAGAGGCTGAGAGGAGTCCTGAGCGGCCCCTGCCTGGCCCCTGCCTTATGGCTTTCCCATGAGGAAAAAAGAGTTCTTGTGCCCGGCAATTGCTAGGAGGGCGTCTGGCCACTGAGCACGTGTGCGAGTGTGCACACGGCTCGCTAGAGAGGCCATGTTGAAACAGAAAGCCAGACCCGGCTGGCCAGAACCTCTGATCTGACACTTGTGACGCAGCCGGGTCTGGCTCAGAGTCCCTGGAGGGTGCTAGAGGCTGTGCCCAGCCCCAGCGTGCTGAGCCCCTGCATGGGTCCTGCTCCCCTGAGGGCCAAAGGTGTTTGATTTTTTTCCCCCGGGGTCTCCCACTTGGAAGCACCCATCTCAGGCCCCTCATCCAGGGACATCTTTGCAGGGTGCATTCATGGGTCACAACCAGGAGTACCATCCACGGGGCCACCCATCGAGGGACGCACGGCCAGGGCCACAGGGAGGCGACAGGCAGGGGGGCACCATCGCCCCTGAAGCGACACCACATCACCCCTCTCCCTCCATCCTGGCCGTGATTCACTCGAAGCTCGCTGTGTACCAGGAAGACACTGGAAGGAACAGCCTGCTAGGCGGCAGGTGTAATTAGAAATTTCTCAACTTCCAATTAACTCGGTCTGGGAGGAGCGGGCTGTGTCCTCTGGGTCCAGCAAGTGTAATTTAAAGGAATCCAAGTTATTCCGGCAACGGTTTCCTGAGATCCCACGGCGATGGCAGCAGCTGGACACAGCCACATGTGGATCCAAAGTCTGAAGGGCTCACCGAGCTCCGGGTGACCACTGTCCCCTCTGGCCTGTCAGCACAATCCCAGACCACACACGAGGACTAAAGGCGAACATCGCTCCTGCAGAGGGCAGGCTCGGCCTGCCGTGCACCTAGAACCTTCTGGACAAGACTCTCACCCTTGAAGTAATAAGCCTGTGTTGTGTCTGTGCGTGCTGAGCGAGGCTAAGGCTCGGCCGCCACAGAGGATCAGCTCCCGGGAAGAGGTGGCTCATGGGTCAGAGGTCGCTGTCCACACCTGCAGGCCTGGAACTGCCCGAATGCCCCCTGTTCCTCTGCAAGCCGGAGCTTGGCGTGCCACTATCTGACCTCTTGCTTCTCCAGCTTGGCACTGAGCTATTCCAGGCACGAAGGTCCTTGCCCCCCCCCACACACACACCCCGGCAGCGCAGCAGCACAGTCGCATCTAGACAGGTGCATACAGCCAGAGCATCTGGCAGGGACATTGGATAAGTGCATCAGCTACAAAAAGGAGGTGAGATGCAGAAGCAGTTCCAACAAGCAGCGGAATGTAAGAACTACTACCGGGGCTCCCCCAACCCCACAGCTCCGCCCACCCCTGCTGCTCAGGAGGCTCAGTCTGCAGGGCTGGTAGACACACACCAGTGAACATTGTCCACATACAACGGGCCTAACGTGGGGAGCCGGCTCTGGCAGTGGGGGGGCTTCCAGTAGAGAGGACCTCTCAGACACCTGAGGTGAAGGCAGGCAGCGAGTCCTGAGGTGAGGCCCACACGGGGCTAGCCTGCAGCCTCCCTTTCCCTCCCCTAACTGGCTCTCCTTGGTGCCAGACCCTCTTTCCTGAAGAAGGAAAACCACCCTTGAAGACCACCCAGACCTGAGCACAAGGCTCAGGCCTGCTACCCGACCAGACTTTCAGCTCGTGTTACGCATGGGTTTCATAGCCAAACAATGGCACCCACTTCCCACCAGGCCTTTCCAGGAAGGCTCGCCTGTGAGGAGCAGGGCCCAACTCACACTCAGGTTGCTGAAGATGCCCACTGACATCGCATCTCCTGAAATGCAACCTGCCGCTCTCCTGATTTGTCCTAAAGCTGAGACTTCTCAGAGCTCTTCCCTGCCATCGGTCTGCCTGACCGTCCTGCCAGCATGGCCAAGAGACGGGGCAGGCGCGTGCACGGCAACCGTCACGCAGGGGCAGGCGCGTGCACGGCAACCACCCGAGAGGGAGCAGGCAGCACACACGGTGACTGTTCAAAGGCGGCAGCACACACGGTGACCATCAGACAAGGAGGGGCAGGAAGAACACGCAGTGACCATCAGAAGAGGGGTGGGCAGCGCACACAGCCGCCAAAGCCAGGTCTGAGGCCCAAGTGGCAGCCATCCGAAGAGCCTGCGCACCAACCGTCTGGAAAGACAGGGGTGCCCCAAGTCTGGCCCCTCGATGGTGATCCACCCCACCCGTCAAGGATAGAGCTGGAAGAGCGGCGCCCCCAGCAGGTGCAGGCCCTCGGAAAGACAGGCAGGTCTCTAGCTGACCCACAGCCCAGGACAGGAGGGAAGAAGGCGGTCCATTTGCTCACATCCTTCCGTCGTGGGAACAGCACCAGAGCTCCACATCCACAGGCGTCCACGTCCATGGGCGCCCACATCCACGGGCGCCCACGTCCACGGGCGCCCACGTCCACGGGCGTCCACGTCCACGGGCGTCCTTGCACCCAGGCAGAAGCTACGTTCCAAGTCACTGGGAACACACGCGTGAACCCCAGAGCGCCACGTGCCCCGGGAGCTGCCCCACAGAGAATGAGAGGTGCGTATGGTCAGCAGCATGACCTGGGCGAGAGGACATGTGGCCACACTTCTCCATCCGCCTGGCCTGGACTAGGAAGGTGTCCTGCTGCCTGAGATGCCACTGAGGCTGTGCCGGTGGCTGAACTGTGACTTTGTCCCGAGCGCTCCTGTCCCACAGGCCCTCTCCTTGGATCAGTGGGGCAGTGGGAGCCCAGCTGCCGGGCTGGAGACGGGTGTGGAGTCAGAACCACAAGGAGCCATGTTGTCCCAAGCAAGGGCCAAGGACACATGTTAGCACAGAACGCCCGTCAGCACACCAACCAGGGACGCATGTTACTACAGGGTCAGCACACCAACCAGGGACGCATGTTACTACAGGGTCAGCACACCAACCAGGGACGCATGTTACTACAAGGTCAGCTGGTCAACCAGGGACGCATGTTACTACAGGGTCAGCCCGCCAACCAGGGACGCATGTTACTACAGGGTCAGCCCGCCAACCAGGGACGCATGTTACTACAGGGTCAGCACACCAACCAGGGACGCATGTTACTGCAGGGTCAGCACACCAACCAGGGACGCATGTTACTACAGGGTCAGCACACCAACCAGGGACGCATGTTACTACAGGGTCAGCCCGCCAACCAGGGACGCATGTTACTGCAGGGTCAGCCCGCCAACCAGGGACGCATGTTACTGCAGGGTCAGCCTGGTCAACCAGGGACGCATGTTACTGCAGGGTCAGCCCGCCAACCAGGGACGCATGTTACTACAGGGTCAGCTGGTCAACCAGGGACGCATGTTACTACAGGGTCAGCACACCAACCAGGGACGCATGTTACTACAGGGTCAGCACACCAACCAGGGACGCATGTTATTACAGGGTCAGCTGGTCAACCAGGGACGCATGTTACTACAGGGTCAGCACACCAACCAGGGACGCATGTTACTGCAGGGTCAGCACACCAACCAGGGACGCATGTTACTACAGGGTCAGCTGGTCAACCAGGGACGCATGTTACTGCAGGGTCAGCTGGTCAACCAGGGACGCATGTTACTGCAGGGTCAGCCCGCCAATCAGCGACGCATGTTACTACAGGGTCAGCACACCAACCAGGGACGCATGTTACTGCAGGGTCAGCACACCAACCAGGGACGCATGTTACTGCAGGGTCAGCCGGTCAACCAGGGACGCATGTTACTACAAGGTCAGCTGGTCAACCAGGGACGCATGTTACTACAGGGTCAGCTGGTCAACCAGGGACGCATGTTACTGCAGGGTCAGCACACCAACCAGGGACGCATGTTACTACAGGGTCAGCCGGCCAACCAGGGACGCATGTTACTGCAGGGTCAGCTGGTCAACCAGGGACGCATGTTACTGCAGGGTCAGCCTGGTCAACTAGGGACGCATGTTAACATGGCGGGCCCATCAGCCAGGCAAGAGAGTCTATCTGCAGGGAAGTCAGGCAACCACCAAGTGCAGAGGCCAAGGAAGGGGGCTGCTCTGGCCAATAGACTGGGCACACAAGGGAGATCCCTGGGGATGCACAGCCAAGGCCTGAGTGAGGCTAGCTCTCTGGGTACACAGGAATCAAGGCAACCAAGGTCGGGGAGTTTGAGGGGAAAAGTGACCCCAGCAGAGACACAAGCATAGACCAGGCACTGGAGAGGCTGCACACAGGGGCGGGGCGCTAGAAGGGCGCACCCTACACGTGGGTACTGGAGAGACAAGCCCAGGGAGGGGCTGCATGCAGGGAGGGGGGCTGGAGGGACACGCCCAGGAGGGGCTGCATGTAGGGAGGGGGGCTGGAGGGACACGCCCAGGAGGGGCTGCACGTGGGGCTGGAGGGACACGCCCAGGAGGGGCTGTACGTGGTACCACACAGAGGTGCTACCACAGCACTGACTGCTGAATTTGAGCATCTGTCAAGATACAGGGAACGACGCCAGGTCAGAGGCTGGCAGAATGCCCGGGACATAGGAGGAAGGACTATCTGAGAATGCAGCTGGAGTTGTGGTACACACGGCATTTGAGGCATGAGATCACCAACGAGTGAGTGGAGTGAGAAGCCTGGACCGGCCTGGTGTGATGAGACAGTGAGACGCAGCCAAGGAGGACTGTGAGCACCTGTCAGCCAGCCAGTCAGGGCCGCATGTCAGCGCTGAGCAGGGAAAGGGCAGGGGTGTCAGGACCACCCTGGTTTCCTAGTGGCGGGTCAGCCCACGTTCTGCAGGCAATACACGGAACAGGTGCACAGAACGCTGGAGTCGAATGAAGTAACGGGAAATGCTGCGCAGTCAGCCAGCAGCACGGCAGGCTTGTGCCTTAGGGTGCCTGTGCGCGGGGGGTGAGGGTCGCCCGTGCCTTAGGGTGCCTGTGCTCAGGGGCGGGGTCGCCCAATGCCTTAAAGGTGCCTGACTGTGCTCAGGGGCAGGGTCGTCCGTGCCTTAGAGGTGCCTGTGCTCGGGGGCGGGGTCGCCCATGCCTTAGAGGTGCCTGACTGTGCTTGGGGGCAAGGGTCGCCCAGTATCCAGACTTCAGCTTCCACGCGTCTCTGAAACAGAAACCAGTGCTCTCTGGAGAGGCGACTGGTGCTCGTGAGGAAGCACAGGCCCGGCTGGAGCCGGCTTGCTAAGGAAGCAGCTGAGCAAGCAGTAGGGATACTGACGAGACGCACTTTAGCAGCCAGGGCCACTGATGGCTGCAGCCAAGTGGACGGAGCACTGGAAACCCCGGGACACAACCCACAGCGCAGAACAAGGAGCCATGGTGGGCAGCAGTGTGAACGGTGGGAGCGTCTTTGAGAGGACCCCGAGTCCCGTCCATCGGGTGCGGGCTTCCTGAGACCCGTCCAGAAAGCAGGCACGGAAAGCAGGGGCGGGCTTGGTCCTCAGGCTGGTGCTACTGACCCAGGAAGATGTTTTGACTGGTGGGGTGTGGTGTGGTCCTCACTTGAGTGGACCCACACAGACCGCACCACTGTACCCCCCTCGGAGAAGAAGTCAAGGATTCCTTCTGTACTGTCTCAGCCTCGAAGTCAACGATTCCCCCTGTACTGTCTCAGCCTCGAAGTCGACGATTCCCCCTGTCCTGTCTCAGCCTCGAAGTCGACGATTCCCCCTGTCCTGTCTCAGCCTCTAAACTGTGAGCTGAGTAAGCTCCTCTCTCAGAAGCCTGGGTCCGTTATTTTCTTATGGTGACAACAAGCCGACCTACAGACTCTTGGCCAGCCAGTCGGATCATGTCACGTGCTGACTCATGTCATGGCGACGGTCCTTGTAAATGGCCCTTTGTCTGCAGCCTCTTCCCCAAACTCCCCAAACTCCAGAGCCTCAGTCTGATGCTAAGAAAAACCCAGAATAACCCTGAGCCAAGGGGCCCACTACGCACCATCTAAGCAAAGTTCTGCAGGCGCATCAAGCTTGCCGGATGGCGAGACTCGACACAGAGCCTCCTGTCATCCGGGAACAGAGGACAAGATGGGACAACTGAGAAAATCAGAAAGGGTTTGTAGCATGATGTCAGCACTGGATCACTAGCTATAACCAAGGTGCCTCTTTTTCTTGAGACAGGGGCCACTATGAACCCCAGACTGACCTACTGACCTTCAACCTACTCCTCCTGCTTCCGCCTGCCCAGGACAGAGGTCCGAGGCACCAGCTTACCCCTGTGAGATGTTGTCAGGACAGAAAATGGTGTGGAGCTCAACCACCTTCGCACCTCTGCAGCAGCCTAAAATACTCTAAAACCAACTTATCGGGGAAAAAGTGTTACGAAGCAATAAATGTGCTGCGCCCGTTCAAGTGTGGGCTGGACGGTGAGCAGACGGGGCTGAGGTTGCATAAGACTGCGCGTCTCCTCTCCCTTGTCACTTTCGTTACATAATAAAAAGCTGGAGGGGGAAGAGGGTCATCTGGAGATATAGTGCCTGGCAGTGAGGATCTGGATCATTTCTCACCAAACCGGGACACTGTCACCAGGACAGGGAGCTGTCGAGACCCACGCAACGTCTAAGTCAGCGGCAGTCAGCGGCAGTGACCCCGCAGGGCGGCCAGGGGTGGGGGGAGCTCCGTTGGAGGAAGCGGGAGAGGAGGACAGCTGGACACGGAGAGAGGGGCCGGGCCTGCAGGGCGAGCCACCCCCAGCACCTTCCCGTCCAGAACAGCTTTTCCCACCCTGCTCCCGCCCTGCCCCACCCAACAGTGTCTGCAGCGGCCCAGCCCCCCCTCCAGTCTGCGCGGCTTAGGCCTCTTCCTCCTGCGCTGCTGGGGCCTGGGGCAGAGCCGTCACAACCCAGCCAGGAGCACTGACCCTACTGTGCACCGTCCCTCCCCAGGGACGCTCAGGTGGGGACCCCTGCTCAGCAAGCTTCAGAGCACCAGGGCACACGTCTGCACCACCGACAGACGGGCCACCAGGAGAGCAGGGCCCTGGGACTAGCCCCACTCCCCTTGAAAATCCCGTTTCCCCTCTTTTCTCTTTCACGGTTCCCTTCTTCCCTCCTGATCCTTCCTACGGGCTAAGATGACTTGAGCACGCAGTGACCTTGATATTTAGTCTTGATCAGCAGAAATCCTGGTGGACAAGCATGAGGACCTCCGTTTAGACCCCCAGCACCTGCATAAAACCAGGTGTGGAGCGTCTGCAGCCCGAGCAGGGGGTGGAGCGAGAAGGGTAGAGATGGGAAGATGCCTGAGGCTTGCTCCTGAGACGGGTGGAGTCAGCGTGCTCCGGGCTCAATAAAATAGGGAAAGACGCTAATGTCACCTCTGGTCTTCATATGCAGACACACGCATATGCATATATACAAGCACTCGCAAACGCAATATACTACATACAATGTATACATACACACACACACACACACAAAGAAAATTTAAAAATCTAAGTAGAAGGAAAAAAGTGTGTGGGGGCCCCACATGTGCTGAATGGACTTGGCAGAAGAGGTGCCCTGTGTGGTCAGGTCGCACTGCAGAGGAGTCGCACAGCATTGGGAAGGCTCCCTGCAGCTCACCGTGGTCAGATGTGCTGACCACGCCACTTCGGCCTGTCCCTGCTGCCCTGCCCAAGTCTTCCCCACAGCCACTCTTGACTCGCAGCTCCCCCAGCCTGGCAGAAGCAGTCCTTGACCCGCGCAGCCCACCCCCAGGCCACCTCCTGACCCCTGCACCCCTCCCCAGGTGCAGTGGAACCTGGCTGGCTCTAGCAGCAGGTGAAGGAGAAGGGTTCTGCCCCCAGCCTGTTCCCGCGGGAGCCTGGCATCTTCTGCGTGTGCCTCCTGAGCCCCGCTGTCCCATCGCAGCAACGTGGGCAGGCGAAGCTGACCATGATGACTGAATCCAAATGTGTCCCCAGGTTCTTCTGTGCTCCCTCCGGAAGTCCAGTTCCTCTCCCCCAAGGACGCACTGGACTAGGGACTTGCGTGTACTAGAACGAGGCAGGGCGACAACGTCGGAGGTCGCTGTGCCTGGGAACTCGGGTGCTGAGGAGCTAAGGCTGGAAGCAGACTCAGCAGCCATGACCATGTGGTCAGGTCGGCAGCCCAGAGGACACACCATGGCTTTGGAGAGACCTGAACAGGCCTGCTGGGAGGCCACTGTGAGAAACAATGGGACACGTTGTCCTTGCAAGCCACTGGCTCTCGACACAAGTAGCTATGCACCCGTCAGCAACAGGAATTCCTGAGGACCCAACCCCGAGGTACCTGACCCCCGGGGACCTGACCCCTACGGACCTGACCCCGAGAAACCTGACCCCTGTGGACCTGACCCTGGGGACCTGACCTTGGGGGACCTGACCCTGGGGACCCTCTCCTGGAACCTGACCCTTGGGGAGGCTTCATCAGTCTTTGGCCAGAGTCAGTCCGAGATGCCAAGTAGCTGAATGAGTTGAATGACTGCCTCGGATCCACGACGGATCAATGGGCCCGTCCATGAGGAACAGTGAAAATGCCGTGAAGTCACTGAGTCGGAGGGGCAGCTGGTTACCAGGACAACGGTTGCATGACAGGCCCTGGGGCACCAACTCACCAGGGTAGAGAAACACATGAGCTGCCAGGACCCCGAGGCTGTGAGCCGCCAGGAACAGTATTGAGAACAAGCGCCAACTCTAAGACCAGAGGCGGCCGTGCGGGAGGAAAGGACCCAGAGCATCGAGGCACAGCCAAGACAGAGGTTCCCAGAGAAGGCATTCGGGGGTAACAAAGGCCCTTTCCCACCCTCAGGGTGCCATGTGTGAATGCAAAACAACAAAGTGAAACACACACCACACACTCGCTCTCTCACGACACAATAATGAGCTCAGAGAGACTTCACACACAAGCTGTTTACTTCTGCTGCAGAGACAGTCGAGCCTTCCGCATTCGAAGCATAAAGAATCACTGGATAATTCTGAAAGCGCAGAATCCTTTCCAAAGTCAACTTTTTAAGGCACTGTGAAAAATGGAATGTGCTTGGTTCCTATTTTTAATAAATTGGGGGCGACATTGCCTCCCGCCTACTCCATCTCCTTGGTTCAGAACTTAAATAACACTAAGCTGGGGTTTCACACGATCCACGCAGGCCAGAGCCTGGGAGAAAATGTGTTGGAGACCAGCGTGGGCTCCTGGGTCATGTTTGGGGGAACCAAGGTTGGAGGGGAGCCTGCTCGCAGCCGGATGCAGCCAGGCAGGGCCCAGGTGCGTCTGTGCTCTCTCAGCCACGCGGACCTCCACAGCTGCCCTTGGTTTTAGAACAACAGATTTCAAGTCAATGGAAAATTAGTTTCGGAGGAAGCAGGCATTTTGGTTTTTAAAAATAACAATAATTGTATTAATTACTGTTTGTCCCCTACTGTCCTGAATTTTGGCCGTTGTAGTGACTCAGCACGGAGCCCTGTGACGGTTAGGACCAGCGCCCGGTGAGATCAACGAGGAAACCAACCTGGACGCACGTCTGAGAGCAGTTTCGCACTGTTGCCCCAGTTGTGGGGGCACCATGCTGTGGACCGTGGTCCTAGGCCGACCAGGGGAAAGTGAGCTGAGCCCCGGCATTCGTCTCTCTGCTTCCTGACCACACAGGGCGACCAGCCCCCCAGCTCCTGCCATCCTGGCTTCTCCACCATGATGGGCGCCGTGAGCTGACAACCTCCGAAGGTGTCTTTTACAGGCAATTTGCCACAGTAGCAAGAAAAGTAATAGTTCGGTATCCCTGCCTGCGGGGGCTGCAGGAGGAGCAGCAATTTGTGAGGACCCTGGAAGCACCCTGGGTGCACCCTGCCCTCACCCTGGGAAGACGGGCTCCCAGGACTGGAGAGACAGCTGGGTCCAGAGTCCAGCCACT
The DNA here is from genome assembly GCA_023101885.1 of Typhlomys cinereus. Classification (NCBI taxonomy): domain Eukaryota; kingdom Metazoa; phylum Chordata; class Mammalia; order Rodentia; family Platacanthomyidae; genus Typhlomys; species Typhlomys cinereus. The sequence goes on from JALPQD010000510.1 coordinate 1,429,222, forward strand.
GCCAGCAAGAAGACCACAGGCCCAAGGCTCCATGAGACAGAGGAGAGGAGGACACACATTTGTGTTTTCAGAAACAAGCAGAGATCTGGGGCTAGCAAGATGGCTCCACAGGTAAAGGCACAAACCAGGGTCCTTACAAACCTGGGTTCAGACCCAGGAGCCCCACAATGGCAGAAGGAAACTGACATCTGAAAGTTGTCCTCGACCTCCAAATATGCATCGTGGCAGACATTTCTCTTTCACTCTATCAACCAATCAATCATCTATCTATCTAGGTATCTCTGTCCATCTACTTTGCAATCCTTCTATCTCAAATAAACAAAATATTTTTATATGAAGAAAAAATTAGTTTTGAAGGAAAAACAATGGCAGATAAAAGCCCCAGGCTTTGCTAAGCCTCCCAAGGAAGGAAATGCCCAGGACACCTCAGACCCTTGGCAACAGACCAACACATGCAGAGAAGCTCCACAGGTGTTGGGCCAGCAGAGAACACACCCTTCTGTGTCCAGGTCAGGGAAAGAAAGACACGGGGGTCACCTCCAGCAGCCATGCCTAGGATGGACAAGTACCAGAGCCCTGCCCAGAGGCAAAGCGTCAGGCTGCAGCGCGAGGAGGCCTGGGGAGCGCAGCAGGGCCCGCATCTTGGTTCCACTTGGGAAGGAGCTGCCTGAGAGAAAGGGAGGCACATCACAGGGCGGACGCCGGAGCTTCCTGGTCATTGCCACAGCCTCCAGCCTCAGAGCCAGGCAGGCACCAGCCCACCCCACCCGGCTCGCCACCCCCACTCAGGGGCACCTGCTGTGTACACCCCGAGGACTTAGCACCCCACTCAGGGGCACCTGCTGTGTACACCCCAAGGACTTAGCACCCCTACTAAGGGGCACCTGCTGTGTACACCCCAAGGACTTAGCACCCCACTCAGGGGCACCTGCTGTGTACACCCCAAGGACTTAGCACCCCTACTCAGGGGCACCTGCTGTGTACACCCCAAGGACTTAGCACCCCTACTCAGGGGCACCTGCTGTGTACACCCCAAGGACTTAGCACCCCACTCAGGGGCACCTGCTGTGTACACCCCAAGGACTTAGCACCCCACTCAGGGGCACCTGCTGTGTACACCCCGAGGACTTAGCACCCCACTCAGGGGCACCTGCTGTGTACACCCCAAGGACTTAGCACCCCTACTAAGGGGCACCTGCTGTGTACACCCCAAGGACTTAGCACCCCACTCAGGGGCACCTGCTGTGTACACCCCAAGGACTTAGCACCCCTACTCAGGGGCACCTGCTGTGTACACCCCAAGGACTTAGCACCCCTACTCAGGGGCACCTGCTGTGTACACCCCAAGGACTTAGCACCCCACGCAGGGGCACCTGCTGTGTCCACCCCAAGGACTTAGCACCCCACTCAGGGGCACCTGCTGTGTACACCCCAAGGACTTAGCACCCCTACTCAGGGGCACCTGCTGTATACACTCCGAGGACTTAGCACCCCACTCAGGGGCACCTGCTGTGTACACCCCAAGGACTTAGCACCCCCACTCAGGGGCACCTACTGTGTACACTCCCGGGACTTAGCACCCCTACTCAGGGGCACCTGCTGTATACACCCCAAGGACTTAGCACCCCACTCAGGGGCACCTGCTGTGTACACCCCAAGGACTTAGCACCCCACTCAGGGGCACCTGCTGTGTACACTCTGAGGACTTAGCACCCCCACTCAGAGGCACCTGCTGTATACACTCTGAGGACTTAGCACCCCACTCAGGGGCACCTGCTGTGTACACTCCCAGGACTTAGCACCCCTACTCAGGGGCACCTGCTGTATACACCCCAAGGACTTAGTACCCCCACTCAGGGGCACCTGCTGTATACACTCTGAGGACTTAGCACCCCACTCAGGGGCACCTGCTGTATACACTCTGAGGACTTAGCACCCCACTCAGAGGCACCTGCTGTATACACCCCAAGGACTTAGCACCCCCACTCAGGGGCACCTGCTGTATACACTCTGAGGACTTAGCACCCCACTCAGGGGCACCTGCTGTATACACTCTGAGGACTTAGCACCCCCACTCAGAGGCACCTGCTGTATACACCCCAAGGACTTAGCACCCCCACTCAGGGGCACCTGCTGTATACACTCTGAGGACTTAGCACCCCCACTCAGGGGCACCTGCTGTATACACCCCAAGGACTTAGCACCCCCACTCAGGGGCACCTGCTGTGTACACCCCAAGGACTTAGCACCCCACTCAGGGGCACCTGCTGTATACACCCCAAGGACTTAGCACCCCACTCAGGGGCACCTGCTGTATACACCCCAAGGACTTAGCACCCCACTCAGGGGCACCTGCTGTGTACACCTCCTCCCCCGAGGACTTGCCACCTCCACTCAGGGACACTTGCCACCTCCACTGAGCCCACTGGAGGCACCTGCCGTCGACACCAGCCACTTGGAGCTCTTGCTTTTCCACATGTGTCCTGCAGTGGTGGCATCGCTGAGGCTGGCTGGAGAGGAGCCTACCAGGTCCTCAGACCTCCTGAGCAAGAATTGGGAGGTGTAGGAGCTAATGATCCTTTAATGATCTGTGCTGAGCCATCCCTACAGCTTAGAAAGATGCCTGAGCAAAAGTGGCCTTCAGGACGCGCTTGCGCTGCCTCTGAGCTGAGAGCTGGGGCTGAATTTTAAGCGAAAAGATGGCTTATTTTTAGCATTGTAAAGTGCACGGAGGGATAGACACACAAAGATGGCATTTGTTAGAGAAAAACACGTGCCTGTGGGTCCCAAGTCCACTCTAGCGGCCTGGCGACCCAGGAAGAAGATGCGCCAAGTTCCGAGCTATCAGGGACCACATGTGACATAGCCAGAAAAGAGTCCCAGTCATGGTTGAGCAATGAAAAGGCACCAACATGCAAGAAGACTGAATAATACTAAACCTGCAAACCTACAACACAAAGAAGCAAGGAATTCACAAAAGGGAGCGTGCTCTCAACGTGAGCTGCTTCGCACGGTGGTTGAAATTTCCAGATAAAGAGTAAAACTGGGGCTGGAGAGCCACCGGGGGTAAGGGCTGGGGAGCCGGCCGGGGGTAAGGGGCTGGGGAGCCGGCCGGGGGTAAATCACTTGCCCAGCAAGTGTGAGGACAGGTATGATGGCTGCCTGTCATGCCAGCACTCAGAAGGCAAAAACAGGGATTCCCCTAGTCAAGGTGGCAAGCTAGCCTAGCCCACTGGCAAGCTCTACGACTTACTGGAAGGCCCTCCTTAATGGCAGAAGTTGAGAGCAATGACGTGATGTCAACTTTGGGCTCTGTGGGCATGTGGGCATGTACACCCATATATGCCGGAACACGCATCAGATGCATGCACATAGCCCACATGCACATACAAGAAGAAAGAAAAAGGAAAGAAAGGCCACAGAAGCATTAGAAGAAAGTGGAGCACAGGTCTATGAAGTGACGTGATTATTAAAAGTGTCCTCGGAGACAGATTCTCAGCGGGAGCTCCCAGACTGCGTGCTGATGAACCTGACCATGCGAATTTAAACTCGGCCAGGAGAAGTAAGGCACGACTAAGATGCAGAAACCAAGTGCGAGCTGCTCAAGGCTAAGACTTGGCACTTAAGAGTTAAATGAAACAGAACAGCCCTGTCCCATTAGGAGCTGCTGGCAAGGAGGACAAGCAATTTGCAGGAGAGCAACTAAAGGAAGGAAGAAATTACAATGCCCGACAGAACAGCAGAAAATGTAATCGAATGAACTCAACAGCTTTAAGGGAGGAGGGAGAGAGAGATGGAGAGAAGGAGAGGGGGAAAGAAAGGGAGGGAGGGGAGAAAAAGAGAAAAGGGAAAGGAAAGGGAGAGGGAGGGGGAGGAGAGAAGATAGGAGGGGGCAGGGGAGAAGAGGACGGAGGGAGAATTATGCCAACAGCCAAGTGGGACTGGGGGGAGGGATGGAAACAAACAGGTCCTCCCCGTCCTGTCCACTCTGTCAGACGCAGGTGTCCCCTGTTGCTTCCTTTCTCTGGGTCCTCTGGCCACTCATTTTAAGGTACTTAGGCTGTTGCCCATCTCCATCACCTTGTCTTTTACGAATGCCCTTCTCGGTCTGTATCTGCAGGGCTCCCTTCAGTGCGTGCGCGTGGACCAACCTCTAGCGTGTAGAGGCCAGAGGATGATGATGGTACCGCCCTCCATCACCCTCCGCCCTATGTTCTGGAGTCAGGATGAATCTCTTCTTACCAAGCCCGGAGCTTGCTGATTGGCTGGACAAGCCAGGGAGTCTCCTGTCCCCACTCCATCCCTAGCACTGGGGATACAGGAGCACAGGAGCATGACTCACATCTGTCTCCACAGCCGCCGAGTGCTCAGATCTGAACTCAGTACTCATGACTTTTCCAGCTGGGTCCTCTCCCCAAGCCCTTTCATTTATTTTTACCGTAGAGACTTGTGGGGCTGGGAAGATGGCTCAATGGAAAGACCCTTGACTACAAGCATGAGGAACAAAGTTCAGACCCCAGAAACCATGTAAAAACTGGGAGATCTCGCACGAAGGCTGTCTGCAGTGCCCACTCTGGGGCTCAGGCAAAGATGGGCTGTCTTCAGGGCACGTTGGCTAGCTAGACCAGCCAACTGGTGAGCTCTGGGTTCAACCACCTAACTAACTAATTCACTAACTACCACAAATACATTACATGCAGAAGAAATAAATCCCATCCCTGGGCCAGTAAGATGACTTGGCAGATGCCGGGATATATGCAACACCCCAGAGCCCAGTGGTGGAGAGAGAACCAATCTTAGGGTTACCCTCTGGCTGCAGCACACGTCTCTCTCTCTCTCTCCCCTCTCTCTCTCTCTCTCTCTCTCTCTCTCTCTCTCTCTCTCTCTCTCTCTCTCTCTCTCTCCTCTCCTCTCCTCTCCCTTCAAATAAACAAAAGAAAAACTTTTAAAATACCCCATCCCACCACACCACTGGGGAGGTTCCCTCATTTCTTTCCAGGGTCCTGGGCCAAGGCAAGTCTTCCCAGATCCCACCTCTCCCTGCTGGTAAGGTGACAGCACCCTGACTGGGAGGGACTAGTGACCCTGGGGTAAAGGGCTAGCATCAGAAAAACATTTAGGCAGCAAGAAACGAAGGGTCCCCAACACTGCAGGGCCCAGGCCAGGTCACGAAAGAAATGCAGTGATAAGAGCCTCATCCTGAAACTTTCTAGTGAAATTGGAGTGGGGAGTAAGAATCAAAGGGGAGGAAAAGGAGTCCCAGGCGAGGAAGTGGTGCTGAGAACCCCAACGGGCCCCTGGGGGATCCCGTGCACTTGGCCAAGGTAGGAACAGCTCTAGGCCCAGGCGAGCTGCAGCAGCACGAAGACCTCACATGGCCTAGCTCCCTTCTGCTTGCATTTACCTGGCGCTTGTTAAATCCTGCTCCTTATTCTCCTCTTTTCTCCCCTTTTCTCTGCAGAACAAATTTGATATATTAATTAGGTGTTTTAATCTAAAAAATCATCAGAAGGTCGCATGTTGCCGTGGCAACCTCTCAGCTCCAGCGCAGTCAAGTCGCCAGCACAACAGGCCCACCTCCCGAGGCCGCGCCGCTTCTGGAAAAATAGGAGGTGGGCTTCTGCACCCTGAAAACCAGGTGTCGGGGTCCATGCACCGTCTGAAGGACGCTCCTCATCCTGTCCGGGCTGCACCCTGACATCTAAACACACCTCGATGCTTAGCATCCGGCTCCCCATGAACACCACGCTGTAGCTCTGTGCCAGACACACAGATAAGCGGAGCGGAGTGGTCACCACGCAGAGAAGATTCTAGGCTGCTGGCCTCAGGGCCACACCTCTGGAGCTCACCAGATCCAGTTAAGTCCTGGCAGTGCGTTGATCTGGGAGGGAGTCAGGCACCCAGAGATGAGTGGAGGTTACCTCTCCATCGCACAGAGCACGCCTCTGTGAGCCCTGTCAGAGCAGCTGCTACATCTGCCACCTCACCAGGAGTAAGTAAGGGGGAGACGCATCACTGAGTCCCGCGTCATGGCGAGCGCAGCTCCCTTGCCTTTGCAGTGATCTGCGAATGCTGAGACCCGGAGCATCATGAACAAGTACAAAAGGTCGCGGCAGCCCTGCGCTGCCTTAGCTTCTTGCCACACCGCTGCCTTGGAGACGGAGGCAGAGCTCAGAAAGCAGCCAGCCCTGGGCCTGGTCTGGTGAGCGCTGACATCAGATGTGCTTCCCAGACCTCTTATTCCGCAGCCAGAAGCCAGATGTGAACTCATTGCTGATCTGCTTTGGTCTGGGAGCATTTTAATATATATTAAAAACAAAAACGTAAATATGAAACATTCAACCCAGCAAGTCCTGCTGCACCCAGTTCAGTCCACAAAGGCAGCCCCCCATCCCTGTGCCTGAGAGACAGCCCTGACTGTCCCCCCATCCCTGTGCCTGACAGACAGACCCGACCGTCCTTCCCCTGTTGACCAGGCTCCGTGGAGACCCCACCCACCGACCTGTCCCAGTGACTCTCCCACCAGGGTGAGGAATGCCCTCCCTGCACACCCCACACGCGGCTGGCCATCTCCATGATAAACGCCGGCACACAGCCCCATATGCTCCAATAGGCCTAAGGTCAATTATTATAACTTCCTAAATGCTTAAATAATTTATTGGAAATGGGTGACTTGGCTCCTGTACTGAGCTGTTATTCTAAAATTACAGAAGATCCATCCCAGGCTGCCTACAAATGAAAATGCATATTTCAACTATTTTAAGAAAATGTCAAAAAAAACACATCAAATGTGTCATGGTTGTACCATTTAAAATTATCTTCAAGACATCTGTAGAAAGAGCTCTACGTGTGTGAATTCGCCACGGTGTGCTGAAGGCCCAGTGACCTCCAGCACGTGCTAGACCCAAGGTCCCTGGAACCTCGCCTGGGCCCAGGGTCACCTGCCAGCTTCCCACTAGTGCCCACTTTGCCCTGCTCCACAAAGAACACAGGTTCTCCAGGTGGGCAGCTGTCCCTGCAGGATTTCACGGGAACGTGAACTCTCAAAGGGTGGGTCTTCGCCCAAGGCTGATGTCTGGGCTGCACGGTCAGTCAAGGGCTGGACACGTGGGCAGCGCTGTCCTCACCTGCCCGCCTTCAAGCAGAAGGGCCTGAGCCCGGTACCACCTGTGGGGCGGGATCCGCTTCGCAAACTCAGCCGCCTCCCTTAGAGCGCCTCCGAGACCTGGAAGCACCGTCCTCCTCGCCGAAGGAAAAGGAAAGCCTACAGCGGGGGGGGGGGGGGGGGGTGTCGCTCCTGTCTGGAACCACCGGGGTCACAGACCCTCGCCCGCGGGGTCACCGACTCTGCCCGCAGACCTGCCACGACTTGAGAGGACGCAGCAGTGGTTTCAGAGTTTCCAGAGGCACGCAGACACCCCAGAAGCAGTCCCGCCCAGGTGGTGGCTGTGCGCCAGACGCAATAGGATGCTACCCCAAGTCAGCCCTGCCAGCGCTTAGGGGTCCCCAAGTGGCCCCGACGCCACGATGTCCCGGGAAGTCCCCTGTGGGCGGCCGCACTCACCGTCCTCCTTGTCGTCAAACACCGGCCTCCTCGCGCTGGCTCCGGATATGGACGACATAGACATCCTCTTCTTCCACTTGCTCCACGGAAACAGGGGGCGCGGCTGCGCACGGGCATCGGCCGCTTCGCGGGCCCGGGGCTGGCTGGCCGCGGGAGGTGGCAGGGCTGGGGAAGCATCGCTGCCGGCTGGGCGCCCGCGGCCAGGGGGCGGCGAGCTGGGGGGCGCCGCGGCGCTGCTGCCCCTGCGCTCCGCGCCGCTTCTCATGGCCGGGCTCGGGTGCGCGCTGCTGCCGCAGCCCGGAGCATGGCCCGCCGGCCTGCGGGCGGGAGCAGGAACCGAGGGACCGGCCGCGCCCGCGTGCGCCCAGCCTGGGCTCTGGCTCCCGAGGTGGCCGATCGGCCCGCCGGCCTGGTTCGGGGCGGGAGGGGCCGGTGGGGCGGGGCTCGGGGTGGAGCCGGGAGCCAAGGCGGGGACAGGCGGGGACCCGGCGGGGCTGGCCCTGGGTCCCAGCCCCGCGCCGCGTGCGCGGTTGTGGTTCCCGCCGGGATCTGGGGAAGTGGAGGATCTGGTCCACGTGGGCTTGAGGACCCCAGCACAAAAGCGAGAGAAGGCAGGCGGAGTCCCTTTCAACTACCTTGGAAGGCTGAGGATGGAAGGCTGCCTCGGCGGCGGTGGGCTCCGTGCGACCAGCGCCGGAAGGTTGTGAGCCGCGGGGAGGGAATCCCCCTGGGTCGTTCCAGCTTGGGAAAAGCCTCTCGCGGATTTCTGCCACTCGGTACGGGGAAATCTCAAACTTCCAGTTGTGACGACTTTGTGCTTTGCTGGGATGGAGACGGCAGGAAGCCAAGATTCGGGTGGGTAGGCGCAGCCCTGCGCTGCAGGCCTAGAGTGACGTTGTTCTGGGGCTGCGGGCAGCTCGGGAGCCCGGTGCCCACAAGGGGGGGGGGAGCGGGGCGGGGCCTGGCGCACAAACACCGCCCCACGCGGACCCCGGGACCCTGGCTGCCAGTGAGCGCGCATGCACACAGACGCACGCGCCCGAGTGCCAGGGAGCCTGAGCGCGTGCATGTGACTCGGGTACCCCAGGCGTCCGCGGTCCCGTAGCCCTCCGCCTCCGCCCTCGAATCCCACCCGGACCCGAGCGCTAACGGCTGGGCCTGCAGGGCTTGCCTGCATCGCGAGGCCTGGGTGGTTCGGCCTCCTGGGAGAATGCGCCTAGCTTCCGGCTCTAAGTCCTTGGGGGTCTGATTACTCGGTGGTCGGACTTTTGGAACCTTCCGCGTGCTTGTTCTTCGCTGAGGCCAGGCCACAAAGATGGCCTCTCCCTGCCCCAGGAGTATCGAGGGATTCCCCACCCGGCCTGTGCGTGGCCACAAGGTGGCGGATTCCACTCTCCCCACAGTTTCTGCGGCATCCTTCAGGCCCCACTGACACTGCGCGCTCTGCCGTAGTCGGAATCCAGTATGGCCACCTACTCAGCTGGGCCAGGGAAAGGTGTGTGCCGCGACTTTTGCCTTTTCTGGACCAACAGCTTTGAAGCTAGACCATTAGTTCATCCGCCTTTGGCTACAAAGGAGCCTCCATGTCTTGGGAAGGCCAGGAACGCCATGTGCACAGGCCGCACATGTGTGTGTGTGCGTGTGTGTGTGTGTGTGTGTGTGTGTGACGGTGTTTCCACAGAGATCTCCATGTAGAACCACAGCTGAAAGACCATTTGGGAAGTGAAGCCACACTGTCCCTAGGAGAATGAAAAGGGAGGAGGAGGAAGCCTGCTGGGCATTGCCATCGCTGGCCAGTCTCCGGGGACAGCTCTGTTCATCACAGTGTGGACAATAGAGGCCGCCCCCCAAGGACTGTAACCCCTGAACTCACTGGTGGAAGCCATGAGCGGAAATCCAGCCCAGCTCCCACTAGGAGGCAGAGCTCCAGCGAGTGACACTGAAGCTTAGGTGGGGGCAACCACCGATGGGAAGGAGGCAGCAAGGCCAGCAGAGGGGTCCTGAGTGCCCCCAAATCCTCAGGACTGGAGGCATAAACGCCAAGTCCCAAATCTCACCTGCGTGTTGCAGCTCATGCGCTGTGGCCGCTTGTCTGCGTGTTGTGGGTAGATCCACCACCAGACAGCTCTGGGGCACAGGGGGTTTGGTCGTGATTGGATTCTTCATGACAAGGCATAATCCAACTTTGTATAAGAGTTCATACTAACACCAGGAGTCTAAGGAACTGGCCACACAGTATTATAGAAATTGCAGAGCGGGACACACCTTGCTTTGCCAGATGTGCCGAAGTCTGAACCACGGAACCAGCTCCCTCCATCTTACCCACCTGCCTGAGAAGTGGTCCCGCCCACCATGGCGGGTTCTTCCTACATGTATTATATCCTCACCTGCAGACTTACTCAGAACTTAACAATCAACTCTTCACATCTTGCCCAAAGCTCAGCCTTGAAGTGTCAAGTTGACCCTGTTTTCTAACCGGCACATGCGTCCCAAGTCTCAGTATGTGAAGCCGATGTTTCGATTGCCTGCATGGTGCTGATAATGACCATCAAATGGCTTAAGGGAACAAGGGGTTTATTGTGTCTTATGATTACTGGTTACAGTGCTCAGACCAGCTTGACGGGAGAGCACGCACCAACACCAGGGCCGAGGGAACTGGCCACACCATCTGTACGTAATGACTGAGAGAGGGATGATCCTTACTTGCCAGACCAGCATGTCTGGCCAAGTGTATACAGGAGCCAACTTCCTCAACCAGCTCTCTGTATTTTATTCACCTGCCCTGGGACTAGTCCCACCCACCATGGGCTGGATCTTCCCCATCCACTAGACAGTCTCCTGCAGGTTAACTCAACCATCAATTCTCTACAAATATGCCCAGAGCTCAAACCCTCCACCATTAAGTTGACACCTGTGCATAACCATGACAGCCGGCATGTGCTCCCCATCCGTCCAGAGCCTTGCTCTGTGTAGCTTCAGGTACCCTGGGTAAACTGCTCCCCAAAAGTGTAAATACAAATGCCAGAAAAGATTCCTAAGTCTGAGCTAGAGTATCATTCTGCATAATGGGAAATTGCAGCCCTGAGGCCCGTCATCTCTCTGCCCAGCATGTCTACGCTACCTATGCCACCACCCATGATTCCCGCAGTGGCCACACTCCTTATCAGGTCCCCTGTAGTGAACAACCTGTGGACAACCCTAGCTTTACCTCACAGTGGCCTCAGGGCCATGCTGGGAATCTGGATGTGATGGAGAGAGACTTGAAGTGTAAGTGCGCAGCTCAGGAAGACAAAAAATCTGTGCTGAGCACATGAAGATCAATGACAAGAATGATCTGTCTGCAGAATTAGGAAAAAGAAAAACCGCTGTTTTATTGCCTCACCTCGAACTGCAAACTTACACCATGGCGTGTGGCGAATGCTTCATCAAGATGGAAAAGTCTGTGTGTGTGTGTGTTTATAGAAGTCAGTGTATTTGCATATACGTGTGGGTGTGCTGCATGTGTGTAGAAGATAGTGGTTTGTGAGTATGTGTAGAAACCAGTGGGGTGTGTGTGCAGAAAAAGCATATGTGTACCCGGTGAGGTGGCCTCTGTTTCAGGTTTCATCTGGAGATCTTGGGATACACCCCATCAATAAGGGGGCAATGGTGAGGCTCGGTGTGGTCCATCCCGAGACAAAAGTCCCCCTCCCTCTGGGGACACGGGAGCCAGAGAACAAGCTGTGTGCTTCTGAGCCGAAAAGGCAGGACAGGCAGGAAGCTGATACTTCCATTGCAAGGAAGAAGGAAGGGGTGAAGTCCCCAGGCGCAAGGGAGCGGGCACGGAGCAAGAGAACATGGCTTCAGGCCTCAAAGGCCTCCACAGCTCCACACTCCACTCTCTGGGACTGGAGAGCCCCTGGGGTCTCTGGGTCTTCCTAAGGGAGCCTCCCTTTCCTTGAAGGTAGCACATTTTCTCAATAATTCCACTGCTTTCTGTGCAAAACCTTGAAGGTCTGGCAGCCTTCCCTCACTTTGCCCTGAATCTGTCCATTTCAGTCCAGTTTGGCTACATTTCTGCTGAGACGCATTCTCTAAAGCGAGAAATCTATTCCAAAAGAATGCTTCGGAGACCCTTCTGGATACCCCACCTCCACTCCTGACCCGCAATCTGGTCTCTTCAGCAAAGTAGCCTGGGCTCATTTTAGGATGTATTTTTTTCCACTTTCAACAAATTTCCTAAAACTGTTGTAACCTGGCTGGGACAGGAGACTCCCAACGGCTAAGTGCCAGCTCATTCACGCTTAGAACATCTTCATCTCATCCCTCTGAGGATCCTCATGAGCCAGGTGCCGGCTACACCTGTGACTCTGCTTGGAAATCTGCCCCATAAGTATCTGAGGTTCTTGCAAGTTCTGCTTCTCGCCCACTGTTCCTGCCAGGTCTCCGTGGCTTTATCACGGGCGAACCATGTTTCTAGGAATGTGTTTCCATCCGTGTCCCACTCCAAGCACCTTCACTGCCCACATTTCTACTAACCATCTCTTTCCAAGTGGATTGGATGAGGCCCACCTAGATTATCAAGAGTCTCTTAGTGCAAGGGCCATGGGCCAGTGGTCGGAGAAAAGCACTGAGCGCCCCTGTAAGAAATGTCCAGAAGGGCAAATGCAGAGAGACAGACATGCTGGCCTGGGTGGGCGTGGATGGAGAGACAAGAGGCCCGAGGGGTGGGAGTGGATAGAGAGATAGTTTTGTGGTGCTTTTGGCCTGTCAGGCACGTGGTCTGCATGGCACCTGCCCTACTGTGTTGCTGCTCACAGCTGTGCAAGAAAACATTCACTACCATCTCCACTTGCAGAGGAGAAGGTCTGCCAGGCAGCTACCAAGCTCATAGCTGCCGGCTGGTAGATAATGCTTTGAAGTCCACAGTGCCCAGAGGGGGCTCAGCCTAGAACTGCCAGGAAGCAAGTGTACACTGTTAGCCCTGGAGAATGGTAACTGTCCTGTTACTGTTGCAGTGAGTGCCTGCAAATGACACAGTAGCAGGTGGGCTTCCCAAAGGCAATGCAGACTGCAAATGACACAGCAGCAGGTGGGCTTCCCAAAGTGCAACAGAGTGTGCAAATGACACAGCAGCAGGCGAGCTTCCCAAAGTGTAACAGACTGTGCAAATGAAACAAGTATCAAGTGAGCTTCCCAAAGTGCAACTGAGTGTGCAAATGACACAGTAGCAGGTGAGCTTCCCAAAGTGCAACAGACTGTGCAAATGACACAGTAGCAGGTGAGCTTCCCAAAGTGCAACTGAGTGTGCAAATGACACAGTAGCAGGTGAGCTTCCCAAAGTGCAACAGACTGTGCAAATGACACAGTAGCAGGTGAGCTTCCCAAAGTGCAACAGACTGTGCAAATGACACAGTAGCAGGTGGGCTTCCCAAAGGCAATGCAGACTGCAAATGACACAGTAGCAGGTGAGCTTCCCAAAGTGCAATAGAGTGTGCAAATGACACAGTAGCAGGTGAGCTTCCCAAAGTGCAACACTGACTGTGCAAATGACACAGTAGCAGGTGAGCTTCTCTCTTTACCACACATGCACAGGCGCCCTTCACTAGTCATCTTGCTCCTGTCAGCTGACTGGGTCCTTTTCCTAGATAGGCAGGAGAAGCTCTTTCCTTGCTGGTCTTGGTTTTATGTCCTTTGGTAATTGACAGCAGCCCTTCTCCCAGGCAGCAGGAAGTCAGAAGCAGCGGCAAGTGCGCCCTCTAGTGTTGCAGTGTTCATGGACGTCTTGCTTTCATGCTGTTGAACTGTTCAGATGGTACAGCACCAGCGTTGGCCTAGGAGACGGTACTGTTGCAGCTAGGGCCTGCAGTGGCTCTCCGAGGCCCCCTAGTGTCCAGGGCCTGCAGTTCCTTCCTGGCTCTCCAGGGCCCTCTGCCTTGCTCCCACCCTGGCTGCTGTGCCAGACTGTTCAGATGCCTGTTGTTGGTGTGGCCGTCTGTCACAGTTGCTACTGTCTGGGAAGAGTCTCTGCCATTCTACAGCGGGTGCCGCAGCCCCTGCTGTTGCCTTTGGTCTTGAGCTGTTTCTCTGTGCAGCAGCCCCTTGGTCGTTCGCAGCTCCACAGCACGGCAGGGGAAATCTGCAGACAAAAGGTGGCAGAAGTTGCTAGGGAGTTGCCAGGGCAATAGGGCAGTGCAAGGTGAGGAGTAAAAGAATGGCAGGCAATAGACAGCCCTAGCTCAGGGCCATTGGGGTGCAGGGGTCAGGAATTTAGGGCATGTGGTTGATTTGGAGAATCAGGGAATCGGTGCATGTCAGCCGGGGTGGCTGTGCATAAGGTAAAAGAACAACCAAGGATCATTCCTGATATCAACTCTGGGCTTCCATGTATGAGTGCATGCATGCGCGTGTGCACACACACACCACATATAACATACTAACAGCCCACATACACACACATACACATATAGCATACATATGCACAACCCCCACATACACAGAGACACACTTCTACCTGTGCCCACTTTGACAGGTGACTATAAGTGACTGGAAATGTAGCGTAAACCTGAGTCAAGCACAGAAACAAACAAACCAAATCACCTATTTAATCTGGGAAGCAATCTAGCGCTACACCAAATGCTACATTAAGAACAGCTTAAAATGCCAAATACCAGAGAACCTTCATTAGCAGTATTTTAAATTGGACTTTTGCCTCTAGTATGTGTCCCAAGTCACATGACGGGCACTATAGCAATAAGCTACAGTGCTTTGAACTTGGCAATCAAAACATACTGCTGAGCATCTCAGCTAACCTTCAAGTAAGGTGATAATTAAAAGGTTTAAATTACCATTTCAACTTATGCCCAAAAGAGTGATGAGTATCTTAGCAACAGCAATGGCATATCACTGTTATAAATTCAGATTTTGCTAATGTATACTTGAATTACACTTGATTAAGGAAATAATTCTATGTGCAGGTGGATCCACATGCTCTTTTTCTTTTTCTTTCTTCTTTTCTTTCTGAAATAGGATCTCAGGTGGCCCAAGATGGCCTCAAACTCCATATGCAGCTGAGGGTGACCGTGAGCTTCTGACTCTGCCCCCCACTTCTGCTCCCCCGTTCCTTTATGAGGCCCAGCGACCACCTTGAATCCAGCTTCAGATTAATTCCCGGGGCTCTTTCCCAAGCACAGTGGTTACAAATACTAAGCCCACCCTGAGTCCTTATGGGCCTCCAGCCTTACCTTTCCCAGGATGCATTCGGTCCACAAGCCCACCCTGCACACCCCTGCCCATGTCCCACCTCCCCTCTCCCCAGCCTTGGACTCTGGGCCTCCCCATTTTATCACTGACACTTCTCATCTGCCGGTTAGCTTGGCAAGACTTTAAATGCTGTAGAGGCGGGTCCTACTATGAGGTCCCTTGTCACTTAGATATCCTCTCAGAGTTGCTACTGGGCTAGGGACATAACTCAGTGGATAAAGTGCTTGTCGCACAAATGTATCAGTGTTCAGATCCCAAGAATGTATGTATACTAAAAAAACAGATGTGGTAGGGCACATCTGAATCATGTACCTGTGGCAAGATGGGAGGCAGAGACAGGACCCCTGGAGTTTGCTGGTTGGATACTGTTGCAGTTCGCGTGCATGGCTGCTGATAAATGACCATCAAAAGGCTTAAGCGAACAAGGGTTTATTCTCTCTTACGATTCCTGGTTACAGTTCTCAGTCCAGCTTGACAGGAGAGCTCATGCCAACACCAGGGCCGGGGGAACTGGCCACACCATCACCACATAACAGCTGAGAGAGGGACAATCCTTACTTGCCAGACCAGCATGTCTGGTCAAGTGTACATAAGGATGCCAACTTCCTCAACTGGCTCTCAGTATTTTATCCATCTGTTCAGGGCCTAGTCCCACCCACCATGGCTGGGCCTTCCTCATCAGCTAGACAATCTCCTGCAGGTTCACTCTGGGTTTAACTCAGCTACTTATTCTCCACAAATGTGCCCAGAGCTCAAACCCTCAACTGTCAAGTTGACACCTGTGCCTAACCATGACAGATACCCTAACCTATGGGTAAAAGTTCCAGGCCAAAGAAAGATTTAATTTCAAACAAAGGCATAAGATGTGTGAGGAATGACAGCCAAGGTTTTCCTCTCGAAGTTCTTCTCCTCTGTTGCTGTGGGGACAACACTAACACTCAGACACAGCTTAAGGGAGATTCGTTTGGCTCATGGTTCCAGAAGGGATATCGCCCATTAGGGTGGAACAGGAATGGCAGGTGGCAGAGCTGGAGGTGGCTCGGGGCCCGTCCATCACCATGGAGACAGAGAGAGCAGACTGCTAGAGCAGAATGCCAGGGGACCCAGGGCACAGCCACCCTGCGATGTGCCTTCCTCTTAAAGTTGCCATGACCCTCCCAAACATTAACATCAGCTAGGAATTCAAGCGCATGAGCCAGGGGGGACAGCTCACACTAACTGCCATCTTCCGATCACACACGCGTGACCATGTGCATGCATGCACCCACATGCACTCTCACACACGAATTCAAAAAAAAATTAAGACTAGAAAGTGAAGTTATTCTAAAAACTCAATAATTGACACATGCTCTTCGCCCAGTGCAGAAACTTTGGGTGCTGTCACACAGCCCGTGAGAACAGAGATGGACAGAGAACGGCCCATTCTGAGCCTCAGGAAAGAGTGAGAGACTCCTGTCAGGCCTAAACAGGCAGCGAAACCTCAGGAAGGGCCCGGTGCAGACACACAGAGCTCTGCGCATATGTCAGTGCAGGCACAAGGTGCCCGGTGGAATCCAGTCTGTGCCCAGAGACCCTAAGATGGGGGTTTCAGAACAAGGAGGCAGAAGAGACACAGGCAGCCAGCACGGCTTCAGCAGCAGCGGCGAGCGATCAAAGTTCTGAAATAGCCGTCAACAAGGAGCTCGGCCCCAGCTCAACAGTCACTGGAGAGCTACATCTGAATAAAGACTCATTCGCAAGCTTGAGAAGATCCTGGCAACGCTTGCCAGAGACAGGAGATAGAGGCATTTTCGCTGGATGTCGACTGAGCACAGAGAATGGCAGGATAAGCTCTTGTGCATGATTGAAGTAAAAAAACTAATTTGGTGTTTTTTTAAGGTAAAAGTAAAACTTGAGGCAGTGGTGGAAAGAGGTGAAAAGGCTCAAGTGATTAGAGAACGTGGCTTCCTTGGAAATACAGACTTGAGGGAACCTTCCTCTGCCTGAAAACCTGGCTCTGGCTTGGCTACAGCTGAGCACTATAGTCCTACAGCGTGAGCTCACACCTTCTTTATACTGGGTAGACGTGCCCAGCGAGAAGGTGTCTCCTGGATAAGCTATCCACCTTGCTCTTGTTGAGACAGGGTCTGTATTTGGCTTGGAGGTGTCTGATCAGTGAATCCTAATGATCCGTCTAGCACCAGTTAGAGGCACAAACTGTTAAGATAACAGACTCTGCAGCTGCCTCTCCCAGGAATCAGGCCCCGCCCCCTGCAGTCTTTCCCTGTCTCCCACTTGCTCTGTCCAGGACAGACAACTTATAGCATCTTTGTCAGAACCTTCTTGATTCCCTGGCACATACATGTACCAGGCCCAGCTGAGTCATGATGTGACAATTCTCACCATACTCTAAAAAGCCATCAAACTCAGAAACCCCATTTGTCCTGGGGGTTAAGTTCTCTGAAGGCTTGGCTCCAGCCCCAGCAATACTGTCCACGGGGATTCTCCCTTCTGTTCTCTCCCACTTTAAGATACTGCTCCTGTCTTAATGCTCTGTCAAATTATGGCCCCCGTGACCACAGGCCTCTGTTCTAATAAAGTTTTATTTCTTGAGACCTCCCTTGTGCTGGAAACTTCCTCTATCAACGAGCCTCTTCATTCTTTAGCACCTGCCACTGTAGCTTGCTTTCTTAGATGAGCTGGTACTGAGCTCAGGGTTTCGTGGACAAATGCTTTTACCACCTGATCTGTCCTTCCAATCGGAAGATGTCTGATTGCATGCGCACAGGGCAGGACTGCTCTGCGTTCTCGCCTCCAGCAACCTCCTGGAGGCGCCCCTTGGCCACCTTTTCAACCCATAACCAAGCAGAGAAACGTGTGCGGCAGGTCTGCAGCGCCTGTGGGAAGTTAGAGAAAAGCTGTTGGCAATTAGCAGCATCTACGTAGAGCCCACATTGCTCCAGATTTCTAAACTTTATCTGTTACTTAAGGACATCTTACCGCTCACGCTCCTTCCTACCAAACCTCCCTTCAGTTAGAAGTACTTTTCAGCAATCAGCTTTATTGTTATTCTCATTCCACTCTAGAATTCCATTTTGGTTTCTTTTTATAACTTCCAGCAGTCTTTTGCCATTGCTGCCTTAGACATGTCTAGCAAAAGTGCGTTAGCGTGCGTGCTGGATCACTTCTGAGGCCTCCCAGGCCAGCGTGCTTCCTGTGGGCTCGCTGGGATTTGATCACGCGTGGGGCTGCCCTGTGCGTGACAGATGGTACATTAAAAAAACGTGCAGCTCACTTCTGTCCTCCACAGGACAGTACGCGGCAAGGCGTGGTTCTGACCGTCCCCTCAGAACCCCTGCCCTGCAGGTTTCTAGCTGGGCCGAAGCCACGCGCAGCTGAAATGTCCCTGTACTTGGAGGGTCCGCGCGAGACCAGCCCCCGCGCGCAGCTGACTTCAGGCCGGGTGGGGCCCGCAGGACGCGCCCCCCCGCCCCGCTGCAGCTGCGCAGGCGCAGAGCCCCGGGTTCCCCGAAGAAGGACGGGCTGGGCTGAGCAGGGAGAGCCAAGAGCCCCCGCTAGACCCCCACTTCGTCCTTCCCCATCCTCGGCCTCCCCCGCGGGTGCGCCCGTCCGCCCTCCCCCTCCAGTCTCTGGACCCCCCCCCCCGGCATGAGAAGCGGCGCGCGCAGGCGCGCTCCGCGGCGTGAAACCCACGAGCCTCCGTATGCGCGTCTCCATGGCGACCTCGTGGGCCGCGCAGCCTCCTTCCTCCCGCAGTGCTGAGCCTCTCGGAGGCGGGGCAGCCGGCTTGCCGGGGGCGGGGTCGCAGGTGGGCGGAGAGGAAACCCGGCCCGCGGCGTGGGCAGGGGCGGGGTCTCGGCTGCGGCCCGCGGGCCAAGGCCGGGGGCGGCCCGGTGGGCGGGGCGGGGCGGCCCGGGGGGCGGGGTCTCGGCTGCGGGCCAAGGCCGGGGCGGCCCGGTGGGCGGGGCGGGCGGCCCGGTGGGCGGGGCGGGCGGCCCGGTGGGCGGGGCGGGCGGCCCGGTGGGCGGGGCGGGCGGCCCGGTGGGCGGGGCGGGCGGCCCGGTGGGCGGGGCGGGCGGCCCGGTGGGCGGGGCGGGCGGCCCGGTGGGCGGGGCGCCCCCCCCAGGCTCCCCCAGGGCCTCTGGCTTCCGGTGGGCCGCGGCTGCACGTCACCGTCTGCTCTCGGCCCTTCGGTGTTTCGAGCTGCGGCTCAGAGCCGCAGTGAGCGGGGCCGGGTGTGCAGAGCGCGCCGGTGACTCCTCGCTTCACCCCGCTGTTGGCTCTTTCCTTGCTGGGGACACCGCAGGAGCCGAGGCGGCTCCCCTTCCTCGCTGTCAGAGACAGACAGCCTCCTGCCACACGAGCTCTGCCGGCCTGGGTGGGCGACTTCTTGCCTGGCTGAGCCGGGTTCTCCATTAGCGGTGCACCCGAAGAACAGGTTCTTTACTGAGGGGGAAATCACGCCCCAGAAGGCGAGACGCAGGGCCATCATTGAGTGCCCGGTGCCCAGCGCCCACCCAAGCCTTCCAGTCTTGCTCATTGGTGAACCATGTTTGGAG
Source organism: Typhlomys cinereus (assembly GCA_023101885.1). Taxonomy (NCBI): domain Eukaryota; kingdom Metazoa; phylum Chordata; class Mammalia; order Rodentia; family Platacanthomyidae; genus Typhlomys; species Typhlomys cinereus. The sequence goes on from JALPQD010000510.1 coordinate 1,448,587, forward strand.
AGCACACGGGAAGTGGCCTTCCTGAGTGGGGTCTTGTGAGCGGCAGCATCCAGTGCGTTGGGCAAGGGCATGCCTTGCCAACCAAGACAGGGTCTCATTGCCCAGTTTCCCCAGTGGCCTCCGGGGAATTGGGTTCAACCGGCCTGGGCCAGAAGAGTAGCAGGCGGCTGTGATGCGGAATCACAGCGGAAATAAACAGACTTGACAGATGCCCCTCCCCAGTTAGTTTAGGACTGGGAAAAGGAAAGGTCCTGAGCTGTTTTCACAAGCCCAACACAATCGTTTTTCGTGGTATCTCTGTGTTTGAGTGGGAGAACACACACGCTTTGATGGGGTGTGTGGAGGTCAAGTCCCCCTTTCTGCCGTGGGGGCTCCAGAGCTCACTCAGCTCTTCAAGCCGGCTCGGCAAGCGCCTTTCCCCACCCAGCTATCTGGTGGCCCCGCTGCCTTCTCTCCTGACCCATCGCAGCCGTGCCACGCAGCCGTGCCACGCAGCCGTGCCACACTCTCCCATGCAGCTCCCCCACACCTCCTGTACCATAGGTCAGTGACTTCTGGTTGCTAGGACTGCCTTTCCCTTTCCAGATGACTCCAGACCAAGGAGGATGAGCAGTGGGACGGAGAGTGACAGATGGAGACCAGCAGTGGCTGCCCAGAGGCCCTAGAGGCCGCCTATGACCCCGAGGACTGCGAGGATTGTGCGGCCGCCGTCAAGGGCTTGCCTGCCTCCCCTTCCAAAGAAAATGACGCAGAAATCGAAAGAATCGTCTTTTCTTCTTCGCCGATTTTAGACTTGAGTCAAAAAGGTCTGCACCATCTGGGAGACTTCTTTAAAATCCCCAACCTTCAAGTAAGTGCCCTGTCCTGGGGTGGGGCGGAGAGTTCCCCCAGGTGCCTGAGACAAGCGTCCCATCCAACCGTGGGCTCGGGAGGGAGCAATTCTCGAAGAAGGGTTAACCGGGGTTTCAGGGCCAACCACAACAGAGCAATTGAGACCGGTGCCAGGCAACGGTCTGTGAGGAAGGGCTGCCTGTGCGGCAGGTCTCCCACAGGATGGCTGCGGGCACACACCAGCCTGGGCACAGACTGCTGCCCGTGTGTCCCGTTCAGAACAACGTCCTTCTGAAGGCCCTGGCGATGCTAGATCCTCCACTTCGGGAGCGTCCCACTGCCGCGTTCTGTCGTGTGGCTGTGCTTTCTGGACACAGGACAGGCTTCCCACGTGGTGCTGCCACTGCCCTGGGGACACAGAATGTCCTTAGGTTTCACCCCACTTCATAGGGAATGTGGACATAATGCCCTGCACTGCTGCGGCCCGTGTTCATACCTGTGCATTTCTGTCAGAGCTCAGCACCCCTCCTTTCTCCTCCATCCCTCCCTCCTTCCCTTCCTCCCTCCTTTCCTTCCTTCCTCCACAGGACCTTGCTCTATAGCCCAGGTTGTCCTCAAACCCACACCCCTCCTGCCCGGCCTATTTCTTGCACCATGGTTGCCAGGGCCTCCTGGGCTCCTGCCAGTCCTATATCACTTGTGAAGACGTAGATGCTCTCAAGCGCCTTGCCAAGCAATGGGGAGAGATTTCTTCAGGTTCTCTTTGGTCTCTTCATAAGTCTGCATTTTTCAGAAGATGGGTGTCACATGAATGTGTCACCATGGCAAAGAATTAGGCATAATGACCTCCCAGAGTTGCCGACTGCTGGAGCTTCCAGCTGCATGCTGCAGCCGTGCAATGATCCCTGAAGTTATAAATCACATGCCAGAACATTCATGCTCCGAGGACAGGGAAAGAACCCCTGCTTTCACTGTGGACCCGAGAGGAAGGCAGGGCAGTACCCAGCCTCACCGTGTGCTGGGAGAACATGCCATCTTCCCTGTAGTGTGCAGTCTAAGCTGGAGAGGAAAAGAGTGTGCCTTGAGCAACTAAGCTTCCTTCCAGCAGGGTCAGGGAGCCACGACACAGGCGTGCACTCACATGCCTTGGGGCGTGTTTCCTCAGGTCCAGACGCATGCGCACTCACTCACGCACACCTCACATACCTGGATGCACGCGCAGGGTTGGATGCAGGGACGCACGTTCCCATAGTACACATCCGTGAGAAAACATGTGTCCTTACATACCTGGAGAAGGCGCGTGCTTATGGACATGGATGTGTGCTCTCATGACCCGAGGTGTATGTGCATTCTCATGGGCTGCCGTGTGCACACTACACGTGTCCGCTAGCACTGGTACTGGTGTGTTTCAGCAAGTGGACAGCAGGTCCGCTCTGCTCGCCCATATCTACCACTTAGGTGCCCATGTCGTCCCTGCCTGCTGGCAGTGGCTGTGCCAGCGGGCAGCAGGCAGGAACGGGTAGTTTCCTGCGTGGACAATAACAGAGTCGGTATGTCATGTGACAGCAGAGAACATGGACTGAGAATGGAGTTTTAAAATTGCCTCGAAGCCAGTTCTGACTGCACACGGTGTCTCCTCTCATCCAGAAATGTTAAGTAGAAAATTTCAGAAATAAACACTTCGTATTTCGATCGCTTATCACCTATATTGCTATAACTATTGTAGAATTAGCTACATTCACCTCTTATTGGGCTGAGTTTAGCTGCTTCCCTCATCACCAGGCCCAGGCATCCTGGGAGAGAAAGGACAGCACTTCAGCACTCCCAGCATCAGGCCTCAGCCCCCGTCCCACTCATGACGGTGGCTTTGTAGCCCACCTGGTGGTGCACCAGGCTCCTCCTCTACATGCTGTCACTGGGGCCGCACGCGGCAGGGGTCTCTCTCCTGCAGTCTCCTCTGCGCACGGGCTCAGGTGAACTCAGCTCCTGCTCTTGCTTCTGGGACTGCTGAGAGTGTGGCGGTGCTGACGGGGCCCAGGAGGACGCTGTGGTTTCAAAGGATGACTGACGGAGAAAGTAGGGTCTCAATCAGTAAACCCTTCACAGCTCTGGAAATGCTTTTTCTTTCTTTCGGATTCTTGTGTCAACTGTTTGAATACCTTAAGGCAATGTTTTTATTGGACATATATAGTCGTAGTTGTCTTAGTCCTTTTGGAAATACTTGCTGGATGAATCCCGTTTTAAATTTTGACAAAGCACCCTCTGGTCCTCTTCTGCGGAAGCAATTGTACCTCCAGAGGAACGTGCTCTGCGGAATTCCCAAGGACTTCTTCCAGCTGCTGCCCAACCTGACGTGGCTGGACCTGCGCTTCAACAGGCTCAAGACTATTCCCTCCGGGATCGGCTCTCACAAGTAAGTGCTGGGCAGCTCGTGGGGGCGGTAGACATGCTGGGGGCTTGTCTCGACCCCACCTCTGAGAGGAGCCTGGATGGTTCAGACCCGGCTCAGGGCGCGCTGGCCACCTGTCCAGGCTCGGGACCGAGACAAAGACGGGCTCTTTGGCCAACTCTACCTCCAGTCCCGCTGTGACCAGAACGGCCTCAGATGAGCTAAGTCCAGCAGCAACCTGGCAGAATCTGGCTCAAGTCTTGGAGAATCCTTGGTCTAAACAGAGGTTCTCCGGCCCCTTGGTTCCCAGGGTTCCCTGGGACCCCCACCTGGAGAGCCACCCGCACATCTTCACAGCCACACTTGCGCCCAGTTCCTCCCCAGCTGCCAGCTCATCTCCACACGCGCTCACACGCCTCTCTCACTTACTGCGTCTGGCAGAGGGCAGTGGAGTCCCAAGCAGGCATTTGCTCGTCAGGCACCAGGAGGCCACATGAGGCAGCTCAGGACGGTAAGATGAGGCTGAGGAAAGCTGCTGCGGCCTGGGGCCCATGTTCTCAACTGTGGGTCTATTTCAAAAGACTGGAGAGGGAGAATTGACCTTGGCTAAGATCGCTCTGTGAGGACCCACGAGGAAAAGATGTTGGCAGGTAAATGGTGGAAGCAGAAGGAATGCTGGGAGGCCAGAGGAGCGGTCATGAGAGGTCAGGGCAGAGTCATGAGAGGCCAGGGCAGCGGTCATGAGAGGCCAGGGCAGAGTCATGAGAGGCCAGGGCAGAGGTCATGAAGGAGGAGGTCAGCGCAGCGGTCATGAAGGAGGAGGTCAGCACAGTGGTCATGAAGGAGGAGGTCAGCGCAGCGGTCATGAAGGAGGAGGTCAGCACAGTGGTCATGAAGGAGGTCAGCACAGCGGTCATGAAGGAGGAGGTCAGCACAGTGGTCATGAAGGAGGAGGTCAGCACAGTGGTCATGAAGGAGGAGGTCAGCGCAGCGGTCATGAAGGAGGAGGTCAGCACAGTGGTCATGAAGGAGGAGGTCAGCGCAGTGGTCATGAAGGAGGAGGTCAGCGCAGTGGTCATGAAGGAGGTCAGCACAGCGGTCATGAAGGAGGTCAGCACAGTGGTCATGAAGGAGGTCAGCGCAGCGGTCATGAAGGAGGTCAGCGCAGTGGTCATGAAGGAGGAGGTCAGCGCAGCGGTCATGAAGGAGGAGGTCAGCACAGTGGTCATGAAGGAGGTCAGCGCAGTGGTCATGCAGGAGGAGGTCTGTAACAGTTACTCTTAACTATTGTTGTGAAAGAACACCCAAAATCAAGAAACTTAAGGGAGAAAGGGAGGTTTATTCAGCTTACAGTTCCAGAGGGAAGGGACAGTCTCTCAAAGCAGAGGCGGCATGGCTGGCTGGCCAAAGCTGGAGGAGGCTAAGTCACCGCAGACATCTTGGAAGCTGAGAGCTGCAGACTGCTTGCAGCAAAGGCAGACTTCTCCTGGAGGTAGGGTGGGACTCATGCACCTCAAGGCCCACCCCTTGTGACTGCCTTCCTCCAGTGAGGCTCCACCTCTCAAGGTGCCATGACCTTGCCAAACACATGAGACTGTGGGGGACACATTTCAAACCATGACAAGGTCAGTGCAGTGGTCATGCAGGAGGAGGTCAGCACAGCGGTCATGAAGGAGGAGGTCAGTACAGTGGTCATGAAGGAGGAGGTCAGCGCAGTGGTCATGAAGGAGGTCAGCACAGTGGTCATGAAGGAGGTCAGCGCAGCAGTCATGAAGGAGGAGGTCAGCACAGTGGTCATGAAGGAGGTCAGCGCAGTGGTCATGAAGGAGGAGGTCAGCACAGTGGTCATGCAGGAGGTCAGCGCAGTGGTCATGAAGGAGGAGGTCAGCACAGTGGTCATGAAGTAAGAGGTCAGCGCAGCGGTCATGAAGGAGGAGGTCAGCGCAGTGGTCATGCAGGAGGTCAGCGCAGTGGTCATGCAGGAGTTCAGTGCAGTGGTCATACAGGAGGTCAGCGCGGTGGTCATGAAGGAGGAGGTCAGCTCAGTAATCATGCAAGAGGTCAGTGCAGTAATCATGCAGGAGGTCAGCGCGGTGGTCATGCAGGAGGTCAGCACGGCGGTCCATGCAGGAGGCCTAGTCAGGTTGAAGGACTGGAGTGGTCACAGCTGGAGAAGAGCAGGATCCGAGGCAACCCCACCTCCCGCCTAGGGCAGTGCAGGCCGGTGTCCTGAGTGGACAGCAGCAGAATGGGACCTGCAGGGCCCCTCGTTGCCCCTCGCTGTTTTCCAAGTGCCTGATGTTGTGTGGGAAGTTCCTGGCTCTGCTCACCAGGGTCCTTCACTGGGGCTTTGGGGTCTGGGGGTCCACGAGACAGGACCAGTGCGGAGGATGCTGTTTGGCCTCCATGCCTTCCCCTGCTGAGCCAGCTGATTAGGAGAGGGCGGAGTTGGATCTCCCTGGTGGTGGGGGGCGGGGCTGCATCTCCCTGGTGGTGGGGGGCGGGGCTGCATCTCCCTGGTGGTGGGGGGCGGGGCTGCATCTCCCTGGTGGTGGGGGGCGGGGCTGCATCTCCCTGGTGGTGGGGGGCGGGGCTGCATCTCTCAGTTCTTGTCTTTCTTTCCCTACCTCAAACCTGCCAGGCCATCTGGTCTTCTGAGCTTGTGTCCTATGAGGATCACGATCTTCTATCTGTGAGAACAGTGCTTTTTTGTTCACAAATTTAAAGTCAGCACTCAGAATAGCTGCTCCATGGGTAAAAGTAAAGTGAACCCTGCTGCTCTGGGCCCTGTGGTCTCCTTTTCCAAGAGGCCTGTGGCCCTCCCACCTGGAACCTTTAAATTTTGCTTCATGTTGCTTAGATACAATTTAGCCTCTGATTTATACCCATTATATCATTAATGTGGGATCTGCTTGCTGAAGAGCTGAAACATATTAATTAGAAATTTTAAGTGGGCGCTCTAGCCCCCCATGGCACTCAAGATGCCGTGGGTTCTTTTACTGCTGCCTACTTCTCATGGAGGCGCCCTAGCCCCTCATGACACTCCAGTGTCATGAATCCGTGTCTTGTTCCTCGCTCCTCGTGGATTCCATGCCCAGGCACCATGCGTTCTCCAGGGCATCCTAGCCCCTCATGGCACTCCACATCTGGAGTCCATGAGTTCCAACCTTTGTCCTTTCTAATAAACTCTACCTTAATCCTCTAAAAAAAGAAAGAAAGAAAGAAAGAAGTAATTATGGGCCTATTAAAAATCCTTAAGCTTAAGGGGCTGGGGCTGTGGTTTGGTTTGTAAAGTGCCTGCTGCACAAGCGTGAGGACCTGGGTTCAAGTCCCAGCGCCCGTGTGGAAACCTGATGTGGCCCCTGTGCATCCCCAGCATGGGGCTGAGGCCAGCAGAACCTGGGTGGTCGCTGGCCACACAGCTAACCAGTGGGTGAGCTCCAGGTTCAGCAAGCGACCCTGCCACCAAAGCAAAGGTGGAGGGCAACTGCGGGAGGTGCGGCGCCAACCTCTGGCCTCCACACGTGTGCACACCTGCGTGCACCTGCGTGCACATGCGTACTGGAGATCGGTATTGCAAGAAAAGAAAAGCCAGGACGCCTAGTGTTGGGTTTCGGCGACAGCCATTTAATTTCCTGTTTCTTAAGTTATATCTGGCTTTTTATTTTTTAGGCATTTGAAAACTTTGCTTTTAGAAAGAAATCCTATCAAAGTGCTGCCCATGGAGCTGGGTAAGTGTTGAGACAAACGTGAAAGTGTTTAAAGTCTGCGTGTGAAGCTGTCAGGCCCATGGAGATGCCAAGCTCACTTTTTCTGTTGTTCTGCCGGAGGAGCTGCTAGCACATTGTGGACTGTGGAAAGGCGGCACACACAAGAACCAAGAGTGTGCATGCAGCATGTGGCCAGGAATCCCACCAGCGACCCCCGGGGGCTGCTAGTACCAGCTCTGCCATCATCTGGGGGCATGTCTCATTGCTTCCCTTGTTTTTTGGGGGGAAGGCACATCTGGGTGCCCTCCTGTTTTCTTCAATGGCTGAGCCTGGATGCCTCCTGTTCTCCTGGGCGGCTGAGCCTGGGGGAGCTGCTCTGTCCTGAGGGCCGTGTCCAGGTGTCCTCCTGTTTTCCTGGGTGGCTGAGCCTGGGGGTCCGCTCTGTCCTGGGGGCCGTGTCTAAGTGTCCTCCTGTTCTCCTCATTTTGGATGTTCTCCTTTGTTCCTAATAATTGCGTCATTGCCATTTGGATCCTTGGTGTTTTCTTCTTTGACTCACCATTCGTGTTTCTGGGGTCTCTGCCTGGACAGAGACTGCACACTCCATCGCATGTGGCTTTTCTGCTGTGAATGAGGAGGGTTGCATTCTCCATTACGCACTACTTCATCTCAGTTTTACGCTTTCTTGTCTTTGCTTCATTTAGGTTCAATTTGCTGGGTTTTTTTTTTTTTAATTCATTGAGTTGGAAGCTTGGGTTTTTGTCATAAATAGATACAGAGGTCAACTTGACAGTTGAAGGTTCAAGCTCTGGACACGTTTGTAGATAATTAGTTAAGTCCAGAGCAAGCCTGCAGCGATTGTCTAGCTGATGGGGAAACCCAGCCCAAGGTGGGTGGGACTAGGCCCTGGACAGGTGAATAAAATACAGAGAGCTGGCTGAGAGACTGGACATTCTCCTATGTACTTGGCCAGACGTGCTGGTCTAGCAAGCGAGAATTGTCCCTCTCTCAGCTATTAACGTGGTCATGGCAATGGCCAGTTCCCTCAGCCCTTTGGTGACAGTGCATGCTGTCCTGCCAAACTGGGCTAAGAACTATAACCGGACAATCATAAGAGAAAACAGACCTTGCTCCTTTAAGCAGTTTTGTCGTGATTTTTATCAGCAATCATGCAGGTGAACTATGGCGGTTTTGGTCTCAAATTCTTCTCTGCTGACACGTGCATTTGCAACCTCAGTTTGCCCTCAGTGCTGCCTCAGCTGCACCTGCGTACTTAGACTTCCATGGGCCCATCACCCAGTTCCAGTGTGTTCTGGCATGACTCACCTGTGACCTTGCTGTAGCATTGGGTTAGGGATGAAATACTTGGCAAGAGCAGTTAAGGATGCAAAGATGTGTTTCACTCACAGTTCGATCCGGGCAGGGAAGTCATAGTGGCTGGGATTCCTTGTGGAAAGAGAGCAGGGGGTGAGGGCTCAGTCGGACCACTGTCCCCTTCCCGTCCAGTCAAGAAAGAAATCCTATCAAAGTGCTGCCCTAGTCACAGATGGTGAGTGGATTCAGAGTGGGGTTTCACCCCTCATGAAGCCTCTCTGGAAACACACTCACAGACACCCAGAGGGGACCCCAAGTCTAGTCAGGTTGGCTGTGAAAATTAGCCACCACACACTGCTGACTTTTACACAGCTTGAGCTCTCCCAGCTCGAGCTCTGCTGTGAGCTGCACCTTGCTGTTAAAAAAGCACAAGTGGACTTGAGGTGGCTCAGCCTGTCAAGGCGCCTGCACGCAAACCTAGCAACCAAGTGCAGCTCCACAGCCCTCACAGTAGAAGGAGATAAGGACTTGCGAAAGTTATCCTCTGACCTCCTGCACACCTCCACTCTGTCTGTCTGTCTCTCTCCCGCCTCGAAGGCAGCTGTGTGGCTCTCCGCTCCGTCATTAACATGCCGAGGCTGGAGCACGTTGGCTGGGCGGAGTGGAGGCCACGGAAGCTGGAAGCCTGGGCAGGGGGCCACGGGAGTGTCTGATGGACAGCTGACTAGGTGCTCCACACATTTCTCATGAAAGTGCCATGAATTCTAAAGGCGGTGGACAGCTGATTGCCTCTAGAATCCACTTAGGGTTTTTTTCAGATATTGTGTCTCCAGTCCTGTAATTTTCATATTTTAAAAATAGTTTCTGGAGGCTGGACAGGTGGCTCAGGGGTTAAGCCTCCGCCTTGCAGGCAGAAGGTCCTGAGTTCGGATCCCAGACCCCACGTATAGATGCCAGGCGGAAGCGGGGGCGGCCTGCGCTTCCGGTCCTGGTAGGGCGGAGCCTGTGAATCCCGGGGCAGAAGGAGGTAGAGGCGTCCATGATGATTCCCGAAGTCACTCTTGGTTCTGCACACACACACACACATACACACACACACACACAACTGAATAAATAAATAATAATAAAAGATTGAGAAATAAGATTCATACCTGCTAATGTGTATCGTCTGGGGTGGGTCTCCACAGCTCCTTCCTTATTGCAAATTTCTTTCAACATTTTTCTGTCCCTCCATATGTCAAGCAATTTTGGATCAAATCCTAAACATCGTAATAGGCATTGTAGAACTTCGGGTTCTGCAGCACACCCCACAGAATGTACCCCTACTAGTTGCAGATACATCTGTATTAGTCTCTGTATTTAGCTGGGCTGAGTGGCAGGTCTCCCGCCGTCCGCATTCAGGACTCAGCACAGATTTGTATGTGGTGTCACCATGCGGAATAGGAGGTTGCGTGATTCCCGGCTGGAAGTCAGCTGTCGATCTCCTTGTGCCCGTGGCTGTCATGAGTTGGTGTCCAGGATTCTGTCTTCTTCCCTGGCTTGGAACATCTTCCCTGTGGTGTGTCCCAGCGGGATCCCCTGGGCTTCATAAACACATAGAACAATATTTACTTCTAATTGGGGAGTTGGGGCCCCGCCCCTCGAGGTCTTGCTCGTTCTGCTCTTCATTGGGAAGCTGGCGTCCTTTGTGCAGCGGGTTTTCCTCCTCCTCCTCCTCTTCCTCTTCCTCCTCCTCCTCCTCCTCCTCTTCCTCTTCCTCTTCCTCCTCCTCCTCTTCCTCTTCCTTCTCCTCTTCCTCCTCCTCTTCTTCCTCCTCCTCCTCTTCCTCTTCCTCCTCCTCCTCTTCCTCTTCTTCCTCCTCCTCCTCCTCCTCTTCTTCCTCCTCCTTCTCTTCCTCTTCCTCCTCCTCTTCCTCCTCTTCCTCCTCCACAAGTCCTCTGTTTCCTCCTGTGCTCCTCCTCCTCTTCCTCCTCCTCTTCCTCCTCCTCTTCTCCTCTTCCTCCTCCTCCTCCTCCTCCGTGCTTCTCCCAACCTCATGCCCACAGCAGAGCCCCTGTGAGGACTTCGCTCCACTTACCTGTTACCTCCAGAACTCCAGGACCATTTGGCACTTTTATGATTTGATGGGGGCATTTTTTCTTTTTCATTTTCCGTGGGTATGTCTGCAACGTCTGCTTTGATACTGTCTGCTGATCTCCACCTAGGCCACGGAAGATAATTTCTACGGATGGCCATGTCCTGAGCGCCTTTTCCTTTTCTTTACATGTGTAGTTTTATGTCTTTTACATATTGCAAATGGACGTTTGCGGTGCTAAGCCACTTTCCACTGTGCTGCCGCCTGAAGGCTGCTGCTTATCTTTTAAACTAGCTTGGTCTCATCTGCCTCTCCTGAAGCGCTTTTAAAAACAACCGAGGCATCTGTCGACTCCGTCACTCCAGATCAGTTTTAAGTGTGAGAACAGCCCCTCTCCTCCTGGGGTCTTCAGAGGACTGACGCTTCTCCCGCCTCCTGCAGGGCAGGTCTCCTCGCTGAAGGCTCTGAACCTGAGACATTGCCCGCTGGAGTTCCCGCCTCAGCTGATTGTGCAGAAAGGCCTGGTATCCATCCTCACCTTCCTGCGCATCTGCTCCGTGGAGCACGCCTTCCCTGCGGACAAGGCTTCTCAAGGTTTGACACAGCTGCGACCCGTCCCCGTGGGGGCGCCAGCGTCTTCTCCTGCTGGTGGTGTGGGGACTGGGGATCCCCCATGGCACCCCAGGCTGGCTCAGCAGCCAACGCCAGTGCTCACGCTGGCCGGGCCCACGCCTTGTCGTCGCTCTGTCAGTGGCTCACGTCTCACGTGCGGTGCCACCCTGCCTGGGCGAACGGACGTTGACTGGGATGAGATGGCCCATCTCCCCCAGGCCACCAGCACAGAGCTGCTTCCAGAGGCCCCCCCACCCCACGAAGCACATCCTGTTCCTATCTAGGTACCAGAAATGAGCCTAACAAGCTGCTGCCTCGGTGGGTGTTCAGTAAAGTATTTTCATTTTGCCAGCATGTTGGCGGGGGTGGGGGTGTTGGGGATTTAGCTCAGTGGTAGAAGCGCTTGCTGCCCTGGGTTCGGTCCCCAGCACCGAAAAAAAAAAAGATAAAATTACAAAAAGACCAAAAACAAAACAAACAAACAAGGGGGCATGTTGTCAGAGGGGAGGAGAGGGGAGGACAGGAGACATAAAATGTGGATTGGTCTTAGCCTTGACCCATCACACGTAGCCCTGGGACACTGTTTAAAAGGATCATTTCGGGAATTTGCCATGCCCTGCGCAATGTCCAGCGCACTGTTGCCCTCATAAAGTCTACGCATCTGTTTAAGGGCACCGAGAGACCCCTGGAGGCAAGGATTGAACAGCCATAGTAGTGATCTTATGCTTAAGGGGAACAAGAGAAGGGCTTATGGAAATGCCACTGGGTCCTTATATGTCATCGGAGAGGAGGACCCAGTGAAGAGTTAGGCGTACACAATAAAGGACTCTCTGGGAATTGGTGGGGAGGCACTGGGAGATGGGGAAGGGAGGAGGAGGTTCGGGGGAGGAGGGGGGAGGGAGGGAACTGGTAAAAAAATTTTAAAATGTATAATTAAATTTTTAATAAAAAAAAAAAGAAGTGGGCTGGAGAGGTGGCTCAGGGGTTAAGCCTCCGCTTTGCAGGCGGAAGGTCCCGAGTTCGGATCCCAGATCCCACGTATAGACGCCGGGCGGAAGCGGAGGTGGCCTGCGCTTCTGGTCCTGGTAGGGCGGAGCCTGTGAATCCCGGGGCAAAAGGAGGTGGAGGTGTCCATGGTGGTTCGCGAATTCATCCGTGGTTCTACACATACACAGACACACACACACACACACCACACACGCACGCGCGCGAGCACATACACACACACATGTACACAGTTGAATAAATAATAATAAAAAAAGAAGTAAAATAAAATAAAATAAAATAAAAGGATCATTTCATAAAAGGGGCTTAGATTGGATCCCCAGAGTCAATAGCTGGTTTGGGAGATGACCAGGATACGTGGGGAGTGTGGGGAGCTGGGGTGGTGGTGGGGGGAGCTGGGGTGGTGGTGGGGGAGCTGGGGGTGGTGGTGGGGGGAGCTGGGGTGGTGGTGGGGGGAGCTGGGGTGGTGGTGGGGGAGCCAGGGTGGTGGTGTGGGGAGCCAGGGGTGGTGGTGGGGGGAGCCAGGGGTGGTGGTGGGGGAGCCAGGGGTGGTGGTGTGGGGAGCTGGGGTGGTGGTGTGGGGAGCCAGGGGTGGTGGTGTGGGAGCTGGGGAGGTGGTGGGGGAGCCGGGGTGGTGGTGTGGGGAGCCAGGGGTGGTGGTGTGGGGAGCCAGGGGTGGTGGTTTGGGGGAGCCAGGGGTGGTGGTGTGGGGAGCCAGGGGTGGTGGTGTGGGGGAGCTGTGGAGGGTGAGGTGCTTGTGATGCCCGTCAGAGTTGCCCCTTCACAAGCCCCAGGAGACTGGTGCACAGGAAGGCTTACACAGGGCCATTGTCCTACACAGGGCCTGGGCGAGGCTTCTCCTGGGGTGTCTCAGGCTGCCCACCCATGAGGAAGAGGCGGGGTGTGTCTGGGCATCTGAGAGAGTGCAGTGGCGTCAGAAGGACCTGTAACAAGCACCAGAAAAGGAAGCAATTGCCGACGCAGTGCAGAGGGCCCTGGTCCCTGGGAGGGGCAGGAGCTGGCAGTGCAGAGGGCCCTGGTCCCTGGGAGGGGCAGGAGCTGGCAGTGCAGAGGGCCCTGGTCCCTGGGAGGGGCAGGGGCTGGCAGTGCAGAGGGCCCTGGTCCCTGGGAGGGGCAGGGGCTGCCATGACTATGGGTCACTGAGGAGAGGCAGGGGTGGGTTCTGGACACATTAACGACTGGGCTATGCAAGGGTCGTGTAGGACTTCAGATGGCAACTGGGTACCAATGGCATAGTGCACACAGGAAGACACAACCGGACGGCCCCAGTGAGGGACATTCTGGAAGACAGAGTCCGTGACGTTCCAAGGGTGAAAGTTGTGAGAGAAAGAAGTTGGTCTGCTCCTGGCTGGAGGAGACTGAGCACCCCACACAGCCCTGGTTGGATGTGGGCCCAGGAAACTACACAGGGCATCACTGAGACGGCCTGCAAGGTGTGGGTCTGCAGGGAGACGACAGAGCTGGCATCGCTGTCCTGGCCCTGGCACTTTGTGGTGGAGTTGGTGACCTGAAGGGGCAGGCAGGATGGCTGCAAGTCACTCTCACTCTGACAGGTTTAACAGTGCAGACACTTGGGCAGAGGCTGTGGTCAGAGCTCATCTGCTTGAGGTCGGAAGGTGGCAATAGTGCAATACTCCACTTGACCCCGCCCCTTAGCTCTGACCCAACCTGGTGCGGGGCTGGCCTAGCTCTTGCTCCTGGCTGGTAGGGCTGGGTCTCTGAGGACAGACTGCAGCCCATTTCCCTGGTAGACGTAAGAATGATCACCTTTTGGGCCAATATTTCCTCAATAGTTGATACAAGGTTCACGTCTTCAAAAGTCAACACAGCAGGTCAGCAGATTCACTGTGAACTGTAACAAGATTCATGAGAACCTGGGGGGGGAGGCTCCAAGTGCTTCAGTGTGCCTCCGGAATACATTGAAAAAGTACCCCAAGTGGGAAGTTGTGTGAGGAGGCTGGGCCCCTTTTGAGTAGTGTGCCTACCCTCTACCCAGAAGTTCTTGGGAGGTGGGGGTCTTTGGCAACCTGTGGGGTATGGGCACCTGTGGGGTATGGGCACCTGTGGGGTATGGGCACCTGTGGGGTATGGGCACCTGTGGGGTATGGGCAAGCCCAAACATTTGAGCAAAGAAGCAAGGGCATTGTGCTGTCAGTAGGTCTTGGAAGACAGTGTTGACATATAGCTCATCATATTGTGTGTTTGTGTGTGTGGGGGTGCGTGTAATATGTATGTATGTGTTTGCATGTCTGTATGTGTGTGAGTGTATGTGTAAGTGCATATTTGTGTGGGTGAATGCGTGTGCACATCTAAGTTTATGTATGTGTCTGTGTATGTGCATGAGTGTGTGTGTACATGTGAGTATATGTTTGTATGTATGTGTGCGTAAATACTTGACAGAAGCAACTGCAGGAAGGCCTATTTGGCCTCATGCTTTGCCACTACAGGGGTGGAAAAGTTATGGCAGCAGGAGCGTGAGGCGGCCGGCCACCGGTATCCCCGGCCAGGAAGCAGGGGGTGATGGGAGCCTGAGGCGGCCGGCCACCTGGTATCCCCGGCCAGGAAGCAGGGGGTGATGGGAGCCTGAGGCGGCTGGTCAGTGAGCAGAGGGAGATGAACACAGGCGCTCAGCTGCTTCCCTCCTCAGCCAGTCTGGGGCCCAGCGTGGAACATGCCACGCACGTGTTTTCCTTCCTCAGTTAAAAGTGATTTCCATGCCAGACAAGTTGAAGTTGCCAAGTACCGATGCTAAAATGTCTTCTTCTTCTCCCCAGCCAGGTTGCCAGCTAAGAAGACGAACCTGGTTGACCTCCCATACCCTGTGCAACCCTGCCCGAGAGCGTGGTGTCTGGTGAGGAAGACTGCTGTCCCCAGGATGTGGAGGAGGCCACGGCGAGGGGGAAGGCCGACTTCTTCCCGCCGGTCCACAGGCTGGCGCTGAACGAGCTCCGCAGGTCCAGCGAGTCCTGCGAGCACTGGCCCAGCGAGGAGGAGATCAGGCGCTTCTGGAAGCTGAGGCAGGAGATCGTGGAGAACGAGGAGGCCGAGCTCCTGGAGAACAAGCTCCTGGCCGCGGAGCTGCCTCCGAACCTCAGGGCGGCGCTCAGCACCAAGGAGAAAAGGCGGCTGAAGAAGGGCTCCACGCCCAGGTGAGAGCCGCGGCTCCAGAGCCCCGTGGGAAAGACCGCGTGGCAGAGACGCAGTGTGCGGCGCACGGCGCGGCGCAGTGAGTGTGTGGGCTGCCTGGCGGCGGCCCCGTGAGAGTCTCTGCGTGTGCCAGGCACGGCCGCGTGGGGTCAGAGGAATGAGAGTGTACCAAACTAAACGGTGATCCTGATCGCACACCTTCCAGGGGACAGCGTGGGCCTCTGGAGGTGGGACGCGCAGCTCTGTGTGGAGGGGCCAGCTCCCGGAACTGCCCAGGGCTTTGGGTTTAAGCATTGTCTGCGTTCCTTCGGCTTTGCATGGGGCGGTGTGAGGGTACACAGACGGATGCCCGTTGTCTTCCTCTACTCTTCTACCATATCTGAAGCTTACCATACTCGCTGGCCATCGGGCTCCTGGAATTCACCTCTCTCTGTCTACCTGCCAGCCCTAGGGTTACGCAGCGGTACCACTGTGCCTGGCTTTTATGTGGGTGCTGGGCTCAAACTCAGGTCTTCGGACTTGCAAAACAAGCGTGTGATCCACTAGCCCTCTCTCAGGTCCCCAGCCGCACATTCCCGACAGCTCACAGCCGAGGAGACAGACAGCTACACCTGGTCCCAGCGCGCAGCAGTGCACCTGCCCTGCAGAAGAGATACCCCTCTTCACTGCTGCAGTGAATAGTAACGATGATTTACTCAGGCACAACACTTTATGAGCTTGTCACTGTGTCAGACTTAACGTCAGACGTCACCCTGGGAGACTCTCAGGGGTAGCTTGGGAAGTGCCACTGAAGATACTGCACGTGCCGTAGTGTTGTAACTCAGCATGTGTAAATGACTGTGTGGTAGCAGGGCTTAGGTGCATTTCCAGCTAAAGGCTTTTGTGATTTTAGAAGGAAGAGCATCTTGCCCAACCTCCCATCAATGCACCAAACTTCAATTCGAGCAAAAAGATTTGAGGAGAGTCGCATGGCAGCACTGAAGGAGCTGCGAGAGAAGCAGGTGCTAATGGAGCAGCGGAGGAGGTGTGTCCGTGTAGAGGGGGTGCCGGGGGGGGGGAGCAGCGGAGGAGGTGTGTCCGTGTAGAGGGGGTGCCGGGGGTGATGGTGCAGCGGAGGAGGGTTTGTCCGTGTAGAGGGGTGCCGGGGGTGATGGAGCAGCGGAGGAGGTGTGTCCGTGTAGAGGGGGTGCCGGGGGGCGCGGGAGCAGCGGAGGAGATGTGTCCGTGTAGAGGGGGTGCCGGGGGGGGGGGGAGCAGCGGAGGTGTGTCTGGGTGTAGAGGGGGTGCTGGGGGCGCGGGAGCAGCGGAGGAGGTGTCTGGGGTGTGGAGACAGCTGGGGAGAAGCCCTGCCGCCACCTGGCTGTGCAGGCAGGACTTTGTCACGGATCTTGGTGGAGGTCTGCTGGACCCCCCCTCACGATCGCAGGCCCGGCCCGCCCCGCCCCGGAAGCTTTGGGCACCTGTGGAGGCAGCTGTCTTGGGAGCTGGGCTCCTGCTTGGTGCGGCACAGAGGCCACCTCGTGAGGCTGGCATGGCGCGGACCTGTGTGCCCACGCAGCCTTTGACTTCTCACCTTTCCCCACACGCACCTGCTTCCTTGAATCCCCCAAGTCCCTTGTGTCCCTAGTCCCTGCCTCTTCCCAGCCCGTGTGGGGCCTGCTACCATGGCTAAGGAATGTTATTTAGAAGTGCCTGGTGACCCTCTCCTTGACCCCACCCAGCACTCCTGCTCCTGTGGCCAGATGGTTGCCCACCCTGCCCTCAAGGTTTCCTCTCTTCTGCTCTTCAGCTCCACGGAAAACACCAGTGTGTCCAGCTCTGGGCCCTGGGCCCGCAGCCTCTTGGTTGGATTTGGCCAGTGGGTAACTCCAGGAGGCCAGTGGGGGACCAGAGAAAGCAAAGGCAGACGCTACATTCCATTCCCTCCGTGAACATCCTAGGACAGGTCACAACCCCATGGGGCTTGTTGACGCCAGTTCTCTCCTGTTCCCTCTGTCCATGGCTCCTTCCTTCCTTCCTTCCTTCCTTCCTTCCTTCCTTCCTTCCTTCCTTCCTTCCTTCCTTCCTTCCTTCCTGCCTCCCTCCCTCCCTCCCTCCCTCCCTCCTTCCCTCTCTCCCTCTCTCCCTTCCTTCCTGCCTTCCTTCCTCCTTCCTTCTCCTCCCTCCCTCCCTCCCTCCCTCCCTCCCTTCCTTCCTCC